>JAQAHW010000010.1:10634196-11265893 GCA_027580185.1 Tuta absoluta | reverse complement strand
TCCACTGCTTTACGGATGCGTCCACACAGGCATATGCTGCTGTTGTTTACATAGTCAATGGAAAAGACAGATCCTTTGTCATTGGCAAATCACGATTAGCACCTTTAAAGGACCAAAATAATTTAAAGATACCAAGAATGGAGCTACTAGGCGTACTAATCGGAAGTCGGCTTTTAAAATACGTGAGTTCATCTTTAAAACTAAATATAACCAAACTCCTTCTGTGGACAGACAGTCAAATCGTAATCGACTGGTATAACTCAGACAAGCTATTAACTCCATTTGTAGTGAGAAGAATTTCAGAGATAAAATCAGTTGCCAATCTGGAAATCAGGTACGTTCCGTCCGAGTTGAACCCAGCAGACGCAGCAACAAGGCCTGCTGTAACCCGAAAGGCTGAAGAATTTTGGCTTAATGGCCCAAGTTTCATTGTTGAGGATTGTAATAACTGGCCTGCTAGAGTCTCTAGTCTTTTGATGGGCGAGGGTCCGTCGTTTGCACCGACGGATGCGAAAGATAACATTGATTTGACAAGATTGGAATGTGATGTTCAAGTTTATGATCACGGTCCAGATGGTCCAGACTTTAATAGCCAAAGTAGAAAAGAAATCATCACGAATATGATAGGTCATAATCATAATATGGACATAGATAATAATGTACAATCGGAAGTTCAAAAGATTAAGGATATACAGCTGGAACATTTTACTAATGAAGTGCAAGGTAAACAAACAAATCTACGTAGAAACTTAGGTTTATTTTTGGATATAGATGGCTTGCTTAGATGTGGAGGCAGGATGATGCATGCCGATTGGTCATTTGATCAAATACACCCAATTCTACTACCCAAAAATTGTGAATTTACTTCAGGGATCATTCGGAAGATTCATGAGGAGAACTATCATGTAGGTGTATCCCACACGTTAAGCATAATACGTAAAAAATTCTGGATATTGCAAGGGAGAGCACAAGTACAGAAAGTACTAAGACAATGCTCGAAATGCGTTAAGCATGGAGGTGGACCATATAGACTGCCAGCAACCCCAGACTTACCACCATCAAGAGTCACGTACGAAGCTCCATTTGTTTTCACTGGATTGGATTATTTTGGCCCGATAATAACCAAAACGGATAGTAAGCAAGAAAAGCGTTGGATCTGCCTGTATACATGTTTGGTTGTCCGCAGTATTCATATGGAAGTAGTTAAAGACATGAGCGCTGAAGAATGCTTGCTTGCCCTAAGACGATTTGTGTCTAGCAGAGGAGTTCCTGCCTTAATCTTGTCAGATAACGCGACATATTTTAAGTTAACAGCTGAGGTAATGACCAACGAGTATTGTGTTATAAACAAAACCAAGTGGCAGTTTATACCAGAACTAGCACCATGGCATGGCGGAGTGTATGAGAGACTAGTTGGAGTTGTCAAACACTGTCTTCGGCGGTCCCTGGATAAACATCTCCTCAATGACTCTCAACTTCGAACAATAATAAAGGAAGTGGAAACCGTCATTAATACAAGACCCTTGACTTCGGTTGGGGCGAGTCACGAATATATATTAAAACCTTTGGATTTTCTATCATTAGGAAAGTGTATATCTTTCGAAGAAACAGATAATAGTTCTGACATGATAGTTCAAGGATCTACAATTAAAGTTGATCTTATAGCTGGATGGAGAAGAGGGCTGTATTTCATAAATGAGTTTAAAGAGATGTTTATCAACCAATACCTACAGAATTTGAGAGAGAGATATAACAATGAAGCTAGGCAATCACGAATCAAGTCATATAGAACCCCTTGCGTCGGAGATTTAGTACAAATAAAAGGGGAAACTAAAAATAGACTCGACTGGAAGGTCGGTATAATTACTGCTATTACTAAAAGTACAGATGGTCAACATCGAGTAGCCAAGGTGAAGGTAGGCAATTGCGAATATACAAGATCTATAGGGCACCTTTATCCTCTTGAAGCTGACATAAGTGAGAACCATATTTTACCCGCATCTGAACCCAAATCGAGAAGTACAAGATGGATTAATGACCAAGACTTACCATTATCAAACTTATCTAATAACGTGGACTCTTCTTATGAACAAGAGCAAGACCCTAAATACAAGGAAACATGGGAGGCAGATGATAACCTTTGCATAGAAACAATAGCTTCCGAACACTCTGGTTCAGGACCTTTGCAGCTAAACAATAATAGCCATGAAGTTGATAGCCCTGACAATTCAAGACCACGACGGGAAGCTGCTGTAAGAGCTCTTCAAAAGATAAAAGAATGGACACGAAATTTCTTAACTCAACTATAAATATGGCCGGCGGGAGTGTCGCGACGTTCGTCACGATGTATTAAATAATTATGGCAATACTTAATCTATCAAATGAATGGGAGTTTTTCTATTGACAGTTCTCTTGATAGTTCTGAATGTCAAACCAGAGGGCGCAGTGCTAAGCTGAAATTTTGACGTTTCAATATGGCTGGCGTCAGCCATAGTTTTGTCACAGGTTCCGTTTCACGTTGTGTTCGTTACAAAATAATTATGTTTGTTTGATTTACTACAAAATAAACTTATCGCCTTGCTATTATATTAAGTGTCATACGTGTGGGTAAACAAATAACCAATAATACATTTCGAACAATTCAATAAACACAAAATAATGAATAATTTATTAAGTGGTACAGTTTTTGTGTAAAGAAACGTTATTTCAATTAAGCTTAGCGCCCTCTACATGACACTCGAGAATTGCTAGAAAATTTCCCATTCTGGCTATCTATGGTAAGTTTATAAAAGTTTGCTTGGTTTCCATGTGTTTTTTAAAGTAAAGTTATAATTCCCATGTTATGTGCATAATAATTAAATGTGCAAGTTCGTAAAAGGCTCCTTTAATTCAAGTAAGTGTTAAACATGAAAGGGCTTAGAATGTTAACTAGGACACGAAGATGTCGAGAGAAGAGACTAGTGTCATTGGTTGGAATTGATAAAAGTAGAAAGCTCGGGTAGGCTAGACTTCTGCCCGTCTGAGGGGCTTCTGGTACGTTGATGTTCATAATACACCAAATATGGCTTTGGGGGGAGATTATGTCCTGACTCAGTTTGGGAGTCAATATCAAGTACAGAGGCCCCTGGTAGGCGAGGTATTTGTCTAGCTTGTTAGCATTTAATAGTAATCGATCATGTATGAATAGAGTCTGTGGCCACGTAGACACATGGGGCTTCTTTCCACCCGAGGAAGAGCACTGTGAAGGTGACGCAAAGTACCTTATAGGATAATAGATGTGATGATATGATTGTCACATGAAGAAGTGTGTTGAACTGTCAATGTTTATAAAGAGTAATTGGAATTAAGTATTGATGAGATTGGAAATAAGTAAAGTTAACTGAAATTGAGTTGTAACATTGCAAATGATGAAACAGTTCTAAGCCCTTTCCCCTATTGACGGAGGCGTTTGCTTGAGGCAGCGTCTCCTTGTGAATTATTTATTTTTTACAGGCGAGTCCTTCACCCATAATAATATTCTTCAAGAAATCTGTTCATAGTTTGATTCATTAATAATGACAAGAAAGATTCAATCTAACTTGGATTGGGAATAATGCAATAAGGAATTGGGTAAGTTTCTTTCAATTCATCAAACACCAAATAGAGATTATCAATTATATCACATCTTCATTAAACACTCATCCAGATGAATAATAATCTCCAGGACAACCCTGTAAGGGCACCGCAAAGACAAAATAATTAATACTAAATAACTTATTCTAAACTAACATACCTAACATTTAATTCTTAGAAAATTATTTTCATATATTATATGCTATACTATAATTATTATTATTAAGCTAATAGGAACTTCTATAACAACGTCTTTCAACAATGTTCTTCAAAAAATTCCTGTAACGTATAGTAACATTTCTGAATTAAATATGTTTTTAAATTATTTGCAAATTTTGAATATTTTTGTTCTGTAACACGTAAATATTACCAAAATTCTTAAAAGTCGTGTTATGAGTTGTGTACCTACAGGGTCTCTGGCAGTTTTTTTGGAACTGTAATAATAAATCTTATAATCAATGAATCAGATTTTACCGAATAAATCAAAGAATACAATACTGCAGATTTATTTTTTAATAAAAAAATATGTCCTCCAACTTGTCGTCATAGACTACCCAATGACTATCTGTAGTGACACATGTGGGCTGGGGTCACGTTTTGCTTAGGTAAGCTTTCTGGAAGCGTCGGTTGCCGGGCTCTCGCCAGTCGTCCCTGGTCAACCGTCGCGGCCACACTTTTCATTATGTAAAATTGTAGTCATTACGGATTACAAGTATCAAGTGAACTCTCCTCTTTTATTTATCATCACCAAATCTACACACGAACCTTCTGAACTCTAATCTAAAGTGAAATCATACACACAGAACATTACTAAAATAACACTGGTGACTTTTTCCGACTTGTGAAATACGTTGTGAAGTACTTGTGACCAGGGATTGTATAACCGAAATTTTTTCGGTTGAAACGGTAAACGGTATGACGTCATACCGAAATATTACGATACCATAAAGTGTCGGAACCGGAAACTTGTGGCTACCGAAAATTTACCGGTACCGGTATTTTTATGGTACCAAAACCGCTATCAAAAGGGTTTTGCAAGGTCATCTCCGACAATTCGGCCACCGTAGCCTACGCTGCGTTGCCGTTCCGTGCATGCGGTCTAAGGGCGAATGTCGCATCAAGCAAATTGCTTGCCCGCGCGTGTTGAATTGACAGAGCCGCCATTCTTCTAATCCTTTTGAATTAAAAAGGCGCGTCGTGCCTAGGTAGCTTGGTAGGGCAGGGTAAGAAGTAGTCGTGTTCGTTTCGTACGGGTAGTACTACTTTAATTAAGCGTGCGTACAGTCGTGTGCATCAAAACTTGTCATCGATCAACGTACATGATTTTCGGTCAGATCATATAGTAAATAAATAAGTGGGATCATTTGAGGCTCAGGTTCCTAAGGTTCCAAAGTGGCACTAGGTCGGAAGATTTAGATTGGCTGTAAATTGAAAGGTTATATTTTGACTGAAGTGCCACCAAATGAATGTAAATAAAGTTAAAAATCATTTGTAATAGTTAATTGGGAAAGGCTGTATCTGTTTAATTTTATGTCGTCATAATTTGATGAGGTTAAGGTAAGCCAGGATCAAATGGTGACTTCGAAATATAGCATGCGTTGTATAGAGCAATGAATTCCCCTTCTAAGGATCCCTATTTGAGGACCAAAAATTCCAAGATTTTGCAGATGGAAATGGATTTAAAACCTTAGTCGAATAGGCAAGCCTTTGAAGTCCTCTTGATTTTGAAATTTTCTCTTTCAGGTATCACCGAAAATACCATACTATACATGAAATGTGTAGTTTGTTAATATTCCTGCGTTAAAAAATTGTCTATGACCTTTCTTACTGTCTAACCTATGTTTGTGCCAAATTACATTTAAATCGGTGCTATTCTTAAGGGTCGCGAGTTTACAAGGAAATGTATGCAACGAATTGTGTTTTGCGCGGCGCAGTCGAAATTTCCAAGCGGCTGAGGCGACGGCAGTCGCGACCGCGCAGCGCGTGCCGGCAAGTGCGATTTTACTTACAAGATAATGTATGCAACGAATTATTTAGAGCGGTTGGGTCGAACTCCGGTGGCTCTGCGGTGTATGGTGACAAATCTTTCAGTATGTTTGATATGGTATAGAGCGTAGGCTATAATTATAATGAATGGACTGGACTGAGGATATTAATAATGTCACAGAAAAATTGTTATTTTTAATACAACATACATACACATATCACGCCTTTATCCTTTGCGGGGTAGGTAGAGTGTTAACGGCTGAAAAATACGGTATAATAAAATACGTCTGACAAATATATGTGTGCCGTTTCAGAAAAAAACGTGTATCACAATAGTGACAGATTGTCAGCCTGTCGCCTTAAATTGTAATACAGTCCCTTAGTCGCCTCTTATGACACCCGTGAGAAAGGAATGAGGTAATTCTATTCTAAACCTGCATCATACAGCCGATTTTCATATTAGGTGGTAGACATAAACAACAAAATAAAAGTAAGTGCAATTATCTCGAAAACGGTACGTCGTCGCATCAAAAAAATAACAAGATTTTCAAATCCCCTTTAAAACCACTTAAATTACTAATTACTTAAATTTTTGCCCTTAGGTTGACCTTGACCTTAAAATGATCGAAAATTTCATACATAAATTTTACTTTCATTGCTCCCACGTTGCTCACCGTTCTCCCTGCTTCGCTCATTTCCCAAATAAACTGCTTCGCCTTGCCATACCCTTTCCCTACCTCTCCCCCTCCCCTCCCACAAAGTTTAAAATCACTTGCATCAGGTAAATAACTGCATTATCAGACTAATATGGTATATTTCGGTGACACCTTTTAACTTGATTGAGAGAATATCAAAATCAAGAGCACTTTTTAAGGCTTGCCTCTTCGATTAAGCTTTTTAAATCCATTTCCATCTGTAAAATCTTGTAATTTTTGGTCTTCAAATAGGGATCTTTCGAAGGGAAATTCATTGCTCTATACAACACATGCGATATTTCGGAGCTACCATTTGACCCTGGCTTACCTCAACACCTACCTACCTAATGACAACATAATACTTAACAGATTTAACCTTTCCCAACTAACTATTACAAACTATTTTAAACTTTATTGGGTCTGTAGGCTTTCGGATCAGATGGGGGCTTGCCGTTTCCTTTGAAAAGAACAACAAGTTGGCTGACCTTCAATGCGTCTGGGAAGAACCAACATGCAAGCAACGCGTCTTCATGAGCAGCATCTCACTGCTACTAACCTTCCAGGCGTGCCTGATGATTCGGGCTGTATGGGCTGTCGGGCGTCCGTACCAGGTGCAGTGTTCGGGAGTTCCTTGATGATGTTCTCGAGCGTCTTAAGACTTGACGTTCTGGAGTCGTCACATGATGGAGCACACGCGGCAGCGACACGGATCGCGCGATGGTACGCCGTATCCCTAGAGGGGACGTCATTCGGGCAGCGTGCCGTCAACAATCCAGACATTGTTCCGTCTGCAGTAGTGGTGTAGGCCTGAAGCAGGTCTACACAATGGAGCACATTAATGGGTGGACGCGACCTTCAGGAGTCCGCCCAATACGCTAGCCCCCATGTGTCTTCATTCCCAGAATCTGCCACCGAGCGAAAATGGTTGATTTCAGCGGTCCTCATTGCATTTTTGTACTGACCTCTTTTAGCCCGAAGAATGGTGAGTAAATGCTCCATGATTAGGGTTGCGTCGCTTTCTTGCACTCTGCTAGTTACGGCGCGCTGCCGCGACTCCCCTACATACGCGGTCTAGCGCAGGGTTCCACCACTCATAGCCGTTAGCACGGTCGTTTTTTTGGATACCGAGACATTTGTAAGAAGACGGGCTGCTTGCAGCCATCTCCTGCAGCAACTGCAGCTCAGCCTTTTTCTGGGCCAAAACCTATGTTATGGCCCTGCTTTCAGCAATCTCGTCATCTGACATGGCTAAAAGGTCCGTGCCGAGGCGCTAGACCGATAGCTTAGTCGTAATAGGTGCTGATTATCAACCTGCACGCTTTTCGTGGTCCGTATTGGTCTGTATGCCTCTACGATCCCGAGAAATACGCTTCTAAAGTTTGGTCCCAAAAAGGGGGTTTTTGGGACGCGGCAACAGGAAAGGGGGGGCAGGGTGGTTTGTGGTGCACGAAATGAGTTTTTCTTGTTTTGGCGCAGCCGTTGAAGAAAACGCGGTGCGAATCGGACCAGCTGTTCCCAAGAACTTAGGGGTCAAAAATTCGGCGGGGGGTACGGGGGGGCAAGGGGGAGAGGTTCGACGCACACCCTCTTTTTAAAGAGTTTCGGTGAAAACCCGTTCAAAATGTAACAAGCGGTTCAAAAGTTATGGCCGATCAAAAATTTTGTGAGAGGACGAGGTTGGGGGCAACTTGCCCTGCCCAAAAAAATAAGTCCGGCGTGTTTAAGGGGGGTGAAATTTTAAACTGGAGGGGGTGCAGGGGGGTAAGATATGTCAGGGGAGGCCCACCCGGGCTGTCACTCACCCCCGTGAGTGACAGCCCCATATCATAATTGACAGGTATCAGTGACACCTGCCAAACACATGAAACATCAGTTCACTTTGACAAGCAAAGCACGTGGGGCCAACGCCCAAAGTGAAAGCGAACACGACAACATAGAAACAAAGGAAACGTAAACTGCGTGGAACTTAGGTCTGGCAACGTCGCTTAAATACATCGCGCGCACTTCATTTTTCGATATCAAAATTAATACTGGTTAAATAAAGGTTAAATAAATTTATAACGCTACAGGTATAAAATAAAGATACCGTAATTTTCTACCGGTACCATAACCTTTATCATAACCTTTATCCGTCTACCTTTAAAAAGTATACCGGTACCGTTATTATACCGGTAGCTTAACCCTGTACCTTAACCTAAAACGATCCCTGCTTGTGACATTATTTTGTGTGGTGATAAGTAAGAACTTTTCGACGGGACGGCTCCTCTGGTAACAACAACCAGAGCCGCATCGAGGCCGCGACGACTCTACAGATAATTATTTTTCGTTTCCCTTGTGCAAACTAACAACTTAGTTTGGTGGAATAATGGCGGAGGACGAAAATGCCGGCGGCAGCGGCGGTGGCGGAAACAACAACCAAGGCAATCCTGATATTGTTTCCATCACCGTAACTTCGCGTATCCCGGATTTCTGGAAGGACTGCCCACGTATTTGGTTTATTCAAGTTGAGGCAGTAATAAACCCGCAACATTTAAGTGATGCAGCTAAGTACCAAGTCATCATTTCTAAATTACCTAAAGAAGTCATAGGTCAATTAACGGATTTATTATTGAGCCCTCCAGATAGAGACAAATATTTGGCACTTAAAACGAGGCTTCTGTCAATTTACGAAGAATCTGAAAGTAGAAAGATTCAGAAGCTCATTACAGAGATGGAGTTGGGAGATCAAAAACCGAGTCAGCTTCTTCGCAAAATGTCAGATTTGGCACGCGGCAAGATCACAGACGTAGGAACACTTCGTGTTTTATGGCAAAATCATTTGCCAACATCGGTTCGTAGCATACTCGCAGTCTCAGCCAGTGAAGATTTGGATACTCTCGCGGCGATTGCAGATAAGATTATGGAGAATGTGAGACCTTTGAACGAGGTAGCTTCTGTGGCTCGTCAAGACAAGAATGAAGCCAACTCTAACGCTGCAGTCATCGCGGAAATTCAAAAATTGGGTGTGCGTTTATCACGGTTGGAACAGCGCTCCTCTTCGAGGTCAAGATCGTCACAGGGACCGCGCGGTTCCCGCGCGCGTAGCTCATCGCGCCACACACGTTCCGGTAGTAGGCAGAGTCATCCCAAAAGGTCGCAGAATGATCCAGATTGGCTATGCTATTATCATTTCAGGTACAAAGACAAAGCAGCGAAGTGTGTAAAACCGTGTAACTGGGAGAAGCGGCAGGAAAACTAGTTTCGGTACAGTCGGCGGCGGGACACTGTAACCCCTGCGTTAATTACCGCCTTTTTGTGACAGATCAAAACACCGGACTGAACTTTCTATGTGATAGTGGTGCTAATGTGTCGGTCTTACACCTGCGTCGGTCGTACGTCGTAATAAAAAGTGTAATATCAATAACGAGTATATGTTGTTTGCTGCTAATGGTACAAAAATTAAAACCTACGGACTTATTACGTTAGAATTAAATTTCAAATTACGTCGACTTTTTCGTTGGACATTTGTAGTAGCAGATGTTAAACAACCGATATTAGGTGCAGATTTCATGGTACATTACAAACTATTACTAGATTTTGATCATCGAAGGTTAACAGATCAGATTACAAATTTAAATGTTTTTGGTACTGTACGTAATTGTAAGGATTATCAATCTGTTAACACGGTGGATGACCAACACCCATATTATGACTTAATGGAGAAATATCCAGAGCTAACTAAACCTTTGTCTTTTAAGGAAACCCCCAAGCATAATGTGTTCCATCATATAGAGACTACGGGACCACCTGTGCGAGCGAGAGTGAGACCACTTCCACCTCACAAGTATAACAAGGTAAGAGATATTTTTAGGAGAATGCAGGAACAAGGGATCTGTCGGCCCAGTAAAAGCGCATGGTCTAACCCTTTACATTGTGTACCTAAAAAAGACGGAGATGATAGACCTTGTGGGGATTACAGGTTACTAAACGCACAAACTAAGCCCGATCGATATCCAGTTCCAAGATTACGTGATTTTACATATATTCTACGTGGTAAATCAATTTTTTCGAAATTGGATATCAATCGAGCTTATCATTGTGTACCAGTTGCAGAAGAAGATATCGAAAAAACTGCAATTATAACGCCATTCGGTTTATTCGAATTTTTGAGAATGCCTTTCGGCTTGCGTAATGCAGCACAGACATTCCAGCGTTTTATGAGTCATACCGTATTGGCTGGACTCGATTTTTTATCGAGTTTTTTTTCATCATTGACTTACCGATGAGAATTAGATGTTGACAATCCTTGGTCAATGATGTCACAATGTGTTGTTCAAGAACTTCAGCGGCCTCTTCTACTATTACTGCAATTAAAAAATATCATGTAAGAGAAGATGATTGAGATGTTCTGTTCACCAATTTAGAGACATGCTTTCCAGATTTTTCCTTTACTCGTAGTTCAGTGGGCTAGTCTTTGACTTACGCTTATCAAGCCACGATATGATAATGATACAGTCCGACTGATATTTTAAATCAGTCTAACTTCTCGGTAAAACTGCGATGGTTTGAAACTCTGTCAAGTTCACACACTCGAACTATGGGCAGGGAAATAGCAAAGGAAATGGGCGTACGGCGAGCGCGATGGTATATGGTACCAGGATGGTATATATATATATATATGGTACCAGGCTCGACATGCGGTTCATTCATGATGACGTCACCTTCGACCAGGTAGTTTAATGCCTACCTAAATAAGGGAAGTGGACAGCGCAAGCATGTAAACAGGTTACTCACTCGCGCTGCTACTCGACATGCCGCTGCCACTTTCCGTGCTGCCTCGAGTGACGGATTTTCATTCGCAAGTCAAAGGATGCACGAGCGCGAGTGGAATGTATTGCTATCTTTCTCACTCGTAAGTATTGCTGCAGGTGGAGTATAACGGCAGTGTATAAACATTCACTCGCGTTGAAGTATTTCGAGCAATATTCGCGGTAGCGGCAGGAGCAGGTGCATGGGGTGAACGTGGCATAATATACAAAGTGATAATCTAAATGCGTGCCATAGTTGAAGTGTAGTTTCAGTACCTACCAATAAAGAAAGCTGTAAAAATATTTTTAAACATCCTGATCTAGTTTTTTTAGACATAGCCAAAATTTGTATATTTGTGTTTTTTTGTCGTGAAGTGGGCGCTACATAAGTAATCTTTGTCCTTTTTGTAATCATAGAAATGCATTTTGTTTGCCTTGAGCGAACCAGGCATTTCAATCAAACTACGGCTACAAAAAAAATAACAGGAATTTTAAATTATTTTTACGACATCCCTTATCGATACTAAAACTATCCATAAGCTATGGCATGTTATTTAAATTAAAACCCTGCATAAATAGGTAGTTTTTTACCAATAGGGGGTGCTAAAGCTTGCAGCAATTTTCTCAGTCGGGCAGCTCCACTAGTCGTCATACCGACAACTTTAATTCCATTCAATATTTTTAAATCGATCATCATTCTTGCTTCTTCATAGGCTATGTTAGCAGTATCTAGAGTTTCCTGAAACGGATTACATTTCATTTTACATTATATTAATAAAAAATACCATTCGGAGTTTTGTGTCCCGTTTTACGTGGTCCAAGGGAAAATCTTAGGTCCTGTGCATCTTTGGCAACAATCAGTACCTACCTACTACATACCATACGCATTGTTTTTACTCTCCAGCTAAAATAATCTGTAAATATTGCAGAGTTTTTGCATGAATACTCTACTGATATGGTCATCTAAGAAAATAAGAGATTTGCTAATAAATCTAATAATTTAATGCAAATGAATTTATTTTAATTTATATTATGGAAATTCAGATTTTTCTACAATACTTACATAAAATTCCGGTGTAAAAAATTTATACTAAAGTGCTCGAGCCCATTATTTTAAAAGTTTCCTAATATGTGACAATCTTTTTTATGTATTTTTTATTAATTTGTTATCCATTTATGGATTGTAAGAATAACAATAATTACAGTTTACCTACATGCAAGTTCTTACAATAGAGTCTTGTGTTATTACCATTATGACTAAAACTTCATGGAAAAATATCTAGTAAAAAATACATTTGACGGATGTTTTTAAAAAAATATTAAAAACATTTTACTTTTATATAGGGTAAGTCGAGTATAGTCATTAGTTATTACTTATTACTATAGATGCACTGACTATGGCATTGGCCGACTACTAAGCTAAGCCGATTATTACTTGGCCGTTTTTGAGCCTTTATACCAATTAAAATATAAATATACTAAATAAAGCATTTCTACATTTTCTACCAAATAAATATGTTTTAGGCGTGTGTGTGTATCCGTGAACGACCTCGACAGTGGCGCCTCTTCACAAAAAAAACTCCTTTTACTTACAATGTATCAGAATATCCGTTGCCCATGTTTTTTAGTATTATCCATAAGCAAAATTAGAACCTGCAAACGCAAACTCAATTATGGCAATTAATACCAAAAGTGGCCGTTTTAGGTACTTTTTTCCATAGAGGTAACTATAATTGTAGCGATATGTCATTGAGTTCGCAGGTTCTAATTTTACATAAGGATAATACTAAAAACTTGGGCATCGGATATTCTGATAGATTGTTTTTATAAAGAGAAAACTTTTTTTTAAGTGGCGCCACTGTCGAGGTCGTTGACGGCTACACTCGCCTTTAATGAAATAAAATATTATTTAAAAATTAAATGTCGTTTCAGTCGACTTAGGCGCCTCACACACTGGGAACGCGCCCCGACGCGTAGCGCGGAGCGGCAGATCCCGCTACTGCGCGTTGACGCTTTGTCTTTTTTTTTTTTTTTTTTTATTAATGATGGGTTTGCTCTTGACTCTAGTCTAGGTCATAGGACAGAGACAGAGTCTAAGATGGAGCGAGCTCACCCAGAAGAAGCCTGTTAAGGCACTGGCACTCCCACACACTGACGGAACGCAGCAAGCTACTTGGCGCCAGACTTCGGTGGGATGGTGGTCGCGAACCAGGCGGCCCCTTACGGAGCCTTCCACCGCTTGGTGGGATCGTTCAGACTTATCCACATGTCGGTGTGTTTACATCCGATGTTGAACAAAAAGAGCACACTCTCCCTTAGAAATAAGGTGAGAATTTACACCACCTGTGTAAGGCCCATTATGACCTACGCCAGCGTAGCCTTTGCTCACACCTTCGATTCACATCTGAAAATCGCGTTTTAAACACCGTCCGAGACACATCCTCACGGAAGAAGATGATGATTGAGCTGGTTGTTTGAACAACCACAAGCTTTTCCGGGTGAGCTCCTGCTCCCCACCATACAGTCAGGTGTAGATTAAAAGCCCCGGGGCTAAAAATCGTAGGGTCCACAACAAAAAAAAAAATTGTGGGTGTGTTGCACGAGGCGGTTTTTCGATACGTAGGTACTGATGTACTTGCATGCAACTTTAAAATCTGCGATCCCGCGCTACGCGACGGAGTGCGGTGCAGTGGGAAAGCCGTCTTAGGCTATTCAGCCGACTATTGGCCGACTGTAACAATACGCCTGGATGGTGCATCTTTATTAACTAACTATATCATTTAAGTAGTACGTAACTATATAATTTTATTTTAAGTTCAAATTAGGTACTCAATTGGCTTGAAACTTTTTAATCAATAGAACAATGCGATCAAAAGCGTCTCCAATACTCGTATTTAGGATTCCGTGGAAGAACTGATCGGATTTTATCGTTTTTTTTATTTTAATCGGCGTTATTTTAATCAATTGATTGATTTTAAGCTGTGAAAAATCTAGTAATTTAATGACCTTACACAAAAAATCGATTTTGTGTAGAAACAACCCTAAAATGTAAAATCTTTTGATAAAAAAATATTTTTGCATGAGACAGCCATCCGCCAAGCCTTAATGCAAGACCGTTCTTTTTTCGTTCAATTCAGAAATGCCGTGTAATAGTACATTACGTCACAGGCCGAGTATAAAGCAATTTCCGGTGGAGTGTTCTAAAGTAAACGAGACCAGAAATTGTTATTTCGGCCGTGGATTGTACAATACTTTTCTCTCATTTACAAAGAAATAACAATAATAATACAGTAAAAGGAATTCGCCTTTTTATTGGTTTTCTAAATTCTTCGTATGCCTTTTCATACCTCTGCCTCGACTTTGCTGGTAAAAGGTTCTCTGATAATAGTTTTGCTTCTTCAGCTATATCTGGCGGCGTAGAGTTAAATTTATCTTCCGATGACTCATTTTTCCTTGTTTACTTTTCACTCAATTACACAGAAGAAAAGCCAAAACTTTCGTGACTTAGCGCCAAACCAAATTGGCGCCAAAACAACCTCGCACCGTCGCACCGCGCATGCGCGCGCCCAAGCGCGTTCCATTTTGGTAGAATTTAAAAAATGGAACGCGCGCGGTATAAGTGTTCCTGAACATGGTATTGTGTACCATAAAACACCTAAACACGAAAGTGTGAAGTTAAAGAACCTTTTTTTTCCGGCCAAGTCCGGAAATTTCTATTACAGTCCTCTGCGCCTTGACTACATAAATGAGCCTATTGACGTATTCTTTTTTTAAAGTAATGAAGCCATTTCCGAGCAAATTGGAGAAAATATTTTTTTAAATAAAATTGAGCTAGCTAAAATTCCCAATACTTAACCCTAAAATGATTACATCCCAGGTAATTATTTAGATATTATTATTATTATGTACCTACTATTACAGTATTTTCTGAAAGTGGTATATAATATTAGATGCAGTAACAGCCAAAACAGTCCACTGCTAGACATAGGCCTCGCCCTATAACGGATGTTGCAAAAAATTAAAGTGGCACGTAATAAAAAAAAAAACTGTATCAATATAAAAAATAAATTAGTTTGCATTAATTAATTATGATTAATAAATCTATTGGTTTATTATATGGCCATATCAGTTTAGAGTATTCATGTAAAAAAACAGCAAGATTTACTGATTTAGTTTAGCTGGAATGTAAAAAAGGTCGATACAGATATAAAAGTCCATCAAATTCAATACGAGAACGTAATATGACTTGATATGAATTTTCGTAAATTCTATGCTTCAGCAGTTGTTCAGATGTCGAGTCAGCAACTTAAATAAACAACTGAACAACATCAGAACAACAACTGAACAAAATCTGATCAACAGCGAAACAACATCGTAACAACAACCGAACAATTACCGTACAACAACACTGACAAGTACTGCGGAAGAAGGCGATATGAGTATTGGCAAAAAATAACTTCGTTTCATTTCTCAGCTTTATCGAAGTAAGAGCCTTCTCATTAAGTCATTTCATTAGGCTTCTGTAATTTCTATTTAACTGTAATTTCTATAGGCAGAATGCATAAAGTAGGTCTTTATGCAACTGTTTTCGAGTTCATAATTCGAACATTATGAGACGAGTGTAGATAAACTAACGTATTGTCATCATTTATTACTACAAATAATATAAAATTATAATAAAATGTACCTCTTTATGTATTCTACGACATATCCGACATATTGAACGCGTTTAGTTTTCCTACCTTTACAACTTGACATTGGATCAAAATCTGTTTCTATATTAAGAGGCCGTACATAGTTTTGAGTAATTTTGTCTTGTTTCTTCAATTCTGTAGGACCTCGTTTAAAAAAACAGAATAAGTAACAATGTGTTATGATATGTTTTATTGAAGATTAATTCAATATCTAAAAATTGGCCCAGACAAATTATTGATTTTGATTGTTCAGTTTGTTTAATAGTTAATAACCTGAGACGTGTTTTAATTGTTTTCGATGCGTGACGTTCGTATCATTATTGTTTACATGAATTTTAAAATATGGAGTGGTTTATAAAGTATACAGCAATAAAGACATTGAAAAGTGCTAAAAATTGGCCGAGGAGTTTTTAGTAATTTAATTCAAAGAAAAACTGCAGTAAAATGGCCCTACTTTGAAGAAATTTTAAACGTATACAGCGTCGGATTTCTAGTACAATACAACACGTTTTAAAAAAAAATCAATTTACACATTGAAAAATAGATTCATGCTAACACATTAGCTATAAAAAAAATTGCAAATATGTATTTTATGAAATTTATCGAATATTTTAAAGTTCTCCGGAATTATCAATTATATACGGGAGCGCAAATGCTGTTTCGGCAGACCGCGCGCCGCGCTCTTGGGAGAAGGACGTGTATCCTGCTGCGTCACACTCACGCACACATACAAAATTACGAATGTGTGTCGATCGCGCGCGTAGAAGACAGTAGATCACGCGTCACAGGCGGAATTATAGTGCGACCGATACTTTTTGATCCTGTAAGTATTTTTTTCAGTGCGGTATTGATTTATGATTGATTAAATTAATTGAACTAGATATTGTGATTTTACTTCCTATGAGAGTATAAATAACTTGAAATTTCGAGATTTTGCAAATAAATGGCCATTTTAACGGACTATAATGATACATTACAGATTTAACTATCCACACTATCCACACTAATATTATAAATGCGAAAGTAACTCGGTCTGTCTGTCTGTCTGCTACGCTTTCACGGCCAAACCGCTGAAACGATCTTCATGAAACTTGGCACAGAGATTGCTAGCATACCGAGAACGGACATAGGCTATTTATTATCACAATTCGAGGGTCTGGAGTATAGATGTAGACCACCAGGTGTACCATCAGGAGCCAAGCTTAACTATTAGAGATACAGGCATGGTCCTAAAACAAAAGTTGTTCAGTATGATGGGCCGCTTCTTTTTACAAGAACATTTGAGGATCTGGAGTACCTTATGTAGACCACCAGGTCTACCATCAGGAGCCCACCTAAACTATTGGAGATACAGAAATGGTTCCAAAATAAAAGTTGTTCAGTATGATGGGAATAAGTTGAGAAAGGACATTGCCTACTTTTACCGAGGATTTTTTATCATTACTGAAAAATACCGCTGTGCCGCCGCCGTTTGCATCGTATGCACTACCTTCATTGTAATTAGGCATATCTACTTAGGTGATACGTTACCATGTTCTGAACTGAAAAGTATCATCCACATAACACGTTAAGTCGGGGATCACATTTGACGTCCGATGCGGTGTATTTTGTAAGTGTAAGGGAGTAAAATAGAAATTCGCGATTTCCTTTCGTCTGACATACGCATGCGTTATGGATATGTATTGAAAATACACAGCAACTAAATAAATAATGCCCAGTCTTATGACCGCGGCCGCGCGCACCGGCCGATCCGGCGCGGCGCGGCGCGCGCGCTTTGGCGGCGATGTGGGGCGGAGGGGGAGGGCGCGACAGGGTGCGGCTACCCGAACGGGCATACACGTGAGGGCAGACTCACGAGTGTCAAACCCACAAAATCTTTGTTTTCGCAAATTACAGAAAAACAAAAAATATGGTATATAAAAATGTATTACAGTAACTTAAAATACCTTTTTATCTGTCTTATCTACTTATGCTGACCATTTTAGTGTTCTCAAATCGGCACCCCTGGAGTAAGTACTCTGTTATCTACTGACTTTTATATTCAATTTTTATAAATATTGGTCTCTCAGGCCGGATAGCAAATCTTGAATTGTCCCTTTAACAACAGAAGCAAGCAAGTTATCTCTAAACAGTAGAGATAACAACTGTTCTAATATCACTGTCACACTTACTATGAATACACATAGGTACCTACTTTAGAACTTCTGCCAAAAAAAACTATCTAACGCGGACGAAGTCGCGGGTAAAAGCTAGTAGGCAATAAATATAAATTCGGCGCTGTTAAGCGAAAAAAAGATGCTGGTACATGGGCACACCCCTGAATAGTAGTCGGTAATTAATTAGTTTCGATAACATTCCACAAATCCCAAAATTCTTAGTAGGTACGCAATAATTTAAAACTTTTTCATACAATTGCCACAAAAACTATAAATAGGATCAAAACTGATTGATCGAACTATACGCTGCCGTCCGCCGCTGGGTCTGCATATCGCCGCCGCTCGGCTGCACGATGACGCGTTCTAATGCTAATTACCTACTTTCGCCCAGCGCAATTTCATGTACGGCCTCTTAATCTAGGGTCCACAGCTTATTTCAAGATTCTGCCTTCACATACCTTTAGTACCTTTGATGAGATTGCTTATTTTAGTAATGAGAACATTTGTACCGCAAGGATTTTAGAAATACCACCATTTTACAGTGTCACAGGGTACAAATGTTTTTATAACCTCAAAATTGGAAAAGCTTCAATATCTCTGCAAAGGATTGATCTACAAACAAAATGATCGCATGGATGCCGTTACAAATCGCAAATCTTTATCTGTACCGCTTTTTTATACCTTGTAAATACCAGATAGAGGAATAAAAGGCGATTAAAGCTCATATGGCATTTGGTTGTTGGGCTTTCGTATATCTCTCACTGTAAAATTTGCAAGAAAATGATATGTACATGACCATAGCCTTCATACTGACCGAAATATATTTCATTTTTGAAGGTATGTGAAGGCTGAATCTTGAAATAAGCTGTGGACCGTAGGCATATAGGCAATAGACACCAAAATCTAACACAAGTGCCATAAAAAATGTCTTTCCATAAACATCACTTTTGTTTTGTAAATAAATATAAGCAAATGAACTTTGTTTTCAGAAGCTTACTTGTTGGACCTAAAATGTGTTAATTTTTAAAATTTGAATTCTCTTTACAGAAAGCAAAATAAAATAAAAAGAACGTGGCTATTATTTAATGATGAGATAATCTATCTAATAATAAAATAAAGGAGACTTGTTAGAAACTTGAAATGTCGTGATGTCATATAATTATTACTTTAACATAAGTTTTCTTACCACGGAGCAGTTTCTTACATGATGCGAAATATTTTTTTATTACCTGTAGTGGTTTCATCTGCCGCTTGAATTTAGATAGAACAATGTTGGCCCACCTAAAGTACAGAGCCCAACGATCCGCCTTGGTCACTACGCTTAAGTCCATTCTGTTGTTAATGTGAAGTCGGGTTTGCCTTGACTGATTCTGAATCATTTCCTAAAAAAGCAATCCCAATTAATTTATTACCACTTATATTAATATTTGTGTACATCCATCCAATAACATTAAGATCTTAGAACTTTACTTACATTGAAAACGTCGGCTTGAGATTTTAAATCAATGATTTCACGTTGCAATTCCAGCTTTTTTAAACCTTGTGTTCTGTTGAACAGTAAAAACAATGATTTTATCTTACTTTCGACATCATTAATAGAAAAAGAGGTTTTAATGTTTATGGGCAGATCTTCATTATTAACATCTACCACATAGTCATCATCAAATTCGTCTAGAAGCATTTCAATTCTTTCCTCATCATAATCATCGACCTCATTTACGTTAACTTCTTCATTATTTGGCTCTTGAACATTTTCTTCAGCCATAAGGTTGTCAAAATCTCTGTAGTTTCTGTTTTCGAACAGCCAATGTCTCAATGGATCTGTTTTTACGTCTGGTCTAGTTTGTGCATAATAATTTCCCAGAGTTTGTAGTTCCGGGACATGCTCTTTCAGGGTTTGGAAACTTATGACTCCTTTATTGATATAGTCCAAACGTTCTTGGGCTTGCTTCAGACTGTGAACTGCGTTTGTTAATATATTTTTCTGTTCATAGAAGAGTTTCATTGTGTTAAAATTTACTTTTCGAGATTTTCTCAAAGTTGCTAAATTTATTTTTTCCATTGCTTCATTACGTGATTGGCCTCCTATGCGCACAATAGATTGAGTTACTGGTAAAATATTCTCTAGAAACTGGTCCAACGCGTGGTTAGTGTAACAAATTACCAGCATGAGACATGTCGTGTCTCCGGTGGAGATATTATCAATAAGTGTTCTAGCAACTTTGACCCCTAAGTATGTCTTCCCAGTTCCGGGAGGGCCCTGGATGACTGCAAACTCATGGGTCAGTGCTAATCTGAAGGCAGAATATTGACTTTCGTTTAACCCTATCTCATCCTTAGAGGGCCATGTCAGCGGTTCAAGAACACGGAACTTCGTGTTAGCAGAATACTCTGTGTCTATTTTGAAGATAGCTTCTGGAGTTAAATATGCAGGAGGTTGAGGTATAGGCTATAAAAAATAAAAAAAGCTATTATTCTGTAACTATCGAAACCACAGTCGAAAATATGTTTTTGCAACAACTTTTTAGACTTACGTCCACTTCTATGATGTATTTGCTCATTGCAATATGTTCAGGAAATTTAGGATCTTGTAAGGCTTTCAGAACATGTAGGTAAGGTTCAAAGTACACCTCACTTTCTATCATGGTGTAAGAAGAATCATCGTTGTAGATACTTTCACCTGTTACTTTGTCCACAATTGATATCGGTATCTTAAATAAAAAGTATATCGTTTTAATATAAGCTATAGGTAAGCAAGTGAGTATATCATTGAGAAGCAATAAGGAGTGGATCCATCTATTTTACCTTTCCTTGACTGAGTAATTTCACATCTCGTTCCAAAATTGTGGCGGTGACGAAACTGGTGCAGTTGTCTTTTGTAAACAAGAGCAATGAACCAAATATGAAGCGCTTGCTGTGAGTCCAGTTTATCTTTTTGAATCTTCTCATTGCCTTTTCGTCCAGTTGAATCGTCTCTCCAATTTTGTTTTTAGAGATGAACGGTTCTATGAATTTCACATTATGATAGACCCTAAAAGTATAAGTTAAAACTTAATTCTTAATCCAGTTGCTAGGTAAAATAAGCCACAACAGATCTTTGTCTTATATGAACACCGAGAATGAATATAACTTAGATTACGACTAAGCAACTATACTTACACACCTTATATTGTCCAATTTCTTTTTGTTCGGATTTTGTATGTAGTCATCTGGAATAGCAATTAAATGTTGTTATTTTTCTATTCAACCAATAATAATTAATAAACTTTAAACAGATTTGTTTCTAGTCTAGGTAACTAATAACGTACTTATGCCATCGCGGAGTGGTCCGAAGCAATCCTCTCGTAACAATCGGAACTGAACATCCAGGTAGTGCTCCGTGTCCTGATATCTGCCTTTTATGATGTTGGGTCGCAAGAATGGCTGCTGGTCTAGCAAATCATCGCGGGTCGGCAACACTGCCAGCGATCGAAAATCATTTGGGGGGTCCATTTCTTCAAAAAATGGTAAATCTCTTTTGCGTATCACCTGCTGAATACGTACAAAAAATATTCAATAATTATTTGTTCTATATTTTATCTTATATGACCTATATGCCTCTTGGTTATATCCACGGTTATAGCTTACCTTTTCTGCTTCCTCCTTTTCTTGAATTGCCAGCCTATCTCTCAATTGCTGCAATTTTGTATTGTATTCATCAGCTGAGGAAAATCCGTGTCTCTCCTTCAACCTTTCCAAACACATTTTTGATGTGTCTTCGATCAGCGATCTACACTTCTGCAGTGCAATTGACGGAAATATTTCTATAATACTTTGGCAAAAACCAACAAAATTATGCCAAAATCCATTTTGATTGTTCCAGTATAGATTGTTTTTGGCTTTCATTTCAACGTATGGCAAATCCATTATATAGTGGCTTAAATTTTTCATAAAATTTGTATTGCAGATGTCTAACAGCAGCGTCAGTTTTAGCTGGTCGAATGTAGACTGGCACACCTTATTTATGATTTCCATGATCAATACATAAATGTCACCTTTATCTGTAGTTGACGCGAGAAGTTTCATAAAATCTTCTTTCTTCTCGTTTACCTTGGCGATCACGTCTTGATTTCCACACTGCGCAATCTCTTCCAAGGTTCTAAAGCCCATGGTTCTTTCATTACGATTTCTATCACGATTTCCTCCTTGATAATTATTTCTTTCATTTCCATTCCGATTGTTATTTCTGTGGTCCTGAAATTGTCTCTGAGGAAACCTTTGCTGTCTACCGTCCTGTCTGTTATCTGTAACAATGATGATTCCGTATACCTAGTTGTGTTCTTCGAATGTTATGAATGAGCCTAACATCTTAGAAATAGTCCAAAGACGCGCTCTTAGTAGTTGAATGCGTATTCAAAGAGTAAAACAACTTACAGCAAACTATTAACTATTTTTAACCTACTATATTGGTAATATGTGTCGGCACCCTACCTTGTTCACCTTCAAAAGCCTGCAAATACTGTGGCGGGCGGTAGAAGCCGCCTGCAGGTGCGCCTACTGCACCTTGTCGCTGGTTGTAAGCCCCCTGGCCGACATTGGGATGATTCAGAGCTTGGGCATGGTCGTGACCTTGACCTCGCCAGTTAACTTGGCCACCACCACCATCACCGCCGCGCCTGCCACGGCCACGGCCACGGCCACGTCCACGGGGCGCGGGGCCTGTTGTAAAATATATTTTTTTAGCACAGTATCTTCCATAGCCAGAATAGTTTTATAAGTGGACCACTATGACAGAATATACAGTAAGCGGCAATTGTTAGCCCATAAAGAACTGATCAGTAGGACAACTGGGAACAAAGGAACAGTTGCACACATTTGACAGGATAAAATAACATTACCCAGTAACAAATCGAAATGGACCTTTCATGTTAGTGACGAAACTTTCAGTTTTCCCGTACCTACACTACACTTGTAATTTTTTTTTACGAATTCATATGTTAAACCTTTTTTGTCCTTCTCGCATGCATTATTCGGCTTATTATCTTAACTCCTATCCTAGGGTAAGTTGTTTAATGCCATGAGCAATTTTAACTTTTTTGCCCCTGGTGCGATTTATTTTACCTGGAGCTTGATAGTTATTATACATCGGTCACACGCAAATGTGCTGCTGAAGTAGTCATCTGAAAAAGAAAGAAAGTTTAGCTTGGAATAGCATTAGGTACCCGATTTCTGCCCGTGGGTGTCGTAAAAGGCGAATAAGGGATGAATCCAGGAAATGAGCAGAAGCATTCCCTGTGAATACAAAACTTTGCACTGCGCTCGCCAATGCTTGCCAAGTCACAGGTGCGTATAGGCCACTAGGAGACCAGTTGTTTCTAAGTAGTAGTCAGCAATATAACTTTTTAAGCACTCGCGATCACTTTCACTCATTTTAAGTATTAGACCGGGTCTATCGCGATAGTATTTAGGTAAATATTAGTAATTTACCTATGTCCCGACGATTCAATACAGTTTCATGTATTGTGGTCGCGGGTTGACTGACGTCCCAGCGAGTTGTCATCTAGGCGGCGGGTGACGAGATGTTCTGCTACCCACATTTGTCTTTATAATTTTAATATTATTGATACACTCCTGCATTCTGAAATGGAATGACATCCTTCGGCGTGGACTGGATGAAAACAGTCTTTATTGAATTTTTACTCAACACTATCCCAATCTTATCTGTTACTCCTTTCACATAGGGCAAATACGCTGGCTGTCCGGAGGTGAGCAGACAGCCAGCGTATTTACCCTATGTGAAAGGATCGTTCGCGAGGCTATTGAAATTAAGAAGAACCCTAATAATTTCAACCGGGAGGACGGGTTTAAATTGTCATCCGCATGGAGTCCAGTCATTGATAAGTTGAAACCGCGTGATTTATCATCGGAACAATCGTCGGATACTGTGAGTGTTGTGTGCCGGCAGCCTAGTGCAATGTTTACAAACAATCAATAATATTAAAATTATAAAGACAAATGTGGGTAGCAGAACATCTCGTCACCCGCCGCCTAGATGAAAACTCGCTGGGACGTCAGTCAACCCGCGACCACAATACATGAAACCCGCGACCACAAACAAATCTTTACGCTGTACTTGGTATGGTAAAAATACCATAAAATACATAATTTGTATTTTTTATACCTTTAAAATATTTTATTAATAACATAGTAGGTAGGTAAAGATAGCCTAGACTCTGTAGATGTATGAAGTACCTACTTATCTACTACCTACTTATTATTATTCTGTGTGATGCCGGCCTAGAATAGCATCACCCCATTTCTTACCTATGGGTGTCGTAAGAGGCGACTACAGGACTCGAGGGTTAGATGTGTATTGCAATTTTAGGCGATGGGCTGACAACCTGTCACTATAGTAATACACAGTTATCTGATTGACTCTCAAACTTTTGTCAGACGTGGTGTTAATATCCGTTTTACGGCCGTTAACGCTCTGCCTACCCCGTAAGGGATAAAGGCGTGATTTATGTATGTATGTGTATGCGGCGCGGTCCGATATGTAAGTAGGTAGGTACGTACATAGACAGAATGTCGTCATAATGTAGGTGAGTACAACCTATCGTGATTGCAACCACATTTTTTATAAACCCTTGTATGGTAGATAGGTATAGCCTCTAATTCTAATGGAAAATATATATATAAGTAGGTACCCCGTGTTTTGGAGGAAATGAATTTCCTACCTTTTTAGTTTTTGTTAAATTCGACCCTAGTCGCTGGATAGATGGCGCTGTACTTGGTACGTTAAGGTAAGGAACGGAACGTCACATAATTTAGTTTTTTTTTCTTGGATGTATAAGATCCCAAAACGTTTTTTTTATTTTATTACATCACTCGCATGATGCGATGCGATGCAAGTATATTTTTGTGATGTGAGTCGCATTACAAAAACATACTTCCGAAAACCACAACAAGAACAATTACAAACAAAAAAGTATACTTTAGGGAGAAAGATGGGAGAAAGTCTCCACCTCAGGGTTCCTTCTAAAATCAAGTCTTTGGGTACGTTTGCCACTTATTTATTCAGTAACACCATTCATACGTTCACAGTAAACACAATATTTATGATTACAATGGATTATATGTAAAACCTTAGGAAAACAGCAACATGCGCCGTCAATCGAACAGAGAACAGAAGAGAAAAACGGAAGTCAAAATGACGTAAGAGTGAATGTCGATAACATGACCGATCATCATAAATAATCGATTAGGCCTAGCGCGCAGTGGTGACTTTTGTCGCCGTGACTGTTTCCTCACTCACATCAAGTCTATGAATATGTATAGAGGTTGGAGGTGCACGCACGTTACGACGACGTGACAATTGGGTGACATTTTAGTCCGCCGACCAGCGGACAAGCCCGTGACGAAACTGTCACCGCGCCGCCGCTAGGTTCTTAAAGCAGCGCGCGCACGGTGCAACAAAATTTTCACTCAACACGTGGTTCTTCCGCCATTTGCATTCGGACCGTCGTCGTCTTTAGCGAACGCAAAATGGCGTCAACGTCTACGTAAACCATCGTCATAAATTCAAACCTATATTTCAGAGTTTACAGATGAAGATTCCACATTGTATGACATCTGCCAGGAGTTCAATATTAACACAAAGAATAATTAAAGATCTTTAGATTTCAACAACGTTTTTGAATTTTGATTAAAATTAAAAATTACATATTTTAATTTGAATTCAATAACATTTTTTTATTTTGATTAAAATTAACAATGTAAAAATACATATTATTCTAATTATATTTACCTCAAAGTAAAAGCGAGTCTTTCTTCAGCCGGAAGTCCGGAACAGACAATCTCATGTTTGTATTTTCGTATGTTAATGCAGATCCCAAATTGCGAAGTAGGTAATTCATCATCATCAAAACTTCTAACACTCATTGGAAAATACCCAAAAAAAATCTTTGGATGTTCCTGAAGTTTATGATACATGGTGTAAAACTTTCCATTTATTAACCTGTCACTCCAAAGGGGGTGTATCCAGTAATCTCTTCGCATTTTTTCTCTTTTAAGTTTCCGTGTCATAAGTTCACAGATGACGACCATCTCTTCGAAATCCATTTCGACAAATGACGCTTTTAAAAAAAAATTGTCTGTCACCTTTCGTGAGTGCACCTCGCTTTGGAGGCGTGACGTGACAGCGACAAAAACTTTTTTGTCATGCTGACAAATGTCACCAGTGCGCGCTAGCTTAGTGGTATATTATAACTATAAATCTATGGCGCTAGCCCATGTAATGAATCTATGAGCGAATACCTATGACAAACAGTTTTATTAGTACCGCTAACCGACACGCAGCGGCGCATGGCCTTGGCGCTCGAGCCTATGTCCATCTATGTCCTATAGCATGCTGGAACATTACTCCTACTCGCCTTGAGAGGGAGCCTCTGGTTCGCTATAATACATACATACATACACTTATCACGCCTATAATCCCTTGCGGGGTAGGCAAAGCGCAAACGGCCGCAAAAAAGGGACTTTCATGCCACGTCTGACAAATATTTGAGGGTAATTCGGAAAACTGTGTATCGCCATAGTGACAGGTTGTCAGCCCATCGCCTAAAATTACAATACATACCCTCGAGTCCCTTAGTCGCCTCTTACGACTCCCACGGAAAAGTAATAGGGTGACGCTATTCTAAGCCGACATCACACGGCATTCTAAGCCGGCAACACACGGTATTCGCTATAATATTAATAAATAGGTAACGTGTCAGGATTGTAGCAAGTGGAAAGATGTAGTCTCTGCCTGCCTCTATGGGAAAGAGGCGTGATTATATGTATGTAGGTATGTACGAAGCGCGAAAAAAGAGGATTGATTCGGAAAGAACAATAATTAATAACGTAGTCAGTTCAACGCCATCAACAGAGTTCTTAGAATAAACTTTTTTTTATTTACATACAGAAAAATCTCCCTATTAAGGCCGGTTTACATTATCTTAGTGTTTAGTAGAGTGCTTTAGTACAACTTGAAAGGCAAGTTCTTTAGTGCTTTAGTGTTATGCGAGTGAACGTTTACATTTCTTCCAGTAGAGTATCTTTTCGACGCCACAATGAACGCGCAACGACGTCGCCGAACGCGCTATTCTACGTAAAATACTAAATGTAGTTATAGAACAAATAGAAGACGACATTTGCTTCTTTTATGGCAGTGTATGCCGAATGCCTAGCCTGCTTGTTTTTTTACAAATTGTTTTTAACGTGCCATAGACATTCGTGAACGACATATTCAGACACAAATTTGATAATTAGTTTAGATAATTGTATCATCCGACCATTTAGTCATCTTTAAAAATCTAAAAACACGCACGTGTTTCACGGCACTTGTGCACTCTCCTAAAGAGTTTACTAAATTACGCGTTTACAAACAACGAGTGACGCGGCGGGGCTTGCGCAGGCGCGGGAGGGGTATCACTTGAAACAAAAATAGAAAGCGATTCTATTTTGATTTAACTTGACATTCAAGTAGAACTGTACTAAAGCAAGTAGCGTTTACACGTTTCAACTAAAGTACTATCCTAAAGCACTCGACTAAACACTAAGATAATGTAAACCGGCCTTTAGGCACGTCGTTAAGGGCATCGTACTAAAATCTTCATTCTAGGACCAGTGCTGGAAAACGAGTAAAAATAATCAACCTCGAAGTCAGTCAGCTGATCGTGAATTTAGTATGGGAGGTGATTTTTTCCTTGTCCAGCATTGGCCCCGTAGTAAAAAGTTTACAGTAGGATGCCCAAAATAACAAAGGGTCCAAGTACCTACCTACCGAAAACTAGGATGATCAATCAGACCATGAAAGTGAACAACTTTTTCTATAATTATGGAGCATACCTATGTACGAAAACGATTTTTTTTCCATCTCTTCCATACTGCATTCTCGATCAGCTGACTTCTTGTAGAAACCAGTTTTTTATAAGTTGCCCGCCATAGGCTTCATAATAAATGTTATTCAGTTTCACAGTCTGATCATGCTTGCTAAGTTCCTTACACCCTGTAGGTAGGTATACAAATTTAAAAAGATAAATAAAATACTTGCACTTTGAAGCGTTTATCACTAGCAACACTAATAGCACTTGGTTATAATAAAGTAGGTAGGTAGGTAGGTACGTATCTATCTAATCAAGACTCACCGACTATGTAACAAGTAGGTAATGAAAATATAAAAAAAGGATAGATTTAGGTAGACCGTTAAGTCAACGTTCTATTTGCCTCATCTGGCTACATATTACTTATGTCAATCCTTTTTTTAAGAAGACATGCAAAATAAAAACAATTATCTTGTTTAGGAGTGGGTAATGGGCTGTGCTGTGTGCTTGTGTATGTGCCTTGGATTTGTTAAGGGTCTACTAACAAGGCAAAGGGGTAAGCATTGAGAATTGGGGTAAGTAGATAGGTAGTCTAGATAGGTAGGTAGGTACCGTACAAACTGACAGACAACGTAAAGCGATTTTGTAGTGATGGCGTAGGGAACCTTTCGTGCGCGAGTCCGACTCCCACTTTGCCGGGTTTTTTATGTTTTGGTGGAATAATCATCCGCACCTACGTAGGTACCTACATAGGTATTAAAATTGTGGAAACGACGACCGGAAATCATTCGTAATAATGATAATATTAGTCAATATGTTGGTCGGTATGTGTAGAAAATTTATAAAACGAAAACATTGAAATCGCATCACAAAAGAATTTAACCAAACTTGTGCTTTGCGTGCGAACCAGGGATTGTATAACCGAAATTTTTTCGGTTGAAACGGTAAACGGTATGACGTCATACCGAAATATTACGATACCATAAAGTGTCGGAACCGGAAACTTGTGGCTACCGAAAATTTACCGGTACCGGTATTTTTATGGTACCAAAACCGCTATCAAAAGGGTTTTGCAAGGTCATCTCCGACAATTCGGCCACCGTAGCCTACGCTGCGTTGCCGTTCCGTGCATGCGGTCTAAGGGCGAATGTCGCATCAAGCAAATTGCTTGCCCGCGCGTGTTGAATTGACAGAGCCGCCATTCTTCTAATCCTTTTGAATTAAAAAGGCGCGTCGTGCCTAGGTAGCTTGGTAGGGCAGGGTAAGAAGTAGTCGTGTTCGTTTCGTACGGGTAGTACTACTTTAATTAAGCGTGCGTACAGTCGTGTGCATCAAAACTTGTCATCGATCAACGTACATGATTTTCGGTCAGATCATATAGTAAATAAATAAGTGGGATCATTTGAGGCTCAGGTTCCTAAGGTTCCAAAGTGGCACTAGGTCGGAAGATTTAGATTGGCTGTAAATTGAAAGGTTATATTTTGACTGAAGTGCCACCAAATGAATGTAAATAAAGTTAAAAATCATTTGTAATAGTTAATTGGGAAAGGCTGTATCTGTTTAATTTTATGTCGTCATAATTTGATGAGGTTAAGGTAAGCCAGGATCAAATGGTGACTTCGAAATATAGCATGCGTTGTATAGAGCAATGAATTCCCCTTCTAAGGATCCCTATTTGAGGACCAAAAATTCCAAGATTTTGCAGATGGAAATGGATTTAAAACCTTAGTCGAATAGGCAAGCCTTTGAAGTCCTCTTGATTTTGAAATTTTCTCTTTCAGGTATCACCGAAAATACCATACTATACATGAAATGTGTAGTTTGTTAATATTCCTGCGTTAAAAAATTGTCTATGACCTTTCTTACTGTCTAACCTATGTTTGTGCCAAATTACATTTAAATCGGTGCTATTCTTAAGGGTCGCGAGTTTACAAGGAAATGTATGCAACGAATTGTGTTTTGCGCGGCGCAGTCGAAATTTCCAAGCGGCTGAGGCGACGGCAGTCGCGACCGCGCAGCGCGTGCCGGCAAGTGCGATTTTACTTACAAGATAATGTATGCAACGAATTATTTAGAGCGGTTGGGTCGAACTCCGGTGGCTCTGCGGTGTATGGTGACAAATCTTTCAGTATGTTTGATATGGTATAGAGCGTAGGCTATAATTATAATGAATGGACTGGACTGAGGATATTAATAATGTCACAGAAAAATTGTTATTTTTAATACAACATACATACACATATCACGCCTTTATCCTTTGCGGGGTAGGTAGAGTGTTAACGGCTGAAAAATACGGTATAATAAAATACGTCTGACAAATATATGTGTGCCGTTTCAGAAAAAAACGTGTATCACAATAGTGACAGATTGTCAGCCTGTCGCCTTAAATTGTAATACAGTCCCTTAGTCGCCTCTTATGACACCCGTGAGAAAGGAATGAGGTAATTCTATTCTAAACCTGCATCATACAGCCGATTTTCATATTAGGTGGTAGACATAAACAACAAAATAAAAGTAAGTGCAATTATCTCGAAAACGGTACGTCGTCGCATCAAAAAAATAACAAGATTTTCAAATCCCCTTTAAAACCACTTAAATTACTAATTACTTAAATTTTTGCCCTTAGGTTGACCTTGACCTTAAAATGATCGAAAATTTCATACATAAATTTTACTTTCATTGCTCCCACGTTGCTCACCGTTCTCCCTGCTTCGCTCATTTCCCAAATAAACTGCTTCGCCTTGCCATACCCTTTCCCTACCTCTCCCCCTCCCCTCCCACAAAGTTTAAAATCACTTGCATCAGGTAAATAACTGCATTATCAGACTAATATGGTATATTTCGGTGACACCTTTTAACTTGATTGAGAGAATATCAAAATCAAGAGCACTTTTTAAGGCTTGCCTCTTCGATTAAGCTTTTTAAATCCATTTCCATCTGTAAAATCTTGTAATTTTTGGTCTTCAAATAGGGATCTTTCGAAGGGAAATTCATTGCTCTATACAACACATGCGATATTTCGGAGCTACCATTTGACCCTGGCTTACCTCAACACCTACCTACCTAATGACAACATAATACTTAACAGATTTAACCTTTCCCAACTAACTATTACAAACTATTTTAAACTTTATTGGGTCTGTAGGCTTTCGGATCAGATGGGGGCTTGCCGTTTCCTTTGAAAAGAACAACAAGTTGGCTGACCTTCAATGCGTCTGGGAAGAACCAACATGCAAGCAACGCGTCTTCATGAGCAGCATCTCACTGCTACTAACCTTCCAGGCGTGCCTGATGATTCGGGCTGTATGGGCTGTCGGGCGTCCGTACCAGGTGCAGTGTTCGGGAGTTCCTTGATGATGTTCTCGAGCGTCTTAAGACTTGACGTTCTGGAGTCGTCACATGATGGAGCACACGCGGCAGCGACACGGATCGCGCGATGGTACGCCGTATCCCTAGAGGGGACGTCATTCGGGCAGCGTGCCGTCAACAATCCAGACATTGTTCCGTCTGCAGTAGTGGTGTAGGCCTGAAGCAGGTCTACACAATGGAGCACATTAATGGGTGGACGCGACCTTCAGGAGTCCGCCCAATACGCTAGCCCCCATGTGTCTTCATTCCCAGAATCTGCCACCGAGCGAAAATGGTTGATTTCAGCGGTCCTCATTGCATTTTTGTACTGACCTCTTTTAGCCCGAAGAATGGTGAGTAAATGCTCCATGATTAGGGTTGCGTCGCTTTCTTGCACTCTGCTAGTTACGGCGCGCTGCCGCGACTCCCCTACATACGCGGTCTAGCGCAGGGTTCCACCACTCATAGCCGTTAGCACGGTCGTTTTTTTGGATACCGAGACATTTGTAAGAAGACGGGCTGCTTGCAGCCATCTCCTGCAGCAACTGCAGCTCAGCCTTTTTCTGGGCCAAAACCTATGTTATGGCCCTGCTTTCAGCAATCTCGTCATCTGACATGGCTAAAAGGTCCGTGCCGAGGCGCTAGACCGATAGCTTAGTCGTAATAGGTGCTGATTATCAACCTGCACGCTTTTCGTGGTCCGTATTGGTCTGTATGCCTCTACGATCCCGAGAAATACGCTTCTAAAGTTTGGTCCCAAAAAGGGGGTTTTTGGGACGCGGCAACAGGAAAGGGGGGGCAGGGTGGTTTGTGGTGCACGAAATGAGTTTTTCTTGTTTTGGCGCAGCCGTTGAAGAAAACGCGGTGCGAATCGGACCAGCTGTTCCCAAGAACTTAGGGGTCAAAAATTCGGCGGGGGGTACGGGGGGGCAAGGGGGAGAGGTTCGACGCACACCCTCTTTTTAAAGAGTTTCGGTGAAAACCCGTTCAAAATGTAACAAGCGGTTCAAAAGTTATGGCCGATCAAAAATTTTGTGAGAGGACGAGGTTGGGGGCAACTTGCCCTGCCCAAAAAAATAAGTCCGGCGTGTTTAAGGGGGGTGAAATTTTAAACTGGAGGGGGTGCAGGGGGGTAAGATATGTCAGGGGAGGCCCACCCGGGCTGTCACTCACCCCCGTGAGTGACAGCCCCATATCATAATTGACAGGTATCAGTGACACCTGCCAAACACATGAAACATCAGTTCACTTTGACAAGCAAAGCACGTGGGGCCAACGCCCAAAGTGAAAGCGAACACGACAACATAGAAACAAAGGAAACGTAAACTGCGTGGAACTTAGGTCTGGCAACGTCGCTTAAATACATCGCGCGCACTTCATTTTTCGATATCAAAATTAATACTGGTTAAATAAAGGTTAAATAAATTTATAACGCTACAGGTATAAAATAAAGATACCGTAATTTTCTACCGGTACCATAACCTTTATCATAACCTTTATCCGTCTACCTTTAAAAAGTATACCGGTACCGTTATTATACCGGTAGCTTAACCCTGTACCTTAACCTAAAACGATCCCTGGACTGCGAACAGAATAAGTAGTAGATTACCTAGGTAGGTATATTTACTAGCTTTACTTATTATTCTGTGTATTTTTTGTTGTTTAAATTTTGACTTCCTGATTATTTAGAATAAGTAGCTTAGTAAAAAATATATATTATTTTATTTGCTGTGCCCTAACAGGGTCTTGTTGAAACTAATATAATTTTGATCATTGAGTATATCTACTGACCGGCCATTTTCCTTGTGACAAATGCAGTAGGTAGGTATAATACCTACAAGATGTACCTAATAATACGAGAATTAAGTAGACACTTACCAATTAATCATAAATGCGCACAAAACAATAGCTAGATGTTATTTCTATTATTTAACATTGAAAAGAACTATTTAACTTTTGTATTTGAAGCAATTTTTTGACTAACTAAGGCCACATAATGGGCATCTATGTCTGACTATATATTTTAATATACTCTATGGTCTGACTGACGTTTGTGGTACTGACTAACCAGACAGACTGAACTTCACGAACTTCACTATATTCTATTTATGAATCAACTCCGCGTGCTTCGCTTTTGCCCACCCGTGTTGCTAGTGCTCGCAGATGTTTACCAGACAATCACAATTTATTATCAAATAAGCTCTAATTCTTTTACCCAAGACGTCCATATCATGTCTGATATTGGTTTTTCTAACTCGCTGTATACTTACTATCAGAATGATTTAAAAAGCTAGCCATGTTCCCATGTGAGAAGTGTGCACCAAACTGAAATATTAAAAAAAAATATGTAAGTGTTTAATTGTTTGTAGGTCTTCTTCTTTTCGCGTCGTCCAACAACCCGATGAACCCTGGTGTAAGAGTATTTCAACCGCCTACTACTAGTAGTAGGCCTCTGGTACGCTAGTACTATTAATTATACTGTGCCTCTGGCATGGTTGTCTAACGACCGCCATCTAAGTAACCTCACCTAACCTAACCAGACTCGGAACAAATTCACAACAGCATCACTTCAACTTTTGTGAGTACCCCACCGAGAATCAAACCCGTCACCTTTGCGTCGCAGGCAGTCGCAACTACCACTGCGCCACATTGGTCGTCATGTGTGTAGGTACATTCTACATACAGAAACTTGTTTCATTAAATGGGATAGGTAGTTTACCATCCCCTTAAAAATATTTCCAGAATTTTATACATATTATAAAATGAGTAAATATACTATGGTTTTATTTGTGTTGTATTGTTTTCATAAATAAAAATAAGAAATTAAAAAAAAAGTTTTCTCTCGCCGACTAATGTAATGAAAGTATTATTAAGTACTATTAACGGCAATTTGCTGTATTAATTGCCATAACTTTAATAACAGCAACTTTTTAAATGAGTTTGTAGGTTCTAATTTTACATAAGGACAATACTAAAAACTCGGAAACGGATATTCTGATAATTTGTTTGTATAAAGAAAAAAATATTTTTTTGTGAAGTTGCGTCACTGTCGAGGCCGTTCACGAATACGTCACGGCCTCGACAGTTTAGAAAAGGATAGTAGATGTAGAGTAGATCGTATTATTATTTTCCCCAAAACGTAGGTAAACAAATATGTTTAAAATGGCAACACTAATATTGAAGTATTTTGGGGAAAAACTGAAACGCAGTTCTGGTTTGTTATTATTATGACGTAATGATCTTATAAATTTCACGTTTCTTGGCACGATTCACGGGAATTCCCCTTCAATCGCTTTCTTAGTAAAAGTACCAAAAAACGTATCAATTAATCCCGAATTATTTTCACGATAATAGATGAATGATAGTAAGTGACTAAGTGGGTATTTGACGGCCGATGTGGCGTAGTGGTAGTGCGACTGCCTGCGACGCAAAGGTTCCGGGTTCGATTCTCGGTGGGACACTCACCAAATTGAAATTCATCACTTTGTGAATTTCTATTTTGTTAATTTCCACCTGATTGTCCGAAAAGAAATGGTTCCGTGCTTCGGAGGGCACGTTAAGCCGTCGGTCCCGGTTGCTGTCTATGATTTCTTAGACGGCGGTCGTTACACAACCATGTCAGAGGCCTACTACTAGTAGTAGGCGGTTAAAAAACTCTGACACCAGGGTTCATCGGGTCGTTGGACGACTCGGTGTCCCACACGAAAAGAGAGGGAGTGGGTACTTATTTATTTATTCTCTACTCTTACGACTTAAAAATACTTATTCTTCTTCTTGTTTGGGATATCGATGTCGACGTCGATCCAGGAACCTTTTACGTACCGTAGTGACAGTTCTAAATCAGTACTATACTAATAAACCCTCTAACGTGGTTGTGTACCTAACGGACATCGTCTTAGTAGGTAATCGTGTCCTCCGGAGCACAGAACCATCTTTCTTATGGAAAATAAGGTGTTACAGCCTGCAATGTGCTAACCAAACTGGTAACAAGTGACAACCGGATCCTGAAACTACTTGACCACAGAAAATACTTGTTAACGGGCTATTATTTATTCACGCTATAGATAGTAGTGTTGATGAGCTAGCTGTTATGAGGAAGAGGAAGCAACAACCTTCAAGTTGGAAAATGCGGATGAGGATTTATTTATGAGGAGAGGATACGGATGAGGAAGTGTGTGTGTGTCAAAACTAATTAAACCATTACTAAAACAGAAAAGCGCGGGGCGCGGACGGGGGTAGCGGCTCTAGGCCATGGTCACGCAGATGTGCGATACCTAGAGTTCCTCCTTCCTTCCTCGTAATCTATGAGAGAGCGGAGTTTTGAACTTTCTTTTGTGTGGAAGCGGTAGTGGATGAGGAACCTCAAAAATTCGGGATGCGGAAGAGGACTACTCATCAACACTTCTTCTTAATTTAAGCTTCTACTTTGTGAAGAAGTTAACTTATTTTCAATTCGGTGGTACGAAATTTAGCTAGTTAAACTAGGTTAGTTAGTCGTATTCAACAAAATTTATAGCTTTAGCCACTCGCTGCGTAAGATAAGTTGCATAACAGAAAAAAGCAAGAATATATTAAGAAAATAAGTAGTTTTTTTTGCGTCGGGCGGGGAATGAACCTGTGGAGTACTGTCCTATTCCTACCCTCATTTATGAAAATAAAATAGCCCTGTGAGTGCAAAATAAACCATAAATAAATAATAAAAACTTTGTTTATTAAAATAAGTAGTTAACGATAAGTACATCAACTTACATTACACGCAACACAACACAAAAATTCAAAATTACGGAATCATGGTATTTCACGTAAATGTAAGACAAAATTAATCAAAACAATAGGTATACATAATTGATAGTTAAGTTTAGATAAATGAAGAAACATAGTATAAATTATTTTAACTGTTCCACAAAGTAAGTATTGGCGGCGGCGGCGGCGCGCAATGTAACTGTTCGTAGTAAAATTATAATGACAAAAAGAATACCGGTCATGTGCCATAATGACAAACTCCATCCTAATACAAAGTTGTTAATTCAGGAAACGAAAAGAAAAGGAGTTTATTTTAAGTTAATAAAAAAATAAAATTAACTGAAAATAACTAACAATCAACAAAATCATCCATATCAAACCCAGGCGGCGCGCGAATCGCCACTCTAGTCCGTGGCTCGCCGATGACCGCGTTGCTTATACTAAATATCAACCAAACTTGCATTTACATAAATCCAAGTTTTTAATTCAGGAAATAGAATAACTTTAAGTAAAAAAGAAAATTTTATAAAAATAACTAATAATCAACCAAATCATCCATATTAAAGTTAGCCATGTTGTTGTATTCTTGGGACCAGGCGGCGAAGCGCGATCCGTCCATTTCTGGCGCGTGCGAGTTGCTAGTTTCCAGCCGGTGGTTCTGTCCGCCGATGACGGCGTTGCACTCCACGCACCGGCTCGTCTGCATGGCGCCGCCACACTCCCCGATGCAGTAGAAATGCCCGTTCTCGCATTTGTACCAGTGCCCCGCCTTCAGCCCTATCGCCTTCACGATCAGCTCGCGCTCCTGTTTCACAGCCATGCCGGACACTTTCATCACTTCTTGCAGTCTCCGCAAGCTCTGCAAGCCTTCTTTGCCATTGTATCTTTTCCATGTAAGCACAGTTTCCCTTGTCGCTCGCAATGCTTCCACTACTTCGGGCAAATCTTTCGTAGACGGGTACATGGGGTGATCTAGAATATTTGAAAACAGGATAATCGCATTCATACGTTTTATTTCGATTCCAATGTCTTCTTGCTGTTGCTGGCTTATTTTTTGTACGCTGTATGATAATGTTGTACATAGCATTATAATGATGTCCAAAAATTCCAGTTTCAAGTGCGTTAGATTATCATTTATGTATTTCTTATAGCATTGGCCGATCATGTCCAAGATGTTCAAATATTGGTGTTGCATTTCCATCTTCAAAAGAGAAACTTTTTTCTGCTTCCGTAAAGTCACATTCAGCGCATCAAAGGCATTTTTCCAAACCCAGACCTCTGTAACATTAAAGGAACAAACATCTATTAAGAGAATCTGCCAAAATGTTATTGAACTGTGTATTAGCTAGCATATAAGTGCCATCAAGTAGGTGCTTACCTAGCAATATAGTTCGATGGATTTCACGGTATCTGCCAATTTTCATTGAAAGTTCTCTTTCTTTTGCACATATAATCTTTGAATTTCCAAAGACGCGCTCTTTTATAGGATTGATTTCCGTCTTAAATATGCGATTGATTGTGTCCTTGTAACGGTAGGTGTTGATAATAGGTTTCCTGCAGTTAGGGCAATCAGGGATTTTCACTTGGTCTGGCTTATTTGTTATCCACGCATCCATGTCGTCAACTTCAAACACATGTGGGCAATCTTGCAATTTTATGAATCTGTAACAGCCACACACAGTTAAAGACAAGTTTATATTAAGAAAATAGTAGGATTCGTTCAGTAAAAAGATAAAGACAATAAACCCAAGAATCCCAGCATTTACTTGTCTTTTTTGTTGTATTCATCGCCGAGGAAATCCCTGGGGAAGTCGTCCGGGCGGCAGATGTTGCAGATGTCGGGGCAGGGCTCCCCGCAGAGGCCGCGGCAGCGGTGGCCGCACGGCAGCCGGCGCGCGCACGCCTCGTCGCACGGCGGCCGGCTGCACGGCTCCCCGCACCGACGCGTGCAAGCGCCGTGCCGGCATTTTCGTGTACAGGGCTCCTGAAGAAAGATAAACACCATGAGCCAGCCTGATCTGCTTTGACCATAGTCGAATAACAAATTTTAAAACACTTTCCGTGTTACGCATACAATTTTGAAAACTTGCAAAATCAGGCTAGGCATTTATTTTAAGTTACGGTGGTTCATTTTACGACGCACATCCGCTGATCTACCTAACTACTCTTTCAGAAATTCCAGATATGACGCACTCATAAACAATACTTTCAGAGCAATGAACTGTAAAATAAATTCCAGCAAATAAAATTCGAATATCTCACCATACAAGGCGAACACGGTGCCCCACACAAGCGATTACAACGCACACCGCACGAGCACTTGATCTCGCAAGGCTGGTTACACGGTGGACACACTTGGTTGCAAGGTTCTAAGCACCTGTGAAATAATGGTACCAAAGATATGTCTGCTGCTGGCTGGTGGTAAACACGACAATTCCAATACAACTTATCAAGTAACCAATTATTGGCCACACCCTGCAAAACACTTGCCAATGGTGTTCTATCAAGAATAGCGGCGTGAACGCAAATTCTCATTTGTCGGGGTGAAATGCAAGTACAAATAGTTTAATACATATGTCCACAGATGTTGAGCTGGTTGCAGGTCTGTGAGCAGGACACGTGGAGACGCCCCTGGAAGCAGGTCCCGCACGAGCCGCTGCATATGTGGTCGCACGCCAGAGTCTGCAGGCACGGCTCCGTGCAGTATTTTAGCAGAAGCTCGGGCTTCCACACACCCCCTGCAAGTGCAAATCGCTATTGGTGTTCGTGCCTCTTTCTTGCCGCAAAAATGTTACAACTTATGGAAAGTGAAAGGTACAGGAAGGCTCAAACAACAACTTACTCTTTTTTATTGATCAAGCTTTCAGCATAAGTGATTATAATCTGAGACATCCAAAAAAGTTACGAATACGAGGGGTGTTCAATAAAAAGTGATAATGAGTATGAAGCAGTAATATTTTATTTATTATTATTTTATTTTTCGACATAGTCACCTTTGAGGTTTATGCACTTGGTATATCGTTTTTCTAAACCTAAGATTCCCTTCTTAAAAAAATCTTCATCTTGATCCCTTAAAAAATCATGTACGGCGGCGATCACTTCCTCATCATTGGCATATCTGTGACCTCTCAGGTATTCTTTTAACCGCGGAAACAGGTAGAAGTCACTAGGTGCAAGGTCTGGTGAGTATGGAGGATGTTCCATCAATTCAAATCCAGAATCTTGGATAGCAGTCATCGCAACTCGGGACTTGTGTGCGGGGCGTTATCTTGGTGAAACAACACAACTTTAGCGAGTTTGCCGCGGCGATTTTTGCGTATTTCTTGACGTTTTTTTTTTATTTGTTCTGCGTATAAGGCCCCAGTAATAGTGGCTCCATGATCAAGATATTCAATCATTATCACCCCCTGGCTATCCCAGAAAAGAGAGCCCATAATCTTACCGGCGGATGGAATTGCCTTAAACTTCTTGGGTGTTGGAGATGACGGCCTCTTCCAAGTCATGGACTGTTGTTTTGTCTCAGGATCGTAATGATGAAGCCATGTTTCATCCATAGTTACGAAGCGAGCCAAAAATCGTTCACGATCTTGTTGTAACAATTCCAAATTGATTTGAGAAATCCTCAGTCTTGTTTGTTTCTGCTCGTCTGTAAGCATTCTAGGCACCCAGCGCGCTGATACTTTTTTCATGCCCAAATGTTCATGTATGGATACTTCCTATCGAAATTTTTAGTTCTTCAGCTATAAAACGAACTGTAACACGACAGTCTGTCAAAAAAAAATTTCAACTTTTTTTTATCATTTGTTCGGTAACTGCCGTCGTAGGGCGACCCGAGCGCGGCTCGTCTTTAGTTGAAGTTCTTCCTCTCTTAAATTCGACACACCACCGCGCAACCGTAGAATACGGAGGAGCATGAACTCCTAATGTTTCTTTCAAATCAAGATTTACTTGCTCAGTAGTAAATTTTTTCAGGCAGAGATATTTTATCACGGCTCGAATTTCAATTTTATCCATTTTGCGCAACACGCTCCGACACGACAAAAACAAATGACTTCTATTTTTAAAATAAGAAAAGAAAATCAGTCATTTTTATTTTTTTATTGTATCTAATGTCTGGGCTTTACCTGCCAGTATTTAATTTTTTGTTGTTCAAGGAGATTATATGCCATTATTACTTTTTATTGAACATCCCTCGTAAATGTAGTATCGACTAATGAAAACTTCGGAACTTCCGGAGCCCTTATTCTACTAACTTAAATTCATACAAGATTTATAATAGGGCCGATCGTCAATCAGTACCTACCGTGGGAACATGATTGAAACTTTATTATTTTTTTATTATAATTTTGTCAAGGGTACCCTAAACCGACGAGTATGCATAAAGAGATTGATGAATGCAGAGGAGGCGAAAGAAGTATCCCAGGATTGTAGTAAGTGGATGGAAGTAGTCTCTGCCTACCCCTTAAAAAATTATGCCGCTCCCGTATCGGCTTATACAGCCATGAAAAGTCTTGCCTCAGACACTGATTAAATCGTCTGTCACAGACGTGTGAGGCCAATGATAATGATGATGATTATAATTTTACTGTTATCCTTATATATCAGCATCACCCAAGCCTCCTTACCTTTAGTCATTGAGTTGTAAACGTTGCACGGAAGGCTGACTTGATGTCCGCACGGTGCTGCGTACTTTCCTTGGGTAGTTTCAGTGCATAACTCAGGATCGCAGTCCTTACTACATAAAGCCATACACACATGACCACAAGATAAGACTCTTTCACATTTCTTCAGGCAAATAGACCGCGTTGCTTCCTTCGAGCAAGAAACTTTGATTTTATGATTGCAGTCCGGTATAATTTTCATGACCTGCGTAACGAAATTTGTTTATTACTTGGCCGGAAAGAATAATAACAGTCTTTTCATGTTTCGATTTACCTTGACGACACAACCTCCGCATTCTTCCCCACATTTTTTTGGGCATTTATGCTCGCAACTTAGGATGTGTTCGCAAGGACTTTGGCAAGGGAGCGTATCAATATCCTCGTGACACTGAACACGCTGCGAATGTCCACAAGTAGACCTTGCTTTTTCAACCTAAAAACAAAAAGGAAAACATTTTAAACCGACACGATCAATCCACGAATAAGGATCTGCATACATAGAACACAGGAGGACAGTTTTACTCGTCTTATCAGTTTATCACCATAAAACCTAGGTAGTGAGGGAAAGTAAGTACTTACTTCTACAGTACAGGGCTCGCATGTTTCAAAGCATTTCTTTTTGCATTGGTGGTCACCACGTTCACCTACTAACTCTGCTCGGCATTGGTCCTTTGCCCTAGCGCAAGGCTTACGGCAAACATACTGCAACAGGTTTTTAGATCAGAGCAAAGGGCAAAATGATGTGAGATTTACGACTTTACGAGATTTTTGAGACGGCCGATGTGGCGTAGTGGTAGTGCGACTGCCTGCGACGCAAAGGTTCCGGGTTCGATTCTCGGTGGGACACTCACAAAATTGATATTTATCACTTTGTGAATTTGTTCCCGGTCTGGTTAGGACATTGCGGGGTGAACCACCTGATTGTCCGAAAAGAAATGGTTCCGTGCTTCGGAGGGCACGTTAAGCCGTCGGTCCCGGTTGCTGTCTATGATTACTTAGACGGCGGTCGTTACACAACCATGTCAGAGGCCTACTACTAGTAGCAGGCGGTTGAAAAACTCTGACACCAGGGTTCATCGGGTCGTTGGAAGACTCGGTGTCCCATACGAAAAGAGAGAGAGAGAGATGTGAGATTTAAATGTACAGCCAGATCTTTCACGCTCGCCCAATCAACGGGACAATCTAAGAAGACATTCAATGTTGTAATGCTGTTGATTACGCATAAATGCTCTAATTGATTGTCTCATCTATCGGCATCATGTAAAGTGCAGCTATAGGCCTACCTTCTCGTGATCGGGGTCATCGTTAACATGACACTTCCTGCCGCAGGAATGACCACACGGCTCCACACGGACCTTACAGCGTCCTGAGCATAGTACATTTTCTAACACATCGGAACAGCATTTTTTGGCCTGAAATGGATTTAGTAAATCAGTTGTAGGTAAGTACCTACGTATACCTATTTATTTGCAGTGAAGACTATACTTCATAAAGGAAGCAGAATTTACATACATACATACATACATACATAAACCACGCCTCTTTCCCGGAGGGGTAGGCAGAGACTACTTCCTTCCACTTACTACGTTCCTGGCATACTTCTTTCGCCTCCTCTACATCCATCAATCTCTTCATGCACGCTCGGTCGGTTTAGGGTACTCTTAACCTGACCTTTCTTTAGCAAGTCTCCGATTTGATCGAGGTACCTACGTTCGTCGAGGTATCCCCTTCTAACGTTTCTATCCACACTCGCCATATAGGTACACCTTTTTCGTTAATCTTCTTTCATTCATTCTCCCAATGTGACCATCTCAGCATTCCTTTTTCTATACCAGTCACTACGTCTTCTTTTATATCGCAACGTTCCCTTATCACGCTATTCCTTATCCTGTCACTCAATTCTTCATTGTTCAAATCTGAGAGCTATTTCGTTCGCCAGGAGTTTGACTCGTTGTATGAATTAGTATAGTTTGTGACTTACCTTGTGGCCACAAGCAGGAAGTATAACATCGTGTTCCACATCGCATCTGACATGGGGATCCGCTTCATCCACGTGGCATTGAAGGCGTTTCTTGTGGCCACATGGCAGCTCCTTTTCGATTAACACTTTGCATGGCTCGCAGCGTTGCCAACACTTCAGTGGACAAGTGTGGCCAAGGTCACACAATACTCTGGAAAGTAAATAAGTATAAAAAACACCTCATAAAGTATTATTACTGTGGGCCCAATACTGTTATTTGACAAGCGTCACAGTACTCAGTTGTTGTTAGATAGAATAACAGTTACATTTGGCCTTGGTTTTCGTTTGAATTGGGCCAATGACACGTAATGTGTCATTGGCCTCAATTCTTTCCGTCAAATAGGTTTAGAAATGGATATTTATTTATTTTTATTAGTACAATGTACAGTGAACAGGTAAAACCTAAAAATACTAAACAAGGAACATAATATAATATTTTAAGAAAACATAATACTTAATTCTATCATAAAAATATACCAAACATATAAAACATACTTAATGAAAACCAAAGTGAGATCATTATTAACTTATAGAGATTCGCAAAATTCTAGGCATTTCGTATTCTATCTAAGTTCTATTAGTTAGATATCTAAGTTCTGTCCCCGTCATATTTAAAAATGAAAATGGTCTGGTCAATTTAGTCGCTATTGTTTGTATCGTCGCCTTATTTTGACAGATAACGCGTATTTTTTTGCGTCAAATTATAAGACATGTACCTTGGTACCTCCTATCCTTTTCTAAACCTATTTGACGAAGACTGACAGCGCAAATTTAAGGTAAGTTAAGGCGAGTGTAGTCGTGAACGGCTTCAATAGTGGCGCCACTTTACAAAAAATATATATTTTCTCTTTATACAACAAACAATCTATCAAAATGTCCGTTGCTCAATTTTTTAGTATTATCCATAAGTAAGAACCTACAAACTCAATGAAATATTCACTGTAATTATAGTGGCAATAGAGTCAGCGAATAGAATAAAAGACAAATAGGTAAGCAATTAAGAAAATCTTCGTCGTTCGAAGGTGTGAGTTACGTTAAATAGTTATTTACTTTTTGCATTTCTCCAAGCATTTGATCTTGGTGTGTTCTCTGTCGATGACATGACAGGGGCGCGGACACTTGTGCCCACAAAGCCGCACCGTGTCGCAATCCAACCCGCATCCACCTTCTGGCAACTTCCTCAAGTCCGTTGCAGTGGATACCTATAAATATGGGCAAAATATTTTAAAGGACAATTGGTCCTCCCTCCCTCTTCCGTTCCATTCAAATCCCAGCGAGACCAGTTTTTTATGTATTGTTTAATCTAGTGACGGCTGATGTGGCGCAGTGGTAGTACGACTGCCTGCAACGCTCCCGGATTCGATTCTCAGTGAGGCACTCACTAAGTTGATATTTATCACTTAGTGAATTAGTTCTCAGTCTGGTTAGGACATTGCAGGCTGATCCACCTGATTGACCGAAAAGTAAGATAGGTCCGTGCTTCGGAGGGTACGTTAAGACGTCGGTCCCGGTTGCTGTCTTATTACTTAGACAGCGGTCGTTACACAACCATGTCCCTACTACTAGTATTATGTGGTTGAAAAACTGTGACACCAGGGTTCATCAGGTCGTTGGACGACTCGTTGTCTCACACGGAAAAGAAGTGATAGATTACTTCTGATGCTGATGATTCCCGTTAGAAAAAGAAAAAGGCTGCCTGATCTAATCTGAAAATACAGCCTATACCAAAAATATACAGCCTATAACTTAATAAATGTTTGTTTATTTAATTTCTAACCGTTGTCATCTTTTCGGGATGATTTTCACACTTCAACGTTAAAGTAGTTCCCAAGCTTCCTGAGCTTTCCAATGTCTGTGCAATTTTCATCCATAAATCCGAATTTGTTTTTAGCGTTTTTATGTTTCCGAATATGTAGAGCCCTGTAAAAATAAACAGAGGTGCTTTTGTTTTTTTAATAGCATCGCATCTGCTCTGATCAGATATTTGGCTGATACCAGAATAAAATACTTAAAAAAGGAACAAAAAAAACGTACTGACCTTCTTTAGCTCGGGATAGAGCGACGCAGATCCTGTTATCGATCTTCAAGAAGCCCACGTTGTTCTCAAGATTGTTCCTCACAAGCGAAAGAAGTATAATTTTTGACTCTTCGCCCTGGTAGTTGTCGACTACTGTGATTTTCACGTCGGACAGCAACAGATAATTCTCGCGTTGCTGTAAAGGAAATTAAATCATAGGACATTATTTTCAAAGTTTTGGCCTTATAAAAAGTATATTTACTTTTTAACATTTAAGATATTATTACATGTATTCCTTTGGTGTAAGGGTCCTGATTCACCTGAAATGTTTGTCCCTTTCATTCGCGCTGCGCCAGAGAGAAACAAACACTCATTTTGCGCTCAATATTAGCGAGATTTTTCAGGTTTTCCCGACATGGAAACTAGATAAGTACCGTTAGAATGTCTGATTAAGGTATTTGTACTAGAAACGATATGTATCTAAATTATAGTATAAATATTTTAGTAATAACTATAAAACTATATAAATAATAATAAATACATATCACGCATATTATCCCTTGCGGGGTAGGCAGAGCGTAAACGGTCGCAAAAAACCCACATTTACCACGCCAGGTCTGACACATATTTAAGGGTCATTCGGAAAATTGTGTATCGCCATAGTGACAGATTGTCAGCCCATCGCCTAAAATTGCAATACACACCCTCGAGTCCCTTAGTCGCCTCTTACGACTCCCACGGGAAAGAAATAGGGTGATACTATTCTGAGCCGGCATCACATGGCACGTCTATAAAACGGTAGAATAAATATTAAAAAAAAAAAAAACAGAGTTTATTTTGTATTCTTTTTCTTCTATCGAGTAAGGTTTGTCAAATTGTGTAACTGATAGGTATATGTTATATATTAGATCCTCGACAATAACATTTTTCATAATTTTATAGCTGTAATTGTTTGAATGAAACTGGTTTAAAATCTTGCTTGCGCTATATCCTCGCCTTAAGTCCGCCGTACCTACAGATGTGAATAAAGTTTAATAAATGTATTACTTTTCTCATGTAGAACATCTGGCCCGCATATGTGGTCAGAATGGTAACATCGGCGGGGTGATAACCTTGCTGCATCAGGTAATTCGCAACCCCTATAGTCAAATCGGCTTCTTCATGGTTCGTCCTACTTGAGCTGTCGTCCACTTTCTAAAATCAAACGAAGCTTTCATAGATTTTAAATAGAGATAGGCCTTGTTTAGTCAATAGTTTTACTCTACAAACGGAACTGCATGGAAATGACAATATGATGAAAAAGGACGTTTCACTAGCTTTTCTTTAAGACTAGACTCTGATTTAAGCTCCGGGGCTTCAAAACCGCAGTAGGCGCTAAACGATAAAACTATTCTTTTACTAGCTTTCCGCCTAGCGATTTCACCCGTTGCCACTAATTTTTCCGTGGTAATAGTTGTTTTTCCGCGGTAAAAAGTGGCCTATGTGTTATTCCAGGTTATTCTCTACCTATGTTCCAAATCGGTCAAGCCGTTTGAGCGTGAAGAGGTAACAAACATACAAACACACACACAAACTCTCAGATTTATAATATTAGTACTGATTAGGAAACAGCATGGATCGCTTCTTAATGTTTTAAATTGACATTACCTGCTCCTGAAAATCATGGTTAAAAAAGAACAAGTTAGACGTCATCCCTGTAACGTTGGGGAAATCTTGCACCGAGGGGTGGTTGTAAAGGTCGGAGTAGATGTGCGGGGATATGAGCGCTGCGAACTCGGGCCTCATACGATGTTGCACTCCAAGCCGACAACTTTGGACGCCGTTCTCGATCATGCGCTCAAAAAGAGACACATTTGTCTTGTATCGACGAACCAGCTTTACATTTGAAATTGAAGGGCGCAGTTGCTGGTGGTCACCTGTGCAAAAAATTAAGTTATATCCTCGCATAAAATGTGTTTGTGAATATACAAATTAATTAACACTTACCAATCAGAATCAAATGTTTGCAGTTTTTTGTCAGCGATGTCACAATGTGCGCCTCCAAAACTTCGGCAGCTTCTTCGACTATTACTAGGGATAGAAAATAATAGTTTTCATTAAGTCGCAATGAGTAAAAATCGGAAAGGTGCGCGTCGGAGTCACTAAGGAAGGGTACCATTATGAATAAAAATGATGAACTAGAGCCTTCATTAAGCATCTGTGAAAATTAAAACTTTCTGACTATTCCGTTCATAAGATACAGCCTCCGGACCATTAAAGATAAAATCGAGCAATAAAGCACGTTTTTTGTATTGCACCCGTTAATTTTTATTTTATTTAGATTTTTGGTATTTGTTGTTATAGCGGCAATTTCAATTTACACTTTGACGGTTTATGAGATTTATATTTTGAGATGAGACGTTCTGAAAGATTTTCCAGGTAAAGTCGGGGGGTAAATGTTAACCATAATTACTCAATTAGAGACCATGGTTTCGTTACTGCAGATCGAAAAATTAAACGCCCATAACCAATAAAAAATATACAACTGTAAGATTAAGACACACACACACACACATTTATTTTCCTTTTCTTTGTATAGCATAAATATTATTTAAATTTTAAGTTCAACTCGTCTCGTCCGAACCAAAATTCATAATAGTCAATGTTTTTTCGGGCCCCTGCGATACAGGCTATGCTTAGTGCAGGGTCCGCTGTTAAATTGTCTGCATGCCTCACCTCGGACACAGTCTTATGTATTATTATTTTCAATTGTATTGTCCAGACATTGTTTGTTAAGTGTTTAAGTAAATAAAAATTTATTATTATTATTATTATTATAAGAACTTAACAATATTGACATGGTAGAATTTGCACCCGATTTAAATAATATACCTTGGGATTCCATTCTAGAATAAAATGTCAATGACATGGTCAATGTATTTAGATTTTATATTGTCATTTAAATCAAACATAAATCGAAGCCCTGGATTACCGACCTAGTATGTTATATGATGTCTTTACATTATGACACTTCACAAAATGCCCTTAAAACAAACAAGAGAAAAAGATCCGCATATTTTATACATTTTGTCAATAAAAACAAGAGTAACCCTTCCGTTATGTGGAAGCATTTCAAAGATACCACAACTATTTTTCGTAATCCTGCCCCTATTATTCCAGAGGAAATAAATAATCCCCAAGAAATCAATAAACTTTTTTTTTATATATACCAGGTAACGATTAAGTTAATGTTGATATGTGCAATAGTTTTTCGAATAATCCATTTATTTACAAACATGATTTTCAATATAAAGCCTATGACAGAAGAGGAAGTCCAGATAATCCTTACCAATATAAAGACTGATGCATCGGGGCATGATAATGGTTACATAACCTCGCGACAGAGGCCCAGCAAGCGCTTTGTGTACGCATAGCGTTGCCAGACCTTTCCAAACCGGATCGTTTTTACGTCTCTTTTTTTGGTGATGTACAAGTGCGCTACAGGCAGATTTTCGCCTGTAATGGTGGACCTGTACCTGTAGCTTAATAACACACGGCACTGGTGACAGAGGGACGGACGGACAGACAGACGGCGAAGACTCAGTAAGTAATAGGGTCTCATTATAGGGTCTCGTTTTGAACCTTTGGGTACGGAACCCTAAAAAAGAGTTAAATAAATGATGCTTACCAATCGGCGGACCCAATGCTTGCAGCAGTTTTCGCAATCGTGCTGCCCCACTGGTCGTCATACCAACTACCCTCATATTCTTTAGCAGTTCCAAGTCTACGATCATTCGTGATTCTTCGTACGCATCATACGCTACTTTCACAGCATCCTGGAATTTTATGACAAACATACATAATAGGTCCATATAATTTATTATTTTACCTCCTATGGAATATTACCATTGAGTATAATCACGTATAATGTAATATATTATGTTTGTAAATACTAGCTGGTTGATTAGTGCCAGCCCGCGCGTCGTGTGTGGCTTGGCTATTATCCCGCCGTAATAAGTTGCCAATGTCCTTTCTTACCGTCATAAGTAGGTAACTAAATTTGTGCCAATTTCATCGAAATCGATTCAGTGGTTTAAGCGTAAAAGCCAAGCAGATAGAGTTACTAACTAATTTATAACTAATCCACACTATCCACACTAATATTATAAATGCGAAAGTAACTCTGTCTGTCTGTCTGTCTGTCTGCTACGCTTTCACGGCCAAACTGCTGAACCGATCTTCATGAAACTTGGCACAGAGATTGCTAGCATACCGAGAACGGACATAGGCTACTTTTTATCACCATTTGAGGGTCTGGAGTACAGATGTAGACCACCAGGTGTACCACCAGGAGCCCAGCTAAACTATTAGAGTTACAGGCATGGTTACAAGACAAAAGTTGTTCAATATAATGGGCCGCTTCTTTTCACAAGGACATTGAGGATCTGGAGTACCTTATGTAGACCACCAGGTGTACCACCAGGAGCCCAGCTAAACTATTAGAGATACAGGCATGGTTCCTAAACAAAAATTGTTCAGTATGATGGGCCGCTTCTTTTCACAAGGACATTGAGGATCTAGATTTCCTTATGTAGACCACCAGGTGTACCATGAGGAGCCCAGCTAAACTATAAGAGATACAGGCATGGTTCCAAAACAAAAGCTGTTCAGTATGATAGGCCGCTTCTTTTCACAAGGACATTGAGGATCTGGAGTACCTTATGTAGACCACCAGGTGTACCATCAGGAGCCCACCTAAACTATTAGAGATACAGAAATGGTTCCAAAACGAAAGTTGGCCATTATGATGGGCTGCTTCTTTTCCCAAGGACATAGAGGATCTGGAGTACATTTTGTAGACCGCCAGGTGTACCATCAGGAGCCCAGCTAAACTATTAGAGATACAGGCATGGTTCCAAAACAAAAGTTGTTCAGTATGATGGGCCGCTTCTTTTCACAAGGACATTGAGGATCTGGAGTACCTTATGTAGACCACCAGGTGTACGATCAGGAGCCAACTTAAACTATTAGAGATACAGGCATGGTTCTAAAACAAAAGTTGTTCAGTATGATGGGCTGTTTCTTTTCACAAGGACATTGAGGATCTGGAGTACCTTATGTAGACCACCAGGTGTACGATCAGGAGCCCACTTAAACTTTTAGAGATACAGAAATGGTTCCAAAACAAAAGTTGTTCAGTATGATGGGCCGCTTCTTTTTACAAGGAGATAGAGTATCTGGAGTACCTTATGTAGACCACCAGGTGTACCACCAGGAGCCCAGCTAAACTATTAGAGATACAGGCATGGTTCCAAAACAAAAATTGTTCAGTATGATGGGCCGCTTCTTTTCACAAGGACATTGAGGATCTAGAGTACCTTATGTAGACCACCAGGTGTACCATGAGGAGCCCAGCTAAACTATTAGAGATACAGGCATGGTTCCAAAACAAAAGTTGTTCAGTATGATGGGCCGCTTCTTTTCACAAGGACATTGAGGATCTGGAGTACCTTATGTAGACCACCAGGTGTACGATCAGGAGCCCACTTAAACTATTAGAGATACAGATATGGTTCCTAAACAAAAGTTGTTCAGTATGATGGGTCGCTTCTTTTCACAAGGACATTGAGGATCTGGAGTACCTTATGTAGACCACCAGATGTACCACCAGGAGCCCAGCTAAACTATTAGAGATACAGGCATGGTTCCAAAACAAAAGTTGTTCAGTATGATGGGCCGCTTCTTTTCACAAGGACATTGAGGATCTGGAGTACCTTATGTAGACCACCAGGTGTACGATCAGGAGCCAACTTAAACTATTAGAGATACAGGCATGGTTCTAAAACAAAAGTTGTTCAGTATGATGGGCTGCTTCTTTTCACAAGGACATTGAAGATCTGGAGTACCTTATGTAGACCATCAGGTGTACGATCAGGAGCCCACTTAAACTATTAGAGATACAGAAATGGTTCCAAAACAAAAGTTGTTCAGTATGATGAGCCGCTTCTTTTTACAAGGACATAGAGGATCTGGAGTAGCTTATGTAGACCACCAGGTGTACCATCAGGAGCCCACCTAAACCTGAACCTGTTTCTAAAAAAACTTTCTAACGCGGACGAAGTCGCGGGTAAAAGCTAGTATAATTAATATAAGTGTGTATTAGAGATAATGTCTTATACTTACTTAGGTAAATATTTCAGGGTGTAAGGGACGGTATAGCGAAAACTTTGCAGGCATGATCAGACAATGAATCTTAATAACTTTTACTATGAAATCTATGTTGGGAAACGCTGTTTTTTTCGACTTTCCATGGTAAGTCAGTCAGCTGATCGGGAATAAAATTTTTTATTAACATGGCCTTAGTAGAAAGTTGTTCCTATAAGTAACTAAATTTGTGCCAATTTCATCGAAATCGATCAGTGGTTTAAGCGTAAAAGCCAAGCAGATAGAGTTACTAACTAATTTATAACTAATATAATTAATATAAGTGTGTATTAGAGATAATGTCTTATACTTACTTAGGTAAATATTTCAGGGTGTAAGGGACGGTATAGCGAAAACTTTGCAGGCATGATCAGACAATGAATCTTAATAACTTTTACTATGAAATCTATGTTGGGAAACGCTGTTTTTTTCGACTTTCCATGGTAAGTCAGTCAGCTGATCGGGAATAATTTTTTTTATCAACATGGCCTTAATAGAAAGTTGTTCCGTTTAATAGTTTCATCATGCCTGCAAAGTTTTCAGTACACCGTCCGTTACACCCCGTTTATAATACCTACCTGCAAAGCTGGTACTTTCACTTTGACTATTTTAGCAATTCTGTTTGCCCATCTGAAGTAAAGACTCCATCTGTCTGATGTTTTCATCGTGTAGAAATTTGTAAAACGCGTAACTTCTCCTGGAAATTCCCGTGTTCGAAGTGCAGACATCTCCTATTAACATTATTTAAAGTTGCATGCATACATTTTTATATATTTATAATTATAACTATCATACCTTCACCAAAACTGTAAAATTGTTGCTTACATTAAATAGTCGGATTTTGGAATGAATCATTCGCACTGCTTCTTCCAATGTTCGCTTTACTCTATTATTGTTGGTCTGTCTATAAGTATTCAAGTGATGATTGATAAGAGCTTCAGCTGCATTTATTGTGAATGAAGCCTTGATGTTATGATGATCGAAGGATACAATTTCCTCATCTTCATCTTCAAATTCGTCGAGAATGGGCTCCACGCGTTTGTTGTCATCTTGTTCAACAAATGTTGCCTTTTTCACCTCTGCTTTCTGGAACCGACGCCATGGTACTTCTTGTGATTTCATATAAGTCTGACAGTGTTCAAACAACCAATAGAGTAGAGGGTCATCAAAGCCCTTTCCTTCGTAGTATTTTTCTAGAAGAGAAACTTCCTCCGGGATGAAGCTCTCTACGGTTTTATGGCTCAGCACCCCGTTGCTTATAGTGTCCAGACAATTAAGCGTATTCTCTAACTTGAGTACCGCCTGCCTAAGGTTTCTCCTTTTCTCGCGCATCATGTAGTGGTGTACATCTTTCTTGTTAGTTTGTTGCCTTAAGTTGTTTATATTAAATCTATCCATATTTTCGTTGCGTGATCGACCACCGATTCGTGCTAGTGATTGCGTGATTGGCACAAGAGCTTCCAAAAACTGGTCGAGAGCATGGTTCGTGTAACATATTACCATTATCAAGCAGCCTTGGATTTCAAAGTTCAAGTTATTTAGTAAAGCTTGTGCCAATTTCACACCTAAATATGTCTTACCAGTACCAGGTGGCCCTTGAATCACAGCCAGTTCTTTTGTTAGTGCCAACTTATAGGCCTCGTACTGGCTTTCATCAAATCCCAATTCGTCTTTATTAGGCCATGATTCGTCATCTAAAACCTTGAATGTATAATCTGAAGCTTCCGTATTAACTGTGTAGTCTTTTTCCGTGTTCAAATATGCCGGGGGCGCAGGTTCAGGCTACAACGGATAAAAAATACGATAGGCAGATAAATATGATGGTAACTGAATGGTAATACTTAAACAATAACATCTAGACTAATAATATACCAATATGTACCATTTTTGGTCTATAAATATTTTTTTTACTTCCAAAATTAGCTAGGGTAGCTTAGGGGCTAGAAAGATTGTTAATTTAGAGTAGGAGCACTTCTGGGCAGGTTTTTTGGGGGGTTTTTCCTGTTCAGGAGGTCCGGTTAATTATACGCATGTAAACTACACGCTTTAAAAATCTTGAATTCAATTTGAAACAAATATCGTTTTTAGATGGTGGTGGCGTAAAGTCACATGCCGTGTGATTAACCTGGCCAGCCCCGTGGTAGTGCCTTTATTTTTATATTTTTATCCCGCCCGAGCCGGTTTTCTATTAGGACATTACAAAATTAATATAAAAAAAAGAAAATTGTGTGATACATATTTCTTTTTTTTACAATGACGGTTCATGACTCCTTCATTGAATAAAGAATTTCAATTTCAATTTCCAACAAGAAAAAGGAAGTTATTTCTATATAGGCAATCCATAATATCTCCGGATCTACTGGACGAGCAGGCTCGTGAGCGTGAGGACAGTGCGGCGAGGCGATGAGGATAGTTAAATTGTGGGAACTGGGAAGCATTGAGTATTATTTATAATAAAATAAGTATGACACTTACATTGACTTTTATAATATATTCCTCCAAGGGAATTTGAGCTGGAAAATCGGGTGCTCTCAGTGCGTTTAATACTTGAAAGTAAGGCTCAAAATATACCTCGCTCTCTATCATGACAAACGGAACATCATTGTATATGTCCGCGTCAACAGTAGTGTTTATTATTGAAACTGCAAACTAAAATGATATATTTTATTAAGTTACATTTTCATAAGAAATTATATCTGCCAATGTGTTCATAGTATGTAGAAGAGATTTATTAAAACCAGTGTTTGTGTACCTTTCCATTTTTGAGCTCTTGCACGTTTCTGTCCAACAACGTTGCCACTATGATACTGTTGCATTTGTCTCTTGTAAACAACATCAAAGAACCATATAGGAAGCGTTTGCTGTGCGCCCAGTTTATTCTTTTCGGCCATTTCTTTGAGGTAATATCCATCTGCACCATCGAACCTACGTTGTTCTGCGATTTCGGGATATAGGGCCCTAAAAATCTGACGTTGTTGTACACTCTAAAATAAGAAAAAACATAAGTAACTAACGCTTTACAAAGCTTGCTATCCTCATTTCAGATTTCAGCATATTTAAAATAACATGAATAAAGTGGAATAAGTCATAAAGAACATAAAACTTACCGAATGTGGTCATATTTCCACCTTTGAGGTTCCGCAATATATTGGCCTTAAACAATAAGTTTTGGTTACTACATGACAATAGATTTTGTTCAGAAAAATATACTTATATGTGATTCCTCTGAATACTCACGTATGCCTTCCCGAAGTGGCCCAAAACAGTCCTCTCGTAGTAGCCGATACTGCACGTCTAGATAGTGTTCCTTGTCATTATAACCTCCTTTTACTATGTTGGGTCGCAGAAAGGGCCGCTTGCCTAACAGCTCTTCGGGATCTGGGATCACGTCTAGCTCGCGAAATCCTTCAGGAGGCTCTAGGTCCCCATCGCTAGTCTGCTGTTTCTTCTGGGCTTGTTTTTCTTTCTGAAAGAAGTTTTCAATTCATTCTCGCAATACACGCTGCACGTATGTTATTTTTGCATAAGTACGTACCATTTCATGTTCGGAAAAAGTCAACCTCTCCCGTAGTTGCGTCAGTCTTAAGCTGCATTCGTTTGATAATTTGAAGTTATGCCTTTCCTCTAGCTTCTCGAGACATGACTTAGAAGAATCTTCGATCAGGGATCTGCACTTCTGCAGAGCAGTGACAGGCAATAAATCCACCAAGCACTCACTGAATGTTACGAATTTCATCCAAAAACCTTCCTGATCTTTCCAATATAAATTGTTTGATGATATATCTTGATCTAGCATGTAAGGTATGTCCATCAGATACTTTTGAAAGTTTCCCAAGTAAGCTGAATTGCATATATCTCGCAAAATCTGAACTTTAAGCTGTTTAAAAGATGAGTCTGATACTTTTGCCATCAAATTTGTTATCAGTACAAAGATGTCGGGTTTTTCAATTTGACTCTTGATTAGGTTGAGGAAAGCTTCTTTTCTTTGATCTATTCTGACAAGAATGTCTTGGCTGTCGGATTGTGATATTTCCTCTAAAATTTTAAATCCGATATGCCTTTGCGGATTTTTAGTTCCGTTTTGTGTATTTGTACATCTTTGGCTGTTGTTATATTTTCCCATGTTACCTAATATACCAAGTAATTAATTAATTTATATATATCAGAAATCGAATAATATAGCTCAAGGCGTATTTTTTTAGTTACTTACCTTTGCTTAACTTTCTGGGAGGCGACGAATTTTGTCTAGAGTTCGGTCTCTTATGGGACCGATTATCTACAAGTAAAAAGGTATCAAATGAGTCAAGTAAGTAGGTATTTAATTTAAAGGTTTGTAAGTTGGCATGGGGTTTGTTAGATAATTGATAGTAAGTAGGTACGTCTGAGTTCAACCAAAAACTTCAACCTAATCATCATCCGATTCGCAGACATGGAGAAAGACAAAACAACTACGAGTGTAGTATGCCGTAACTAAATGAATAGAAAACAGAAGGATTTGTCAAAAGGGCGACTTGGTGTAGTATAGTAGGTAATATAGCTGCCTAGAGTCCCGGGTTCGATTCGCGGGGGTAGGTAGATATAAAATACTGTTTTAAGTGTGATTGTTACCTACCTTGTGTGCTTCTATGAAAACCTCGAGACGGTCCCGGCAGAGGAGAGCGCGACCTGTGGTAGTCTTGGTGGCGCGGCGGTCTTGGGGTGCCATCAGTGCCATGACGCCTACGCCCGCGCAGCAGATGCTCGCGCATGTCTCGCGAGGGGCCTGTTGGTTTAAAGTCGTTAGCACCTTAGCAGAATAGGCATTTACCCTGAATTCGAATACCCTTAAATAGTAGTTTATGCAACTGTCATATAATGGGGGTCATTAGAATGCGAGTGTCTGTTTATGACACGAAGCGTAGCCGAGTGTGATAATAGATTGACACGAGCATTCTAATGCCTAATTATGCAGTTGCATACACTATTTTATCTACACTCTAAAAAATAAACTCAACTTTATCGTAGTAAGAGTTTTCTCATTAAGACTCCTACTTCGGCGGAAGGAACGAAATTCAAATGAAATTCGGAAGTCATGTCAAAGAGTATATTACAGAGGTGTCACCATTTCATATAATGTTAGTCTAACTGGTACTGATACAATACTTGACGACCAATGGTAGTGCGACTGCCTGCGGCGCAAAGGTTCCGGGTTCGATTCTCGGTGGACTACTCACAAAGTTGATATTATAACTTGGAAGGAATATTAACCTACTTTATATTATAAGGACCATATTTTGAAATAAGCTGAACCATTCGCCAAGACTTAGCTGAACGCATAGTACTTATCCATATTAATTATGAACTCTATAAACTGTACTGTCTGTTTGTTTGTTATTCTTTCTTTCACTTTCTGTACATGAAAAGAATTCATCTAAAAATAAGGGCTTAATCAGTTCACAAAACACTTATCTTCATAACATCTCAAATCATATTTACAACTTTTTAGTTAACGTTATTTCAGAAGAAGCAAAATCATTAAACTAAATAAAGCCAACTTATTAGTTCAGGTTTAAATAAAACTATGTAAAAAAACTTTTAAAACAAGCTTTTATTTAAGTGCTCTGAAAAGATGAAAATAAAATTTTGAATGACATTAACCACATTCATTTATGACTTTACAGAAATGAAAATATAATAAAAGCTTGTCGCGATGCCTAGAAGAAACTACCTAATTACAGTTAGGTGCGTACCTTATTACAAAATTTCAATCACAAATTGAAAGTTTCGCGACAAGCTTTTATTATATTTTCATTTCTGTAAAGTCATAAATGAATGTGGTTAATGTCATTCAAAATTTTATTTTCATCTTTTCAGAGCACTTAAATAAAAGCTTGTTTTAAAAGTTTTTTTTTACATAATTTTATTTTATATTTTTTAGTTTATGTTACGATAGTTATTGATCAATACGAAAGTCTTTCTATAAAACGGAGAGACCTTCAATAGAAAAACTTAAGGCACGGGGAAAACTAACATTAGGATAAAGTATAATTATCTCTTTTATATTCTATAGAAGTAGGTTGGTACCTACTCCTCCGGCATCCCTAATAGAAGAATTAGCTTGTAATATGTCTTAGTCTTTTCATTTCATTGATGGCGTCATTATTACATGGCCGAGTCCCAGTTAATTTCGAACAGTCTAATTCTTCTATCAGGAGGCCTTCTATTGACGTGACCCTAATTCATGGTGGGCCTACCAACTGCTTATCATGAACGAATTCGTATACAAAATTGCAAGTCCCAGCAGTTGAATATTGAGGAGTTCCATAGTTCGAAGACAACCCTGGATGTAGCGTCTAATTCATGGTGGGCCTACCAACTGCCTATAATAAACGAATTCGTATACAAAATTGCAAGTCCCAGCAGTTGAATATTGAGGAGTTCCATAGTTCGAAGACAACCCTGGATGTAGCGTCTAATTCATGGTAGGCCTACCAACTGCCTATAATAAACGAATTCGTATACAAAATTGCAAGTCCCAGCAGTTGAATATTGAGGAGTTCCATAGTTCGAAGACAACCCTGGATGTAGCGTCTAATTCATGGTGGGCCTACCAACTGCCTATAATAAACGAATTCGTATACAAAATTGCAAGTCCCAGCAGTTGAATATTGAGGAGTTCCATAGTTCGAAGACAACCCTGGATGTAGTGTCTAATTCATGGTAGGCCTACCAACTGCCTATAATAAACGAATTCGTATACAAAATTGCAAGTCCCAGCAGTTGAATATTGAGGAGTTCCATAGTTCGAAGACAACCCTGGATGTAGCGTCTAATTCATGGTGGGCCTACCAACTGCCAATAATAAACGAATTCGTATACAAAATTTTGTGTCCCAGCTATAAACCGCTGAGGAGATCTCTCGTACGTAGCCGATCCTGGCAGCAGCATCAGGTCAAAGCAAAATTTCAACTCAATCGGATACCGAGAAGTGGTTCAAATTAAACTTGCAAGATTTGCACCGAACAAACATTGTTACTTACTTACTTACATACTTACATACACTGCAAGTTAAATAAAAGCTTTTAAAATGCAAGTGGCCAGTATCATGTTACGCACTTTGCGCGAACATATTTTTGTTTCGTTTTTGTCCATCCTGGTATTGTACATTTTTTTTGCGAATTTTGACAGAAACTTTTTTGATATTTCTTTATCATTTTCGTAATTGCGTGCACCTTAAGCGCAACTAATACTGTTCAATTCCAATTTCAATTTTAAACGTTTATTGCATAAATCAGTATACATAGATGTAAGTTCAAAATATAAATAGCAAAAACCAATTAGCGACGGCCATTATATATTCGAGTATGATATTATGATAGCGGTCGCATTCTCGCACTGTTCATTAGTTTTTGAACAATATTTGTTGAGCATCAGACGCCGCATACCTTGAAATTTTCAAACCTTCGAACACCTTTAACAATCTTTTTCCTTTCTCTAATGTAATGTAATGTCTTTTATCATCTCTCTCTTTTCGTGAAATACCAAACATTGTATAGGCTTATAAATCTCCTTACTAAAAATACCAATTTCAAGACCAAAAATTTATTAAAGTAACTAAGAAAATTTTATAATCGAAGGTACCTCTAATTGTTTTTTTGACTAAGGTTTTTAATCCATTCCTATCTGGGTAATACTGTAATTTTTGGTCTTGAAATTGGTATTTTTAGAAAGGGTATTTATAAGCCTATACAATGTTTGGTATTTTTCGGTGTTACCAACGAACCAGGGTGTTCACAACCTTTAATATAATGATACCCTCGACCTTCCCGAAATGATAAGTACCTACCTGCAAATTAATTTTAACATTAGTATTGGCATTTTGTTCGGTGATTCCCTAAGACTTTCCAGCTAGGTATAAGTCTAGAACCTTTCAACCCAGTGTTACCCTAGCTTGAACATCTTGACCCAGTGCCACTCTAGAACCTTTCTACCCTTTCTACCCTATAACACTTAAAAAACCCTCCGACTCAATTTATCCCACTCTTGAACCGAAATCTGTCAAAAATCTAACGACTTTTGTATACTAGGTACGCAAGTTGCAAGAGATATGGGCGTTATATGTGTATGTTTGTATGTACGTAAGTACATGTACATAATTATTATACTTGCTTTCTTATAATTTTTCCTAAAACTGTGGTTGGTGGTGACCGTATGCGCAGCGCTCCATATATACAATTACAAATTTCCGCCGCGGTTAAAAAACTGCTTTTGTGCCGCCGTCTAGTGTTGCATATAAATCGAACCTTACTACTTCATACTAATCTGCACTAACAACCACGTCATCCTGTTATTTGATCGTTATTTTAGGGCAAAATTCTAGCTACAATAATTTTTCACGGTCAAAATATCGAACAAATGTACAGTTTGTCGCGTCTGCCTCATATTCCGTTATCTATGATCAATTCCACGTCAGTTTTGACAGCAGAGGAAACACATCAAAACAAAAATCTTTTATTCCCAAGGAAAGCAGCCGGAAACAGTAAGTGTTTTGCTAAATTTCTTAATAACTAAGTTGTTTTGTCAAAAAATAACCGCACAGGCAGGTTCAACGTGAAATTGCCATTTATAATCATACTTAGATCAATACAGTTCGTCAGGCACTGGCGGAGGAAATCTCTTACGCCACGCTACGACACTTAAAAATAGAGGTAACTTCAAATTTTTATTTCTCCATAATTATATAAAAAATGAGATTTTGAGCGGCACGGGCTTATTCCTCATACTTTGAAGATTAAAAACAAAATTTTGTTGACAGTGATGTGCCTTAGATAATGTATAAAATGCATTCTCGTAGCTCGTTTTCACCTCACTTCATGGAAGTAGGCCCGTTAAGTCATTACGCTCCTGTAATTTATATTAAACCGTAGTTTATATAGGCAGAATGCATAAAGTAGGTCCTTATGCAACTGTTTTCGAATTCATAATTCGAACATTATGAGACGAGTGTAGATAATAGTAGTTTATGCAACTGTCATATAATGGGGGTCATTAGAATGCGAGTGTCTGTTTATCACACGAGGCGTAGCCGAGTGTGATAATAGATTGACACGAGCATTCTAATGCCTAATTATATGCAGTTGCATACACTATTTTATCTACACTCTAAAAAATTTACTCAGTTGAACACTTTTCCAAACGTCCGCACCGGCGATTGCAAGGCCCGATACATGGTCAAATTCAATACGAGAACGTAATATGGCTTGATATGAATTTTTGAAGATTCTTTACTAACAGTTGTTTAGATGTCGAGTCTCAACAGCAAATAACTAAACAACTGAACAACAACTGAACAATACTGAACAACACTGAACAACACTGAACAACAACTGAACAACAACTGAACAACACTGAACAACATCGGAATAACATCTGAACAACAACTTATCAACATCTGAACAACAACTGAACAGCATCTGAACAACATCTGTACAACAACAGAACAAAAACCTATTAAAACAACTGAACAACATCCGAAAAATTACCGTACAACAACAACTGTCAGGTGCGGCGGAAGATAGCGATTTGAGTATTGGAAAAAAAAACTTCGTTTCATTTCTCAACTTTATCGTATTAAGCGTTTTCTCATTAAGTCATTACGCTTCTGTAATTTATAGTAAACCCTAGTTTTTATAGGCAGAATGCATAAAGTAGGTCATTATGCATCTGTTTTTGAATTCATAATTCGAACATTATGAGACGAGTGTAGATAAAATTGATTAAATATTTGAATAAGTACCCACTGACTTGAGTGTTGTGTTAAGCATGTAAGCGCTTTGGATTTTTAGTCTGTAAGCTTATATTGCAATTTGATAAATAAATAAATAGATTTGAAATGGCCACTCACTGTACATATAGTTAATCTGTGACTCACTGGTGATGCGCATTCGCTTCGCAATAATTTCAAATAAAGCGCTAAATCGCTCTCGCTACGCTAACGATCGCACTACAAGTTGTTGTAAGTAGGTACCTACCTATGACATCTGTGGCATGTGAAAAGGCGGAATCGTTTGTACATGATGTAGGTATCCTTCCCGTGCAAAGCTTTGCTTGCGATGTTTTGTTTTTGGTTGAGTACCTACGAGTTAACTATCCATAATGTGCTTGTAGGCAGCTTGAAGTTATTAAGTATATTGGTAAAAAAGGTTAGAACATTGAAAATTTGTATTTTTTATGCGTAACGCGAGAAATGGTGTGAAAGTGTGTACACATTTTGAGTACCTAGGTACCTTAAGTAGATATCAAAGTGGATAATTAACTAATGTTTTTAGGTAAGCATAGATAATTAGTTAATTAATTAGCATAGCGATAAACAAATAAAGAAGTAAAATAATAGTAGGTTAATAAAATTATCTAATTACCTAGGTATTCATTTCGTTTACAACGACTCTATGCTATGCTCTTAAGTAAGTATACAGTTTTCTTGACGTTGTCTACAACCAGATATTAGTTCTTATCAATTTACTTAATATAGGCGCAGCAGATACAAGGATGAGGGGGCATAGGGGCAAGACTCTCACACTACTAAATCGACCCAATAATATTTTAATGTAAAATGTCGAGTTCGCCTCGCTCGCCAAACGTGTGCCTATGTTTCGCTTGCATCATGCTCGCATCGCATCACGTAATGGCGCGCAGTGCCGGCACGTCTAAAAATATTAAAATGCTCCGCCTCATTCGCAAGTGTTGGTGTGACGCCTCTCTTAACATGAAATGTAGACCCACCCCCACATCCCTCAGGTCGAACAGCTCGCCCCGAGTCATAACTTACAGTGGCCAGTGTGTTGAACCCGACTCCGATCATAGGTTGGACGCTGTAGAGAAAATCTTGTACGGTGGGGATATTCCATTCATTCTGTGTCTGTGGTGCCACACCGCAAGATATGACTCACGTACTGTCATGCCCAGCTTGCCCTGACTCCTGCTCGCTGGAGGAGCTTTGGGATGCTACCAATGGGGCTGTCCGCGTGGCGACACACTGGTCACATTTAAACTTTTGTCATCGACACGAAAGAAGAAGAAGAACGTGAAATGTCGTTTCGCGTAGTATACGGACCAATTTTAACGTAAAAGTCGAGGTCGATTCACTCGCAATTCGTTTTATGTTAGTGGGCGCCTCCCTCACTCTCTTTTAGTGATGACACGACAAAGAAAAAATTATTATTTGTTTGGTACCAAACAAAATACTTCTGTAACAAAAAGGTTACTCCCCAAGCGCTGGTCTTCCGCGGCACCAAAACGGTACGTAACGTAAAAGCAGGGCTCGCTTCGCGTGCACTCGCATTCGTTTAGTGGTAGTGTAGTGCTTCTATCACTCTCTATTAGTACAATCGTAGACACGTTATAATTGTGAATAATGAAGCCCCTTAGACAAACCTTGTATCCGCGCCTGACTTATAATGATTCTGCTTCATTTTCTCGCATTACATCATCGTGGTAGGCTTACCTGGATCATTCATGTTCGTTTATGTCTCTATCAGTTAAGCAATGGATGAAACAAGAAGAGGTACCTTAAAAAAAAGGGTTAACATATGAATACATCCACAGTTACATTATAAGGAGGTACCAACCTGAGCACTTAGGTACCTTCCTGTCCTTTCATTATCAACCTCCGATCTATTCTTATGGCATTACTTAGCATGCTACACCTACCTACACACACATTTCTAAGAACCCAATCAAGTGTTTTCATATAATCAAAACAGTAAACTTTGTAGTCCTTGTTCTGTAGCTTTACAATTTTACATAGTTAGTAGGTGTGTTATTCGGTAGGTGAATTAATCTGACTTTAAACTAAAGGCAGGCAGTGTACCTACCCATACCCATGTAGGTTTCAGAAACAGGATGTTAGCAAACTGCTGATTATAGGTATTTCAAGGAGTCCACCCGGCGGCATGAGTTTAATTTCTCACTCACTCACTCACTTTTATTTTGAAATAAATGATCTTATCTTATCTTATCTTATCTTAATTTTAATTTATTAAGGAAGGACTTTTGAATACCTACCATAAAATAATTTAAAAAAAATGATGGAGGGGGGAGGTAGGGGGACCCCCCGTTTGGGGGGTACGACCCCCCCACAGATGACATGTAAGTCACTATTTGAAGGGGTTTTATGACAGAATGTATAGGGGGAGAGGGGTGTGACCCCCCGCTCGGCTTGTGCGTTGTGGTCACCGTTCTAACCTAACCTAATCTAACCTAACCTGGCGTTCAACGCCTAACGGACCTATTACTGAGGCGATGTTGTTTCTGCTTCTGCTCTAGCGCTACGGGTAGTGCAGTCCCTCCCCCCTTGCGTGACTTAGCACATAATATTGGCATAATACCCTTAGAGAGTTGCTAAATTGTTCAAAATTTACAAAAATGGCAGTACTTAAGTGACGTGTAGTGTCAAAATGGCGAAAACTAATCTCAAATTGAGTGAAAATAAAATTTCAAACATTTATAACTCGAGTTCTAGACGTCGCCGCAAGTTAAAACTTTACAGATATATTAGTGACATGGTAAGGAATCAGTAAAAAAAAATGGGAGCTCTAGCTCATGGTTGGTATTCAAAAGACGAGCCCGTACTAGCTCAAATATATATTTCAGTAGTGATAGGTTTCGCCTGATTTCCAGGGATTGATACTCCAGAGTTTTCGCTTCGGTCTCCGAGCGAGCTATAGGTACCTACCTACAGCCCTTTATTAATTTGTTAGTCCTATGCAATTTGCAGACAAATAGGTGCTCTAAGTAAAGCTACCGATCACATAAGTAAAGGTAAATAATAATGTTTTAAGTTATGTAAACTTTATGTAGCGGTTGGAGTGCATTTAGGGGGGCTGTGCTGTGGCCTTAAAGATTTATAGTAACATCTCACTTACCATCTGTTCACTGAAATACAAATTCTGCTTTGTAACTATCCAAGTGGTTTCGCATTGGAATTCTGAACACTGACAAAGATATCTTTATAAAATTTATTCAAAAACAACATATGAACATCAAGGTACTTACAATAACTTTACCAATAAGTAGTTGAAAAATCTTCCTGCTCAGCAGTGTAAGCGATGAACACTTTGAACCGTAGTAATCTTTTCTTTTCAAGCAAGTTGCAAGACACGATCAAACATTCAGACGATGAAACAAATCGCCATATTTTAGTGTAAGTATTGCCACTTGTGTTTTCAAAATCACCCTTAGAGCTGAAAGTGCAAAAATAAAATATTTCAGAAAACGTGATTTGAGCACAGGACGCCTAACTACGTGCTAGTGCGAAAAAGTCAATAGTTGATTGCGAAATTAACAATTATGTAGTTTGATTTTTTTATTTTATACAAGTGATATTGCTTCATTATTTATTACTGACAAAGTAAAATAATCTTCCCGGAAATTCAGGTAAAATATTGTAAAATAGCAACTCTCATTGATTTCCAACGCAGGGGAAAAACCAGTCAGTGCGTCAAATTTTTAAACAACAGGGGTACGTTCAACATGCTCCGGATAAGAATAAGATAACCTTGGCTTAAAATTTAACCTACCACACCTCTGAACGGGGGTTTGGCGAAGTGAATGAGCAAAAGACAGTAAGCCCGCGCGGGCCAGATTTGACAAAACACAAGATTGGCGCCCCGTGACGCGGCCTGCGGTCACCCGCGCCGCGGCTTCAGCAACCCGCGACAAAATATAACCCGTACGAACACGACGACACTTGCCATATTACAACTACCTAGGCACTATGCGCCTTCTAAATTTGGACGGGTAATAATGGCGGCGATGTCAGACCGCCGCGCGGATCCCGCGAGACCGCGTGCGGCCTCACGCGCGGGCTGGCCCGCGCGTGAAACCGCGTGAGCGAGCGTACGGCCTAAGATGTTTGATGACATTAGCGATTTCTATAGATTTGACGCTTTTTCTGTTCTTATTTTCGTGTAGCATTATATTATCTGTGTTTTCGTAAATATAAACTTGAAAAAGTATAATTTATAGTGCAACACGATAAACAACAGAAATATATCACCAAAACACTAGATAACACTATGCACCTGTCAAACTGACGTTTGGTGCGCTTAAACGGGGAAAGATAAGTTTGACAAGTAGAAATTTTCTCCTGACAGACGCTCCAAAACGCGGTTTTACGAGCTGTCTTCGCTGATAAATTATCTTATGCGACGGCGTTGAACGGCTTCTAGTGTTCGCGCCACGAAAGGAGTACCGACCGCGCCGCGGAGTAAAAGCACAGAATAACCAATAGTATGTGGAGAATTTCGATTTCCAATGGTATAACGTATTACAATTTAGGTGACAGGCTGACAACCTGTCACTATAGTGATACACGATTTTTCTGAAACGGCCCTCGAATATTTGTCAGACGTGGCGATAGCGACCATATAAATACGGTCGTTAACGCTCTGCATAACCCGCAAGGGATAAAGACGTGATATGTGTATGTATGTATGTAGTATATTTTATACATACAGAACGGACACTCACCTCCCCGCACAGCCCTCGCCTCGATCCGCCCACACACGCGAAATGTCAAAGCGATATATTTTATGAAATATCTTAGTATAGGTATTAATACACTTTATTATTTTTATTTTGTGTTATATTCTAGAGAAGGAATAAATCTCGAAATAGTTTAAGGTATTAATACACTTTATTATTTTTATTTTGTGTTATATTCTAGACAAGGAATAAATCTCGAAATAGTTTTGAGCTTTCCCTTGAAATAGACCATGTTAGCATGCCCAATAGCAAGTTTTCTTTATGAGAATGAAAAATAAGTTTAGTAGGTATTCCAAGAACACTGTAGATAGCGTTAAACCGACTACATTACATACATAAATAAATCACGCCTATATCCCTAACGGGGTAGGCAGAGCGTTAACGGCCGTAAAACGGATATTAACACCACGTCTGACAAAAGAACTAACAAACTGACTACATTACTAGATAGCAAAGCCAAAAGGCGTGAAAAAAGTAATAGTTCTTTCCGAATAAAGGGTAAAATTTTAGTAGTGACCGATAGCGAAATATCAAGACGGGCTGCTGGTGATAAGGAACAACTTTCCCCAAAGAACATAGGTCGAAATATGACAAAAAAATGAGTTTTATAGTAACCAAAATCAGCTGCTCGACAATTTTGTATGGAAGGTATTGTTTTTTTTTTTTCGACCTATTTTCCTAGGGGAAAGTTGTTCCTTAGCACCAGCCGGTCTTGAGTTTTCGCTATCCATCACTAGTAAAATGTCACCATAATATCCTTGGTTTTTACGCTTTGTTATTATTTAATACCTACTCTGTTTTGTTTGTACGTTGTTTTCGTTGTGATTTTCGTATATATGCAGGGAAACCCATGAAAGCAAATATTTTTGGGATGCGAATAATGTAACAATCATTAGTTATGTTTCGTTTTACTAATAAAATAAATAAATAAATATCTTGGATATTTCACACAGAGCCATCGAGCCCCAAACTAAGCAAAGCTTGTACTATGGTAACAAGATAGCTGATATAATACATACATACTTTTTGTTGTAAATAAATACATACAATGCATAGAAAACACCCAGACTCAACACAAATTTTTGAAAAGAAACTTACACGCACTTGTGCTGTGTGGGGATCGAACCCATGACCCTCGGCGTAGCAGGCAGCATACTACGCCATCGGCCAGTCAAATTACGATTACGATCTCATATTATAGTAAAAAAATTGAAAAATTATGTGACGTTCCGTTTCCTACGTTAACGTACCAAATACAGAGCCATCTATCCAGCGACTAGGGAAGAATTTAAATAAAAATAAACAAATAGAAAACTCCCTATTGGTATGAAGGGTGAAGTGGTCTAAGGTGAACTACTTTTTTCAATCCCTTGCATTTTTTATATTTATAGTAAAGCTAAAATAGAAAAGTAGTGAAGTAGTGGTATAGTCAGTTTGATTGACTTTATAAACGCATTACTCAAAACAACACTGTCAGTAATTGTGTTCAGCTTTTGTGATTTTTGGTTTTCATAATAAATGCGAATGCGAATGCGACGCGGTTCATCAAGCGACACTTGAACCACATTTAACCAGTTCACATTTCCACTGCATTGCATATTATCTCTATTATTTGGTTTCTTTGAAATACTTACTACATCATATAATAAACTAGCAGCCCGCCCAGCGGTTTCACCCGCTGCTAACAATTTCCCCCCGGGAATAAGACAGTTTAATATAGCCTATGATCATCATCATCAGGGATAATGTAGGATTCTTAAAATCTTGACTTCAATTTGAAACAAATATCGTTTTCAGATGGTGGTGGCGTAAAGTTATATGCCGTGTGATTAACCTGGCCAGCCCCATGGCAGTGTCTATATTTAATTTTTTTTTTTATCCTGCCCGAGCCGGTTTTCTATTAGGTCATAGCAAAATTGTAATAAAAAAAAGAAAATTGTGTGATACAAATTTCTTTTTTTAGAATGACGGTTCATGACGTCAATAAGTGATAATACATTGAATAAAGAATTTCAATTTCAATTAACGGTAAAATATTTTTTTAAATCGGTCCAGTAGTTTCGGAGCCTATTCAAACAAACAATAAATAAAATCCTGTTTCTAATATTAGTGTACATTATATAATTATTATTTTAGTGTGATGCCGGCTTAGAATAACATCACCCGATTTCTTTCCCGTGGGAGTCGTAGGAGGCGACTAAGGGACTTGAGGGTGTGCATTGCAATTTTAGGCGATGGGCTGACAACCTGTCACTATGGCGATACACAATTTTCCGAATGACCCTCAAACATATGTCAGACGTGGCGTAAAAGTCCGTTTTGCGGCCGTTTACGCTCTGCCTACCCCGCAAGGGATAATAGACGTGATATGTGTATGTGTATTATTTTAGTGTAGATTTTTTAATGCATTGTTTAATGTTTTTTGTCGTCTTTTTATACCGAGTAAGGGACAGCCCTTCGAATACTGATAGGGTGCATGAAACATAAAACTGGACAACTTTCCCCTAGAAACATATGTCAGGAAACGCCAAAAAAATGACCTTCCATACAAAATCACAATCAGCTGACTGCATTCACTATGGGAAGTCCGTTTTTTTACGTTTCCTGAAATATGTTCCTAGGGGAAAGTTGTTCAGTTTCATGGTCTGCATGTTCATATTAGTATTCTGAGGGCTATCCCTGACACCCTTTAATACAGTAATGATTAAATGTAATCATTACACTGGTACGAATAATGTGGCGTAGTTGGTACATTTTTATATGAAAAAGTAGTTATTGTGGCATAACTGTAATAGTTAGACATATGGTATCGCGGACATTATTATAGACATTGATGTACTCTATAAAACTGTAGTACATCACTTTGCTCTATTGTCAATAATTTCCACAGCGTACGCGATATAAGATATTTTTTTGGTACATTTTTCACACGTTGGGTTACATTATCGAAATTTTCACGCGGATCCCTATTTTTTTCTCGTATAAAATATAGCCTATGTTCATCAGGAATAATGTAGGATTCTAATGGTAAAAGAATTTTTAAAATCGGGCCAGTAGTTTCGGAGCCTATTCGATGCAAACAAACAAAACTATTAGTGTAGATACTTATGAAATACGCGCCTGTTTTTGTATTTGTTTTTGAGTTGTACGTACAGGGTAGGTAGGTACTAAGTTAGAAGGTCGGTATACAGGTGCTATTAAGGTGAAATCGCGCTTGCGCTGCACTTCAGCTGCGCTGCACTGCACTGCAGCGGAGCGGCGCGGCACTATGAGTTTATTTGTACTAATTAGTAAAAACTTAACCGCACTACAACTGTACTGCAAGTGCACTGCAGCGGGGCGGCGTGGCCAGAATATCTTTGCCGCTCCGCTGCAGTTCATGTTCAACCTGCATGTTAATTAGATTTTTTCGCTCCGCTGCAGTGCAGTGGTAGAGCGGTTTAGTTCATACAAATGAGTTCAGATAATCTTATTGTGCTGCGCCGCTCCGCTGCAGTGCAGTGCAGTTATAGTGCGGTTTAGTTCATACAAATGAGTACAAAGAATCTTATAGTCCCGCGCCGGCCGCTCCGCTGCAGTGTGGACAGTTGCAGTGCTAAGCAAGTGCGGTTTCACCGTTAATTACAATATTTCTACTTAATTGTTCATTCGTAACATACATTACATTCGTACTTAATATTCAAGAAGTTATTTTTGTTGGGGTGGAGTATAAATTAAACACTTTTGATAATATTAAATATAATTTATTTTAAGTTAGGTTTAGAGAGCAAATATTTTCACATGAGTTCTTTTCTGAGAAAAAGAGCTGACTTTATTAATCAGAGATTATTAGACTAGCACATGTTTATCATCCTTGTCTTCAGCAGATAAAAATATAATTTAAACAAACAGTAAAAAAGTATTAACATTTTCACTAGAAATGCTTCTACGCTGGCTCGGCGACTAGGTGTGGATCCTGGCCTATACCCAATGAATAATTAAATACAACTACATATATTTTTGTCAGCATTTAAAAGTGGTGTTTGTGCAATCGTACCCACTCGATAAATCTTTAGTATGTACCGTACTACTGCCGTATGATGTCGGCTTAGAATAGCATCAACTCTTTTCTTTCCCGTGGGTGTCGTAAGAGGCTAAGGGACTCGAGTGTTACATGTTTGTTGCAATTTTAGGCGAAGGGCTTGTTTAGGTTTAAAATGTATCATATACATATATATATAGCACTATTAGCACCAATTTATTTATTTATTTTAACATAGTATACATAAACATACAATTAAGTGTCATATCTTAGTGGCTTCAACATGGTTTATTTGTAAACGAAACGTTTGTTGCCGTGTGATGCCGGCTTAGAATAGCATCACCCCCTTTCTTGCCCGTGGGAGTCGTAAGAGGCGACTAAGGGACTCGAGGGTGTGTATTGTAATTTTAGGCGATGGGCTGACAACCTGTCACTATGGCTTTACACAATTTTCCGGATGACCCTCAAATGTTTGTCAGACGCGGCGTAAATATCCGTTTTATGCGGCCGTTTAGGCTCTGCCTACCCCGCAAGGGATTATAGGCGTGATATGTGTATGTGTATGTATGTGTGTACAATAAAATTGGCCTAATAAAAATACTAGGTAATTATAATTATTAGGATCACATTGAAGTTGAAGGACGAGGTTTCAGACATTTACAACGTTTAAAGGTAGTTTTATACAATTGTGTGGTTTCTAACTAAAACGAACTAAATGTTTTATATGACTCTTAAAAAAACCATCACACCCCGCAGTGGCAATGATGAAAATAAATCAAAATAGTTTTTTCTACAACAAGAGATCAATAGTCATGGACGTACTATTAAAACAGGACTGATTACTTCAAAAACAGTTATTTACAAATGGTAACTTTATTATTACTGGTATAATATGGTCTATTTACATTAACTCTTTCCCAGAGGCTAATCCGAGCCGAGAGAGATAGCATGTAGAGAGGCTGTGTGTCTCGTTCTTTCATATTGCCAGTGAAGAAAATTACTGGAGATAAAATTTTTGACTCACTTATTTTTGACAAATATAATTATAATTTAAGTAATATAATAAAACAATTTGCGTCAGAATATCAAAAACTTGTTTGAAATCATAAAATTATACACTGATAAATTATAATTGTGTAAAAACTATTAATCAAATAATTTTCTTATGGTATCCCTATAAGTTTAAAGGCGGTAAATAAGTTTAAATTTAAGCGGCAGATGAAAAAATTTTACATTCCTTATTTATTACTTTAAATCAGTATTTGACGATATTTTTCACAAAAATGGTGAAAAAATGTTGTGTTCGAGGTTGTCCAAGTGAATCGTATGTATATAAATTTCCCTATCTTTATGCTCATTGTAATAAAAAATATTGATACCCTATTAGAAAGAGACGAAAGCCTCGGTGTGTGCCGTCTCGCTCGGCTCGTTTTTTCTGCAACAGTTATCAGTCCTGTTTAAATAGTACGTCCATGTCAATAGTAAATACTTCACGCGCGAAGAAAGAGACCGATTACTAACGAGGTTGTAGTTCTACACAAGTTTGTAATCGTTCTTTCTTACAAGTGATAGATAGTGATTTATACTACACCTACAAGGTAAAAAACACAACAACAGTAAATAAACTTCAAATGAATGCCACGAAAAGCCAAGAGTTTTTTTTTTAAAGCTAACGCAATAAATCCATTAAGTCAAGTCTTCCATTCTGTCTGCTAAAATATTAGAGACACGTTGAAACGTTTTAAGAAAGTTTAGACAGTTGCATCTTTTATTCCCGAGAGGAGAAAGCGTTTAGTATGAATTATACCTTCCCGCTGATCAGAAATGTGAACAATGATTCACGTTCGTCTTTATGTTTGAAAAAGCTATATGGCACTTTCTATGTAGGTGTAGTATAAAATTACTATTTGCTGCAAGTTCTAAGATTGAATCCCGAGCTAGCGAAGGAGTCTTAAATTCAAACAAGCGAAGAGAATGATTCTATAATAGACTCCTGAGCACAGTGAGGGATTCAAAAGAACCAAGAGTAAGACTATGTTCTTCCGTGTTATCTTTTTTGTTTCCACCTCCTCAAGCACGGTGAGACCATTTTGAATTCCATACAACCAGCATAAAGAATCCCCGGAACTGATTCGTTTTAAGTATTATTTAACTGACAAAATAGACATTCGCAATTCAAACGCCTTACCCTCTCTAAATCAGCGAGTAATTTTGATCGACTGGTTTGACAACAGCGTTTCACTTCGGGCCGCCGGATTCTATACATATAAATCTAGTTGTTCCACACTTGTTCCTCGATCCAGTCGAGGTAGTGCGCGACCCTGGTGTAGACGCCGGGCACGGGCGAGCCGCAGCCGCGCCCGAACGAGGTCACACCCACGATGCGGTACTGTTCGTCCGATGATGTTATGCCTTGAATCGGGCCGCCGGAGTCACCCTGAAAAATAAAAGACAATCTTGTTTTTCTCGAGCGATGTACCTACTAATAAGAATTTTCTAGAGATTCTCGAATGTCATGGTAGAGGCTTATCAGCTTAATTGAAATAACGTTCCTTTACATGAAAATCTGTACCACTTTACAAAATATGCTTCATTTTGTATTTATGTGATCGTTCTAAGTTTCTTATTGATTTTTTGTTTACTTACAGGAATGACACTCAATATAATAGCAAGATGACAAGTTTATTTTGTAATAAATCAAACTAAAAGAAATATATTAGTAACGAACACAACGTGAAACGGAACCTGAGACAAAACTATGGCTGCCGCCAGCCATATTGAAACGTCAGATTTTCAGTTTAGCACAGTGTCCTATGGTTTGACATTCAGAACTATCAACAGAACTGTCAACAGAAAAACTCATATTGGCCGCTCAAAAACTAGACGGTTTTATCAATACGGTTATAGAAAACACACCGTTGTCAGATATTAGGAAAATTACATAATCCAAAAATATCTCGCAATGGTGTTGATACTTGCATCTTGTTCATTATCAATATTACCTTTGTTAGTATTACCATGATTCTTCATCAGTGTTACAATTATTCATTGTCATGGTACTCTACCATGTTTCTTTGTCAATTTGACCATTTTTCTTTGTCAATGTGTTTTTTTTTTCACAGTTTCTATGTCATTATTACCATGTTTCCATGTCAGTTTTACCGTAATGGACAGTCAATGTCACCACGCCTCGTTGTCAACATTACCATGTTTCTTTGTCTATTTGACCATTTTTAGGTTTCCGTACCCAAAGGGTAATAACGGAAACCCTATTACTGAGGCTCGGCTGTCCGTCTGTCCGTCCGTCCGTCTGTCCGTCCGTCCTACAGTTACAAGGCTGTATCTCCTGAACCGTTATACCCAGACAGTTAAAATTTTCACAGATGATGTATTTCTGTTGCCGCTATAACAACAAATATAAAAAAAAAACAATACAGAAAGTAAATATTTAAGGGGGCTTGGATAGTTGGTTGGATTTTTATAGATAATGGCACGGAACCCTTCGTGCGCGAGTCCGACTCGCACTCGGCCAGTTGTTTTTTTCTTTGTCAATGACACCGTGTCTTTTTATCATAGTTTCTACGTTTCCATGTCATTATTACCATGTTTTGTTGTCAGTGTTACCATGTAGCATAGTTAATTTACCATGTTTCATTATGAATGTTACTACATGTACCTGGCAAGTGTCCCTAAGTCCGTCCGGGTCGCCGGCGCACAGCTGTTCGGGCGCGATGCCGCGCGGCAGTTTGCGCCACGAAGAATATGACTCGTCGCATTTCCCTCTACCCACGACTGTCACGTTCGCCTTGAGAAGCATGTTGCTCCGTTTCTCAGCTGTAAAACAGTTGAAGTTCGAATACCAAATTTTAAAACACTTCCCGTGTTAGGTAAACAATTTTTGAAAAATTGCAAAATCCTGCCCGCGCTTGCAAATTTCGCAAGTTTAAAAAAAAAGATTGACGTTTATTGGACCCAGAAAAATAACGTCTCGGAAATCGAGAGATTGTTTTTAAGATTGAGTCTATTTTATATAATATGCATGTTAGGTAGAGTAGACGCCTAATGTGACAATTTTCCTTATTATGTCAACTAAACTCAGTTTATTTAAAGATGACCAATAATGTAAATAAACTTTTTATGTAACTGACAGCTCGCAACTGTCATACATAGTTAGTCATTCCAAAATAAATGGAGTGTAGGTAAGGTATGCGGGGCGGGGGAGGGGAAATGCGTGCATGCTGATTGGTCAAAACTCAAAGGTCTCGTCATCTCATAAATGACGACTAACTTACCAATGCGCGCCATCTTACAGCAGACTTATAGGTCATATAGGATGTGTTGGCAAAAAGTATTTGCCCTCAGAGAGCCGTCTATCAGGACTTTGTGGTCTTTGGGAAAGGCTTATGCTTTCATACCTTAAACGCAGAACTTGCCAATTTTAATTATCACAACAGTTTTGTGTAGATTGACATGTCGTCTTGAGTTTTATGAAATTTTACATACTTGCAGTGCTGGTCTGTCCCCAGCCGGTGACTGTGAGCGGGATAGTCGGGTCTGTCTCGCTCGTGTACAAGCAGGCTGCGTTCACGGCGCTCGAGAATGGCACGGCGCGCTCCAGTCTTAAAACATAAAATAACAAGCTTAAAAATCTTTTTTTTATTATTATTAATGATGGGTTTGCTCTTGACTCTAGTCTAGGTCATAGGACAGAGACAGAGTCTAAGATGGAGCTAGCTCACCCATCACGTTTCTTAACTTGGAAATAATCGACGACGCAGTGTCCCACACGAAAAGAAGAATGCATACATACATATATCACGCCTATATCCCTTGTGGGGTAGGCAGAGCATAAATGGGCGTAAAAACGGAGATTTACGCCACTTCTGACAAACTGTAACCCTCGAGTCCCTAAAAAGAAGAAGCTGTAGTATAGTATTTAAATCAATCAGATAAATAGTTATATTATTTTGTTGGTATGAGATCACACATATAAAAATCATAGAGCATAAGCCAACTGAACCCCCTTCAAATGTCTCCCCCTCCTCACTCCTAGTATGTCCTCCCTTCAATACCATCAACAGCCACAACAATCCACTGATGGCAATCACCCCTTCGGCGGCATTTTCCATGCTCACCAAGTTTGTCAGGCGCATTTGCAAGCGCAGTGTGAAATGTTATATTCCGTAAACAGCCACTCCCAAATGCGCACTGCTAAATGCAATATACAAATACGAATACCTTACATTTTCCTCAACCGAGGCGCAGGTAAATGAACTCTTACTCAATATAGCATTAGAAAAAAAGTTTGCCTGGTAAACCCACAAACAGGAAAGTTACATGAGTAAGGTGAATGTAGGTACTTTACCCTTTTATAAGAGGATAAGAAATTCGCAGTCCGGACAGTTAGGTCATGTGATTTAAGTACTTAAAACTGCAAAGAAACCTTGGTCATTTCTCCCAACCAGCAAAGCATTAGTTATCTGAATCTCGTTATCAACGTTCTATGACCTGTTCCTAGCTATAAAAAAGACCTTATCAACAATAATATCATAAATCATGTATTGGCGGGCGCGTCAACACTGTCGTAAAACCGTGTAACCAGTGAAAACGAGATAAAGTGATAGTTCTTCTGTAGTGTCGATACCTCAAGTAAATACTCATATTTATTTAGACCAGAAATTTACCACTACCAAGCTGTCGGTGGCGTCATACAAGTCGGACAAGGTGCAGGTATTAGGACACTGACTGCAAGAAATCAAGTGTGGCATAGTCTGTAAGGCATCGCAGTCGCAAGTTGGATTAGAGCTATATCACCACTTATTTAGATTAAACCTGCATCTGAGTTTTCCATGTTGACCAAGGAAGTTATGAACTTGTGGAAGGAGGAAATTTCTCAGACCATAGAGTAGCGATGTAACGAATATTCGCATTCGCATTCGCAAGGTTCGTGCGAATGTTTTGCGAATATGAACACTAGAAAATCTATGAAATTGCAAACGATATAAGGTTTATAAAGTTGAAATCAAATATGGAGAAATTGATTTACTCATGTAATTAATTGACACTAACCTTAAAATTAGTTTTATTAACCAGCAAACCTTAATGGTGTGACACATTGGATTTAGTTTAAAATTCGGATCTAGTCGGTAATTCATGGAAAAAGATGCAAAAAGATAACACCTCGTTCTCACAAATTCGTGTTCGACGCGGGACTGCCGCCAAACCAAAGACAATAAGCGCAAATTAACCAAAATCCAAATATTCACATCAGAAAAGTGTTGTTCAAAAAGTGACATTCGTTATATCACTGCCATAGAGTGATAGTATTTCTATTTACCAACCTGAGCAAAGCCAGGTCATGATACTTCTCGCGGCGCTTGTAGTCGGGATGCTTCTGTATCTCGGCGATGCGGTAGTCGACGTCGTCGTTCCACTGGTTACTGCCCAACTCTACGACTCCCGCGCGAACTATACTCGGTTCTATGCTGACAACAAAAGTATTCAGTTTGATTAATACAACTTAATTATATCCACATTTACAAACATAAATCACGCCTATATCCCTTACGGGGTAGGCAGAGCGTTAACGGCCGTAAAACGGATATTAACACCACGTCTGACAAAAGTTTGAGGGTCCATCAGATAACTGTGTATCACTTTAGTGACAGGTTGTCAGCCCATCGCCTGAAATTGCAATACACGTCCAACCCTCGAGTCCCTTGGTCGCCTCTTACGTCACCCATGGGTAAGAAATGGGGTGATGCTATTCTAAGCCGGCATCACACGGCATTTTGTTACTTCTTACCGATAGCCACACGGTCTACTGCTGGACAACCTCCCATCTGGATATTTGCCATACCCACTCACCAGTCACCACGCTTGACTCATGATATTTATTTACAGAGAATGACGCCGCCCATTTTTTGGATTGTTATTTTTCCTTGGTCGCATTTTTCGCTCCGTGATATAAACTTATAAAAAATCGCCCAAGTGCGACTCGCAATCGCCCGCTGAGAGTTCCGTAATATTAACTTATTTAGGCTAGAGCTAGACTCAATAAAAAAAATTTGCTCGTCTTCGGCCACTTAAAAATTAAATGGAAGAATCCAACGAATTTTGATTCCCTTGCGAGGGTAAAAACACGCGTTTTCACGGCATAAACCACCGCATTCTTTTTTATCGTTTTTTTTTCATATTTATAATGTTTTAATTTCAACTCATTCATTCGTTCGTTCGTTCATCTTCAAGCGTTCCCAAGATAAAGGGTCGTTCGTGACGTGACACTCGTGACAAACAGACGAACGGACGGACAACAAAGTGTTCCTATAAGGGTTCCGTTTTCTTCTCTTTTGAGGTACATAACCCTAAAAACCAAATCACAAGATTCAATTTAAGGTTTCCACATAATCAGAATTCAGGTTAATGTATAGCTATTAACCAAAATACTCACCACAATCATTAAATACACTTATTTTTTTATCATTAAGTATTTTAAAACCTGAGTAAAGAATTATTACACTTACATATTATGTGGGAATTAGTATAGGCCTCTATTTTACTATAATTAAAAACAAAGAATCAAATAAAAGGTGGGAGATTCTCAAAAAGTTAGTCTCTGACCACAAGTAATATGTGTCAGACAGAGGGTACAGTGATAATAAAATACATACATAAATCACGCCTATATCCCTTACGGCTTACGGGGTAGGCAAAGCGTTAAAGGACGTAAAACGGATATTAACACCACGTCTGACAAAAGTTTGAGGGTCAATCAGATGTCTGTGTATCACTAATATCACGATAGTGACAGTGACAGGTTGTCAGCCCATCGCCTAAAATTGCAATACACATCTAACTCTTCAGTCAATTAGTTGCTTCAAAAAAATTCAAATTCAATATGTCATCACTACATCAATAATCACAACCATACTCATTACGTTTAGCAGGCGGGTCGGCGAGAGCAGTATAACATACATACATATATCACGTCTTTATCCCTTGCGGGGTAGGCTGAGCGTAAACGTCTCGTCTGACAAACATATGAGGGTCATTCGGAAAATTGTGTATCGCCACAGTGACAGGTTGGCAGCCCATCGCCTAAAATTGCAATACACACCCTCGAGTCCCTTCGGCGCCTTTTAAGACTCCCACCGGAAATAAATGGGGTGATGCTATTCTAAGCCGGCATCACACGGCTAACATCAGTAAATTATGGTGTAAATAGAGGAAATAATGTATTACCGGTCCAGCGTGTCTATGCAGTGAGCTGCAGTCAGGACGTAAGTGCTGGATATGAGGGAGCCTCCACAATCGAATTCGTAGCCCCCGTTGCCTCGGTCGAAACCTATGGCCACCTAAAACATTAAAGTACCTAAGTAATCAAAAATTAATTTAAAGTTAAGACTGCCACTGGCCTCAATTCTAGATATAAATTCTCTTAATTTACCTTAAATTTGTGCTGTCACTTTCCGTCAAATAGGTTTAGAAAAGAATAGGAGATATCTAAATCCTGTCATTTTTAAAAACGTCAATGATTTTTTCGCCTTTTCTAGTCAATTTAGTCGCCATTGTTTTGATCGTCGCCTTATTTTGACAGATAACACGTATTTTTCATGAAGAAATATTTCCTATCCTTGTCTAAACCTATTTGTCGAAAAGTGACAGCACAAATTTCAGGTAAGATAGGAGAATTTATATCCAGAATTGAGGCCATTGTCTGGGGTTTATTATTTTTTATTTGTTATATATAAAGAGGAAAGTTACAATTTGTTCATGAATTTTCTTAACAGTGCTGAGGGGAAACTTATTTCTGTGCATGCAGTAAGTAATACAAGAACCTACATTTATGATTAAGATGAATCATTTTATTAGTGTAAGAAAGTATGTTGTAAATAAAATGATTGCCGCATTTTGATAATAATCTATACCTACCCTAAGAGCAAGTGGGACAGATAACCACCCATCACCTATAGAATAATAGGTAGTTGATTAGGCACATACTCATTACTACCTAATTTTTTAAATAATATTACATATAATAGACATGTAACTATCATTCTGTTTATGAAAGTACTATTTTATACAGTGAGTTTTTGAAATAACCATATTTTATTCATTTAAGTTGGTTTATTGTTATTGTCAATTTCTAACAGTTTATTATACTTATTTGTTTTCCAAATAGGTATATACACATTTTAATGCTCAGTATTTTTCCTTAATGGATTGAAGCGGAAAAGTGCAACATTAATTTAGTTAAAAACTCACCATGTGTGGGAATTCCCCTAATGCAGCCAGCTCGCCTCCAATGATGTGTAAATTGAGTGGTACAATTCTTGAGTCTACAATCTTTTTACATTCTGTGGAAATAAAACGAAAATTCTTTAAATAAATGAAGTTAAACAAAAATATAAACAAAGGCCAGGTAAAATATTGAGTGTTGTTGATAACTTATGTAAAGGGTAAAAATATAAGAAACAAGTGAATACCTTTATCAGCTTTTCTCTGTGATATTCTTGAACTCTCTGTCCAGCTGGGAACAGTTGACCCTGTGAAGTTACAGTACAAATAAGTATTTACTACTAGCTTCCACCTGTGGATTTATTTTCATGAATTATCCAGTGAGGATAAAATGAATCCAGTAAGTACAGATATAAATATAAATATATTTTTTTATCTGCAGTTATTTCAACCTCTTCAGGTTTCCTACACAAACAATTCATCCGATTTTATAGTTTCTCAAATGTTTTTCATATGTTGAACGTAATTCTGTGATTCACGACTTATAATATTTCAACGGAAATAAAAATGAATTTTAGACAACTTCAAAAATGAATTTGATTTGATCATGTTTCATAGATACACATCAACACAGGACATAGATACAACTTACAATAAATACTTACATAAGTAGAGAAGAACCTGTTGTGTACAAAATTTACTAAAATATCATATACTATTTGGATTCTCAGTCTCTCTTCCCTCTCTTCATTCATTCATTCTTCATTATTTAGTAACATCAGTAGAAAGATTAATGTGACTGTGGCGCTATACAAACAATGTACCACCTACTAGCCTGTCCCAATTGCCCAAACTCCTGTACACTTCAGGACTTGCAAGAGGCGAGGGGCATTCCAGTTGCCAAATATTGGTCTTGAAAAAATTTACTATTGCCATTGACTCCATCGAATAAGAAAATAGAAAGATTTTAAGGAGATGCTTTTAAATTGTTAAATTCTAAAAAGACCAAAGTGCTACAAAGAGTGGTGCAATAATACCAAATTTGTTTTCATCTTCTGGACAGCAGACCACCTCCTGATCCCCATTGAATCCACAGCGTTGGAACATGTGGGACTGCCACTGTCTGTTTTTTATTAATCTGGAGAAAAATGCAGCAAAAATCTTGAATTGTAGCTTTCTTGGTGTAACACTTATATTTATTTAGGAACATGATTATGATTTTTTATGGAGGAAAATTATCTTACCTGAGAGCCTCGGAACATTCAGTTACTACTTTGCACACACCCTCTGACACACTGTTGTTTGGAACACATTTCTCACCAACTAAAAAAAGATTTATGTTAGTCCAAATTTTGCACATCGGTCAAGAGAAATTTGAAAATGATATAAATAACCAAAATAGGGCTGACTGCCCTGTTATTGTAATTTAGAATAAATACTCACTATCAGCCGCAAACCCAAAATAAATAGAAAGTAGATAGATACAAATAATTGTTTTACAGAGCATTGTCGCGTCCGTCGTGTTCAGACTGCGTATGGCACGGAACTCCGACCCTCCCGACCGAGTTTTCCTGTTGCTTTATCAAAACACACTAATTCATAGGAAACCGGTTTTACTGGTGCACTACACCATCTAATCATACTGTACTAAAAAAAGAGGATGAACTTTACGCACTTGTATAAGAAATATATGTAAACCATGCCGTTAACTTTAGAGCCAGGCAACTTAAAGAGCTACTTTATTATACAGTTTTATGTTTTCCAATTGAGCATTGAGTTCAAAAGTTCACTTTTCCTTATCAAATCAAATCACCCACCACAACCACCCACATCATTTTGTATTTGTTGTCAGATGTCAGTCAAATGAGAAATGTGTTACCAAATAAAAAAATTCAAATTCGCCAAGTTTATAAATGGGAGTGTTTATCTGTTGACAGCTCTGTTGATAGTTCTGAATGTCAAACCAGAGGGCGCTGTGCTAAACTGAAATTTTGACGTTTCAATATGGTTGGCGGCAGCCATAGTTTTGTCACAGGTTCCGTTTTACGTTGTGTTCGTTACAAATTACTTATGTTAGTTTGATTCAATACCAAAATAAACTTATCGCCTTGCTATTATATTGAGTGTCATTCGTGTTTGTAAACAAATAACCAATAATAAATTTAGAACAATTCAATAAACACAAAATAAAGAATAATTTATAAAGTGGTACAGATTTTGTGTAAAGAAACGTTATTTCAATTAAACTCAGCGCCCTCTACATCTACATGACACTTAAGAATCCCTAGAAAATTTCTCATTCTTTCAGTGTGATTTGCTACAAAATATACTTCGGATAATATCGTTATCAAACTACAGGCTACAATTTTACAGGTGAAATTCGTACATTGCGTAGTCGGTTAGCCATTATTATACCAGGAATGTATACCGGCTACGCAATGTATTAATTATTTCATCACATAGGCACCTGGTCTTGATATTACATGTGAGTGCCACTCATGTCAGTAAAGTAGTCAAAGAATAATTTAATAAACATAAAATAAAGAATGGTTTATGAAGAGGTACAGATTTTTCATGTAATGAAACGTTATTTCAATTAAGCTCAGCGCCCTCCACATGATGCTTGACAATCCCTGGAAAATTTCCCATTCAGCTCATTTGTATTGTATGTTGAATATAGGAAGTTTTCTTTTTGACAATAGGGATTTTCCTTTAAAGTTTTGCTTAGTCGATGGATAGATGGCGCTGTACTTGGTACGGTAACGTAATGAACGGAGAGTCTCATAATGTTCTATTTTTTCACTTTTATGTATGAGATCACTCGCATCACTTATATATTTACATATAATGGGTTTCCCTGCATGTTAGATAAAACCACAACGATAACAACTAAGAAACAAAGGATAGATTCGAAAGGAACAATTACTTTTTTCATGCCTTTTGGCTGTGGCATTAGGTAACTTAGTTAGTTCAACGCCATCTACAGAAGTCATGGAATACTAAACTTTTTTTAATTCTCAAAAAGAGAAAACACAGGATTTATACTATTGTTATGGCAACACTTTTGCTGCTGTGAACGGTAAAAAACATTCGTTTCATTTGCTATCAAAGTAACTTGTTACATTTTCTGCACATTCAATTCAAATCAGCCATAGAAATAGCTAAAAAGGTTTGTAACAAGAAAAACTTATTAAGCTTTAATTTATAAAAGCAACAATTTACTATATTTGGCAAACTGAATAATAGTAATCTAAACTATATTATTGAAACGAACGTAGACATTCATCATTCATTCGTTCTGCATTTTGCGCGGCAAATTGTGAAAGGAAAGATGAAAAGACGGCTGCAGACTCAATGTAGCAAACTGGCGTCTAATTTAAGCGTGAAATTTATAAAATGCTATGTTTATGTTTAAAAATTAAGTTTATTATGCAATAATTGCAAAGAAATATTCATGAATAACTATTAAGCAAAGCCTAAAACATTGAGCTGTATGAGCTGTGATATTATACCCTATACCCGAAGAATTTTTTTTCAATAATTCATTCATGGTATGTTGTCAACATTTCATTCTTTCCGTTTAAGTCTGTCTTTCTTTATTTCATTCATTCATTCCTTTGTTGCGCGCTGAAGTGTGTGGTCGCGTATAATAAACCATTCATAGTAAAATGTAACGAATGCGTAGTAAATTAATGTAGTTATTTGTTACTTTGAATCAGGTTTTAGAATATGGTGCTTGTTTATGTTTTCTAACAGTGAACACAGTGAACTTGTCCAGTGAGCTAATTGGAATCTTATTGGATTGTGATATTATAATGATATAAACAAGGGCATCCAGTCTTCGGTGTGTTAGTCCGGGCGGGAGAGACACGCTATTAGGTATGCATACAAACATGTCGAGTCAGATGGGCCTCGGCGGGGCCGGTGGCGAGTTGAGCATGGTTCCCAGCACGCTGCCGGCGCTCGGGTACGAGATGCGCACCCCCAGCGAGACCTCTTCGGACACGCGCTCCCCCGACCTGCCGGTGGTGCGCGCGAGTGACCGCGAGGCCCGCATCATTGCCGAGAAGCAACGCCGGAGTCAGTACAACGCACAGATAGCGCAGATGACCGCTCTGTTGTCCGACTTTGTGCACCCTCAGCGCAAGCCGGACAAGACGAGCGTGCTGCGCCTCGCCGCTAACAAGCTTCGTAACGAACATGTGTTCGGAGACACTATAACTTGCTCCCACCTCGAGACTTGGTCCGATTCATTTCTCAAGTACTTTGATCTCTTTGGTGGCGTCTTATTCGCAGTCACCTGCCGTGGCCGCATATTTAATGTCTCGCCCAACGTCCAGGAGAAACTGGGCTATTGCCATATTGATCTCTTAGGGCAAGACATTTACAACTATGTTCATATTGATGATAAAGAACTACTCCGCCAACATATTTATCCCAAAGAACTGCAGATAGGATTTGATAGGAGATTATTTGAAAAACATCATAACTTTCACATCCGGATCATGAGAGCTGGAGCAAAGTCTGACACTCCTCGATATGAGAATTGCAGAGTGGACGGCATGTTGCGCCGCGCTGACCGAGCAACTGCTAATGGTGTACAGGATGAACAGATAATTAGGAGGCAGAGGGTTCGCCATCACCGAACCTTTTCATCCAGTGGGAATGATGTTGTTTTTATAGGCATGGTTCATGTTGTGTCCAATGCCTTGCCAGCCCGTATATTGCCACCAACAGCTTACTCTGAGTACTGGACCAGGCATCTGCTAGATGGCCGTATAGTCCAGTGCGACCTCAGCATCTCCTTAGCTGCTGGATACATGACAGAAGAAGTGACTGGTACATCTGCATTTGTATTTATGCACAAAGAAGATGTCCGGTGGGTGATCTGTGTGCTCAGGCAAATGTATGACCAGAGCAAAGAGTTTGGTGAATCCTACTACAGATTGATGGCTCGATCAGGACAATTTATTTACATGAGGACAAGGGGTTTCCTGGAGATTGACAAGAACACTAAAGCAGTACAAAGTTTTGTTTGTGTCAATAGTGTCATTAGTGAGGAATATGGACGCAGAATGATGGATGAGATGAAGAGGAAATATTCAGTTATTGTGGAAATGGATAAACAGGATGAAGAGCAACTTGCTGCTATTGATGATGTGCGAGTGGAGGATCCCGAGCGCCTGGAGCGCATAGTGATGCATCTGGTGCAACCGCCTGCAAGTGAGAGTGTTGAGGAACTGAAATTGGTGGCACCCTCTAAAGAAAACATTATTACGGCCATAAAGAATAGTGAAAAGGTAGTGTTGGACACTGGTGTGCGATTTGATTCTCGCAAAAGGAAGAAGGTGGACAGTGATAATTACAACAATGATTATTTGAAAAGGCACAGTGGAGTATAAGGTGACTATGATCCTTTTTTGGTCTTGTTTTTTTAAGTTATGAATTAATCAATCAAAATCAATTTCAAGTTAATCTTTATTAAGGAATTAGTTTGAAAATGGGAAACTACTGTTAAATTATTATAATTATGTGATTTTTGTTCCTAAGGTTTCTCATGAATTTAAATGATAAGTATAAATGTTTTATATTTACTGGACTATATATGTGTAGCTAAGCTTGTTTTACCAAATAAGGACTACTACTTCTCATGTAGGACACCCAACACTCATAAACCAAATAAACAACAATACAATCTTCACTTTTCATAATTCTGAATAATGCCATCTTTTGGTTCCCCAGGTCTAGGGTGTTAAAGATTAGATAAAAGTTTTTAAACTTGCCAAATAATTACATACAGACATAATCTTAGTTGACTTGACAATCAGCTTTATATGAGGAAGAACCTATGTTCTGATGTGATAATGGCCACTTAACCATTCAATTAAAATAAACAAATTTTCAAGAAAAGGTTGTGCTGTTTAAGTATGTATGTATACTGATTTGCAAGGATGAGTGCTAATAAAAATGCTTCATTTTATTTCACTAAGCACCTATAACCAACTAATGTATAAAAATAGATTCAGTGAATCAAAAAATTTTTCTTTTACTTAATTTGGTTTAGTTTGCATTTCTTTTATTTATTTAGTACTCTAATATTACTTCAGCTTTTTCTTTGGTTTATAAACCGCAAAAATAGTATGTGACATGGAACTATCCTATTGAAAATAATTTTATGTATTTCTATTTTAATCACAAAAGTTGCTTAAAGTATAATTTGTCACCAGAATGATTGCAATTTTTTTTGTATCTGCAATGAAGAAAATTATCAAAATTGTTTAAATTGCACATAACTTAGCATCATCCATCAATCTATTGAAGATTATTTCTCATTGTACGAAATCATATTACTTTTTATGCTTGACTCTAAATGTTGCAAAAAACTACCTACTTGTTTACTTCGCCAATGCGCCAGCTAGTTTAAAAACTACAAATATAAGTCTGTAAATAAGATGATTCAGTGTCTGTTCTTCAATCTCCTCATAAATTACATTTTCATTGTGTTTTGAATGTACAAGTGATGGATGAGGGCAACACATAGTAGGTACACGGGAGCGTCATGTCATAAGTAACAAAACTATGCTACCTACATTTGCATCTAACAATTTATTTTGACCTATTAAATTTTTGTCATTTTTTGTGGGTTTTTATTCACGTGTTCTTCTATAAATCATAAAAATAATCAGTCAGTATTTGGGAACATTACTGATCTTTGTTGCATAATAACACATTTTTGAAGAGACTTATAAATAAGAGATAACCGAGCCATACTTTTTTTTCATAATGTAGTTATGAATATGAACATTACGTAGTAGAACGCTAAAATGGGGTGCAAACACTGTACGCAATATTTACTTGTAACTCATGAATGCGTCTATTTGCGTCTATTTTTGATATTTAACAGGAAACGGTATTTTACGATCACTTTTATTTATTGATTCAACTTATAGTTAACTCTTTTCCTCTTTAGTTAGGCTCTGGTAGGGTTTGTTTTTATAAAATAAGGGTTTAAAAGTGACGTCATTTTTTACATTAAAGGGCGGGGCACACCGGCTCCGTATCCAGCTCTCGTCCGTAGTCACGCACGAACTGATGACGTTGTAATGTATGGGACTGTATGAGATACGGCACACCGCTTGCGTGCAGCACGGAACGGATACGCAACGCAAGCGGTGTGCCGTATCTCATACAATCCTATACATTACAACGTCATCAGTTCGTGCGTGACTACGGACGAGAGCTGGATACGGAACGCATACGGAGCCGGTCTGCCCCGCCCTTTACATCTGAGATCTGACGTTCTTTATCTGACGCGTTTACGCTGCGGTGACGTAATAGTAGTTTATGCAACTGTCGTATAATGGGGGTCATTAGAATGCGAGTGTCTGTTTGTGTGACTGTGATAATAGTTTGACACGAGCATTCTAATGCCTAATTATAGCAGTTGCATACACTATTTTATCTACACTCTCCAAAAAAACTCAGAAACACTTTTCTAAACGTACGCACCGGCCATTGCAAGGCCCGATACAAGGACAAATTCAATACGAGAACGTAATATGGCTTGATATGAATTTTTAAAAATCTATACTTTAGCAGTTGTTTAGATGTGGAGTCTTAACAATAACTTAACTAAACAACTGAACAACATCTGAACAACATCTGAACAACAACTGAACAACATCTGAACAACAACTGAACAACATCTGAACAACATCGAAACAACAACTGAACAACATCTGTACAACAACTGAGCAACATCTGAACAACATCTGTACAACAACTGAACAACAACTGAACAACATCGGAATAACATCTGAACCACAACTAATCAACATCTGAACAACAACAGAACAAAAACCTATTATAACAACTGAACAACATCCGAAAAATTACCGTACAACAACAACTGTCAGGTGCGGCGGAAGATAGCGATTTGAGTATTGGAAAAAAAAAACTTCGTTTCATTTCTCAACTTTATCGTATTAAGAGTTTTGTCATTAAGTCATTACGCTTCTGTAATTTATAGTAAACCCTAGTTTTTATAGGCAGAATGCATAAAGTAGGTCATTATGCATCTGTTTTCGAATTCATAATTCGAACATTATGAGACGAGTGTATATAAATTCATTAATGCTGCGCGATCTTTGTCGTAGGTAACATAATGTAATGTAACATCACATCGTACAAAACATAACATTACCAATGTTACCGATTACGCATGAGTTACCGAAATGTGTTGGCAATGCCGACCCAATACCAATAGCGTAGCTCAACGCTGATAAACTCGATTTTACTCAAGTATTGGGAACTTGATGCCCTTGTAGAGGCAATGATTCTATTTTGAACTGTCTTTTTGCTTTGTAGTATGCGCGAAGTTTGTTTTTTAAATAATTGAATACCAAATTTTAACATACTTCCGGTGTTAGGTATACAAGTTTTGAAAACTTGCAAATCTTTCAAAATTCTGCCCGCGCATGATAAATTTTAATATTTCAAAAAAAAAAAGATTTATGACATCATCGTTCAATAAATAGTACGTATAAAATGACGTTGGTATACTTTCGTGTTTCTCTCATTCACACACACACACTGTCTTTTATATAATTTCCACGGGTAAGTTATGTATAAAATACTGTATAAAGTTTTATTTATGAATATGGGACGAAGCCTATTTGCTAGCTTTGTATAAAATTTGCAATTTTTGCGAGATCCAAATAATATCGGTACATAAATTTATTTTTGAATGATTCATTACCTGTTTAAATATTTTGGGTTATTATATTACACTTGGATATTAATTAAATGATAATATAAATCATCATATTGGATATACCTAAATATAAATCCGCTGGTACATATCTTAATCCATTCTCTATTTACTTTCGCACATTTAAGGTAACCTTCATAATGTTATGACTTATGATAGTTAGTAAAGGAAATTGAAAAGTACAAAGATCATTTGCTTAGCAAGTTTAATCAACTAATGATTCATTTAAACTTTAATTCAAATGATTTCCTTCGTACAACTGGTTGAAATAGAGCATACTTCAATTAGCGTGACCGTGACTCCGGGTTGCAATCACTGGTTGTTATTACCACGGTTCTTATAGGTAAGTCTTATAATAAAATGTAACCTACCGTACATAGCAGTATCCCGTATAGATTTATAAATATTTGAACTGAGAAGATAGTTGTATATCGAACTTTCGATTGATCTTGTATTCGTACATAGGTGGTACATAGGTAGCTACGAGGCGGACTGAAATTTGAACGACGAATTTATAAGTATCCCATGCGTGACGCAGGCATCACTATCGAAGGCAACAGCACTGCATTATGTGCGTCTAATTAAATGATAGTGTTGTTTCTGGCAGGGTACATTAGCTTGTAATGGAGTATAGTATAGGAGCTAGTGATTGAGGTTGTGATCGGAAAGATCGATTCAATTACTATTGACCAGAAATAGGGACCGTCGCATATTAGAGGATTAATGGATCTCTCTTTAACGTAAGTACGAATATCCTATAATTGTCTAGTAATTATAGTATACCATAGTAATACTTTAATATTATGAAATGGTGCGAAGTACAGAAAATTATGTAAACTAAGCAATTGTAACAAGTCCACCTGAAATAACATTGGTCGGGAAATTATCATAACCTTTATAAATGTTATGTTTAGGTTAATTGTATAAATAATAGTTATCAAGATGTCCTTATAACTGTGCGTAGGTAGAAATTGAACGTTATCATGAACTTACGTATTTATGGACAAGATAATGTTTTTTGTGGTTAACATTTTGTGTACTTGTCTACGTTTTCATGAATGATGATGATGATGACACTGATGATTTATGGTAGATTGTTATTGTTACATGAAGGATCTGAATGTATAAAATTTAATGTGAGGTATGTGGTGTTTACAAATATTACTAGATTATAATAATGTGCTATGTAGCACCTTGATGTATTTCCCTGCTAGATATGTGGATATGAATGCGTTATTATCTTATTGAAAACAGTTAGGACATTGTGACTGTGTTCGAAAACGCATAGAGTCTTGACCAAATTTATAAAAAAAAAAACAACGAAGTTTCGTACCTACGTAACAAAATATTATGCACAAGTAACTGTACTTTAGAACTTGTTCCGCCACGCGCGACTGTCTTTTATATCCGTTATCGTCGTGTCATACAATTTCATATTATATGTATTTGTAATTTAAAATAATTTTAACAAAAACCAAATAAACATAGGTACTAACTAAACTCTCAGCTATACGTAATCGATCGCTAGCCACGAACCTCAAACAAACATTTCAATTCTGCAATATATTTTTCATTTAATTCAGCTGGTTTAATTTGACTACAACACATACAGACATGTTACCTGCAATTCAGGTTATATGATTTACGTATTCTGACTGGACTAGTAATGGCAGCATTTATTGAATTTGGTCTCGACTTAAAATAATATCAATGTCCTTAATAAAAAATGACGTGTATTGACTGTGTAGGAAGATATTCTCACGATTTTGACCACCATTAGGTTGGCATTGTTATTATACACCGGTATTAAACCAACACGTTAGAATAAAATGTATTAATTATTACATTAAACATGTTAATAAATATAGCGCGTCAACGAACTGATAATAATTATAAAATGTAGGAAGTAACTTAATCGTTTTATATTTTTTGACATTTTAGTTTTAACGCAAAATAAATTTTTCGCAATGCGAATGCGATTGCTCAGTGAAATGATATTTCTTTGTAGGTGCGGTCCATGGGTATGATAGTAGGTATGATAGCAGTTGTTATTGTAAAAAGAAACTACATAAATTACATTCAGTCTTTCTAAATGATAGGTTGAGATTAGTAAATTAATTAAACATCAATGAATTTGATGAAAAGAAATATAATTTTTCATTTTAAATCGTATCAAAACTTCCCCATTATCGAGAAATAACAAATGAAAAAGGTTTTTACGCAGTAATTTCGATTAAGAGTTAATTGGTAATTAATGTGGATTTAAGGGTTGTGAGAGATGTCGAATCGTTGACGGCTCAAATACGTTTAAAGTAGTAATTGGCTATGATATTCTTGCCAAATTTGTATCTTGTTTTAAAATATATATATAATAATTCCGTCAACAACAAATCCCACAGTTACAGTCATTACGATATTGCCAGATACATGTATACCTTAAGGTAAAAATAAATGTTTTAATTTTATGCTTGATTTTACATAACATAACATAGATGTTTAAGTTAAGTATCTGTTTGTGTCAAAGAAAAATATTGTATGTTACATTTACGAATTTGATGTAATAAAAAAAATTAAATTAAATATTGTTTTTTATTGATAAGTTAATAAATACCTAATTTATGGAATCCTCGCGCCGCCGCCGCTTGGTCAAAACAAGCTCATTAGTGAACACTGAACTGGTCTCGGTATTTTTTATGAGTTTTATCTACTTGATCGGTATAGAAGCTTCCTCCTCTCTAGTTCCGTGTGGGGTTACCGACGTTTCTTTATAAAATAATAATAACTCCTTCCTCCTATTAGAGATGCACGTGTCCGGGAACCCGTCCAGTCGGCAATTTTTATAGTCTGCATGTAGTCGGCTGTACTATTGACATCGAATTTTAATATATTTTGAGACATAATGGTAGACAAACAAGTAGGTGCACACGCGATTTCTTCTCCCAAACGTCACCAAAGTAATGATCGGCTTAGCCGACTAGTCGGTTATTTTTGTAGTCGGCGACTAATCTGTGACTAGTCGACTGATTTTAAGCCAATTAGTCGGTAGTCGGCCAAAACTATTGTCGGTGTATCTCTACTTCTAATATACAGGTGGTAAGGGACAGCCCTCCGAATACTTAAACTCCTAAGAACTTTTAAGCGCTCGCGATTACTTTCACACATTTTAGTTGATTACCCGGGCCTATCGCAACAGTTTTGAAGGTTTTTTTTTAATATAAACGATTTACCTGGATCCCCACGTTTCAGCTGAGTTACACCAGCTGTGATCGCTGGTAGACTGAAGTACCAGCCAGTTGTTGTCGTTCATTCCTGTATACATAGAGTTGAAATTTTCGCACATGAAGTATTTCTAATACCGCTGTAACAAAACATACTTAAAATAATATTAGGAGGGGCTCCTAAAACGTGTATTTTTTGCTTAATTTAGTAGGTAGGTATTTTTATTATACTAATAAAAGACGCTTCTCCTTTCATACTTCAAGAAACCTGTTAAGTACTTTACTCAATTTGTTACCTGTATACTGACAAAGCTATGTATCTTTGTAGCTAAATAACTGGAAATATCGGTCTTGACACATTCGCACCTCCATGGATCGCGGATTTTAGAATTTCAATTTTATCTTCTGTGCGTATAATTCCCACATTATCCATCCACACTTATTTGATAAATGTTTGTTGTGATGAATGTTGTTTATAGATTGTACAAAACCTTCTTTACGCGGATGGAACGAATGACAATAACAAAATAATTCGTCTACCCGGTGGCGAGGTCCCGCCTGCCTTTTCCACCTCATGAGAAGCGTTACGTACGCGAGTCGATTGCATCAGCCCAGCCCAGTTCGGCAGTCGCGGCAGGGTCACGGACGCCGTCCCTGACCACGGTCAACGACTGTGTTTGAAGGTGCCCTCTAAAGCGAGTTCCCCTCCTCTCGACCGACGCCGAAAAGAGACACCTATACCCACGGAGCACTTATCGCCAGGTCAGGTAGGTACTTCCTAAGTACGACTAACTAAATGTGTCTGATTCACCGTGCAAACACAACTTGCAAGAGAATGGAGACAATATGAAATGGAGTAGGTACAGTGGAGTTTTGAAGACCTGTTTTGTAAACAACAACATTTTACCCAAATAAGGATAAGAGTAGGCTTCATTCAATTCGTGGCCTTCACTATTTTATGGGTCTAAGCATAAGAATAGATAATAATACTGCGTATAGAAACGAAACTCCTTTGTCTGGGCCCCAAAAGCCGCGCTTTAAATACCTACTTCCCCCCGCAGCCCGTAACGCCCCGCACTCTCCCACGCTTTAAGTCGGGGCTGTCACGTGCCAATAATTTTATTCCAGACTAGCGGCCAGTCAAGCGGTTGCGACCGCTGCTAACAGTTTTCCCGTGGGAACAAAATATTTACCCGTTTTAAAGTCTTACCTTACCATTTTATTGTTAATAGGTAGGTACAGAATTTTAAAATAGGTGCAAAACATACCTACGATACGAATGTGCTTATTTATCATTATCAGCTTACAATGACTTAGGCACCTAGGTAGTTTAAATTAGAAAATGGAAACTAGGTATCTACGTAAGTAAAAATAGGAGTACACACAACAATAACGTATAATAACGAAAGGTAGGTACCTAGGCATTTACTGTAAAATCATCACTTACCTTGGCTCATCTTTAGGCAAATTAAAAAAACTTACTTTTGCAGCCATACACACCACAATAATTCGGCATTGCTAAATTTTTCACAAAAAATGAAAATTCGACCCGCACGACGAACGTTTCCGCGGCGAAGCGCACTCCCGACTGAATTGTTCGCTAAGAGACAGCCAGACGGATTGACCTTGAGCGCGTCTGGAGCGGGAGTGTCATCTCTATGTGATTTCTACTCTTATGGTCTAAGTAATACAAAATGAATAGGCGTAATTTTCAGAACATGTGTTTTATAAGGATTTAATTGATGTAGATATGTGTTACGAGATTTTTTTGAGTTAGGAGAAAGATAAAATGAAGTCAAGCGAAATTATTTCGAAAACTAATTAGGTAGTAAATAACCTTTTTTTTTTTTGAAAACTTGCATAATTTTTAAGCGCGGGCAATATTTGATCCTGCCACTTTCGCATTACTAGCGGGAGTCGCAGGATCAAATCCTGCCCGCGCTTGAAAATTTTGCAAGTTTTCAAAAATTGCATACCTAACACGGGAAGTTTTTAAAAATTTGGTATTCAGTAAATACACTTTTCGTTTTTTGTAAAATATTTGGTGCTGGCGGAAAAATTTCTAACTACAGGTGATTGTAACTAGGTACAATACGCTTCTAAGTTATGTACTTTATTTAAATAGGGTGACATTTTTTTAGTGACCGATAGCGCAATCTCAAGATGGGCTGGTGACAAGAAACTACTTTGCCTAAAGAACAAAAATATTTTGAGTGTCCATAGTGACTTAAGGTGCTATTCCGAACCGAGCGGACGATATTTTTTTTTTTTAGTTGTGGACCCTATGATATAAGCCCCGGGGCTTTTAATCTACACCCTGGCTGTATGGTGGGGAGCAGGAGCTCACCCGGAAAAGTTTGTGGTTGTTCAAACAACCAGCTCAATCGCGCCCTTGGACTGAATCTACCCGGCACGTGCCGGTAGTTCCCAAAGTGGGGAGCAAATGAGGGACCTCCGCGCCCCCCCCCCGCCGGCGGGGTCGTCGGTTGCTTGAATAGCTTGTGGAGTGTGATCTACTCGCAATGGCTGCAGCAGTGGCAACTGTGATTTCATCATCTTCTTCCGTGTCTCGGACGGTGTTTAAAACGCGAGGTTGGATGGGGGAAGTAGTTGGACGCGGCAACTATCAAGGGATTTTTATGATGGGGAGCGTTGTCGAAGAAGCGACGAGACGCTTCTTTCATATACGCTTTAATGGTAGGGAGGCCTAAGTCGATGTGGAGGTTGGCGTTACGCATGTACCAGGGCGCCCCGGTAGCTTTGCGCATGAAACGGTTTTGGATGACCTGCAGCATTTTCAGATGTGAATCGAAGGTGTGAGCAAAGGTTACGCTGGCGTAGGTTATAATAGGCCTTACGCAGGTGGTGTAAATTCTCACCTTATTTCTAAGAGCCGAGCGGCCGCTCGGTTCGGAATAGTACCTTTACTTACAGCTGATCGACAAATTTTTAAGGATGTATATTTTTTTATCGTATTTCGACCTATGTCACCTATGTCTTTTCACCAGCCCTTCATAGGTTATTGCTATCAGTCACTAGTGAAATTTCACCATATAATATTATTCCGACAGCCAGAGTACGATTTCACGTCAATCGTAAGACCCAAAAAATAATACCTACCTTTGTTCTATAATAACCCTCAAGATAAAAACAGAAATTGAGTAAAAAACAGCACACTTTTTTGTGAGATACGGAAATGAGTACCTACAAAAGTAAAGGGGTGACGTACCTACTGCTCCCGAAGAAGTTACTTCCAATGCCAAATTAAAATACATCGAATCGTAAGTAACAAAACAAAAGTCGTCACATCAGTGTGATTAACCCAAAAAACTGGTTTCTAACTGAAGTAACTGGTGCCCGCTTTGGGAGTAGTTTGTATTTAATTTACCTACGTGAACCTTATTCCAGACGATCGATGGATATGTGAGTGCACTCTGCACATGTATGCACATACACATGTTAGGTAATGAGCATACAAGTCATAGTTGTATTGTCGGTGTAAATATGGTTGATGATAAAGTTATCATTTTCTCTTGTTGCCAGCTCTACTTTGTTATCCAATCGATCGTTACATTGTTTATTATATGGAACTAAGGTCCTGATTATGTATTTACTTTTCCTTTGTGTAGAGGTTCATGCAGACATACTTAGGTACCTTACATTGTAATGGCATATACCTAGATAGTAGGTACCTACCTAACATTCTAAAGTCTAACTTCTACAACATTCCAGACATCTCTGTAAACATATTTAATATCTTCTTATCTAATTAGGTAAGGTAATTATGTAAACTTCTAACTACTTAGGTACTTTTTATTGATATGATAGGTATACCTAATATTACACAGACTTAAATTTGAAATCGAGCAGGTCAGGTACGAACTAAAATATAGATAGGAGGCGTTCCTATCTTTATTTTAGGTACACTGAGGAGAAGTGAACATGTATTGAGTATCTAGGTATTAAAAACGTAGATAAGTAGGTGGCTATGATAAAAGGGTACCTACCTATGATAAAGTGTCAAAAAAATAAAAATGCCCAAATTCTTATCTTACGTAAATTGGGAAAATTAGTAAACTATTTAACTGCGTTTTAATTTAACCTAGAAAATCGACGTGACATTTGATCAGTAAAATAAAAACGTTTCCTAGTTAATATTTATTCAAAGCGTTGATTCACTATCAAATAGGTGAAGCTATGTGTGTGCAGTAGATATTATGTTGGTACCTACCTAATGCATTTATCGTGCACACACATACATTGTTCAGCTAGGTATATAAATACTGTTGATAAGCGTTATGTGCGGGAGCCGCGAGGAGTGAGGGGCAAGTGGGGGGCAGGGTGGGTGTTTATACAGTGGTCGCTGGTACTGCAGAGGTGACATTGCTCGGGTATCGACCCCCTGGCCTTGCTGCGGTCGGTTAATGGGCTGCGATGCGATGCCGTCATTCCCCAGCCTGGACCCGGCTGTCAGTGCACCGCTACAAAGCTATCGCCTTTCCTAATAGCACTGGCTTTGTTACTTTATGATATGACAACCATACAAAGAAGATCTTGTTTTCTTCAAAGCTGATAATGATGTGAGCTACATTAGACTCCCGCTTTGTTTGAGGTGACATCAAGTCGTAGTTCTAATACAGAGGAAGAGCTGACCTCATTTTGAAAAACAGTATGGTCAGAGGGAACGGCCCGGAGTGTTGCCGGGTTCTCGATACCGAAATTTTGGATTGCGAAAACGGAATATCGTGCCTTATGGCGTAGGTACCTACTACCCTGAGGGAGGCCTGCGTCCAGCAGTGGACTGCAATAGGCTGACATTGATGTAGATGTAGATTGGAGTAGGTAGGTATCTGAAGACATAACTGGGGTAAAATACATTTTAATAGGTAAGCGAATTTTTTTCTATTATTTTTTTGTTAAATTTTTTAGTTTTCTAAACTGTAGAGTGGTGAAAATCCACACGGCGCTGCTCTATGGAGTGCGCCTCCTAGGCTATTAAATTTCCCATTAAGCAACGCGTCAGGAAAATATAACCACTCCCCTCCAGACCACCCCGTATTTTTCTTGTGATAAACCAGTTTTGAACAAAAATGCAAAATATTAGGTACAAGTCAGTACCTACCCTTCAATCACAAATCTGTACCTACTAAGTACCTACCTTTATAATCCGTATTCTGAGAGTTGTATGTATGTTTGTTAACCTCTTCACGCTCAAACGGCTTGATCGATTTAGATGAAATTTGGAACACAGGTAGAGTATAACCTGGAATAACACATAGGCCAATTTTTACCGCAGCAAAACAACTATTACCACGGGAAAATGAGTGGCAGCGGGTGAAACCGCTGGGCGGAAATCTAGTTAATTATTATGTAGACTACTTCAATGACAGCACTGTTTGACATTTACAAAAACCCATTGATTATTATTATTATTATTATTTTGGTGTGGCAAAACCACTGGCTTCACATCTCGTGAGTTGAGACGTATTTCGCCATTTATGTCAGTTTAGTTAAGTCAAGTCGTTGTAAGGTTATGTTAAGTCGTTTGTAAGGTGATTTGGCATTACGCCGAGGGAGAGTCCACAACACGTGACAACACAGAGATCCTAGTCTTACGACTAGGGGCTGTGTTGTGCAGTTTATGTAGCACCAGAAACGTGATAGTAACCATTGATCTCTATTACAACTACGATGGATTTTGTGTTAGCGTCAAAGTGCCGCCATTTTAATTTGACATTTTGTTCATAGAACTAATAGTCAGAGATGGGAGAGTGAGATAAAATATATCGATAAAAAATTATATACGCTACCCATGGATTAACTTTACATATTTAATTATAGTCCATTTCTTTAATGATGGCTCATTTTACAAAATAGTCGAGCAATCGGTTAATTAATACTCAGATGAGGCAAATAGCGATGAAAAAGAAACAAACATGAAACATTAGGTGCCTTTCATGAAAATCAAAACATTCTGCAATCTTTAGTGGTGTTGGATCTAGGTGCGTTTCCAGGATGCTCGGTTTATTAAAGTGAAATCAAGGCATAAAGCGTTTCGCCCAAATCTGCACCTATGTAATAAAAGAAGAAATCATTTAACAGTATTGGCGCCGCCCAATACATTATTTGTATACCTACCTACCTTTCCTTGAGGAAGGTTGTTCCTTATCACCAGGCCGTCTTGAGATTTCGCTTCCGGTCATAGTCAAATTTCATCCTATACTATAATCATATATGACAGTTTATTTCGTTAACCTACCCATATAATTAGCTTGTATAATGCTGGACACACCGACCTCTATAACAAGTACGTTAAGTACGTAAATAGAATTATTATTTTATATTTCTTAAATGATTCCAAAAAAACGTAAATAACAGAAAATATAACGTTACAAAAAATAGGTATAATAGGTTTCATCGATAAGAAACATTTTTGTTGCACACAGTAATACACACAGCACTATTTTTGTTACAATTAGTTCCATTTCCGTAAGGTACAGGGCACTTCAAATAGACCCTGTAAAAAACTGCCATTTTGAAGGGTATAGTTAGTCCTGCGTACTTGTTAAATAGATGTCAGAGACAAAAACAGACAGCACAGCCCAGTATGGCTTGTTTTACATGTTTTAAACATATCAAAGTAATTTATTTTCGGCTTATAGTTTCTGGACCATTAGCCGAATCCAATTTATTATTTTGTGTAATTTTAGGTATATGCTAAAATACTTACGTTTTCGGTGGATAAACTGGACTCAAAATATATTTGAAGGATCACGAACTCGTCAATAAAGCTAGATTTAATAAGTCAAAAGGTATACCTAAGTATTTGGATGGTAGTAAGGTAGTAAACTCTAACACATTGAAGTATTTCGAAAAGTAGCAGACTGACTAATTGATGTTCTGAAAATGCAGAAAATCTGAAAAATTTCGACCTATTTGTAGGGAAGAGGTGGAGAGCGGAAGATACAATAGTGTATTCTAAAACTCCACAGAATTTCAGAACTATTTACAATTGAAGATGGTCTAAGCTTTATTTTGAATCATTCATTCGACAAAAAAGAAAAAAGGTTCTGCTAGCTTTTTGTATTGGCCTACTAAAAAATGTACCTTCTTGAAACTTTTTCTATTGTTTTATTTAGCAGGTACGTAAGTATCCTCATTCGGAACATTTCATCAGGCGGCAGGTAGGTATCTAATTCGGTTTTTGTTATTTTCTTTTTCGTGAAACGATGGCCTGGGTGATTGACCGGTAGTTTGTAAGTAGAACACATTTTAGTCTCTCTCTTTTATAACGTGTTTTTTTGTTACTCTTTAGATATACAAGCTGTTACAAAATAACGCAAAAATAATAATATTCTTTATTTTCATCAGTCGATGAAATAATAACAGCACTAGTCTAGGTCAGTACTACACTTCCATTCCAACAAATATCGATTTGGCATACATTTCTGGTTATCTTCAGTTCATTAAAATGATTACACCCATGAAATAACAAGCAATGTATATCGAATCTTGTTGCGCCGCGTTGGCAACTTCAGTTGAACTTTAAACTGTCAAAGTAGTGCTGCGATGCAACGATAAATTTTTCGAGTAATTTGATATAAAAATGTAATTTTCGTAATTTTCAAAATCGACACTACGGCTTAAATTTTTTGTCAATAGACTCTTTACAAGGGTCCCATTTACACCCTCTCGGCTTTACTTGTTATTTTGTAACACGCGGTATAATTTTAAAATATCCCGTGTGGTGCCGGCTCAGAATAGCATCATCCCATTTCTTTCCGGTAAGTTTTGTTAGAAGCGACTAAGAGATTCGAGGGTGTGTTTTGCAATTTTAAGCGATGGGCTGATAACCTGTCACTATGGCTATACATAATGTTCCGAATTACCCTCAGATGTTTTTACGATTACAGACGTGTTATATTATGTATGTAAGTATAATTTAAAAAAAAAGTAGGTAGGTACAAAATGTGAATACTTAGTATATTTTTGTGTGTTATCTTTCACGTCACAAGAACCTCAGATATAGAGTAGACCAAGACGTAACATGGACACGTAATATTACGTACCTACTAACTTATAAAAAAAAGTTTTCTTATCGAACAATAGGTAATTTTTCTCGAGTAATTTTTCGAGATCTCGATCTCCTTACTCGAGATCTTGAGGATTTCGAGATCTCGCGAGATCGAGATTGCATTCCCTAGTTATATGTATGTATAATTTAAAAAAAAAGTAGGTAGGTACAAAATGTGAATAGTATATTTTTGTGTGTTATCTTTCACGTCACAAGAACCTCAGATATAGAGTAGACCAAGACGTAACATGGACACGTAATATTACGTACCTACTAACTTATAAAAAAAAGTTTTCTTATCGAACAATAGGTAATTTTTCAAATGTCGATTGTGAAAAACTACTCAGAAATCCTGTCATCTAAGATTTTTACAATGTACTCATATCAAGATCAAAATAAAATTAGGTGTTTTCTACAATATTAAATTCTAATCTTATGTCTTATACGAAGCAGGAGATCCATAATAGTAGTTTGTATAACTTTCATATTATTATTACACTAATTATACCTATAAATAAGTAGTTATATCTATATCTACACTAATATTATAACGAGAAAAAATTTAATTGTTTGTTCGTTTGTTTGAATTGAATAGGCTCCGAATAGGCTAGACCGATTTAAAAAACCCTTTTACAATAAGAATCCTTCATTATCCCTAATGAACATAGACTATATTAAATGTTTTATTCCCGCAGGAAAACGGTTAGCAGCGGGTGAAACCGTTGGGCGGGCTGCTAGTCATCATCATCACTACATAGTATAAAATAAAGTCGCTTCCCGTTTGGTGTCTCCTTATATCTTTAGAATTACCCAACGGATTTTGATGCGGTTTTTTTATTAGAAAGTTTTTAGTTTAGTTTGGAAGGTTTATAAGTATAATTTATTCCGGGAAATGGTCACATTCCCATGGGAAAACGGGTAGCACAACTGGTAATAAACTTTTGACACCCTTTTGACACCTTTAAGGAGTAAAATTTAAATAATGCTGAAACACGTATTTAATTATTTTAAGTTATGAGTCTTTTGAGAGAATTTTGCAACAGATCACATTTAAGATAAAAAACTTTCATACAAACTTTTAACCCCCTTTTCATCCATTTAAGGGTTAAAATTTCAAAAATGCTGAACACTATAGCGATACACAATTTTCCGAATGACCCTCAAATATGTCAGACGTGGCGTAAATGTCCGTTTTTGCGGCCGTTTACGCTCTGCTTACCCCGCAAGGGATAATAGGCGTAATATGTGTATGTATGTAAGGCAAAGGAAATAAATAAACCCATCTGGAACCTTTCATTACAATACAACTATGCCAAATATTTACTATTAATTTCAATTAGGGATCAATTTGTAGAATAGATATATCTCAATAAATTTATTTTAATGATTAATTTTCTTCCTAAGTAAAAAAGTTTGCCTTTGTAAGAAAGTAAACTGAAATATAGTCATGACATGAAATTTTTTTGGAAAACATTGCCGGTAAACCTATAAACACCACTTTAAAATTCGGACAAAATCCTAGGAGTTCAGGAAAATGGTAAAATTAAGTCTGCGCTGCGATTATTACTGTTAATTGCGAAACGAGTGAATTAGAATACTTACATCTAAACTACGTTCATCACTCTATACACAAGCATTCAATAGATTATGCTCGACAGTTGCCTAACGCCATAAAGGTATTAATAAATGTGTGACGACAATATTACCCACTTTGAAACTCTGAAGATCGTTACAATGTAACGTCCCTCAGCTGGATTACATGTTTGAATTGCCTTGTTTGCTCGCTTATTATGCACTTTCCAGACTTGTTTCAAAACCGACTCTACACAAAAGGCTGAAATCTGTTTTTCCCAAGACGCGTAGACCATACCAGAAATGTCTCTGTCCGACACTGAAACTTAGTACGACACAAGTTGAAGTGTTCTTTAGGTAGATAACATAGAGTTGAAATTTGAAGGATCATAAATGTAGGCGTGGAGGCGTCAGGTGGATGCTGCAGCAGGGGCAGGGCGGACGGCGCGGCGGCCGGCGCGCTCCGGGTAGGGCATGTAAAATCGGAAGATCGCCAAAACCGGTTTTGAATTCCGATATTGGACGCTCAAAACCGGAATTCCGGTTTTAATTCCGGTTTTGGTGTTTTTTTTATATATAGTAATACTATTTTTTTTTCAATTCAGCTTTTAAATCAAGTTATTGTCACGAAACTAATTTATTAGCGTAATCTACAGTAACAAAACAATCTTGTACTATGTATTGTATGCAAATAATCAAGCATAAAGTTATGCACGCACATTCGTAATCATAACATAACTTTATTTAAATATTAAACTCTTCTTAAATGGTAAAAATTAAAACAAATTAGGAACTGGCTTAGTATATTAAATGAGATCAAATCAGAGACTTCTTCTAGGCATATATACAACTTTTTATATGATAAAATATTATGAGTAATCAATAAAAACAAAAACAATCATGTTTTATGTATGCAAAATAATTCAAGCATAGCAAACTCGTACAAGTAAGTAGGTTATCATAATAAAATAACTTAAGATTCTTTTTCGAAAATGATTGCGCGAAAATGAACGCGGCGCACGCGCCTCAGTAGTGTAGGTAGTTATGTTTTTTCCCGAAAAAAAAAACGTGCCACCGCGAGGGGTGCTATGAAAGTACCGAGCGCGGGTGGTAGAAAAATGCATGTTTTTCAATTATTTGTTTTAGGAATGATCAAAATTATACCAAAACAACTTTGTTTTTTCAATTTCTCAAAACCGGTTTTACGATATTGAATGTGCCAAAACCGGAGTTAAAAAATCGAAAAAATCGGTCCGATATTCCGGACTTACGATATTCCGGAATTCCGGTTTACATGCCCTAGCTCCGGGCAGTTGCCAGGCAACCGGCGGCGCATGACTACTCCCTTACTTCCAGTAAGGAACTCACTGGTATCCCGCGTGGTGATACCTGTTGTATGCCGTATGTCGGCGCGAAAGAGATGAGTTCTAGACGTGATCCGAGGTAGGGGCTCCAGCTGGCAGCCCGGCGCCTTCGGCGCGTTTCCCGGGTGACAATGACCTTGTGCTTACTTTCAGAGCTTCAGCAGCCTGTTGATCTAGTGCTTGCACATTTGGTAACGCAAATTAGCTCTGGTTTCGGATTTTAAATTCGGTAAACATGTGATCAGATTTAAAGGTTTCAAGACATTTTCATCAGTGGAAGTTTTACCTGAAGCTACCTGCTGATTCTAATTAAGCCTAGATGAAAACAAATAATATTTTTGTAGTCACAGTTGAATATAAATTTTACAAACCAAACTGATGGAGCGATTTTGTACGTCTAGATATTTAAATTGCGGTATTCCCTAGACATGTTTGTTCCTAATGCAAAACAAAGCTAACTTCCAAATTTCATAGCTCTAGGTCCAAGGGAAGAACCCTGTGAATAGAACTCCTTGAGAGGGTCAAAAAGATGCGCTTCTGATAGCACACACGACATTTTCATCAACTTTAGGAAAAGTGATTCAAATGAGGGATTACAGGTACCTATGAAGGGACTTGATGTGCATGTTACGAAACTTACGGTGGGCGAGCCCAAATCGCAGTTAGATTGTTTTTTCCCTAAAAAACGTAAGTGAAATAATATGAAAACAATTATGTAATAAGTAGGTACTTGTTTAATCATAATCAGCCATAATCAATATGGGAGGTCCACAAGGCCATGTAATTTGGTAAAAGCGCACCTAGCAAATACACGCTGTATGCAAGTAGCAGCGAGTGGTGTGGTAGTTATATTATAGTTACCTGCCTAGATAGGGTAGATGAATCCTAGGAAATCCTGGGGCGAGCAGTTATATATAGTTTGTTGTGAGATCCATGATGGCCGTTGCGTTGCTGCGTTTTGTAGTGGGGATGCGATCGATCGTGCTTGTGTCGCACTCTTCTGTATTTATTTTTCATTTCATATTTTACGTCAACCTACATATTTTTTAGTAGATTATTATGTTTAATAATAATTAAATATGATGTGTGAATTATGTTTTCAACGGTATAATGAACTCTACTTTCTCTTCAGTAACGATTTCTTTTGTAAAACATTATGTTTAAGTCTTAAATGCCTTATGAAGTACTTTATATATAAAACAAAAAATTACGTCGTAGGCAAGGCGCTCTCTTTTTTGTGTATGTACGTACGGAGTGGTCCTGTAAGCACGACTCAACTTAAAATAAAATAAATAATACGCACCATGCGTAGGTATTTCGTAGCCCTTCTACGAGCCCTGGCTACATGCTACTACGTAAATCACCATGTATTATTTTCATGGTGTCAAAATTATTGCATTTTATGAGTATCGTGCGTAGTTTATCTTTTATATTTGCACGTATTTCGTAGCTCTGCTACGAGCCCTGACTACGAGCTACAAACAAACCGCTATGAGTTTAATTGGGGACTGAAATTTTTGCACCCGACTTTATACCACACTCCTTCTTTAAAAGAAATACGTTTAAAAAACTACATGATGATTGTGTACTTATACCGTAGCTTTTCTACGGGGTATGGAATAGGTAGGTTTTTCTAAGGGTGTAACACATTTCATATATTATATCATTCCCACTTGGAACTGTATAGATAATAAGTGGAAGTAGTTTAGTAGTTATAGACAACGATGCGCTGTTTGAATATTTATCACTTGGACTAGGTACTCTATACATATAGATACACTAGATATGAATGTAGGTAGGTTCATGGGCAGTAAGTAGTGGTCACGTTGCTTGCACGCTGGAGATTGCGCCATGACTTTGCTTTTTAATAAACAATCTAGTTCCTTCATATTATATATTATTAATTAAATACCACACTTTTCCGAGTAGCGAATCAAAATGCCTTTACTTAGAGATTTTATAATTCGAATCTCTCTACCAAACACAACATTCAATTTTAAGTGATAGTAAGGATATTGTTTTATTTACATTAGTAGCTTCTTTTTATTCTCGTGTGGGATACCGAGTCGACGAATGACCCGAATACCGCCTTCTACTAAAAGTCAGCCTCATGGTTGTGTAACGACCGCCGTCTTAGTAATCAAAGACAGCAACCCGGAACCGAAGGCTTAACATGCCTTCCAAAGCACGGAAACATCTTCCTTACAGACAATCTTTGTGAGTGCCCACTCGTTTTCAAGTGAGTGGTGTCGTTTTGAAAAAGAAATCGTATCAGTGCACGTTTCTAGAGCCTTGCTATCGATTAAAACAGTTGTGGTTTCATTTCAAACATTATTACTGGGTGAGATTAATTATTATAATAAAATTTAAGGTTTTATTACAGCCGACTATTTGCTGACTTTAAACATGGCCGTCTAGTCAGTGAGAAGTTGGTGCATCTCTAATAATAACCTTCAAGTTCGACACAGGTACCTATTAAGTAAATGAGCCAGATACATAATAATCTATTGCGTATCACTCACTCGGCACTAGAGGCCTAATTCATCTGTTGTAAAATATTCTAAAGGTTTTTCTTTGATTTATGTGATTTTTTCTTCAAATCTTGTTTCCATAATCAACCACATTCAGAAAAACACAGGACAATCCGTCAGATTTAAAATAAGAGAAATATTTCACTTAGGTAAATATTGATCAGATAATAATTAAGGCGGTTCACTCACTTGTCGCCTGTCATTCCTTTTTTTAACGCAAAGCAACGCATGCGTCTATCAAACGATAAGGAAATTTTAATTCCAATCTTATTCCCACACAAATACGGCTACGGTGGGTTTACGGTACCTGGAGTTATAACGTTTTAGCGTGAAAATAGTAACAATTGTATGATGATTGAGATTATACACACATCACGACTTTATACGTTGCGGGGCAGGCAGAGCGTTATCGGCCGTAGAATACAAGGGCACTCAAATATATATCGCCACGTCGATAAATATTTGAGTGCCCTTTCAGAAAAATCGTGTACTACGCCTAAAATTTTAATACACATGAAACCTTCGAGTCCGTCAGTCGTCTCTTACGACACTCGTGGGAAAGAAATGGGGTGATGCTATTCTAAGCAGCGTCACGCGGCAATGCTATTCTAAGCCGGCAAATCAGGTTGAGATTAAAACCTGACGATATCCACAATCATACGGTAACCCGTAACAGTTTATATGCCGTTCGAATAATGCATAGTGATCACCCCTGCCTGACGCCCTCGGTCGCGACACTACTGCAGGGCTGCCTCCTGGTGTTAGTCAACAATACAGTAGGTATTTTAATAAGTTTCGAAGTTGATTGAGAGACATGTCGTTTACTGGTGGTGGGGGCGCAAAGTAACATGCCGTGTGGGTAACCTTGGCAGCCGCAAGGCAGCTCCTTTTTATCCCGCCCAAGCCGGTTGTCTATGAGGATAATAAATAAGAGAAGAAAATAGTGTTCGAAAATTTTATAAATTTTTCTTGTTTTAACAATGACGGATAATGACGTATCATGACATTTTTAATGACGTGATCAATAAGTGATTTCATAAGTATTCTACACTGAATATTTATATTTAAACTTGAACCTTTGAAAAAAACAAATAATACAAGCTAGATTGATATTCTTAAAAAGAGGCTTGAGAAGGCTTCCATGGGTTCGGCAACGAGCTTTATGTCTGTCTTTACATTTTTTATTAGCATAGGTAATTATAATAAATAAATAAATATCTGGTACATTGCACACATCGCCATTTAGCCCCAAACCATAAGAATAGATAATAATACTGCGTATAGAAACGAAACTCCTTTGTCTGGGCCCCAAAAGCCGCGCTTTAAATACCTACTTCCCCCCGCAGCCCGTAACGCCCCGCACTCTCCCACGCATTAAGTCGGGGCTGTCACGTGCCAATAATTTTATTCCAGACTAGCGGCCAGTCAAGCGGTTGCGACCGCTGCTAACAGTTTTCCCGTGGGAACAAAATATTTACCCGTTTTAAAGTCTTACCTTACCATTTTATATAGGTAGGTACAGAATTTTAAAATAGGTGCAAAACATACCTACGATACGAATGTGCTTATTTATCATTATCAGCTAACAATGACTTAGGCACCTAGGTAGTTTAAATTAGAAAATGGAAACTAGGTACCTACGTAAGTAAAAATAGGAGTACACACAACAATTACGTATAATAACGAATGGTAGGTACCTAGGTATTTCATCTCTCTTTAATCTCATCTTTAGGCAAATTAAAAAAACTTAGATGCGGAGTTTTCCTCGCATCACTTTTGCAGCCATACACACCACAATAATTCGGCATTGCTAAATTTTTCACAAAAAATTAAAATTCGACCCGCACGACGAACGTTTTCGCGGCGAAGCGCACTCCCGACTGAATTGTTCGCTAAGAGACAGCCAGACGGATTGACCTTGAGCGCGTCTGGAGCGGGAGTATCATCTCTATGTGATTTCTACTCTATGCCCAAACTAAGAAAAGCTTGTACTATGGGACTAGATAGCTGATATAAGAAAGAAGAAGATATTTTTTTCCAAATCAATGCAAAGGTACATAGAAAACACCCAGCCTCAACACAAATATTTGAAAGTACTTTTCTAATAAAATTTCAAATATGTACTGTGTGACTGTGTGGGGATCGAACCCACAACCCTTGGCGTAGCAGGCGTATCCACTTCGCCATCGGTCCAGTCAAAAACCAGTCAATAACCAACACGTTAGTTACTTAACACTTAACTAACTAAGTAAAGCAGTATTCATGGAAAAACAAAACCAACTTAATACAACATACAAAAACAGCAGCTTTTGGTCATCCCTGAGTAGCAGAAATTCGTATGCAGAAATGAAGTGGAAAATTGGAATCAGGACACCGTTCGCGGTAATATTTACAAAACAGAGCGTCATGTTACACCTTTGCTGGCCTCGGCTTCACCGCCATTTTGCATTCATTCACAATAAGCACACCTATAGGATTCCAACAATGATCTGTCATACGGGGTATAAGGGACGGTGTACCGAAAATTTTGCAGGCATGATCAGACCATGAAATTGAACAACTTTTTTTATGGAAGATTTGTTGGTAAACAAGATTTTTTTTCCGACCTCCTATACAAAATTCCAGATTACCTGACTTACTTTCAATGGAAACTCAAAAAAGAAATCGTTATCCAACATAGGCTCCATAGTAAACGTTGTTCAGTTTCATGGTTTGATCAAGGCTGCAAAGTTTTCGGTACCTACACACCCCCTTACACCCTGTTTAACCCGGTCCTAAAAATATGTATGTCTAAAATCTTGAATCTAACACACATACATACCTATATATTACGTCTAAATGTCTTGCGGGGTAGACAGAGTAATAAACGAACATTTACGCCGCGTCTGACAAACATTCGAGGGCCGAGGGTCTCTGCCTACCCCGCAAGGGATTATAGGCGTGATATGTGTGTAAATCGAACATATTATACAGGGTGTAAGGGAGAGCCCTCCAAATATTGATAGAGTTCATTCGGACCATGAAACTGTTTAACAAGAAATTCCCATAAGAAAATATTTTATGAAAGGTAAAAAAAAATGGACTTCCCATAGTAAATGCAGTCAGCTGATCGTGATTTTGTATGGGAGGCCAAATATATTTCATTACCCGACATATATTTCTAGAAGAAAGTTGTTCAGTATCATTTTCTGAATGCTTATCAGTATTCGGAGGGCTGTCGTATTCTTTCAATACTATGTCAAACAGCGATTTAAACTGGTTAGGTCATAAAAAATATCCGACAAAAATATTAACTTTACTTTACATTAGTATGGAATTTCATAATATTTTTATCATAACTCGATACTCCTTAGGGAAAGTAGCCCGTCCACTGATTTCGGTATCGGTCGATAGTAAGGTATCTTACATACAAGTTCTACAGCAACTACTAAGCTAAAATACTTAACTTAATCAAAAATTCAAAATACACAACTGCCGCATAATACCTATCCTGAACAAAGTTTTATATGCCTACATAATATTTTATCATTTTTATATATAATATAATTTGTATGTATTTAACATTTAGTCCAGTCTCTTCACTTTTCGTGTGGGACACCGAGTCGTCGAACGACACGATGAACCCTAGTGTCAGAGTTGTTCAACCGCCTACTACTAGTAGTAGGCCTCTAACATGGTTGTGTAACGACCGACATCTAAGTAATCATAGACAGCAACCGGGACCGAGACGGCTTAACGTGCCCTCCGAAGCACGTAACCATTTCTTTTCAGACAATCAGGTGGTTCACCCTGCAATGTCCTAACCAGACCAGAAACAAATTTCACAAAGTGATAAATATCAACTTTGTGCGTGTCCCACCGAGAATTGAACTCGGAACCTTTGCGTCACAGGCAATCGCACTTCCACTGCGCCACATCGGCCGCCGATAGGTTAGGTATACATGAATTAGATTGCGAAAATCCTAAGAAAACTATGTAAAAATTCGACTTAGAAATGTACGAAAAAAATGCATTAAGATATGTCTAATATACAAATATGAAACAGTTTACAGAAATAATCAGTATAAAGTTTCTTAATTTTAGGTACCTAAGTAATTTAACTATTAAGGTGGTTAGTTATTAAAAATACTGGTAACAAGCTTTATCACTCCGTAAGACGAGACCAAGAAGCTGGGACGCCCACATTAGCCATTCTCCTGATGCCCAAACCGCCGTGTCGCAAGGGTAGGGAGGCCTATAGCCACAGTTTTCATTTTTACAGCTCAGAATGCTAATACACTTATACCTAATATTACCTATAGTATTAGCTAGGGTATGATATGGTATGATTTTACACACAGTACTAAATTACCCCCAGTCCTTAAAATTGCGTGCGACGTGCGCACGCTTTCTATTGGCGTCTTTCCATTTCCCAGAATTTCATCGAAAGCTATCAAACAATGATGCAAGCAATAAGTAGGTACCTACCTATCGCACGTAAAATTGCTGAACATGAAAACCGTAAGGTAGGTACTCACATCCGTCATAAAACCGACGTAAAACTAACATAACATCGTAGAATACGTAATTTAAGAGGGTTTGGTTCAAACGGCCTTGTTAAATACGCGATTGTTATCAGAAATCGTTTGCGCAGGTGACGTACCACGCACGTACTTTTACCTAATAGTACCTACTAGCACACATACATTTGCAATGACCGTAGCCAATCGTGAAGTTGTGCCAATCCTTAAGTGTGCCTGAAAACTGTTCTACCACAACCACAAATACGGCTACGGTGCGTTAACGGATGCGTCTTTCAGACGACTTGACATACGCTTCCGTTACGCACTGTAGCCGTATTTGTATGGAAATATGACCAGAATTCGCAATTTCTAATAATAAAAATACGCAGCGACGGACGACAAGTGGGAGAACCGTCTGAACGTGTATTTTTTGATTATCCTTGAGAAATAATTTATATCAAGACGGGTTAAACTGTCGTTTAATGACACGTTATTTATAAGCTAGTCGAACAGTATGCAAGAAAAAATAACATGAAAATGACAATTATAATCAATCATCCCATTAAAGATAAGTAGTGGCCTTAAGTCTCTAATTAGAGTAGGAAAAAGTGTTTCTTTGGATGTAAGTAGTACCTATGCCAACTCGTTTATCTTGAAAAGGAAATAATTTTCTCTGTTTCTCGTTTTATAGTACCTATAGTTACGTACTTACCTACTACATAGATTTGTCTCGCTCTCAGTAGAAATAGAAGTAATATTATTTTGGATTTATTAGGACAATGGGCCCCAGTGTTGCCGGCACCAGACCACGGAAAGATTCGAAACTTTATCCGACAGGATCCGATCGGATCCGATTTTAAATTTTGCCCAGAAGAGTCAGTTATTCTTATTATAATTTTACGGTTTTGTACTCTATTTTTGTGAAAAAAATTTTTTTATTGTATTCTACGTACTTATACGCAATGAATTCCAATTTTCAAACCAATAACCTTAATTTAGTTTTGTGCGTATTGTGTAGGAAAAGCACTAGCACAGACTAACTGCGTCGCGTGGCGGTAAAACGCACGAGTAAAGAAAGACTGATAGACTGAAAGACGATTTTTTTTTGCGTTTTGATAGTGCCTGCCCGTGTACTCATTCACTGCGGGCGGGCACAGATTTGAAAGATTTATATTCTTAAATTTTTGGCTTTTTTTTGTTATTTCATAAATTGTCCAAAATTATCCGCTTGAAGTCAGGATCCGCGAAGGATCCGATAAGAGTCCAAAAGATCCGAAATCGCATCCAAAGATCCGCGCCGGCAACGCTGATGGGCCCGCTATGCTAGCATGACAACTCCGCATCACGTGTATTTTATTACCCGACCTCGGCAAAGCAAAAAGGAGGGTTATGATTCATCTTGAAAATATAACTACAACCTACAAATGTACGTTTGATCCACCACTACGATGTCAAGAAAAGCGGAGAAATTAATTTCGATATCCTGTACAATTACCTAGTATCCGTACAGCTCGTGGAAAATCTAGAAGCTTGTTTATTCAGACTAATTGAGTAAATCTATAAATAAATAAAGTCTGCCAAGGTTTTCTGGAATGAAAGGGCTTCGTTTCACAGAAGGGCTCATTTATCGTATTCAGCGAAACATGCACTCTGAGAAAATTTTCTTTTGAAAAATCTTTCCTGGCAAACTATATTTCGCCAGAAGAAAGTGAGTACGTACCTAGTTTTATTACTTCATCTTCTTATCATTTCTTCATCATTCATTTCTTATAGGACCGAAAATTTTACTGTAAATATTTCAAATTCAACCCTTTGAAATATTCGCACTTTTGAATACAACTACACGACGTTCTCCAAGAAACTTATGTCGAAATACGTATAAAAAATTGGACCCTTAAATCATTCGCCTAATCTAAATAAGTACAAATATTATATTCATACATTTATCTGTACTACATTACTCAGGCAATATGTCTAGTCTTGGTAATATTGGACAAGAAACTTATATTATAATATACGCAGGATAATCTTGCCGTCACGTTCCAGTTATTATAAAAACTTGTTAATGTACTTTGTCATGGTAGTAATAATACTCTTGCTAGCACACTGTTTGGTATGGGCTTCCATTGGCAGGCGAGATGGCGAGCGCAGTGCGAAATGTTGCATTCACAGGGAACGCTGCTTACTGCCCATTCCCTTATCCTTTGTCAAACTCCACATGCGTGACGTTAAAATATTTTTTTTACAGGTATTTATTTGACATCGATGATTTCTCTATAAACTGTCATATTGTACGTACATATTCATATCTATTGTTGTTGTGACTAGTACTATTATTAATTCTGTGGATGTTTTGTGTGGACAGAAATAAATCTATTTTCTTTCTTTTGTTTACCTATTTCTTGCCTAATACAATTTGAATATTCTGCGATGAAACCCCAGCCGAGCCTAATTTCGCACAGCCACCATACAAAAAACAACCTGTGACAGCCGTAATTGGATGCGGTATCGTGTGCCATGACATCCGGTTCGGTTATTGTATCGGCTTTCATAAACGCCTTTCGTTAAAAACCGGACTAGAAAAAACACCGCAAAATCATGCGGTGCTTGTGTTAACCGCCATTATATTTATTTAGCTATTGGTACCTAAAGATTTCTTTGTTTCATTTAAATAGTTTTTGGTTATTTTTCAATAATACTTTCAATTTTTTATTTATTATAAATTGTGTGTGAGTTGCGATAGGATTTCAGATTTAGTAAGTATTTATTTATTTTTCCGTTCTATGATACTTACATTGAATAAAATCACTGCTTTCAATAGTCCTTTTGATTGATACCGGCTTAGAATAGCATAGGTACACCAATTCTTCCCATTGGCGTCGTAAAATGCGATTTAGGGATGAGTTTATCCAGGGAATGAACAGTAGCGTTCCCTGTGAAAACAACATCTTGCACTGCGCTCGCCAATCCACCCGCTAAGCGCGGTGAGTATGGTAGGTAATAAATACCCCTTCTAATCTTGACGGGGCATGTCCAGCAGTGGACTTTTGTGGCAGTTAATGTATGTAAGTATTGGCTCACATTTGGGTCGACGGTTGGTTGGATGAAAGGATTTTTGGTTTTGGTAGGATGGATGTGAATCTACTAGTGATGGTAGCATAATATGATCATTGCTACTAACTGAGTTCAAGAGTAGCCTATGATAATGTAACTTGGGTCGCATTACACATTAATCTATGGAACGTAGGTTGAAAAAATTTAAAAACAAGCAACCTAAATATAAATAAAATAAATTCACGACTGCATTCTGAGATAAAGCCTAGCCCTATGACATAATTATGTGAGGATTCTTCCTATCAATCAATTCCCATTCGAATCAGTTTATCGTGTTGTTGGACGACTCGGTGTCTCACACACACGAAAAGAGTTTCAGTCCATTAAAATATCGCACATATAGTTATATATACATACATACATACATAAACTCTTAAATCATTACACTCCTTTTTTGGTTGGGCAGTCGTGTAAAAATATCTCCTGAGTCAAATTGCGCGGAGGTTTAATAGAAAAAAAAACTACTTATTTTCCATGGGGAAAGATGTTCAGAATTTCGACTTGTAAAATGTTTGCTACACATTGTATACCTACCTGTAAACTGTGCTACTAGCGATCTATCTATCCGTTTACCGTGAGAATAAGCCGTTTTACCGTGGTAAAAATAAACTGTGTTAGGTATGATCTACATTTTATTCAGACGCGGCATAATTTTAAAATAATTACATGCTACCTACGTTATTATATCTAGTAACATATTATTCAAGTGTAATCAGGAATAATAAGTATATTACAATGAAACGTAATTCAAACCAAAAAAGCAGATCAATCAGAAGTGTCTTAAGTTTGTTAGTAGGTATTTTTGCAAAGTGGCACGGGAAAAGTAGTTGATTTCATTCATGTTTTGATCTATTTCTGTACGCATCTTAGCAAATAATTAAATTGTTTGAAGGTATTTTCAATTTGCAAATTAAATGACTGAGTGGGTAACTCGAGATTAGTCAACTGTCATTCCATCGGAGTTCCGTGTTCCACATAAAATATATTTTGCTATTTATAGGAACTTTTCCGCGAAATAATCAAGTATCAAATAATAACATGGCTTCAACCCTTCTCAATAATTGCAGCCTACACGAGACACCAACATTCTCGGAAATCATACCCTATTCGGCGGAAAATGTGAGTGAACATGATAAATCGATTTTTTGCCCTGAGTGGAAATATTATAATTATATACTAATTCGTTCATCATCCTATCATATCAGCTTACATTTAGACACTGCTGAATGCTAAGAATCTACAGGCGTCTTCCTAGTAAGTACTATCTAGATCTACCAACCTTTAAATGAATGACATACCTACTAGTGGGTAATTATTGTCAAGAAAAATAGGTATGTACTGATAGTGTGCAACTGCAAATGAAAATGCAACGCCGCGCATACAATTTTAATTCTATTCAAAGTTTAAAGGTTGCTTTGAAATGTAAGTACACAAACTACCAATGAAGTATTGCATGCATAGGCTTTGGGACACATAACCTGTGTTCTGATTCAAGCGTAAGTAAAAGTCCGATCTATTCTTTGGCGGTTCTCACATTTGTCGTCCGTCGCACATTTTTAACGCACCGTAAAATAAATTGCGAATTCCAATCTTCTTTCCATACAAATACGGCAACGGTGAGTTTACGGATGCGTCTGTCAAACGACTACGCACCTACACACGAATTATTATAAAAAAAACTTGATGAAACATACAGGGTGTAAGGGACAGCTCTCCAAATATTTAGGTATAGGGTGCATTCAGACCATAAAACCAAAGAACTTCCCATGAGAAAATACTTCAGGAAACGTCGAAAAAAATTTACTTCCCATAGTATTTGCAGTCAGGTGATCCTGATTTTGTATGGGAGGTCAATTTTTATTTTGTCGTTTCCTGACATGTTCCTAGAGGAAAAGTTCTCAATTTCAATGTCCGCATGCACCCTATCTATCCAGAGGGCTGTCTCCCACACCCCGTATATATTAGTGAGTGAGGTACAACGTTTGTTCTCTGTGGCTGAAGCTTTATATTCCTCCATGAGTTGTCGAGCCATTGTGTAGGTAATTGCATGAGTGTAGCTAACTATACTCACCCAACTGTGTTATTATTATAGCTACCTACCTATACCTAACTATGTTATTATTGTTACAGGTCAGTTCAAAGTTAAAACCGCAGGCCGGGTTTAACAAGTCCGATGAAGGTATCAGTTTTCCTGTTCCACCTTCTAAAGTATCAACCATCCCGTTTGTAGAATTAAACCTGAGCTAAAAATAAATAAATAAATATCTTGGACTTTTCACACAGCGCCATCTAGCCCCAAACTAAGCAAAGCTTGTACTATAGGAAAAAGACAGCTGATATAATATAATACGTAGATACACTTTTTTTGTAAATAAATACATCTGTTTACGCTCTGCCTACCCCGCAAGGGATTATAGGCGTGATATGTGTATGTATGTATGTAAATACATACAATACACAGAAAACACCTAGACTCAACACAAATAATTAAATAGTAACTTACAAATATTTATGCTGTCTGGAGATCGAACCCACGACCCTCGGCGTAGCAGGTAGGGGTACTTTCCATTACGCCATCGGGCCAGTCAAATGAATGAATGTGAAATGAATTGTAAGTAACTGATTAACTATAAATTAGCTCGGAAGCAAACAAGTAGGTATTTACCGTTTTAAAGGTAATTTACAGTTGTTTAAATTAAGCAGGATTAATAAAAATTTGAGTGAGGCCTTTGTCCAGCAGTAGACTGTTATGGCTGTTTATGTATGTAATATAAATCATTGTATAATTAAAATGTTGATACTCGTAAATTGCAAAGGTCGCGTGACGTTTATGACTACGTTTAGTTTGATGTTTGACTCCACATCGTTCTCCGGCAATCTATTAGGGCTAACAGAGTCAATACAGGGTGTAATGGACGGTGTACCGAAAACTTTGCAGGCATTATCAGACCATGAAACTGAACAACTTTTACTATGAGCCTTTGTTCATTCAGCTGATCGGAAATTTTGTATGGGACGTCGATGTTCTTTTTCTTGTTTGCCAACATATTCTCCATAGAAAAAGTTGTTTAGTTTCATGATCTGATGAAGCTTGCAAAGTTTTTGGTACCTTACACCCTGTATATTTTTGAAACCGGCTCGTGTAGCTATTTCGTTTGGTACCCCATACGATAGGTTCAGAAGAATTATTTATTTAGTAGGTACAATACAAAAAACCCGAAAGACCGCCATCTTGGAATCTAGTGAATGGAATTTTCATTTCCTCGGATGGAATCATTCACAATGGGCCCTTTCCTAGTATCACTGAGCAAAGTGGCATCAAATTAAGCTTCCAGCTAAAAAGTGATCGTCAGTTATGATATCATCACTTCACTATCACTTAACTACATATAGTCCATACCAAATTTTAAAACACTTTCCGCCCAAGTAACAAAGTTCTCCTATAGTGCCCAGTTTACAGGCTTACAGCACTAGTAACTTCCTCTTAGTGGTTCCAGGTTTTACTACCAAGCTTATAACAGGTTACACTGAGTTCGTTTGGTTTTATAGTACATCTGTGCTTATAAGTTGACTTATAGCAGCGTACAGAACTAAATTATAAGCGCAGTAAAAGCTAATGGGGCCTATAAAAGTGTTGCAAAGGTGTAAATACACTTAAGAGAAGTTGCTCTTGTAAGTAATAGTTATAATCACCTACAAGAAGTAATAATAAATCCACTATAAGTGTCATGCGCTAGTAACAGTAATGTATAGAACCACATGTACTTAGAACCATTTGCGTTTGTTAGTTGAGCTTATAGGCGTGTACAAGTGAACTTTATATGCCAGTTGTAAGTGAGTTATTTCTATAGTGGTTTTCCTTAAGAGAAAATTTACTTGGTTTTATTGTGTACTCTCTAATGCTGTTATAGTCTTAATTTATCTATAAAAGTTTTCTATAAAACTATTAGGATCCAAAGCTATCTTCAGGATACCAATTCATGATGACATTTGCCTATAATATTTATCGCGTGTATGGAACCCTAATTCGTCACAAGATGGTTGCAGTAATGTTGTTAGGATTAATTATTATTTGTAAGCACAACTTTTTAAATATGCCGAGTTCGAAAGGCGAACAAAAATTGAGATGTAAAATACAATATATTTCACCGAAAACACTTACGCGTTGGTCGTGCAAACACGTATGCACGCATATTATTACATGCAAAATACTTGTTAATACATTTAATATTAAATATATGAACATGCCTTTTATTTTATACTAGTTTTATATATTTTTCACCTCCACGGCACAAACGCAACACAGCAAAATTCACAAAAGTTTGAAGTAGCTAGTAATAGAAGCGTGGAGTACGTTACAGACCTGCCTGGTTCTATTAGATGCTCATAGTTGGCTTCACGGGAGCAGAAAGTTCTGCGTAGGCCAAATATGAGTGTAATATTAGCCCAAGTGGTGCTGGCCAAGTCTACTATGAATGTTTTATCAGCAAAAGTACGCCTATAAAATGGTTATAAACATTTACTAGCCACTTATAGGCCTGGCCCCGGAACCACTACAAGGCCACTTTTTGTTACTTGGGCGTGCTAGGTAAACAATTATTGAAAATTTGCAAAAAAATATACACACAACCAAGCACACATATTACTCCTTTATTCCTACCCGCGCTTGAAAATTTTGCTAGTTTTCAATAATTCACTACATACTATTAAGATAAGTCGCTTCCCGCGTCTGTCTCTATGTCTGTTTGTATGTATTCTTAAATCTACATAATCACCGAACGGATTTGAATGTTTTTTTTAAGATAGAGTGATTCATGAGGAAGGTTTTTATGTATGATCGGTTAGCAGCGCCAGCGGGTGAAACTGCTGGGCGGGCCGCTAGTAATAGATATCATGCTCTGTTAGGCTTTAACAGATATTAAGTAATGAGTTATTTTTTTAAATGTGCGTAGACGCGTTGCAAGCTGTCAAGCTGGACCCGGCCGTGTTAGAAGCGCAGGTGACCATCAAGAGGACGAGCGGCCAAAAGATGGCGGCTAGCCCCACCGGCGACCACCACACACTGGCTGCACAGTCACCATCGCCCTCACCACCACCGCCACCATCATCACCATCGTCCACTCAAGGTTATACTATATCCGTACTAATAATATTATAAATCTGAAAGTTTGTGTGTGTGTGTGTGTGTGTATGTTTGTTACCTCTTCACGCTTGAACGGCTGGATCGATTTGGATGAAATGTGGAACACAGGTTTAACCTGGAATAACACATAAGCCACTTTTTACCGCAGGAAAACAACTATTACCACGGGAAAATGAGTGGCAGCGGGTGAAACCGCTGGGCGAAAATAATCGCGAGCGCGAGTCAAAACTTGGTGTAAATGCACTTGCGCATTGTGGCGTAGACAGAGCTTTAATGACCGTAAAAAAACGATACGAACGACAAATATATCGTGTATCACTTTAGTGACAGGTTGTCAGCCTATCTCTTAATGTTGTAATACACATGAAATCCTTAAGCCCCTAAGTCGCCTCTTACGACTCCAAGGAATGGGGTAATGCTATTCTAAGCCGGCATCACACGGCGCTTTATTACTGTACGAGCAATAATCTTACATAGGTTGTATTGTAGCTGATTGCGCGCCGCCGCCAATACTTACTTTGTGCACTTTGTGTAGCTGACGCTTCGGCCACATTCTGACTGTAGCGTCAATGATTACATGTATTTACAATTGTCAAAATGTGTCTTTGTCACCGTAGCAAAGCACTGCAGACTTGCCGTAGAGATTTGCTACGATACGCCCTTTAGTTTGGGAGCCGGGATAATAAAATCTCTGTTCATTGTACACCCACAGAATCACGACTCGTAGGTACTGTGACTTGACATAAATACAATTACACATATTTGAATCTATATGTTATGCATTTTCTCAACGGCCTTGGTTGGAGAAAATTCATGCGTTTGTAGCTTGTTTTTGTACTGTGAGCAATCCTAACCCTTTTCATATGGGAATCTATATATATTCATTTTATATGGGAATTGAATAATTTCCTAAAACCAGTAATCGTTTTTGGTTTTTACTTTGTTCATTTTGTGTATATCCCACGATAATATTATGTAGGCGGATGATTGTGTGTGTGTTTGTTAGGGATTGGCGCGACAACAGCTATTTAGAAAAAACAAAATTCTGGCGGAAGATAGAATACTATCTACTTACTATAAGATTTAAAGGCTTTTTGATATCGCGGAAAAATGGCCTATTGCCACTGGAACACGCAATTTACAAGATGTTTTAAAAAGTTGGAGCTACTGAGTTAATTCGCGTTTCAGAAAACTAACAGTGACATTTGTACCGAGTAGCCGAATCAAGTATGTCGTATTGCTACAATACATAGTGCTTATAAAATGATTAAGATATAGGATCAAAAAGGTTATCGTTTCCTTAAATGCATACGAAACGACATAACTTGCCGGACAAAAGCACTTAATCAAAAATATAGAAATATCGATTGACTTATTGGATTTTCATTTATACACGTATTCTCAGAGGAGAATGTGAGTAAAATTTTAATCAATAGGTATCTGAGACAACGTTCGAGTAAGGTAAGGATGCGTTTGTTACGTTACTGCTATTGGATAATCTAGGCAGGATTTGCAGGCTGGTATGCTTTCGACCAGCAGGCAGCGTCGAAACGGGGGCTTTACCCCCTCACAGAAAGAAGAATAGCATAAAACCGTTCAATATAAAACCAGTAGCCAGCGTCAAAACGGGGGGTTGAGGAGGGCTTGTTTCTACACAGAAGAAAGAGTCTATTATTATTAACAGTAATTTTTCTTCAGTATTTTATGGCTGTAATTGTCTAAATAATTGGCCGGTTTTAAATCTTACCCTTGTCCAAATGTTTACCTACCAATTATTCCGCGCGTAGGCCTGATAAAATCTTAATAATTGTCATGTTTTTCTTCTTTTTTTTCATTACAGAAAGTTCTTCAAGCGCGGCAAGTTTCGAGCAGATGTTGATGATGCACAAAGCGGCACTCCTGTCTTTAAGCCCCGACCAGTACGGGCTACTGATGAAATTTGCTTCGACATTGCGGAGACAGAGAGTCGCCAATCAAATGACTCTGGTGTGTATCTGCAACCCGCAGTACTTTGCTAAATTATCAAACGGTGAACCAGCCTGCGGTATTGAAGGGCACCCTTATGCACCGGTCGAAATATTGGGTGCTTTTTATACCTAGTTGAGAATATACTAATAAAACTGATTAATATTCAGGACAAACACAATCTGATTAATATTCAGGACAAACACAATGTTTTTTTTTATAAATGTAGAAACTGTATGCCTTCATACGCTAATAGATGGCGCTACCACGAAGGGTCTGGGAGGCCTGAGTAAATCCTTACTTAATTTTTAATAGCATTTAAGGTATATAGCAGGTACTCGCTAGTTAGTTTTCAATTTTCTATTTAAGTATTATTAATTTATTTCTGTTTACATTTGAGTATGTATATTAATATAAGTAAGTTTATTTTAGTAAGTATTTGTGTAGGTATATTTTAGGAATGATATGTATGTTATATATTTATATTTATTTCATAGTAGTTCAATTTGTTATTTTCCATTATTTTGATTTCACACCCGAGTGCACCCGTGTATTTTTCTCTCTGTTTACCTTCTGGTTGGCCGGTAGAGAATGCCGCGTGGCATTAGGCCCGCCTTTTGTACCATGTGCAATAAAGTATAAAATAAATAAATAAATAAATTTGCAAGAATGTTCAACGCCGTGTGATGCCGGCATAGAATAGCATCACCCCATTTATTTCCCATGGGAGTCGTAAGAGGCGACTAAGGGACTCGAGGGTGTGTATTGCTATTTGAGGCGACGGGCTGACCACCTGTCACTATGGCGATACACAATATTCCGAATAACCCTCAAATATTTGTCAGACGTGGCTTAAACGTCCGTTTTTTGCGGCCGTTTACGCTCTGCCCACCCCGCAAGGGATTATAGGCGTGATACGTGCTTGTATGTATGTGTGTTCAACGCAAGCACTTTTAATGATACTTATTTTCGAAAAACATGATAAAACAGCATCCAAAATTAGCATTTTAAGAACAAACTTAAATTTCGTAACGTCGTCGCTCCATAATTATGTAGGTATAGCGACATCTTTCAAACATATTAAGAACGTTTTTTAAACTGTCATTAAGAAACGTCTTACTTTACCTTGTCCTCGTTGTCTAGTCGTCTCTTGACAACGATCGATGTCTAATTCAGGATCTAAACCTATTTTTTCCTAGGTATCTGTCTGATCTAGATACCTAAATAACCTACTTTCTCAATTATTACAAAAATGAACCTACCCATTATATTATGATAAGTTGTATATTTCTGCGAACAAGGGCAGAATTGTAGTCAGGGGTAGCCCAATGCTGACTAGTTGCCAAAGATAATTAACAAAATTATTTATATTTCATAATTTCATATTTATTTATTAGCATTCATTTACAAGTATGTGTGACAAAATAGGCTAGACAGGTACATGTACCCTGTAAGGGTGAAGCAGTTAACTTTAAACTTAAGGTAATTTAAAAATTAGCTAAACAATAATTATTGATACAATTTCATAATTACGTTAACGACATAGATAAATATCGTTAAGATTCAAATCATTAACACATATACACAAATTAATGAAATTTTTAATTATACTTTTTTGTGCAGTAGAATAAAATTTATTTTTCTTAGGAGTGTGCGTTTTGCAAGAATAACGGGGAGTCGCTGTCCTGGTACACCTCGCACGCGCTGAAGAGCTGGAGGGGCCGAGTGCAGTGCCCCGTGCTGCGCGCCCACCACTGCCCCCGGTGCGGGGCGACAGGAGACCGCGCCCACACTGCCAAGTACTGCCCCATCAACCACCACGCAGGTCAGTGCAGTGCCCCGTGCTGCGCGCCCACCACTGCCCCCGGTGCGGGGCGACAGGAGACCGCGCCCACACTGCCAAGTACTGCCCCATCAACCACCACGCAGGTCAGTGCAGTGCCCCGTGCTGCGCGCCCACCACTGCCCCCGGTGCGGGGCGACAGGAGACCGCGCCCACACTGCCAAGTACTGCCCCATCAACCACCACGCAGGTCAGTGCAGTGCCCCGTGCTGCGCGCCCACCACTGCCCCCGGTGCGGGGCGACAGGAGACCGCGCCCACACTGCCAAGTACTGCCCCATCAACCACCACGCAGGTCAGTGCAGTGCCCCGTGCTGCGCGCCCACCACTGCCCCCGGTGCGGGGCGACAGGAGACCGCGCCCACACTGCCAAGTACTGCCCCATCAACCACCACGCAGGTCAGTGCAGTGCCCCGTGCTGCGCGCCCACCACTGCCCCCGGTGCGGGGCGACAGGAGACCGCGCACACACTGCCAAGTACTGCCCCATCAACCACCACGCAGGTCAGTGCGGTGCCCCGTGCTGCGCGCCCACCACTGCCCCCGGTGCGGGGCGACAGGAGACCGCACCCACACTGCCAAGTACTGCCCCATCAACCACCATGCAGGTCAGTGCAGTGCCCCGTGCTGCGCGCCCACCACTGCCCCCGGTGCGGGGCGACAGGAGACCGCGCCCACACTGCCAAGTACTGCCCCATCAACCACCACGCAGGTCAGTGCAGTGCCCCGTGCTGCGCGCCCACCACTGCCCCCGGTGCGGGGCGACAGGAGACCGCGCCCACACTGCCAAGTACTGCCCCATCAACCACCACGCAGGTCAGTGCAGTGCCCCGTGCTGCGCGCCCACCACTGCCCCCGGTGCGGGGCGACAGGCGACCGCGCCCACACTGCCAAGTACTGCCCCATTAACCACCACGCAGGTCAGTGCAGTGCCCCGTGCTGCGCGCCCACCACTGCCCCCGGTGCGGGGCGACAGGAGACCGCGCCCACACTGCCAAGTACTGCCCCATCAACCACCACGCAGGTCAGTGCAGTGCCCCGTGCTGCGCGCCCACCACTGCCCCCGGTGCGGGGCGACAGGCGACCGCGCCCACACTGCCAAGTACTCCCCCATCAACCACCACGCAGGTCAGTTACTCCTTGAATAGATAAACCACAAGAGGACAGATTATATCTAGCAGTCTACTTCAGGGAATGTTGAAAAAGTCATATTAAATACCTACACCTACAAATAAGAGATTTTCTCAAACTACTATTCATAGTATATATAAATATCATGCATAATTCACACAGCGTCATCTAGCCCCAAAATAAGCAAAGCTTGTACTATGGGAACTAGATAACTGATATTAATACTTTAGTAAATAAATACATAGGTATTATAAATAGAAACACCCAGACTAAACACAAATATCTGAAATGACTTAACTAATATTTGTGTTTTGTGGGGTGTGAACCCAGCCAAGGGTACTACCCGCTACGCCATCGGCTCAGTCAAAATATATGCTAGTAATGCTGGTAGGTCAGGTCAGTTTCTCGTTACAGCGGTACCTAGTTAGGTATGTGATGTAAATATTCAAGAATGCGAACTACATAAGTATGCAATATATTCTATTCAACAATAAAGGTATTTTTCTAATAATAGCTATTAACCTGAATCACGGTATGAAAAATATTATCTTTCCCGTTTTTGTAAACATTGAAGGTAATAGATAGATCACATTACATATATCTTGGGAACTAAACTGGTAACAAATATCTCCCTCCAAATGAATAAATGTTGTTGTTTTCTATTAGGACAATACAAAATTGTTATACAAAGAAGAAAATTGCGTTATGCAAATTTCTTTTTTTTACAATGACCGATCATGACGTCAATAAGTGATAATGCTATCCTACATTGAATAAAGTTATTTCATTTTCATTGTTTTTTTTTTCAGATATCGCAGCTGGTAACCCTTGATGTCCGAGCTCATGTTCCATCAATAAACATTTAAAAATATATTTTATATTTTTCTTATTTCCGTTTTGCAACCTGAAGTTCTTGGAAATATTGCTGGTAAAAACTATGATCAAACAGACAAATTGTGTGACTTTAAGGCAGCCGCATTACATACGGAGGCTACTGTGCGAGCGAGCAGATTAAGGCAGTTCTCACACTTGTCGTCCGTCGCTGCGTTTTTTGAACGTGTTTCAAACACATCCGTAAAGGCACCGTAGCCGTATTTGTATGAGAAAAAGATCGGAATTCGCAATTTCCTTTTGTCTAACAGATGCATGCTCTGCCGTGCTTAAAAAAAAGCCAGAGATGGACAACAAGTAGGAGAACCATCTAAATCTGCTCGCTCGCACCCGAAGAAAGTAGCTTCAAGCGTAGTTGGTGAGAGAGCCGCCTTATAAAACACTCCTGTGTATAGTCACAAAATTGGTCGGGGGTATAGGTGCAGTCGGGAATCTCAGACTGTTAATATTACATCAAAGAATTTCTGCGCTATTTGTCATATTATCCCAGTGTCTACAATTCTGCGACTGAAATCTTTGAGATATTTATCAAAAAAGAACTCCGAAACGAGAGTGATTTGACAGCAAACAAAAGTTTGACATGCCTTGTCTTTCACACATAATATGACCATACAAACGACATTCTAGAAATGAAAATGAAAATAAAAACACTGGAGTGAAAAACGAAGACAAATATCTGCGAACCGCAAAGTGTGAGCATCATATTATTATGTTATCACGTAACATAATATTACTTTTTTGGACCTCCAGAAACTACACCTACCTACTTGTTTACTGAAATCGACAGAAACATGAGATAAAAACATAGGTAGAACGTTTTGGGCATTCAAATTTTTCAAATAGTAAACTACTTTGATGTTCTTGGAAAAGAACTTTAGCCAAAGAAGATTTAATCCTCCAGTCACAAGGAAACATATAAACCCATGGTTATTATTAAATTAAAGATAACAAGACAAGTTTTCAGAACGTGCGTAAACACACAATATCGGCAAATTGCTGCAATTATCTGAGAGTAGGTACCTAAGGCCAAAATAACGTCTGTGGAATTAGAACTTTGGCATGCGTAAGCAATAATCGAGACAGAAATAAAAATGTAAGTAGGTAGCTACATTTCCTTCGCTGTCGTATTCAATATTGTACCTATTACTTTCTTCAGAAGATTTTTTATAAATATGTTATGGTTAAAAGAATAAGATGCGTGAGTAGCTGAAACAACTTTCCATAAGGTTTTTAGATCTTCTGATTAAATATCAATGAATCATGTTTTCTGAACCAATTCAACTCAATTCTATTGATTATTTATTACTAGGAGAACAGAAGTGGTGATGATACAACGCGGAATCTCAAAGTATAGGACATGAAACTAACCACAAGTAAGTATGTTTAATGGGTAAATTTATTTAGTTTTCATGTAAACTTCTTCTAGGAGACCTACTTTTCATCGTTCAACTGCAATATTAATGAAGCTGCTATTCCTTTAGCTAGCATTATAAAATCAATAAGATGCAAGTATATTTCTTCTACTTCGATTTTCACCAGGTAAACTATAGCTTTTATGTCGGGGGGTCTTTAACTAGACATCATTTAAAGTAGCTTCAATTTATAGCAAGTATTTGAGGGTCGTTCGGAAAATTGTGTATCGCCATAGTGACAGGTTGTCAGTCCATTGCCTAAAATACAATACACACCCTCGAGTCCTTTAGTCGCCTCTAAAGACTACCAAGTAAAAGAAATGGGGTGATGCTATTCTAAGCCGGAATCACACGGCAAATATTACAACACTACATTTATCATTAGTGGAATCATGGTTTAACATCATAATTGAATTAGATAGAAAGGTATTTAGCTTCTTCCGCACTTATGATGGCTAGTAATGCTGCTAGTTGAATGCACCACGCGTACGACCGCAAGTTAATAATTATAAACCAAGTTAGACTTAGTCCCTGCATCTATATTACAGTTTTTCCAAGTAGTGCAGTGGGCCTTTACAACACTATTCAGTTTGCCTACGCCTTACTTCCAATCCCTCGCCTACCATTATTGCAAGTATGTTTGCCTTTATATGGAACACACCACCCCACCCTGGAGCATTGACTTCCCGTTGAAGTTCTATTCTTGGCTACTAATAGCAGATCAGAGAGTAGCCGAACTAAAGTAAGGCCATCCCAATAAATCAAATATGGCTTATTGGAATGGCCTTACTTTAATCACAAAATAAACGGGCTTAGGTTAAAATTCTTAGGTTGAAATGGTTCCGTGCTTGGGGGGGCACGTTAAGCCGTCGGTCCCGGTTGCTGTCTATGATTACTTAGACGACGGTCGTTACACAACCATGTCAGAGGCCTAGATACTACTAGTAGTAGGCGGTTGAAAAACTCTGACACCAGGGTTCTTCGGTGTCCCACACGAAAAGAGAGAAGAGAGAGGTTAAAATTTAACTAGGGACCTATACTAAAACCACAGCTAAAACTGGGCAGCACCGATTCTCTTATTTTTTTTGCCATTGTGATGCCATCGACACTACGGAATACGGAACGGCCAACACCATTCAACTTACCTATTAAAACGCAACAGAGATGCCTTTCAAATAACAGAAAACGGCCCCTGATAAGACACAACTTTCCCCAATGAATTTAATATAAGTAGCTACAAAGTGTAGTGTAATCGATACCTACTTCAAGATACCAATGTCTAGGTGTGTACCTACCTAATCGCTGACAGACAAGCAATAACTTCACAAACCCACAGGGATAGCAACCCAATTGAAATACTCTGACACCAGGGTTAATCGGGTCGTTGGATGACTCGGTGTCCCACACGAAAAGAGAGAGAGAGCAACCCAATACAATTATTTTATATTCCCATTAAAATCTATTTTTAAGCTTAATAAATCCTAGTAGCGTACTGAAAGACACTCTGGAGGTGGCAATTTGAAGGATGTTTTTATTTTTAAACATAATCACATAAATTCTGAATCATTTGATGATTGGTTTTTTAATACAGAACTCAATTTGCTAAATTCATAAAAAATGGGAGCCGATTCAAATAGAGTTTTGGCCCGTTTTGAGCAGAAAAACAACCTTAGAAGAAAAAAACGTTTATTAAGTTTAATAAAAAAGTAATTTAGGTACTTGCATACTTCTAATATTCTTACGGGGTCTAAAAATACTTTGTGGTACCGTTGTCCTTTGTTTGTACCGCCGACTTAGAAACTTCTCAGACAGGTTTATAGCAAAGTTTTGTTTGTACGAGAAAGTTGTTGTTTTAAGGAAATGGTTTCAGTTACTTAGGCGATTCTCCCACTTGTCGTCTGTCGATGCGTGTTTTTAACGCCCTGTCAAACGACTTGATAGACGCATCCGAAAACGCATCGTAGCTGTATTTGTATGGGAATAGCATTGGAATTCGTAATATGGAATTCTTTCGTCTGACAGACGCATGCGTTACGGTGCGTTAAAAATGCGCAGCGACGGTTCACAAGTGGGAGAACCGCCTTAACTCGAAACATTATAAAGTTTGATATTTGGAAACTATTATAATTTTAATACAAATGAAGTTCTTTGGAATTAAGAGTATTATATAAATACCTATAGGTACGATTACTACCGACCGAAGGCATCGATTTCTACGACCATTTTCTGGGGTAAAAAGTTTATCTGACTCTCGGTCCGATTTGCATTGGTTTTACTGCTTTTTTTTTTAAATAAACCGGTATGTAGGTAAATTATTGAGAAGCTCCTAATTTTCCAAAGTAAGCTCTTTATTTCACTCATTAATCCCTTAAAAGGAGCAATTGGAAGAGCTCCTATAATTTGCTATTTACAGTACTAATTTTTCGGTTCCTACTTCCTGATTTCCCGTAGCACTTACGTAGGCGTTTTACCTACATCCCCCATTTAGTATGAATTCTGTTTTTAAACATTGAATGTATCTACCTATCCAAAAGGTATGACTCTACATTATCTCTGGCGTGATGTCATCATGCAGCGGAACGACGGTATTTAGGCGCTTGTGTGGGGGCAATGCCCCCGTTCGGCGTCGCGCGGCGGCGGCGGCGGCGACGGGCAAACAACACATTTGGGGCAGGTCGTGGACAGCAAGCTTCCAACCGATCTGCAGCCACGCATGAGGACTACACTACCGTGTCTAAACAAATAACTAGAGTTTGTGTATCGTCTACGTTTTATACTCAAAGACCAGTGAGGGTATGATTCCAAACGATGACAGGTTCTCTTTGATATACCGGTCAATGACTGCTTGACATCTGGCATAGAGTAGTCATAAGAGGACATAGAAGGGACAGACCTTTTTATTTCAGAAATATGTTTAGAGTTGCTATGAGACAATTTTCCTGAAAGTTTTTGAGCTTAATAGCACGTTCACACCATGCACATGTTCGTGCTCCTGCCGCTATCGTGAATATTGATCGAAATACTTCTGCGGAAGTATCAACGCGAGTGACTGTTCACACACTGCTGTTACTCTTCTCGCACCAATATGATTGAGTGAGATAGCAATACATTCCACAAGCGTTCGTGCTGCCGTTACTGTGACTCGCGCACGAAAAGCCGACAATCGAAGGAGCACGGGAAGTGGCAGCGGCATGACGAGTGGCAGCGTGAGTAAGCTGTTTACATATTCGCGCTGCCCACTTTCCTTACTATTTCCCTGCCCATATCCGCATCGTGTGAACGTGCTATTAGACTCTTGCCCTAGAAGTTATCACTCCTGAAAGGCTAAAAACTTATTTTTTTTAAATTATTTGATTATAACTCGAATGCTATAGAAATTAGAGAAAAAAAGACACATTAACATGCTCTCCCAAGCATGGCATCATCATCTTATGCCCTAATCAAACAGGAAAAAATCTTATACACTAACCTGACACTGCCGTGCTCATGAATGGATTCTGAAATATGCGTTTGTTTTTACAAATATTCAAATTACTCAAGAACGATAAAGGATAAGGATAATATATTTTGGTCTTAGTGAAACATGTAGGAAATTTAAAAGCTTCCAAGTTGCCTTCGATATTTTTTTCACTAATGTCTATCATTTTCGAGTTATGAGCAAATAACTTAATGCAAGCAAACTCTCAAAAAAAGTCTTGGTGCGTGCCGATAGCGTACAGAGCTCAAGAGGATATAGGAATACCAATTTTTCAAAACACTTTCCGTGTTAGGTATACGATTTTAGAATCCCTACTTGCATATTTTTTCTTGCTAATTTTTTCTACCCTGCCTGCGGTATAAAATATTATATTATTTAATTAATATTATAAGTATTCTAAAAAAGGATATAGCAACTTACGTTCCCAGTTTAGATAGGTAAGTTCACTGATAAGATGTAATTTTCTTGTCTCTCCCTATAGCGCAGGTCACAGATGCTGCATTATGTAGCATGTAGGATATTAGCAGGATATATAAGAGAAAAAATTCTAATCCTATTTAACATGCCATGGTAACAGGGGACGAGTCGACGTAGGTAATTTCTTTGCTGCAGCTTATAATGACTTATTAATTATTAAATATGCTCAGAGCAAACAAATTTGACTCCAACTAATGGCAAATGAGCACTGTTGGCTTGGTCGTAGTGTATGCTTATGGAGTTTTGAACAGTTACAATGCTATAAAAGTCGAACTTGGCAGCGTCACAGTTAAAAAAAGCACTCTTGTTTTAACAAAGACAGATAATAAGTTAGTATATCCTCTCAATTAGTTGATATGTTTAATGTATGTTTATGTATTCTTTTTACTTATTTATTATGTATATTATGGTATTTATTTCATATGTATTTTAGTCGGTACATTATATAATTCATTATAATTTTATTTTATTTTTATATCTAAATACTGTTCTGTTTTCTATCTTTATTTTCTGTACCCAAAGGTTGTCTGTAAGAGATCGCTCTAAGCAATAATAATAGGCCGGCTTTGCGCATTTTTAATTTTAATAAATCCTTTATCCTCTTTTTCTTTCTCTTTTTGTACAATTAAGTGTAATTACTTACTTACATGTTCATACTTGAGCATTGACTCTCTCTCATCTCTCAGATCACTCTGAAAGATGATCAGTTTAACAACTGAACCGTGTACTGAACCTAGGTACTAATTGGAAGAGATTATATTGTTGTAAGTACAATCAATACCACCTCAACCTACTTCTTGAAGGGATCAACTTATTTCCATTGAAGAGCACTTCATTATGATTAAGTACATAGCAGCATTATAATTACAATTACAAATCTTATCGGTTTTATTAGACGCTTATCTCAGTAGGTAATAGCAAGTAGGTAGGTATATTTATTAAGGTAGGTAGGTACTAATGATAAAGCACCTGGTTATGTTATGTTTAGTATTTATAACTAGCGGCTCGGTTAGCGGTTTTACCCGCTACTACCCGTTTTTCCGTGGAAATGTGACCTTATCCCGGAGTAAATAATATGGACCTTGCTCTTGAATCTCGTACCTATCTCTTAACAAATTATGAGCCCGAAAAAATCAATTTCGCGGAAGCTAATTAATTCTGGGAAAAGTTAATTATCGGATTATTTGTAATGGCACGTGCCTTTTCAAAAACGGCGGAAAAATATTTAATTAAGAGTTGTTTTGCTGGTAGTAATAATAATGATTCGGCGCCCCTGGTGTTTATTCGAAGGGTATAAGTAAGGGTGTCTGAGTGAGTAGCCAGCCCTTAGCTCAGTACTTAGTGCTTGCAGTTGTGAACTAAAATCGATACCGGCTAGGGAGGGGACCGGGGGAGGGGGATGGGGACACCATGGCAGCTCTTTCATTCCTACTACGTAGTTACGTACAGTCGATGCAGGTCTCATGACAACAAAAATTTACTCGTGATTTATTTTATTGATGCAGCATACAAGCAAAACAAACCGATATCATAGAAAATGGTTTCATAAAGAGGTATTAAGTAAAATAATGCAAGCTGAACTGCGCTGGGAAGACTCAAACTATTCATTCAGAATTTCAAATTGTTACATTGTTAATGCATTTCGAGGTAATATGCGTGTAACTTAAATAATTTCGCTTCAATTTTGTCGGATATCTAAGTATGAAGTTCTTGTTTGACTAGTATTGTTTGCAGTATGACTAATTTGTCTATGCTAATTAGCATGAAACTGCATCGACTATTTAAATTAACATTTGTAAATGGGAACTGTCTAAGCAGTGGATGTCATAGCTGATCAAACGTAAAATACTAACACTGCTACAGGTAGACGCACACCGGCAGCTCTCTGAATAGGGGATCAACTAATTAAACAAAATTTTCATACAACTACTAAGAACAACCAGTATAAATGATTGACCCCTTAAATGGTAGCTTGGTGTGCTGTAGATTGTCCAAGTAGAGTTATCACAGAGTTTTCTTTTTTCCATCACTAACCTTTGTAAAATAGATAGCTTTACATAATTTCTGATAGAAAGTGCTCGGTCTTGCCAAGAAATGTGTTCACAATGGCGATGTTAGAACGTATGCACTGTATTTGGCAACCATACAGCTTTGTAAAAACAGCATTTGGACTAGGTTACTTTGGAATGACCTACTACGTGTATTTATCTAGTTTCTTTCTTGAACTGTTTATTGTTAATGTTGAAATGCGTAACCGTAACGTAAACTAGGACTGACTAGGTATAGGTAAGGTGCCCTCCGTACCACGGAACCGTCTTTCAGGATAATGAGGGTGGTTGAGCTGAGCCTAAAGTGTTCTAACCGAACTGGGAACAATCTGACTAAGCGATTTAACTAATATCAGCTTTGTTTGTCCACGTTTTCTATTTGGCTAGTTCTCATTGATGAGGGAACTGATGAGTGGCACCAGAAAACTCATTGATCTGATGATAATATATTTTTGTCGATTTTTTATTTGGAAGTAAAGACCTTTAATTCCTTAAGCAAACTCACGAAATGGTTGTAATTATTATAGATATTTTTAAATAATTATTTAAAACGTCGTTCTCTAGATTCCGTAGGTGGTGTCCAACCCTACTTTGCAAAGTGAAACTGAATTAAATCTTGTGTTTTGGTCATACGTACATAGGTTTACTTACATATTGTTGGATAGTGATGGAGAGTATCATATGGTGACATTTGATAGTAATTGAAATGTAATTTTGCCATAGATAATCTCGTTTAATCATTGGTGTCAAGAACTCGTCTCATATCCAAACGCACCCTTTATGGCGCTTGTCATTCGTTAACAGTTAGATTGAGACGTATGATAACCCTGCCTGCACGTTACCTTAGTCACCTCCCAGGATCTGAACGAGGCAGACACGTTGCAAATTAATGGAAATCCGCACAAGAAGCTAAGACATTTCAGATCTGTCATTTTGTTTCATGATTTTGTCATACCTTTCATTGCGATTTTCTCTAATTCTATGTAAATGTGAGTTTTTCTTTCAATGGAATATGATGTACCACTGCTAATTGAAGGTCATTGTGTGTAACATTCGTACTTGCTTGCTATCAGTTTGCCACAAAGCCAAAAAATATGCTTTGGTTATCAGATCCCTCATATCAGATCCATCACTTTCCGTCATCAGTGCAATGACGGATCTGATAAGGTGATGATGGAATTAAGAAATTCGGTAAAAGTGGGACTAAATCGGTGCCCACGGTTGGGTCTTTTGTTTATATTTTACTAATATATCCTTCCTACTAATATTATAAATGCGATATGTTTGTTACTTCTTCACGCAAAAAGTACAAAACCGATTTGCAGGAAATTTGGCATACATATCGAAGTAACATGGATTAACACATAGGCTACCTTTTGTCATCACTTGAGGGTCTGGAGTACCTGATGTATACCACCAGGTGCGCCACCAGGAGCCCACCTAAACTATAGGAGATACAGATATGACACCAAAGCAACAGTTGTTCAGCTTGATGGGTCGCTTCTGCTGGCATATTATCGAGTTTGAAGGTTTGGAGTACCTGATGTATACCACCAGGTGCGCCACCAGGAGCCCACCTAAACTATAGGAGATACAGATATGACACCAAAGCAACAGTTGTTTAGCTTGATGGGTCGCTTCTGCTGGCATATCGAGTTTGAAGGTTTGGAGTACCTGACGTAGACGACCAGGTGCACCACCAGGAGCCCACCTAAACTATAGCAGATACAGATATGGCATCAAAGCAAAAGTTGTTTATCCTGATAGGTAGCTTCTGCTAGCAAATAGACATGGAAGGTTTGAAGTATTTGATGTAAACAACCAGAAGCACAACCAGGAGCCCAAAAAAATCATTCAAAATAAATATTCAGATTTAAACATATCCTTTTATTTCATTTATTTACTTTCTCTCACTTCTTTTACTACTATATATTCCTTTTTATTATAAAATAAACAAACTTAAACTATGTTTTACAAAAACACTATTACATTTTATCAGATCCGTCACCCAAATCGTGGGCATTTTTATTAGATCCGTCACCTAAATAGTGGGACTCAATTTTCTTCATAAAAATCTAATTCAAATTCAAAATGGATTTAAAATTTTTCATTATACCACAATAATAAATGTGTATGTATATGTTACTCGTGTTAATACTAATGAACAAGGCCAATTGAACCATATTTGTTAGATCCGTCATACACCGAACACAGTTCTCTTGATTCCATCACAGCTAATAGTGGGCTAGCTATAACTTTGTAATTACTCGACCAAAAAGCGGGCCTTTCACATAATTTTATCTGTATTCCTCTAAAGTATGACGCAATGCCCCCAAAATACCAAAAAACATAATTTGAAAAATGATGACGGAATTATCATGAGAACGCGTTTCGAAGAGAACTAGCCAAATCTACTATGCCTATGGATATAGCACATCCATAGGGCCTTGAATAACCCATCTTGATATGACATAATGTAGATAATATGTATACTTAGTAAAATTAAAACTAGAATTAATGAGACCGTTGCCGCGGGACTGTTGTCCACATACTATTGTATTAATAGTCAAAAACAACCCAGTTTTTTACAAGCGGAACGTACATCTATGTTACTAAATATTTTTAAATACGTATATGTTTTTACACATTTGGGTGCATCGTTGGAAAAGAGCCAACTAGTGTTAAGTACCTATACCTACCTTATACAGCACGTCGAGTAAGCTCACTCGTTTTACTAACTGTACGGAAATCCACCATAATTTTGATGGCTCAAATGCCTAGTAGGACGTGCTGCTGATAATACCAAAATTGATAAATAAACTAGAGATGTACTCAGTGCATGCTTGTTTCCTTGCCAAATACTATAACCGCTGTGTACGCTCTCTTATCTGCTATATAGGTCTACACAGGGTGTTAGTATGTAGAGTTTACATTTTAAACATATCAACGAAGAGTTTTGTCCAAGAAATCCCGAATGTTTGAATAAAACATCCTATTTTTTGAGAACATACCTACACAAATTAAAATTGCTGCCGAACATGTTTATTTTGGTAATTTGGGCAACTAAAGTATTACATACATACATATATCACGCCTATAATCCCTTGCGGGGTAGGCAGAGCGTAAACAGCCGCATAAAACGGACATTTACGCCACGTCTGACAAATATTTGAGGGTTATTCGGAAAATTGTGTATCGCTACAGTGACAGGTTGTCAGCCCATCGCCTAAAATTGCAATACACACCCTCAAGTCCCTAAGTCGCCTCTTACGACTCCCACGGGCAAGAAATGGGGTGATGCTATTCTCAGCCGGCAACACACGGCAATATAGTATTTCGTGTGGTTATTCAGCCTATTAACCAGAATTGAAGTACAGATTTGGGTATTTCTAAATACGTCAGTTTGTTTTGTTTGACCATACATATTGGCCCAAACCGATGATAATTTTGTATAGAAAAGCAATTCTTAAATATCCGTAAGCCGTAGAGCAAAAATACTGTTTCATGAGTACCAAAGTTAATAAAATCACGAGAGATTGTGAATTCCCTAACACCGTGTATATCTCGTAATTATTTATGATGTGCATCTGTTCTAGAATCCCTATATCTCTGTTTTTACTCACTAGTTCCATTGTATGTATATTTAGGATGACATCATGCCAGTTTAGGTATAGGTATCTACTTTGTTCGTGGGCCTAGGATGTAAACAAGTGCATACTAGCTTACAAATCAAATATGTTTATTGTACAAAATATAGGGCTGTAGTATTTGGGAGGTGGGTATATGGGAGTATCCCACAAAACTTATCTCATTGTAGGATCTCGTAGTCACGGAAAAGATGACTGATTAGTGACATAATGAATGTCAAGGTTATGGAACCTTGCACATAAAGTTACAATATCAATGTAGGTAGGCACGGTTAGAACAATCAGATGTTGATGCCTTGAAAGGGCTGATATTAAAATTATTCCGAATGAAGTTTGTCTAAAAACAAAAAAGGGAACAAATCCTTTATCATCCTGATAAAATAATCCTGCGTTTAGTCACAAAATATTGTATTGGTTTAGTTCCGTCATGGAAGTTTGATTGAATATGACTTCCAAAAGTCCCCGTGCAAGTTGTCATATCCTTCAAGTCAATACACCTATTTGAAGTTCTGCAACAGAATTACGTGCAGGTGTGTTCTGACCCTAAGAAATAAGTAGGTACTTAATTAATTAGAAATGAGATAAGTACACACATGTTCTCAGTTCTCCTATCGCAGTATAACGAGTCTGTTGTTAAGTAATTATCATCATTGCCTTGACTAACAGTCTCGCTAATATCGTGATATCTAGAATTAAGTAGTTATAACTTTATACTAGCTACGGCGATTTAAATGCATGCTGTCTAAAGCTAACCTTCCGCTGCAGGCACAACCGGCAACGCGACCTTGACCACTGAATGACAGAGGTTTTAAAATGGTTGCCGGTAGGCGCATGGCTCGCTGATACATTAATACATTATTGATGTCGATGCGATGCAAACTAATTTTAATACACAGGTTATCTGTCCTTGAAGTGAATTGTGTAAACAATTCAATATTAAAAGGGTGCAAAAAAATACGCTTAGTAAAGAAAATACTTTTTATGATATTTTTATTACGTAGCCTTGTAGCTGAGTAACTTCTCGCGCTAAGACTTTAGAAGTTTTGATGGGAAACACAAACACTTGGATTGGAATACCGTGTAAAAACTATTAAAGTAAAACATACCTATAGCGACATCTAACAACTAACTAAAGTAACATCTAAACAGCAAGCTAATAAATGGGTAGAGCTCCCGTAGCACTCTCGTAGCTCGGTCGTAGCAATAAGTATTTTCAAACTTATTGTAGAGATGGCGCTGATAAATATTTAGTTAATGAACTTTAATATTATAATTACCAATTTGTTTGCAATATTATATGCTTGACAAATACAATGAACTTAGACACACTAAAAGCCATGCTAAAAATATGTTTTTTTTCGTTCTGTGTTGTATTCATGGGTCTGATTCTGTAGAGTCTAAGAAATTTTGAAACATCTGAGTAGGTGGGTATTTATAGGCAACAAACCAATTTTTTTCAAAATGATTTTTATACCTAGAAAAAGAACTCTGTTTTCAGGAAACTAGGTAAAGTTTGTTGCGGTAGATTAGCGCCATTAGATTTGTTACCGTCTTACCAAGGGCGGCGCTCGCGCTGCGTGCGACCGCGCCGCGACGCGAGCCAAGCGGAGCGAGCGCGTCGCAGCGCGGTGTCGTCAGTCTCACTCGTCACATCGATGTAACACAGAGTAGTCGTGTACCCAGGGCTCATTGTAGTTCGCACGAAAGCCCTTAACAGTGCCTATTCAAATGTAGTCCTTTTCGTGGTCGCCAAATAAAAGGCCACCTTCAGAATTTCGAGAGGAAAATCGATGAAAACGTAAGTAGAAATTTTCAATTCTCTTTTAACATTTTCTCGTGTCATTAGTCACCAGATTGCACAATTTACATGATAAAGTTCGCATTTTAAATATCCTAAGGAGTGAAAAGGTAGAGCAATTTATTTAAGTTTCCTCTTTGGATAAAAACCTACTACTGTTTGCATTTGATATTTGCTGTGTCCTAATTTGCAACTTTCTCTTGCGAATAATCGTCGTGCGGCCTCCATCCTTCTCATGCACTCTTCAATGCACGTAACTTAAGGTGAACTTGAGCATTTTTAAGGAAATATATGGAGTTGTAAACGCATAGTGGATGTTTATTCCAGTCATGTATAGAGTCGTCTAGACGCGCGGCATTCGGCACTTGACCCCAATCGGTTTGTGAACCGAAAACGTGGAACAATGTCCCCCTGTGAGCACGTGGGGCGTATATTTAGACCCATCGGAAAGGAAGATGTCCACCGCGGAACGGTCACACACAAAGTTTATGTAAATATCATACCAAGAAGGGGAAGTGTTATAGATATTTCAAGTTTATTATTGTGCTAATGGGCAGGTAGCGCTAATACTCACACTGGCATGCCAAGATCACTAGAACAATTTCAAAGTCATTCGTGAAATATGTCACTAAATTATTACAGACCTACCAACTCCTAGAATTACCTTGCCTTTACAAAAATTTTGTGAAAAATACGACGGCTCACCTTCGCAAGTCAATGATATTTTAGTGTCGGAAATAATTAGTCAACACTTTATGAATAGATAATACAAAATAGATGGGATGCCTAGGTGAGGTGATAAAGATTAATAGGTTTGCTGATATACGGCGGTGTATAATGGAAAATCACAATGGAATACATATAGACATAAGTATCATCTACGAGTTAAATCGTTTGGTTGCATAATGCGTAAAGGTTAGTATAAAATACAGACGAAACTGTTTAAAATTTGATGAAGTAATTAACAAAATAAACTTCAAATACTTAGGTTCTTAAATTTATTTCATCAATCATTCCAATTTGTTTGCGGTTACACGCCTCGTATATATTTAATGTTTTCCGTTTGAATTACAATAACAATGCAGGAAACTACAAAATCAACTACCGTGGTGTATTGTTACTATTTTCCCTCGACAACATATAAAAATTGCCATTCAATGTGTGTGTTTTATGTTGGATGCCACTTGATTTCATGAAATAATATTTCTTATTAGCTACATAGCAGCTACATTCTTATTTCAAAACCGTTTCATAACCTTATCCATATCGCTAGCGAGTTTATAATCTAAGGTAACGACGTTGCACAGAATGTTTTACATTTAGGTTGGATAAGGTACCTATCGCTCTAGGTACAAGAGCGGGGACGAAATGGGAGTTCCTAGGGATTACGTCACTGGCAGTGGTGAGATTTAGGGCACAGATAATTTTTAGTCAAACGCCGTAGAAATTTTAATTGTCCAAATATTGTAATCTTTTTAATTTTGATTGTAAGACCCGTTTAATAGCATTTGTGATAGATTTAATTTAACCTCGGTAATACCAGACAATGGATCAAAATTTAGTTTTTTTGATAACAGTGTTTCCAAGAATTTATAACTTGATGACATGATTTGATTGATCGGTCTTTTAATCAGTGCCTTTATTTCCTATTATCATCACCTTAAATCTTTATAAAATATGTCGTAGGTAAAAACCTCTGACTGATCGTTATTATTAGACGGAAAATTGCGGAAAAACCTCAACAATTGTTCGTTTTGTGCATTGTTACTTCATCATGCAGATTACTTGCTGATAAAACACAGCTGAACACTACACGTGCATAATGATTTTAAACGCCTATAATTTGCCAGAATTTTTAAGTCTTTGTGAACGATTTTTTACTATGTCCGCCTATTGAGGTTTTAACCAGGTTTTTGGGTCTTATCTTAACCCAGGGTATGTGAGTTGCGCAGTGATCAGATCACATATCGAACAAGAACAAGGTACAACTTAAAACATTAGAGTGGAGAGTGTCGTGATCTATCTTGTTTAAGCAATCTCGGTGGTGGTAAGCTACGTTCGTTATTATGTATTTGCTTGGAACGTGCGTTTTAAAGAGTAGTGATTTATATTAATTATTAACATAGCTAATTCTGCAATTAAAACACTCTTTTATAATCGTTTATAAAATTTGTAGGTATACAACTATTCCTCCAAAAGTAGAATCACATTTATGCATTTATAATCTGGAGTTCATTTCTCGTACACGTGTGCCACTTATTGATTTAATGGCTTTTTGCTGGAGAACTGTAATTTACGACCGGAAAGCAAGTTCACGTGAATGACCGTATATGTGAACATTTGACAAGCAACAAGCACAATTAATAAAACAAAAAAAAAGGACTATAGCTTAATGAAATAAAACCTTTCCTATGACACTCGGGGTAATGTAAGGATTCTGTCGATACAATTCCAATACGAATCTGTTTAATGGTTAACTAGTTGCAGCATTTTAAAGAATCGCATATATATACATACATACCTACATGAACTCTAAAAACATTGCACTACATTTCTGGTTGAGCAGTCGTGTAAAAATAATTCACACCTCCTTTAAATAAGTTCATTGACAATTAATCTCACAGACTCCTACGCTGATCAGTATTCTTGTTGCTACGCGCATGCGTGGACAGCAGACGTGACGTAGATATTAACGTAGGACACCTTATGTATTCGCATGTAACCTTATCTTAACTGTGGCGACGTCGTAGACAATTTTAAACGCTAATCAGAAGGCCACGATATGGCGTTGCTAGGCAAATAATTTTCAGTTTTTTGATACTTACAGCTTACAACCTTATAATTACTAACTCAACTCAAACAACTTCAATTTTTATTTAGTTAGCAGTTCTCCGACGTCTAGGGTCTTACGATGTAACCAATTTTTCGCTGCCAAATAATTTTTAGTGAGGAATGTCGCGAAAAGCCGCCGTCGAGTGTGAAGTAGTTACACATTTTGTCTGTCTGGTCTGGATAGCATTTTTATCATCAACAGACCACTGCTGGACATAGGCCTTCCTCTAAGTATTTACCATATTCGCCATGATTGGCATTGTCTGGTAGATTGGCGGAGGCAGTTCAAGGTGTTGCATTTACAGGGAACACTGCTGCCCATTCCCTGGATTCATCACTTAGTCGTCTTTTACGGGACCTATGGTTAGAAATGCTGTGATGCTATGCTACACCACTTGGTGCATTGTTGTGTGAAGATTACAAAGAAGATAAAGATAGTGAGTGTGTCTCCTGTGAGGTAACAGGCCACCTGGGTGTCGTCATCTCGTCTCGCTGACAGCTGATCGCGTAGCCATAGCCGCCGCCGAGTGTCAAGTAGCCGTGTGTCGTCAACCTGGGGCTGACTAAAAGAACCCTACACACTATCATTAGGCCTTAAACATCTTGTCAGATGGTCTAAAAATACCTATCCTGGAGCCGCATTTGCGTTTACACCTGTGGCATTCGTACCGAGCGTCGGGAATGGAATCTACCCGGATATGCCTCTAGATTAGTAATAAAATAGGGTTCTGTTTTGCTACGAAGCGTCTACGAGATAAAGATGGATTAATCCAAAAATACTTTTAGGTCAAATAAAAACGCGCAAAACTAAAATCCTTTTGGATGTGCAATATGAATTAAAAACTGATGCCAATTTATTTAAGTATCTTGCTAATAGGAGAGCATTTACTAGGTGCACGCGTTACTGGTACGTACTCGTTTTTCCGTGGGAATCGAAACATTCATAACCCGAGATAGAAAGTGGTATTTTGTATTGTTTAGTCTTAAAGTATTGAACTGGGGCCTTAACATTAACTCGGGAATACAATGGGGTGTCTGTTAGCTAGGAGCATTATTGTTACGGTAGGTAAGTACATACGTACTACATGCCACGGTTTAACTGTTGTGGTAGGCAAGATGGCTGGAAGATTTGTCATAAAGTCATGCATTGAAAAAAAAAAACAATGCCAAAACTAAGTAAATTGTTATCTGTATTTTTGTATTTCTTTCTCCTTTGTAAACCTTATTTATGAAGAAGATTATCAAAGCTACCTTTGTATGGTATTAAAAAGAATTAAAAGGTTTAAAATTATAAATAAATATCAAACATCTCTAAGCAAATATTTCGTGAAACAAATTCTAATTAAACCCAGTATATTTTACTAGATAGAGCTAGTTGGTATTTATAACTATCTTAAATTAAATATTATGTACATGTAGGTAGGTGGGTACCTACCTATACTGAAAACGACACTAATATGTATGTTCTTTGATAGCATTAAAAGTTGAGACATAAAAACTGTTTCAATGTCGGAACCTGCGTATCAGTTCAGTCCGTACGTGGTCCGTACAGTCACGGAATATCGAATTGTTGGAATCTGTTTTGAAAAGATTTTCCGCGTAAATTATCAGTTCAGTTTGAAATACCCCGATTTAACTATTGCAGCGGGTGTTCCGACCCAAAAATGTTGTAATAAAAAATCATCAAATAAATATATATACCTAATCCAACTTATCTACCTACCTGCTTGGCGAATCTCACCCGAGTGTTGAAAGTGACCCTTGTTTCCTCGCCGTGTAATTATAATTATTGCGTCGTGGGCAGTCTATGGGCTCTCTCATCTTTCAATTGCCGTTTATGTCTCGTACGTGCGAAGCCTAAACATTCATCTAATCTTTATGATATCAAACACTTACCGACTTGCTGTAAATAATAACTACTAAGCTCGAACATGGCTCGAATTGATGCAAAAGTTATTCAAGTAGATGACACTAATGTCACACATTGACGCAAATAGAAACTGCTTAGTTTTCATTAGCATTTTCGCTATGGCATTATATTATGGGGTGAAAGCACAGAGTTACGCGATAGAGTTGCCGTACTGTTGCAGTAAGGACTTGGTTTTTTTTCATGGGAAAATATTTTATTTTCATGGGGAAACAAACAGCAGCAGGGGAAACCACTGATCAAGCGTTTAGTGTTATATAATTTGCTTATAACTTACTTCGGTTAAAATTTTGTTTATTTGTTTCTTACAGATTCGTAGCGGCCTAAACGATTTGTTGACCGTCTGCAGTCGTCCACTGGAGCGCATTCCCGATGGGTTGAGAACGCCTAATCTTCGTGTTTGTGGTACCACCACCGACGCTGTAAGTAAAGCTTTCTTATTGTTTTGCCTTTTCAGTGCATTGAGTTTAACGCAGTGATAGATACGATGTGGGTTTCTTTGGTTCTTTATGTAAAATCTTTAAGTACTTACCTACCAAGCACACTTACCGATGATACGGATACCTACCTTACCTTCTGAGTTGTAAATAAACTCGTACAAACTTGTCGAAACTTGTTTGCCCCATTCAAGGTCCGATGGTCTCGGTCTCGTCTCGGCAGACACTTGCTCTCGTGGTTCTCCCGATTTCGCTCAGTTCATTGACATAACGATGATCTTTGAATTCCGAATCATCACATTTAGTAAGTTCTTACATCACATCACAGAATCGTCGCATGAAACTCATCATAATAAAACACCTTCAAGAAACCGATGCGAAAGTCAATGCTATTAAAGTGTAAAATGGTGACATACTGAAGTTATCTAGTTTATAGTAAAGTAGTTATCATGACGGGAAATAATTTGCAATTTACTTGAAAATAGAACAGGCGGAGGACATCGAACGTACATTCATTAAAATAGGTAGAACAACAGTTACTTACTTCTTTAACAACAAAATAAACAACATAATAAACCAATACAATGGTTTATATCCATACAATTAGTTTAAAATAAAATCGCTTCCCGTGTCCCTATGTCCCTATGTATGCTACGGATTTTGATGCTTTTAAAAAAACGGAAGTATGAGTGAAGTGATTCAAGAGCGGTTTATAGCTATGTATCATCCATGCTAAGAAAAGGTTACATTCCCACGGGAAACACTGGTAGCAGCGGGTAAATCTATGGGCGGGCCGCTAGTAGGTAGTATAACAAATAACCAATATAGGAGACGATATTTAAGTAGGTATGCACCTACAATTTAAAAGTGATTCATATTATCATAATAATACCAAACTGTGACGTAGAATTTCTTGTCATTGAAATAAAAACATATTTTCAAATAGGTTGGAATAGCATCTGTGTAAGTATGTTTACCGATAAATAATGTATCCAACTACAGAAGCCAATAAAATGTTATTGCTTTCAACTAAGTATGGCATCGTCTCTACAATGTTCCACTGAGCTTTGCCCGGAATAATACTAGGATTCCTCAACCCGCTGGATAGCATGTGCAGTGTGCCGGCGACAATAAGTCCTGGTGCGGTCCAATGACCCTGTGGTATGCAAGTGTTCAGGGACGTATGCCGCTATTTGAAAAAGTGTCTCGGTTGTCAATGGAGTGACAGTTGGATGGTTTTGGCCGTTTCATATTCCGCTGACAGCTTGAAGTATAGAAAATAACAGTGGCATAGTGGTATGGAATAATATTTCAGTGTGGATGGCCTTATGACGGCAAAAAATAAGAGAATTCCGTTCATTGAAGTTTTCATAATATCTCGTACTAGGTATCAGGAATTTTTAATTCTAAATATGAAATAGGTGCATCAAAAATTTCACCCGAAAATTGACGCTCGTTTCATTTTATGAAATTACAACTTGAAGATGATGTCATATGTATTCAAATCAGTGACAGAACTATACGCAAGTAGATCCGACCCTATGCTGTTTTATAAAAAAAGCTAAGACTTTTTTGTGCTGTCTTGAACCCTTGAACACATACACGCGCCCTTGCATTGCACTGCAGTTTGCACCCAAGCGGTCAATGCCCTCACGGCGGTCCCATTGACGGCGGCGTTGCACACATGTCACTACGCGTGCAACACTTAGGGTTGCCGCAAACTATACGGACGTTTTTGTGAGTAAAATCCGAAAATTATTCGTACCGTACACAATGGGTCATGACCGCTTTGTATTCATTTTACGAATTCTATTAAAAGAGCGCGCAGTGTCGCTCGCCAAACCACCCGTAGAATCAGGGGCGGCCTTTACTCTATACTTAAAAAAATTTAATGATATTGTAGAGCTTGTATGCTAGGTCTGAGTTAAATAAAAGATCATAACAATACAATTAATTATGGGCGTAACAGCTAGGAAAACTACATAGCATAAACAAGATAATAATATAAAGTAGGTAGATATAGTTATTTAAAATCTAATGTAGTCATGTTTAATATTTAGCGTTATTATGCTGGGGTGAGTTAGGTATTAATTACGGTCTATGAATGCGGCGCGGTGCTCGATCGCACGCGTCGCTCTGGGCGTGTGTTGTCCCTTTCTCACTCGCAGGGCGAGACTGGCGACGTGCGCGCAGACCGCCTGACGGCGCCACGCGGTGATTTCTGCACCGCAGTCAGTCACTCAAAACCGTTCGGACAGGAGGGTATCGCCTATTGTGCGGATTTCCCGCCACGCGTTTTGTGATGCCGCGTGTAATGGACGATTCAATTTGAGATCGCGCGTGTTGATGCATCGTATTATTGCGTTTCTCCTGGGTTGTACTGGAATGCCAGGCTTAGTGATTGTTGGATGTCTCGACGTCTTCCACGTGAGCGTCGCGTTGAATAGGCATCAGGTGGCCATTTTGGCCCGCGTTTGTACGACCCAAATTCGGGTTGGGTCACGCGTAATGACTAATATCAAAGTGAAATACGAACAGAAGCTGTGAGTGGTTTGAAGTGAATAACGCGCCAAGGCTGTAGTGGAATGCTGGGTGTCGATATCTTTTCCACCCAGCCCTGTAAGTACCCACGGAATTCCTCTTTGATCCATTCCCTGTACTTCCTTTCTCCGTTGGGTATTTTATGCATTTGGACCGGCACGTTGACTGTAAGTTAAACCTGGTTGTTTAGTATAGAACTGTTTATTCGTGTTAATGGTGTGTTCCCTTTAGTCATATTTGTTGTACCATATCATTGTGACTCCTTAGTACGAATTGCGGAATTCGTGGGGTGATATAATTTGGAGGTACTTACTTATAATCTAGTGCTAATACGTGTGACGTAACGCCAGATCGGCAGACGGTATTTACTACCGAATTGAGTTATGTAAAGGTCAGAACACATCATTTGCCAATTTCACTCAACTTAGTTAATTAAGTTAAATAGATTTAGGTTCACGTTTAGTTCATAGTATGCGCTGCTATATTGTGCAGCGTATGCTATTTAGCGCTGCGTAACGCGGCCATTGTCTGCCTTCAGTTGAACTCCTGGTATTTTACTAGAAATTTACCTGTGTAAATCGCTTCCACTGCGGGAGTTTAGCTTGGAATTAGACAAGTCAACTTTACAACAAAAAAAAAACATTTAATAAAATGTACAAGCATTAACTTTTTTTAACGCACACGTCTCTAACACGAAACTCGATTAATTGTGTTATCTACCAAATTAATCAATTGAATTTAAAAGCTCGGTATAATTTAGAGCCAATTCACTGAATTATAAGATTGGTTTAGCGCGTAGCAGGAATTTCTGCAGACAGGAATATCCGGTCGCTCTTCTGAATAAAGAAAAGAACAAGTTCAACAGGGTTTTCAAAAGAATGGAACTGATATCAGATTATATATAGTTCATTGTTCGGTTAATAAGGGGACCTAACGAAATCTAAGAAAAAAAAATTATAAGTAAGGTGCACCGTCCCAATACCACGAAACAAATGACCATTATATAATTAAACAAATACATACACACAAATCACGGCTTGATAACCCTGGCAGGGCAGGCAGAATTTTAATGGCCATTAAATACGGTCGCTACCGCCACGTGTAACAAATATTTGAGGGCTGTTTCACCAAAATCGTTTACTATTGTGACAGGTTGTCAGCCTGTCGCCTAAAATTGTAAAACACATAAAACACTCAAGTCCTTTAGTCGCCTCTTACGACAACCGCGGGAAAGAAATATGTGATGCTATTCTTAGTCGGCATCACAACCAATAAAAAGAAACATTTAAATGCAGGCTCGATCCTGCGACCTTTAGTTTCACTTTCATTTTTAAACTAAACAAAATATAAAAATCGTTTCGGAATGTCGGTATGCATCTACCTGCTTCAGATCTGATCCGTGCCTAATAGCCGTTAGGATGCGGTTTAGAAGGACACCTTTAGAAAGTGAACAAACATCGTACAATAGGTACCTACCTGTATATGAGGAAGGACGATTGTAAACAGATCACAGTATAACGAGTTAAAAAAAGAGATTCTGGATCTTTTGCAGATAAAAGAATGATCATAACTCAAATTGGTACATATACTTAATAGTTAGCCTTGATTGCACGTACTGAAACAATAGAGAATAAGTGGTCATGCATTACTTGGATAGTGAGTAGGTACTCACCATTTATACAGAAACTTTAGAACTGAAGTTTGGACCGCGCTTAGGGTCTCATCACCTGGAGCTCAAAACAGTCAAGCTCACGAGCGGTTAAACGCTCAAATTGCCCTTGTGAGTCTTACCGCGGCATAAGAACGGTCCAAAGTCCAAACTGTGAAACCCAGCCTGATCTTGACTGTACCCTACTAATGCACATAGCACTTTGCATCCACACTAAATTGTTCACTATTTTGTATAAAACATTTTTTATTGAAATTGCTAAGTAATTGCACTAAGCAAATTAAGTATTTGACGGGCGCGTCGTAGTTAGTACGAGTAGTTAATATGTAGGCAGTTGTCAGAAAAAAAAGTGTATAACAAAATATTGGAGATCCATCTATCACTTAAAATTATCAAATTGTGAGAAATATAGAGCTAAGTTATTGGTAAAATAATAGCGAATATCTCTATGTAATCGACTGTCACTCCGTCTCAATTCCGATGATTCTGTGTGTGAAGAGAAGTTAAGTTATAATGAAGTTATATTTAATTTACCAAGTGGCGTCCGAAATTGAGCAAATTTTTCCAGTAAAGAGGTAGTAAACAGCTAAATTAAAGTTATTTACAGAGATGTTATTCAAAAGAATAATTGGCTTTTCGATCACGTGTATGAATAACAAACTGTTGCAATTTATTTACCGGCTTTGTATAAGTTAGACATAAGTAAGTTAAAAAATTGGATTTATATTTTATTTTCTTTCCCTCAACCTCTGTGGTAGACAGATAAAGACCAGTTGATCTCGACATCTTGTGCATATCACATCTTGGTGGTGCCTGGTAGCAGCCGTCAGATACAGATCTATCACGCAGAGGTTAGTAACTGATAAAAACGTCTGAGTATAGTAAGAGTTAGTTGAAATTCCCGTGATAAATACGTAAAGATAGTATCGTGATGTGGTTAGTTGATAATGACGCGTCCACGAGTAGTATTTGTAATCTTATTTATCGAAACTAAAGATTGGATAAATAAATCATTGATTAATTAAGTTTCTCACTTGTCATAGTCATACAGCTATCCCGTTGCCACATTTTATTAGCTCTACAATATATTAGCTATTTAACATGTTTCTTTAGGTACTTACATTAAAATTATAATGATCAAAGACGCTTTGTTTAATAAGGAACTATATTTTTTATTGAAATTTTTAGCTGACGGCTTTGTTTTTCCTTTTCCAAAGTACATAAAAAAAGTAATAACGCCTTTCAGAAACTAAAATACGCGTAGAAAGCACGTAGTAGGGAAGCAATGTCATACATACGTTATCAATATCACTAGTGCGACATGTTGTAATCATCAATTGACATGCGCGCGATGCCGTGACGCATGCGACTTGGGGGAGGGCGGCGCTTGCGCCCAGTAGCAGGGCACACACACACATACACACAACAATAATACAACGAACAGACTTGTTCATGGTGATATTATAGTTCGTCGGTGTTATGCCCATAAAACTAAATGCACAGTATCTATTTAGCCACCATTACCCTGCATTATCAGTGGCCAGCATCAGTTTCTCCGTGTGAGCCCTAGCTTCCCACAAAATAGTCAGGTGTAGATTTCAAGGGCTAAAATTGCAGAGTCCATGAACTATTATTATATAGTAGGAGGTTTTTGAATTAATTATGATTATGCTTGATTAAGTATATAAAATTGATAACCCACGACAATTCATGGTGGTTTCCACTAGACAAAATAAGAATAACATGACTTTTGCTAAGGAAAAACGTGAACAAATTGTGAAATCTTGTAAGTACATGTAATTTGTAGTAAATTTGTTCTTCATTGTACAGTAGGTGTATATTAAGTAGGTTTACGTATTACCATGTACGGTCGCGTTCTAAAGTGGAGTCATAGTTAACACAAACCTCAGAAAACAAGTCGCTCGCACCCGCGGCGACACTCACACAATGACACAAATGACGTATAACATACTATAATTTGACGAACTACCATTGTATAATAGGCTGAGTAGTATTGACTATTTCACTACATGAGTCATTAGCTTTGATAGCTTGGTCAGTAGCGCGGTCAAGCTAATTCTTGACCGTTATTGTGGAGACAATGGTTCGAATCCCGACATCTTCGTTGTAGTTTTTATTTTATCAAATGAAGCAAAATTTAGTAAATTTTGAATTACATTTTAGTTGTTGCTAGATCGTTTGCGAGATAGTGCGTGTGCTAAGTTATTTTTTTAACCTAAGTTTATTTATTAAACTTCAGTGTTTATTTCTTCGAAATGCATACTAATATCAGTTTGCAGGATAGGCAGCGTATTGTTGCGCTGCAATTATCTGTGGCGCTGCATGATATTGGATTTAATTTAACTCAAATTGCTAATCAGACTGGTCTGGCCGTAAGTATAGTTTTATTTCATTACAATTGTATTTTAAATATTAAAAACTTTGACTCATAGTATGTTGGTAGCTGTGAACCGATTAGTATAAACTTTTTTATTAATAATGCTACTTTGTTTTAGTGGAAGACTGTTAAACGTTGGGTTACACGTTTTGAAGAGGAAGGTAGCGTAAAAACTCGACTCGTCTTATTAATGATTCACAGCGGAGGATGATGGTGTAACAATATGAAGAAAATGGTTCTGCCGCTGGTCCAGGCGAATTAGTAGCACAAGAAACAGGGCGTGCAACTGCCGCTAATTATGTTGATATGCTACAGGAAAGCATGCTACCGACGACGGTGCGAAATGTTTAACTGTTTATCCTGATAGTGAAGTTCCTCGTTTTGCATTTGTCCAGGATAAATTGTCCAGTGCATCGAGCTGCCGTGGTGTATATTGGTTTAGCCAGCACCCAGATATCCAAGTTATTCGTTGTCCAGCAAAATCTCCGGACTTAAATCCCATAGAGAATTTATGGGGTTTAATGGTGCAAAGGTGGGACATGCGCAATGAAAGAACTACAGAAGCTTTAGAGGCTCACTGCCTGGGAGTGTGGGAGAGTACCAGAGGAACAGATATATGCACTTATTTGATCGAGTCTATTAAGTGTTGTTGAAAACAGCGGAGGTAACACCAAATACTAATTATGTAAGCGGCGATTTTTACTTAAGATTCCAATCAGACCCGATCTAGCATACATTGCTGATTATCTTGTGTATTTCATTATAATATATGAATATACACAAAATAATCAGCAATGTATGCCGAAGCGGGCCTGATAAATCGTTGCTCACTCAACCTCTGTTTACCTGCTTACCCGCCTACTATTGCAGTAGGTATTTGTGGAGCATTACATTAGCAATTAAATTATGCTAAAACATCGATTTATATTTATATAAGATTGATAATTATTAGTCAGTTATCTTAAGGCCTTGCTTCAATATCTTTTCATTACGAAAACGAGTACTTAAGCTAAAACCTTGAGATGTAGGCAAATAACTGATTTATTATTATTACAATTACTTTTACTTCCGAGGAAAGTGCATCATCGTTAAACATAGAACAATAAAATAATTACTAACGAAATTATTACTTAAATAACTTTATTGAAAGATTCAATCCAAGATTTGGATCATTCCTATGATCTTATAAATAATTACCTATCGATGTTTCAGCTAATGAACACTTAATATCATTTTACATAATATTGTGTTTTATCATTCAAACAAAACTATTAACTATGTATTACGACAGCAAGTATTTTATGTAGTTTTACATACTCGTATCTTATGGTTACCAAAAGTTCTCATTCATGTCATTATGTTATTTACATAAAGTGATACCATACCTACCAATAAAATAATTTCTTACCTTACTTTTTGTTTTATTACAATATTATAGGTTTATGTTTTTAGATATAATATTTTGATACATAATTTACAATAAACATTTATAGATATAATACATAGATGAATATATAGAACAATATTATATAAAATAATTATTACTGGAGAAAATATGGTAAAAACATTTAAAAAAACATTATTCAACATACAGAGATCGGATGAGAACCCGGTTCCGTTCTGATTAGAAGGTAAGAACTATTACCGCTAAGCTACGGTAGCTTGTGATCAATACGACGAAATAAAGATATGTAATCTATTGCTTTACTACAAGTGAACGAATAAGGATAACTATAATACGGTTTTAGACAAACCAGTGTGATGTATACTTTGTGGTGATGTGGTGGCGAATAGGCTATCACCGAGAAATTATTTCAAAGATTACATAGATGTCGCTTATAGGTGGTAATCTGTTTAAGTTTTAATGCTACGCCTTAAGGTGGACTTTTCTACTTACAGTCGATAATCTTACGTGTGTGCGTAAGTTAGTAAAGTAAGTACAGAGGATAATAACCCGTATTGCAATCTGTCAAGTGGTCTAACTATGACTCCACTTATGAATCCGACCGTACAACGCCAAAAGGTGCAAAATTCCTTATCTCTGTAAATGTCTCCATGATTCATGTAAACTAGAAATACCATCAAGAACACAGTCAAGGAGACCATTATTGGCGAGCCATTGATGTTACTATACGATCATAGATCTATCGATCATTCAAGAGTCTTACGCATCTAAGTGCGATAATATGATATTTTAAGACATTGTAACATCAATGCATGTACTGTTGAATCAAAACTGTATGTGAATCAAAAATACGACACCGGCCTTATAAGTATTACTAAGGTTTATATTTTTCATCTTTTAAGCAAAATATTAAAAAAAGATAGTTTAAAATTGTGTAGAATAATCAAAACGTGAGATTGTGTCGAACAGGTGAAAAAAAGTAGGTATTATGTTTGCGAAATTAAATTGCGTCATTGACTGCTTATTTGCATTTAAGTATAGGATTTGCTCTCATTTTCGTATTTGTTTGCGATTTATTTTTAGCAAAAAGTAGACGTTTGTGCAAGTTTTGCTAAGAATGCAATATTTTTACTAGACTACGTTTTTACCACATTAAGTTTCAAGTTTCAGTTTTTATTGCATAATCAATATAAAGAATTATAAAGATCTTTAGACCACTTTTCTTTTCGAGAAAGTGAACAGCATGACACTGAAACACAATTAATGATTGGTCGTTTGGTAGGATAAGACTTACGATAGGATAAAAATATCGCATTATTTTAATACTTATCCCTTTCTTTACTGCAGCGAGAGAAATATCTTAGTTTTAATTGTTTTGATGTGATACACACAGACTACCAGGGCCCCGATTCTCATATTTTTAAGTCACTGTAATGCCATCGAATGACAATTGTTATTATAATGCCTCTGTGGTTTTCTATACTTTAAACTGTTAACAGAATACAAAATTACCAAAACTGTCCGATGACAGGCCATTTACACGTAACTAAAACGATTTTCATTTAGCAGACTTCAGGCCCTGCTAAGTCGGTTGGAACTTGGCTGTTGTAGGTGTATCTACATAGGAGCTAAGGGTTTTCGCGAGGATATTTATTTCCTGGAATATGATGGCGATACGCGTGCAAAAGTATATTTACCACGGGAGCATCATCGTAAAATTCACCAAAGCAAATGTACGTTCTGGCTTCAGTATTGATTTACTTCGCATAAATGTAACGCAACCCACGGGCGTATTGCAAAACAGAATATTATATTATAATGTAGCCTTAAAAGTTTAGAAATACCACACACAGTGATATTTTAATTAGTGCATACAGGTGAACCTGTAAGTGTGATTGCGTATCCTGACTGCGGACTGAGGTACAGGAATAGTTTAATTGAGTATTTCACTACCTCTATTATTCTCTCTCTGTTAGTGTAGGACATCGAGTCGTCAAACGACACGATGAACCCTGGTCTCAGAGTTTTTCAACCGCCTACTACTAGTGGTAGGCCTCTGACATGGTTGTGTAACGACCGCCGCCGTCTAATTATGATACACTAATTATACCATCTAAAGACTGTTAGATATTGTTATTAAAGAGATTTCGTCGATATAATCTACGTAGATAGTTAATATTTATATATAGGTAGGTAGAGTACGATTTTGATACACCATATGTATAGATTTTTAAAATGAAGCGTGAAAATAATCAGATTTATTTTTATTTTGAGTTTAAATAAGTATTTAAACAGTTTTTTTTTAATTTAACACAATTAAATAAGAAATGCATCTTTTTACTGAAAACTTTATGTTTTTTTACAGATAATTTCATTTCATTATGCCTAACTGAACAAATCATGTGAACCAACTTAATTACTATAAAAAATTTAATACTTGGTCAGCTAGTTGCCATGGCGCCTAGCGGTTTGTCATATTACGTTAAGTGGGCGATATGGATCTTAAACATATCTAAATCGCGCGATATATCATATTTCTAATACTGCCTATTCTATGACATGACACGGGTAATCAAAGAAATAGGAAGAGATAGTGAACTGGCTTTGAACAGGAGCCGCAGTCGCTAAGCAGACTTGTCTGAGCTCATGTTGCGGATTGCGGTTTCCTGCAGAATATGTTACAACCGCACGCTACGATATGATAAGTAGGTATACGATGTATCTGCATCAGTGGAAATACCTAAGATCATATCTTCTCGACAAGCATCCAAGATTATGAACTACTTTTAGAAAAGACCGAAATTTGTAAAAAGAATTGGACCTCTTTTAGAAAAAGCCGCTATTTGGTATTATTTTTTTATTTGTGTGGGAGAAATTGTAGGTAGATGATTATGAGAAAGAATGTGATTTGTGAGATTCACACCTTTGTACACTATATCTAGCTAAGAGTACGATATGTGAAACGTGTGGCGTAGCTATTGTGTGTGATTAGCGCCTCTAGGCCTCTACCTACCTCTCGAACAAGTAAGCTCTACAAAGAAGCGTAAAAAATATTAAATGTACCGGACAAGTAGTAACTGTGTTTATTCCAAAACAACTTGCCTTTATGATTTAAACATGGTTTTAGTCCTATCATGCTGGAGATTTTCTGAAATAAATTCACATCATCATAAATTACCAAGTAACGCGCGTTATAATTTTTATTGTAAAGATAAATATTTACATTTACTTTAAGCGAAGTTGTTGAATTTCTATCTGCGTGTTGTTTAGGAAAAACTTCAGCAAACTCAAACAGTTTGCCTTCATGAGTTATACGGAAAATATATTTATTGTACAACGCATCCTGTTTTGTCTTTCTTACAACGATTTTAATTATTAATTGTCTGAATTAGCTCACCCTAGGTAGGTATACCACACCTTCAACAAAGTTTGAATCTTGAGCAAACACCACATTCGTGGAAACATTGAAATACGTATCACGACTGTTTCAAAGAAACTGTGTGTATGTAATCAATCACATTTTCTGATAACAACGCCACGGCCAACAACATGGACAACTGAAAAATAACACTTCTGCGTATGCCCGGGAGAGAATGCCGCTTGGCAATAGGCCCGCCTTTTGTTCTATTTACAATAAAGTATTTAATCCTACTAATATTAAAAAAATTTTTAGTTTGATACTTCTTCACGCAAAAACTACTGAACCGATTGTAATTGTAATTTAGCACACATATAGAAGGTAGCATAGATTAACACCTAGGATAGTTTTTATCACCACATATCGGGGAACGCCGCGGGTAACAAAGTAAAGCTAGTAAAGTATTAACATTAAATAAATAAACATGCATTTTAGGTGAAAAAACTTGCACGGGAAATCCTTGACACCCTGAAATTCCGCGGCTGTACTCTACGACTTGCGAAAAGTAGTTTTCGTTAAATTTTGAATTGTTTGGAATGACTTCAAAGCTTTTATCTATTAGCAATTTATAAACTTTGCAGTCGTGATTCCCTAAGGGAACTGTTTAAGGAAATTAATATTATGACTGTACCGTGTCAATATATTTATGAAAATATCATGTATGTTAGAAAAAATATAAATACTTTCACTAGAAATTGTGACAGGCATAACCGCAATACAAGGAGTAAAAATAAAATAGATCAACCTAAGCATAGACTCGCTAAAGTTAGCACTTCATTTGAAGGTCCAAGTATAAGATACTATAACAAAATACCGGAAGATATATTGAGTTTATCAGAAAGTAAATTTAAGTCTGTTATCAAGAAAACATTATGTTATAAAGCTTACTATAAGTTAGATGAGTACATTAATGACAAAGAGGCATGGAGCTCTGAAATTCCAGCGCAGCACAAGAAACACGCACTCATTTTTAATACCAAAATGGGGCGTGCGTGGAGTTTACAACTGACATAATTTTATAAATCTGCATGGATGTAATTTCAATTGTTTAAAGTAAATATTTTATAAGTTAAAACTGGTAGATTTATCTACTGCAATTTCTACAAAAAAAAAATATGTAGCCATTTTTGGTCTATACATATTTTTTTTAACTTACAGAATTAGCTAGGGTAGCTTAGGGGCTAGTAAGATTGTTAATTTAGAGTAGGAGCACTTCTGGGCAGGTTTTTTTGGTGGGTTTTTCCTGTTCAGGAGGTCCGATTAATTATACGCATGTAAACTACACGCTTTCAAAATCTTGACTTCAATTTGAAACAAATATCGTTTTCAGATGGTGGTGGCGTAAACTTACATGCCGTGTGATTAACCTGGCCAGCCCCGTGGCAGTGCTTTGATTTCTATTTTTTTTCTCCCGCCCGAGCCGGTTTTCTATTAGGACATTACAAAATTGTTATAAAAAAAAGAAAATTGTGTGATACAAATTTCTTTTTTTTACAATGACGGTTCATGACGTCAATCCACACTAATATTATAAATGCGAAAGTAACTCTGTCTGTCTGTCTGTCTGTCTGTCTGTCTGCTACGCTTTCACGGCCAAACCGCTGAACCGATCTTCATGAAACTTGGCACAGAGATTGCTAGCATACCGAGAACGGACATAGACTACTTTTTATCACCATTCGAGGGTCTGGAGTATAGATGTTGACCACCAGGTGTACCACCAGGAGCCCAGCTAAACTATTAGAGATACAGGCATGGTTCCAAAACAAAAGTTGTTCAGTATGATGGGCCGCTTCTTTTCACAAGGACATTGAGGATCTGGAGTACCTTATGTAGACCACCAGGTGTACCACCAGGAGCCCAGCTAAACTATTAGAGATACAGGCATGGTTCCGAAACAAAAGTTGTTCAGTATGATGGGCCGCTTCTTTTCACAAGGACATTGAGGATCTGGAGTACCTTATGTAGACCACCAGGTGTACCATCAGGAGCCCAGCTAAACTATTAGAGATGCAGGTATGGTTCCAAAACAAAAGTTGTTTAGTATAATAGGTCGCTTCTTTTCACAAGGACATTGAGGATCTGGAATACCTTATGTAGACCACCAGGTGTACCATCAGGAGCCCAGCTAAACTATTAGAGATACAGGCATGGTTCTAAAACAAAAGTTGTTCGGTATGATGGGCCGCTTTTTTTTACAAGGACATTGAGGACCTGGAGTACCTTATGTCACCAGGTGTACCATCAGGGACCACGTAAACTATTAGAGCTACAGGTATGGTTCCAAAACAGAAGTTTTTCAGTATGATGGGCCGCTTCTTTTCACACGGACGTTGAGGATCTGGAGTACCTTATGTTGACCACCAGGTGTACCATCAGGAGGCCAGCTAAACTATTAGAGATACAGGCATGGTTCCAAAACAAAAGTTGTTCGGTATGATGGGCCGCTTCTTTTCACAAGGACATTGAGGATCTGGAGTACCTTATGTAGACCACCAGGTGTACCATCAGGAGCCCAGATAAACTATTAGAGATACAGGTATGGTTCCAAAACAGAAGTTGTTCAGTATGATGGGCCGCTTCTTTTCACAAGGACATTGAGGATCTGAAGTACCTTATGTAGACCACCAGGTGTACCATCAGGAGCCCAGCTAAACTATTAGAGATACAGGCATGGTTCCAAAACAAAAGTTGTTCAGTATGATGGGCCGCCTCTTTTCACCAGGACATTAAGGATCTGCAGTACATAATGTAGACCACCAGGTGTACCATCAGGAACCCACGTGAACTATTAGAGATACAGAAATGGTTCCAAAACAAAAGTGGTTCAGTATGATGGGCCGCTTCGTTTCACAAGGACATTGAGGATCTGGAGTACCTTATGTAGACCACCAGGTGTACCACCAGGAACCCACGTAAACTATTAGAGATACAGAAATGGTTCCAAAAAAAAAGTTGTTCAGTATGATGGGCCGCTTCTTTTCACAAGGATATTGAGGATCTGGAGTACCTTATGTCACCAGGTGTACCATCAGGAGACCACGTAAACTATTAGAGATACAGAAATGGTTCCGAAACAAAAGTTGTTCATGATGATGGGCCGCTTCTTTTCACAAGGACATTGAGGATCTGGAGTACCGTATGTAGACCATCAGGTCTACCATCAGGAGCCCACCTTATTGGAGATACAGAAATGGTTTCAGAACAAAAGTTGTTCAGTATGATGGGAATAAGTTGAGAAAGGACATTGCCTTCTTTACCGAGGACAGAAAAACAAAAAATGTGGTATATAGAGGTATAAAAATGTATAACAGTAACTTATATTACCTTTTGATCTGTCTAATCTACTTATGCTAACCATTTTAGTGTGCTCAAATCGGCACCTCTGGAGTAAGTACTCTGTTATCTACTGACTTTTGTATTCATTGGTTATAAATATTGATCTCTCAGGCCGGATAGCAAATTTTGAATTGTCCCTTTAACAACAGAAGCAAGCAAGTCATCTTTAAACAGTAGAGATAAGAACTGTTCTAATATCACTGTCACACTTACTATGTATACACATACCTACTTTAGAACTTCTGCCTAAAAAAAAACTATCTAACGCGGACGAAGTCGCGGGTAAAAGCTAGTAAGTGATATGATAATACTATCCTACATTGAATAAAGAATTTCAATTTCAATATTAAATGATACTTATTATTATGATAGATCTAATTTTAAAATTACGCGACACATTTCGACTCCTACAAAAAAAATTAAATTTGCTTTGACATACCTACCTATCCTACGTGATATTATCGCCGTGAGTAATTGAAAGTCAAATATATAGTAGGTAGGTAGTATATTTGAAGTAAAAACTAGGTAAATAAACATAAGAAAATATTCTAAATCCTACAGCATTACGTACCATACATACACACACACATTTTTCATGTATTTTTTTTGTGGTTAATTTATCTAGTTGTACAGTCAAGATCGGGCTGGTACTTTGGACCGTTCTTATGCCGCGCGCATAAGACTCACATTGGCGGTTTGAGTGTCTAACCGCACGTGTGCTTGATTGTACTTTTGATGCTATTGATTTGTAAGAAATATGAATAATGGTTTTTTTTTAAACATCACTATTGTGTGGTTTACAAAATGGACGATGATTGCTTCAGGAGCGCTACATTGTGCATTGTCGCATGTCGGTATTTTGTAAATTCGTATGATACAATTGAATCAAATGTTTTTTCTTATTGTAAACCGAAATTGTTGCGAAGTACTTACTTAGAACTCACAAACATTGCTTTACCACAATACATATCTGTATCTAGATATTTTCGATAATAGCTTTTCTACAAAAATTTGATGAAAATAAACACAAGTACGAACTAAGTATACATATATACATATATCAATTTATACCAATGCCGGGGTAAGCAGAGCGTAAACGGTCACCTACGCCACGTCTAACAAACTTTTGAGGGTCATTCAGATAATTATGTATCACTATATTGAGAGGTTGTCAACCCATCGTCTAAAATTGCGAAACACATGTAAGCCTCGAGTCCTTAGTCGCCTCATACGACGCCCACGAGTAAGGAATGGGGTGATGCTATTCTAAGCCAGCATCACACGGCTGTATAAAGTACCTAAATGTAACAATTTTTAATATCATTTCTCATAATTTAAAGCATAGTATTTTATGCTTTTTGCAGTTATTTAAGGACCCCTTTTATGATTTGGTACGCACCTTGGACCCCTGATACAAAATATTTAAATTCTAGAGATAAGTATAAAGATATTATGTACCACATGTAGTTAAAGTAAATTAAATCATGAAATCTTAATATCTTTAACAATAATGGATCATTACCTATTAAGTTCTAATGTTTGGCCTGGATCAAATTATATGTCTGTTGCCAAGTGCTCAAAGTGAGACAACTTAATGCCTTTGAAATAGGAAAACGAAACGATGTTGATTCTTGCGGGACATTTCCTTGGCAAATTCTTAGTCTATTCTTGTCTCATTCTTCAAAAGCAAAATAAAAACTACTTTTGTTATTTAATAGGTTTACTTCCTTAAATATGTAGTATTAGAGAGCGTAGTCTACATACATACATAAATCACGCCTATATCCCTTACGGGGTAGGCAGAGCGTTAACGGCCGTAAAATGGATATTAACACCACGTCTGACAAAAGCTTGGGGGTCAATTAGATAACTGTGTATGACTATAGTGGCAGGTTGTCAGCCCATCGCCTAAAACTGCAATACACATCCCTCGAGTCCCTTAGTCGGCTCTTACGACACCCATGGGTTAGAAATAGGGTGATGCTATTCTAAGTCGGCATCACATGGCACTACTACTACTACTAGAGCGTAGTCTACTTTGTGTAAATGCAAACGTTTTAGACACAAATGACTGCCCTGCAGATTGCCTGTTGAAAGCAATAGCTAAGAATAGGATGGATCCTTGACTGACAGATAAAATAAGTGCTACTTTTGAATCGACATTTTGTATTAAAAACTGCAATGTGACGTCATGTATCACTAGTTATAATTAAGTCTAAGCCTAACTTTATCAATAATAGGCTTCGACTGTATCATAAATCCTTTAGTCTGCATGCGGCAGAAAATTTTGCAAGTTTTCCGAAATTATATAATTTATAAATAGTAAAAATGACATCTCATGTTTTAGTTTTAAGTAAAAGTTTTGAGCAGATACAACATTTTTGCATTTTAGTAAATACTTACGCTGTCAACTACCTAATTGGCTATGGAAGTGCCAATGAGAATCGAGACCATTAGAGTTATTATTAGGGTATTGTCTAGCTTTCCACGTGTAAGCCAGTTTTGTAGGTACTTAAGTAGGTATAGTATATTATTTCAGCCTAGGCTTAGTTTTAGTTCCAAGTCTTAGTGCATTGTGCTTGCGGCTGGGTCTATGAACACGCCGGTATACAGAGAGTGGAATTAAATTATAAAAATGTAGCCGGAAAAAGAAATTGTATAACCCTTATCATCTGCTACGTCATTTTTGTTTTACGTCAAACAAGTTTACGACTGCATATTATCAAGACGACGTAACAGGTAGGTGTAACTATCAGCAACAATTTGGGTAACCGAGGCGAGTGTACTCGTGAACGGCCTCGACAGTAGCGCCACTTCGCAAAGAAAATATTTTCTCTTTATACAAACAACCTATCGAAATATCCGTTAGTCCGTTGCCCAAGTTTTTTGTATTATCCTTAAGTCAAATTGGAACTTGCAAACTCAATAAAACATTTGCTGTAATTGCAAACTCAATGAAAAGTTATGAGAATTGATACCAAAAGCGGCCGTGTTTAGGCACTTTTTGCTATTACTTTAATTACAGCGAAAACGTTAAGGAGAAAACTTTTTTTTTACACTGTCGAGGTGGTTCACGGCTACACTCTCATACTATGGTTGACACAATGTTTCAGTATTTTGACAATGCTTGTCGCGGACATATTTTGTGATTGTTTATTTAATTTTTGTTTTTGAATTAAGTTTTTTGAATAAACCAAAAATAAAGTTGCATACGTTATCATTGAGTAGCTATCCAAATGAATAGATATTTTAAATTTTATTAATTATCAAAACTTAAATTTTCCAGAATTAATGTCATTAGATCTCTTATTTATTTATCTATTTTCATTCACTTTTTATGATACTAAAGATTTTTCCTCAGAGTTTTAGTAATTACTCAAATGTCGTAAAATAAAATACATTACTTTCCGAGTAAGTATATCTATCAGACACAAGATCAAATATTATTAAAATCTTTATTTGACAAGCTATATCTAGAATTACTTTTTAAGTTTCAATCTTGTGTAGTTGATAATGGAAGCCACATTAGAGTATCTTCTATTGACTCTATGATACCTTATCTGCAGACTTCTGTTCACCTGAAGTGACACCTCAGTTGCATTCTAGACAACTAAGCAACACGGACCTTGCTTTATTGAATACTGTTCGAACAGTATTAGATTAAAGTAAGGAGGAAAGTACTGAACCAGTAGTTCCGTTCCTTTGTGAAGTGATAAACAAAAATATTTATTGCGTTTTTATTTAACAAGTGCGTATGGTTATAATTGTTTATGTTTACAAATTGAACCGAAGTGCTTTTCCTTTACAAACTCACTAGATAGTTTTTGCTTTATCTATTTATCAATGTGTACGTTTTATTTATCTCTTCGAACGCTTCCGTCGTTCTCAATTAAGATTCCAGAATAATCTTTTATACATTAGGTGCCAAAATTGTAGAATATAAATAAATGCTCAGAACATCACTATGACGATCATTTGGCCATTAAATGAAATAGTCTAGTACTTCATCATATTTGGTTTTCGTCTAACGTCTCTACATGTTTTAACGACGAATTTCTTTTGTTTCAGGGTTAACAGGGAAATAAAATATATAAGGTGTGGATTACCAAAGCCATAGACCTAGGAGCAGCATCCAATGCGGACCCTCAGATCTTCATCCAGAGAGTCCCTCGCCACGCCGTGACCGCGCGACCCCCTCGCCACTTTGATGGTCGCTCCTGCACTGGAGAAAATCACCTATACGCTCTGTCACTTCATTGTTATTAAGAAACTCAACATATTCTTTATTTTATAGTTTTTCTTTCTATTCTTCTGAAAATGGCAATTCTTAAAGTAGTCGGCGCCTCCTGGCTGCGGACCAAGGTCAGCTCTTACATCCTGGGCTTGCTCGGAGTTCTCTCGATACTGACGCTATTGTTTGGACAGCTTGAAAGGTAAATATTCTACATGAGCATAAATTTACATATGTGTTATCCATAACAATCAATACCATTAAACAATGATTGCGATGTAATAATACGCAAGTAAATAATTGAAACAGATGTATTGAAATAATAGCTTCAGAAAACGTGACATAGAAATTTTACTTGTTGACAGAACTGCAGCGGACGGAAACTATGCGGCCACAGTGTTCTACTCCAACAAGACTGGATACCGTATAGAGTTCTGGGGCCAGAGCAACGATCTGGCGGAGATCCCGCGCGGGGTCGCACGCGCATACTTCCGGAGCGACGTCAACACTGATGGGTACGTAGTCTTTGAGGTATCCATACTACAATATTCTGGTCTTTTTCTTTCCGATGAACCCTGGTGTAATGCTTCTACAATATCAGATCTCTGCTGGGATCTCGATAGTCTCCTCTTCTGACATGTTTCTATTGTCCTATATTTTGTCTTGCCTTTATGAAAGCCTACGATACGAGATAACATATCCTGACAAGCAGTTATTTCTCTAATGTATGTATTTGCAGATCGTAAATAAATATTTTTACAATTCCAGCTCTAAGCTCTATCACGCAAAATATATGTGATAATTGTCCTTTTACGTCAAACATTAATGTGTTATTAATGTAGGTATCGAAGTGTAAGTGATTTATAATCATTATTTTCTCCCAGCTGGTCACTTCTGGAGATCGAAACTGACGGATCATATCGCGATGAGATCCAAGCGTACTCAGCGGGTATACTCGAGGGTGCTCTCACGTGGTACCTCATCCACAACCACCTTGAGAACACCATCCGAGCACAGTGTGAAGACACGCTGCTGGAGAAGCAATGCAGCAAGCTGAAGGATGCTTTAGACCAGTCGGTTAACCGCTGGAAGAACCACGCTGACGATCAAGGCAAGGATAACCCATTCTGGCACCATGTGAGTACCTACTTTTTAAAATTTACCAAACAAGATTTAATTGCGCATGAACTTTGCAATGCCCGTTTATCGTCACCTGCTCTTTAGAGTAGAGTGCCAAATATTCTCAGTCATACATATGCCAGTGAAATCTTATTACCGGAAACCCTGCCAAATCGTTAGCTAGATCATAATATTTTGTGTTAATCATTATTGTCCATATTTCCTATATTTTGACGGTCGATCTGGCTCCGTGTTCCAGGTTTGATTCTTGGTGGGGCGCTCACAAAGTTGATATTTATCACTTTGTGAATTTGTTCCCAGTCTAGTTAAGACATTGCAGATTTGTTCGAAAAACAAAGATAGTTCCGTGCGTTGGAGGGCACGTGAAACCGTTGGTCCCGGTTGTCTATGATTACTTAGACGGCGGTCGTTACACAACCACGTCAGAGGCCTACTACTACTAGTAGTAGGCGGTTGAAACACTATAACACCAGGGTACATCGGGTTGTTGGACAACTCGTCATCCCACACGAAAAAGAAGATTTTCTATGATATATTACCATTTAGATAAAGAATAGGTACTTGGGCGTTTGGTCACAACCCTGCATTGAAATTTTCAGGTATCACTCCATTTCACCCAAATCGACGGCATTTACACAGGCTGGAAGCATGGCATAGAACGAACCGGCTTGGAATATGACATCGACAGTTCAGAACTGTATTGGCTGAACTTTGCGTCTGAAGTTGCGGAGATCCAGCATAAATTAAACATCTCCTTGGAAGACCCTGCTCTAGAACACCTGCCAGGATTGACCAGCGCTTTCGTGAGGATCGCGAATGAAACATCCGAGGATGGAACTGACACGAAGAAGCTGTTTGTTGCTCAAAATGCTGCTGGAAGGTAAACGCATTTAAAGATACACAACCTTTCTACTCAAACTATTGAACTATTCTAGGTACTAACACTTAATAGTAGGTATTAATAATTAATAGTAGGTATACCTAGAGTATTTTCATTTAATATTTTTATTTCCAGCTACTCCGCAATGACTAAAATCCTCAAGCGCTACAAGTTCAACTTCGACATGACATCGCAAGACGACATCCCCACTCCCGTCACACAAGTGGACTTTTCCAGCTACCCTGGCTCTGTCACCAGCCAGGACGAGTTCTACGTCCTGAGAGGCAAGGATTTGAGGATGGCAGTCACTGGAACCACCCTGAAGAACTACAATGCCAAGTTGTGGAAGGAGGTCAATATAACACACGAAGTGAGTGAAACAGTGGAACCATTTTCTCTAGACCTATTTGAAGTTGCTCTAAGCTGTACCAATAATCCCAAAAAAAAAAACTTCATAAGACTTTTGATGCCGACCGGTTATAATAGTGATTCTCCCATTTTCCAGTTGCCTCTAGGCCCCCGCCTCAGCGCCGCGAACCGCCTGGCGAGCAACGTATCCTCCTGGGCCCACGTGCTGGTCACTAACAACTCGGGCACGGGCTGCAAGCAGTGGATGGTGGTGGACTTCAACCGGTTCGACAGCATACACGACATCACAATCCCACCGTCCAACGCTCTAGCGAAGGAGGAAGTTGTCACTGAGATCAACAAGTGAGTGCCTAGTTTTCTGATCTTTTCTATTTTTTCTCATATTAGTGCGTTTTAAAATCAGAGTTTTACTTTTTTATGCCAGCGTAACTAACAAACTGTTTTTTTTTCAGCGACGTCCGTCATACGATAGTCCACCGTCAAGGTCTTGGCGGGCTGTTGTGGCTAATTGAGCAGGTTCCCGGAAGGACACACGCAAGGGACCTCTCCTTCAAGCTGCTGGAGGATGGCTACTTCGCTACCTATGGCCTTCCATATAGTGATGTAAGTATGGATGGTATATTCGAAGGCTTCCTGAATCATTGATCTAATATTCGAAGTTGGGACATTCATTCATTAGGTATAACAACGATGAAACAAATACCTATGTAAGAAAAATAATTTAATCTCATCCGGCATTTAATTACGTAGGGTATGGTAAATGTAGGTAAAAAATTGATCTTGCGTACCTAGACTAGAAGATAAAAACTAAAAAATGATTAATTGACACAGTAATTTATTATTCCAGGACATTTCAAAGTACATCCACGTCGACAAAATGGAGGAACTGTACGGCAAAACTTTTTCCAAGTCAGAATCGCCAAGAGCAGTCGCATTTGAAGCCGGCTCCAAAAACGCCATCACCCTTGAGAGCATCATCAAGATGATGCGTCAGAACAACGTGACAGCCATCAGGAGCAACGACCTCGTGTGCTCTGATGAAGTAGAATGCATAATAAAAGAAGGAGGCTACTCCGTCCTGGGTGTGAGAGGAGATATCGTCACCAAACACAGGGAACCCTACGGCATCACCGATACCAAAGTTGTTAGCAGTAAGTTCCTCTCTAAGGTCTTTTATATAGATAGAAATGTTAATGAAGTAAATTTAATGGCATTACCAGCTTTGTGGTCTCATGAGAGAACTACCAAATCCTGCATTTCAAGATCCTGAGATCAAAACGTTATCTTTAATAACATCGTAACTAATTCCTCCTTTATTTACAGGCACAGCAAACCAAGCCACGATAAGTTTCGTCGCAATCGCCAGCCCTCCTTTCACCGCACTGCCACAGTTGAACGCCACCACCGCCTTGCCGCTGAACAAAGGCACCGTAGCCTCCGTATACACCGATCAGTTCGACGACAAGACTGAGTTCAACGGCCTTGAAATCCGAGACCTCGTCCAGCAGCAGATGGAGAACGCCGCAGAAGAAGCACAAGCAGAACTCGAAAAGGACATCATCAAGCCCTTCCAATGGTCACAAAGCGAATTCAAGGACTCCCCACCAGCCCTCCTTCCCGACAAGTGGGACTTCGATCAATACGTACCAAAGTGGTCGTGGTGAAACTCCCGCGTAGCACTAGCTCACACATAATAATTTATTTATAATTCTAATTACGCGCTAGATTCGCCATAAGGTAACCTTGATTACAAAAAAAATTTGTTTCCTATTGGTAATCTGGTAAATGAAAGTTGACGTAAGAATTATGGGTTAATTTAGTACTTACGTGTTTAGTACTTATAAAAGTTTTAAAGTGTAGCGAAATATTTTTTACAAGTGTTATGTTAATGAAGGGCTTTATATGATGCCAATTTGTTTTTTGCTATAGTTAAACCACAAGTGATAATAAAATGCCCCAAAATTAGTTTTAATTCATAACGTTCACATATTTTGTGTAGGTACATTTTTGAGCTCGTGCTCAGTGACTAAGTAGGTATAGGTAGGTACCTATAATAAAATAAAATACATCCGTCCGATTTCACAAATTTCACTTACTTACCTAATTAGGGTAACAACATGAAATTGTTAATTTTATTTTATTTTAGTACTTGAATGTATTCGTGTTTAGTCGATTATTTATTCCATTTGTGTTTGTCTTTTGTAACTACTTTAATTTTTATGTCTGTCTGGTCTGAGAGAGACATATTTTTTCGTATTTTACATGATTCATTCATCGTTTTTGTTACCATCCATCATCAATCTTTAATCAAAATTAAGTACTTAATAGTAAACTTTTGATGCTCTATGTATTGTTCTTAATTTAATTTTGTTTTTAAATTGGCCTTAATTTGTTCGTTGTATACTTAGTGAGCGTTAATAAAAATGAAGTGACCTGAATACAGAGAAAAAAGTGCGATTTTGCTCTCGAAAATAAAAGTTTTATGAAAAAAGTTTTCTTTATTTCACTTACCTACGAAAGTAAAAGTAAAAGTAAGTAAAAAACTCTTTATTACACACAAATACAGGATAATTAAAAAACAGAAAATCTTAATCTAAAGTGCGCAAAGGCGGTCTTATCGCTGAAAGCGATCTCTTCCAGACAACCTTTGGATAGAGGAAACTGGTAAAGAAAACAGAGCAGTGCATTAATAGCTATTTAACAGCAGCAACTATTGAATTATATAATTAAAATTAAAGCTATACATACATAATATAAATATAATAATTCTTACATACTATTGTTTTAAGTATATTAAATATAAAAATAAATAAATACACGTACATATACATACATATACACCTACTTATATAAATATATACACATTCATACTCTTTATGGACACATAGACAAATTAGTGGATATAATTTAATTATTTATACAATAAAGCATTAGTTTTATAAAACAAGTAATAAGTACCTATATGATAAATATTATAAATTATTTGACAACCGACCTTGGCATTGAAAGGTAATGTTGATGAATCTTTGCTTTAAAGGAATCTAATGTTTTGCAGTGTCGGATCTCTCGAGGTAGCTCATTCCAGATGTAGATGGACTTAATAAGGAAAGATTCCTTGTAATAACCCGATTTTGTAAAAGGTGCCTTTAAGATGTTGTCAGACTTTGATCTTACCACTCTATCGTGATCAAAACCCAGGAATTGGAACTGCTCGGACAAGTAGGTGGGCATGACGGGATTGTTCAGAACACTAAAAACAATCGCAGCTGCGTGTGAAGTTCGACGCTGTCTGATCGTTAGCCATTCCAGTTGAGCACGGTAAGAGGAAACATGATCAAACTTGCGCAGCCCGAAAATAAACCTAACGCACAAATTTTGAAGACGCTGAAGCTTATCAAGCAGGTCCTCGTTGAGGTCTAAATAGCACGTATCAGCATAGTCAAGTATTGGCAAAAGCAAGGCCTGCGCAAGTTCGATTTTAGTCCTTATTGGCAACAAATTTTTCCAGCGTTTGAGAGATCCAACAGCAGCAAAGATTTTTCGGCTGACCACAGTAACCTGTTGAGACCAGGATAATGTACTGTCAAGCATAACACCCAGGTTTTTTACAGTTTTGCTGTAGGGCAGTGCTGTACCATTAAAAACAATTGGAGGGAGATGATCCAAATTTAAGCGCGACAACTGCTTTGATCCACCCATGACAATGACCTGCGATTTGGTAGGATTTACTGTGAGTCCATGCGAACTGCTCCAGTTCATTATAGTTAACAAATCTACGTTAATTTTTTGAATCCCAGAAGCAGCATCATTCACAGAGCATTGTGTGTAGATCTGCAAGTCATCAGCATAAAGGTGGTACTGGCATTTAAGGAGTGGGGTGAGGAAATTTATAAAGATGGAAAAAAGGAGAGGGGAAAGGACACCACCCTGGGGCACACCAGCAACAATATCACGAAAAGAAGAGGTTCGCTCATCAACGCGGATACTCTGTTTACGTCCGCAGAGATAACTTCTGAACCAGTCTACTGCTGTAGTGGACAGTTTTAGTGACCGTAGCATCGCAAGGAGTATATCAAAATCAACAGTTTTAAAAGCGTTACTGAAGTCTAATAAAACAAGAACTGTGATAAGTTGATTTGACATCCCCAGACGAACATCATCGGTCACCTTTATGAGAGCAGTGACTGTGCTGTGTCCAGGACGGAAACCAGATTGAAAGGGACTGAGGATACAATTGGAGTTGATAAAAGAGCACAACTGCTGGTGAACAATGCGTTCTAAGACCTTAGATAGAAATGGGCGAATGGAAATAGGACGATAGTGGTTTGGGGTAGATGGGTTGCTGATTTTAGGGATCGGGATAACTGCGGCTTGGCGCCAGCAGCTGGGAAATGAGCCAGAACAAAGCGAGAAATTGAATATGTGGCACAAAATGGAAACAACTGCTTTTAGAGAGATAATAACCATTTTACGGCTGATCCCATCCATGCCTTCCGCATCGGATTTAATAGTAGTTATATTCTTTTCTACTTCTCGCTCCGTTACCGTCCTAAAAGAAAATTCTGAAAAGGTTGTTGGAGGTGTGGTCGTAGACAAGGTCCGCAATGTAGCCTGCTTAGTTGACGTTGGAATGGGGCAAGTTAACGAAAAATGCGAATTAAGGAGCTCAATGTCAAGGTTGGGTGTCAGGGATCCTTTAGACTTGCCGATTCCAAGAGACTTCAGAAAGGGCCACACCTTTGCAGGATTGCCATTCTCAACTGACGAGTGAATGTAGCGTCGTTGTGCGTCTCTGCATAGTCTACTGCAGCGATTTCTGATAGCCTTGTATCTGGCACAGCTAGCATCGGAAGGATTTTTCTTGTACTTAGCCCTGGCAGCATTCCTTTTCCTCATCAGGCTTTTAAGATTGTCCGTAAGCCAAGGTGCCGGAAGATGCTTAAGTTTTACCGGCCGAAGCGGGGCATGTACGTCAAATAGTTGAATAAGCAGTGAATTAAAAACATTAAGTTTCTCATCAGTGTTCGGAGCATCTAATACAGCATTCCAGTCGATGTTGCTCAGATCGATCATAAATTTTTCGGAATTAATATTTTTGAAATTACGCTGTAGGACTATACGACGTTTTGCTTTTGGACATCTAATTTTGTAAGACACGAACAGGAGGTCGTGGTATGAGAAAGCGTCTGCAGAGAATTGACCGTGAGCCTGAACGTGCTCCTTGGATGAAACTATTACAAGATCTAACAACGACGGGGTACAATCAGGAAAATGGTGGGTTGCCGAAAATGGAAGAATGTTAAGATTTGCAGCATTGACTATTGAATGTAGTTTCAAAGATCGAGAATCCTGTTTTAACAGGCAAGTGTTAAAATCACCCGCTAAGATAGTGTGGTCAACGGAAGGAACATGGTTTTCCAGCAGGGTATCTAGCTGTGTGAAATAATCAATATGCAGGGAGGGGCTATAGAAGACGCCCAACAAAACCTTAGAAACTCCGAGAAGAACTTCTGCAAAAATATATTCCGCACTGGCTGAGTATTCAGATGGAGACTTGCTAAGAATTTTGTAAGGCAGATGCTCGCGTAAGTAAATTGCAACACCTCCGCCACCCTTATTGATCCGATCGTTCCTAATAAGATGAAATCCGGGAATACCATAGGATGTGGAGGGGAGACAAGGCTTTAGCCAGGTTTCTGAAACCAAGATTGCATGAATGTTTTTGGTGGTGAAAGTTGCAATCAAGTCCGTATAGTGCGCAGGAATGCTTTGTGCATTAATGTGCACAACATTAAAATTTTTAGGGTGGATTGAGAACTCAGAAACTAATAGATTGTCGAGAGATTGTAAACTGTGGAAGCTGCTCAAAGATGTATCAGCCGAAGAAGCAGAAAAAAAGTCTAATTCTTCACCAGAGTCAGTATCACTTTGCATTAAATAAATTATGTATGATATATATAGAAATTAAATAAATAATAATGTCCATGTCGCTGGCTCCCCAAAGTATATATTTTTCAAAGCTGAGAGGCTCAAACGTTTGTGACCAATGGATGGACTCTTATTTTAAGACTGGTTTTCAATGTGACGCTACCTAGACTGAGATCTTAGGTCAAAAAATTGGGGAGCCAGCGACATGCTTTTAGGTTAGAATTTCAGAGAAATCATCTGATTACTTGTTAACGGCGCAATGTGCCTAAATGATGGCTATGCCAAAGAAATGTGACGGAATATGTGACAGCTACAAGCACATTCAATAGCTATGTGACTCAACTGGAGCTGAGAAATAAGCCATGGAATGTTTCCAACCCATGTCGCTGGCTCCCCAAAAAACCGGCATCCGAAATCTCTGCAAGTATTACCTAAAACTACTAACCAAAGAGGAATTCTCGATCGTAATGTAGTAAATATACGTTATTCAAACAATCTCCTCTAGAATCAGCTTCGTTTTTGAGAAAACACAACATTTGTTTTTGTATGAATATAAGGGTGACTACATCGTTCAACCCTTTTTGGGACAGATTCAGGAACTTATGGCTTTTGATTTCCGTACAGATTTTACTATAAATGACCTTAAATAATGTTAAGAAAGTGCTCCGCTTAAATTGATTCCTATAATTAATAAATAAATATCGTTTATTCTCATAAAACTGTAGCGTTGTTACATTTTCACAGTCTGTACAACATGTATGTAGGTATAGTCAGTTGTAGCACATAAGGTAACAGGGATACTCCAAAAGAACTGAATTATTTTTATCCCCAGTTAATACATAATCAAAATTTAAACCTATTCTCATAAAATAAATAAATTTTCTACTAAAACATATTCATGTCAAGAAAAAAATATTGCTAAGGACAAAAATGATTCAGCTCTTTTGGAGTACCCCTTTTACCTTATGTGCTATAACCGAGTGTACATTCCATTTTTTTTATATTGGACCTGTGTTCCATGGGAAATGTTTTTCAGTTTCATCAATACTTGACTAGACTTGTATAAATATACTCTACACGCATTATTTCAATTTAATAGTTTTATACATGAGAATAATAAAGCACTGTTAGTGCATAAAACTCTAAAACATTAATACCTTAATTCAGCCTTATACGCGCTAGCGCTCACGTGCAACTTTATTGCCGGGTGACATTCGGACCTATCCATGAAGATCTCTTTTCGACGAAAATGAAAGGGACTTCCGATGTGCTCCTGATAAGTCGCCGGCCGCGCCGGTGACAATTTATCTCGAACGACAACAACGAGATCGTGTACAATACTACAATGAATTTGTACTATAAATGTTATAATAATAAACCGTGGAAAATACCGTCAAAAATCTAAGTACCTTTAATAGGTAAGTTGATGTGCTGCTAATAGTACCAGCACAATATAAACACTAAGAGCCCTTCGCGGACATTGTTCAAGGTAATATTTAGTATAATTTGTACGGAAATCATTAAACCATAAGTTCCTGAATCTGTCCCAAAAAGGGTTGAACGATGTAGTCACCCTTATATTCATACAAAAACAAATGTTGTGTTTTCTCAAAAACGAAGCTGATTCTAGAGGAGATTGTTTGAATAACGTGTATTTACTACATTACGATCGAGAATTCCTCTTTGGTTAGTAGTTTTAGGTGATACTTGCAGAGATTTCGGATGCCGGTTTTTTGGGGAGCCAGCGACATGGGTTGGAAACATTCCATGGCTTATTTCTCAGCTCCAGTTGAGTCACATAGCTATTGAATGTGCTTGTAGCTGTCACATATTCCGTCACATTTCTTTGGCATAGCCATCATTTTGGCACATTGCGCCGTTAACAAGTAATCTGATGATTTCTCTGAAATTCTAACCTAAAAGCATGTCGCTGGCTCCCCAATTTTTTGACCTGAGATCTCAGTCTAGGTAGCGTCACATTGAAAACCAGTCTTAAAATAAGAGTCCATCCATTGGTCACAAATGTTTGAGCCTCTCAGCTTTGAAAAATATATACTTTGGGGAGCCAGCGACATGGACATAAATAATATATATACTCTTTATACTTTAAAATAAATATAGACCTACGTACAAAGTTTCTTTACTATTCTCCTTACTACCTGCCAGCTATAAGGTAAAGGAAGTTAAAAACATCACATTAAAAAAAAAAAAAAAACAATAATAAAACTGGAGGAGAACGTAATACATCTTACCACTATGATTTTATTTTTAGGAATTTAGTGATTGAAGTTATTTGCAAAACAGAGAATTAAAATTACAACAAACCTGAACGCACCCATAAAATAGCTAGAAATCGTTCGGAAATTCGTAATCAGCTGTCTGTCAAAGAGACATGCGACATTCACATTCGTTTGAATAAAAATAATATATATTGAAAAGTAACAAACAGGTTGTAAAGAAAAACAACAAGGAAATATACAAATAAACAATTTAAATTAAGTGGGTAGACTAAACAGAGTGAGTGTAAAGTTGTTTGGTATTTACTTATTTATTCTGTTATATAGATAAGATAAGTGCTCATATAAAATCCTTGAAGTGGGTACTCTGCCGGCTTAGAATAGCATCACCCCATTACTTTCCCGTGGGTGTCGTAAAAGGCGACGAAGGGACTCGGGTGTGTATTGCAATTTTAGGCGATGGGCTCTCTCTCGTGTGGGACACCGAGTCGTCCAACGACACGATGAACCCTGGTGTCAGAGTTTTTCAACCGCCTACTATTAGTAGTAGTGTCAAATACGACTTATTGGTACTTAAGCACAATGACATTGTGGTGTAATGCCCGCCGTCTAAGTAATCATAGACAGCAACCGGGACCGACGGCACGTGCCCTCCGAAGCACGGAACCATTTCTTTTTCGGACGATCAGGTGGTTCACCCTGCAATGTCCTAACCAGACAAATATCAACTTTGTGAGTGTCCTACCGAGAATCGAACCCGGAACCTTTGCGTCGCAGGCAGCCGAACTACCACTGCGCCACATCGGCGATGGGCTGACAACCTGTCACTATAGCGTATAGTTTACGCTCTGCCTACCCTGCAAGGGATAAAGGCGTGATATATGTGGGTATGTATGTAAGTGGGTACTCTGAATCGTTCCGAGTCGGGAATCGAACCTGGGTATTCGGGTATTCCTATGTCTTGCATTATGCTGCTGCTATAAGTATTCAGTATTCAACGAAGAAGATAGAAGAACAGAACTGAGCTGAGGAATAACTGAGCAAAGAGAATCTAAATAGAACTAGCAACTGAGGTGTTTCACTTGTAGAGGTAGGTCAGTGGGTGTTCAATGTTCTAAAGTACCGCGGTTCCAATAAGTCGTATTTGACAGCTGTCTTCTCCACACTTAAGTGATATACACAAAGGAAAATGGACCCTCTGCCATACTATAATCACGAATCTGACTATGACAATGTCATTCATTGCTCTTTCGACTGTCACTATTATTTCGGTAAACTGCGACCGTTATGTGAATTGCAAATACGTTCCATTTCTTTTCTACCAATGCTTTTTAGCGCCATCTCTTTCTTACTCACAGGAAAAGAAAGGAGAAGAAGAATTTTATTGTAGGAAGTGTCTATACAGCGGGGCGCCCTGCCATATAGTGGTTTAATCTATGTAGCAGGGCGCACTGTCATAAAGTTCCGTCTGTGAATTGGCTATTCATCGGTGCTCTTATTGCGCCTTTTTAAATCTGTAGGCTGTACCACCTGATTAATGGTCTGTAAGAAATATGGTTTCGTGCTTCGGAGAGCACGTTAAGCTTACAGTCCCAGTTGCTGTTCATCACTATTAACACGGCCGTTGTTGCATATGTCAGAGGTATACTACTAGTGGGAAACCTTTAATACCAGGGATGATATAACATGACATATGACATGACGTATGACATGTCATATAACATGAAATATTACATGTCATATGATATGACATATGATATGAAATATTACATGACATATGATATGAAATATTACATGACATATGACATGACATATGACATGACATATGACATGAAATATGACATGACATGTGACATGACATATGACATGACATATGACATGGCATATGACATGACATGATATGACGCAACTGGGATTGACAGATTAACGTGCTCTCCGAAGCACGGGACCATATTTCTTACAGACCATTTATCAGGAGGTTCAGCCTACAGATTTAACAAGGCGCAAGAAGAGCACCGATGTATAGCCAATTCACAGGCAAAACGCTATATGACAGTGCGCCCTGCTACATAGATTAAATCACTATATGGCAGGGCGCCCCGCTGTATAGACACTTCCTTTATTGTAACATGATTGTAACGCACTAGTGACGTCACGCACACAGCTGACAGGTAAACATACGGTTGGCATTCGGCTTCAACGGAACGTGTTATTAGTCATCTTCTTCACCTTTTTATTTTGAAGTTTTAACAGTAATATCGTTATTTATTAGAAAATTTAGTGTCAATTGTGTAAATTGTTCGTGTTCACTTCAGACAGTTGCATCCATAACAAGCTCATTATGAATTTCTTTAGAAAAACTCCAACTGTAAAAGGTATAAATTTCACTTCCTATTTATTTTGTATTTTCATTCAGTTTGGTTTGATAATTGCTTCAAAAATAGATTTACTGGCATATCTCTTATTCATACGACTGAATGTATATTAGAGTTAAAGGAGTTAAACCTTTTTAAATGTGTAATAGCACAATCCAGCAGCATAACCTTTGATGTAATTTCACGCTATCATGTCGTCTTGTAGCTGCTCCCGATGATGATGAAACAAATTCAAACAGTCAAGGTCACTCAAGTAGCAGTGTAGACCAAAACGCAGTACCTCAGATTGATCGGAACCAGAAAAATACTATTTTGAGTACTCACAGAAATAGCTAAACACTTTTTCTCACATAAATAGATGTAAAATCATACGTCGTTATTCTTTTAAATCCTCATCAGTAGGTAACTAAGAAGGTATTTAGTAGTATATTTTAGTTAACATTCTCTAATATGTTTTAACTCCAAAATTATGATTAACTGAAGTGGATAAGATTCCGCCATATCATGAGTCATTTGATCAGATTATACCTACACCTTATTTGACTTCATTGCAGTCTAGGTATGTTAGTGATTAATGTATTGGTTGGATTGTATAATACTGTAACTTAATGTAAACAATAAGATGTAGAAAGTCGCTGTTCTACCAAGCATTTAATTTCAACCCATGCAGATATTATTTTTAGAGAAGGTCATTACGAAATTGGAAACAGTTTTTATTAATTAGGTAATTGATATTCAGCAGAATACTTGTTGTATCTCTATAAGTTATCCTTTCAAAGTAGTACAAATCATTCTTATTCAACGTAAAATATTAATATTATATATGCAATTTCAGAACAGCAAAGAGCAAATGACCGTGAACTTCGCAAGGCCGGTAGAGAACTGGACAGAGATAAAGCCCAACTTGAGAGAGAAGAAAAAAAATTGGTAAGCCAATATCTTGAAATGGAAAACTGAACCATGTCTACAAAGGATTTATAGCAACATCTCTCTATTCATACTTTCCATCTGCCATGATTTTTTTTCCAGCACAGCGCTTGATGGATGGTCCGATTTAGTTTACTCATCCATTCAAAAGTGAAGTTTGCTAAAGAATGTCCAAATAGAAATTATGATATTTTGTAGTGTAATCTGTGACTGGTTTCTTGTCCATTACTGTGTCATTTACCTTATCTTGTAATTTTATTTTTCAGGAAATGGAAATTAAGAAAATGGCAAAAGAAGGCAACAATGAAGGCTGCAAGATATTAGCTAAACAATTGGTGCAGTTGAGGAAGCAGAAAACAAGAATTTATTCTGCAAACAGCAAGGTAAGACAAAAACCTTGGATACAGCATGGATACATTTTGTGTTACTCATAATGATATTACATTATGTGCATGAAGGATTTCCATAATATATAATGATGGTGCAATATCAGTGAAACTATTGCTGCTCTCTTGAATGCAACAGTATTTATTACCTTTTTTATTAATAAAAGTGAGGACCTAGATGATAATTTTTTATCTGCCACCTCTCTTTATGAATTACAGAAAAATACAATGTCATTTTTGATTTCTACTTCCTCCCCTCTTCATGACACAAATTCTCTACGAACTGAAATCCTGAATCGGGATATCACAACAAATTCCACGATACCACAAACAAGAATAAAGCGAGGTGGCAAATTAAACTCAAGATTTATAGAACTATTGAGGAGAAATGTACTTGACATGCCAGCAGTGTGATAGAAGACGCAGGCTTATTAAGATATAAGATAAGAATATTGGTCATTTACCCTTTCCACAGATATCAAGTGTCCAAATACAAAACAAGGCGATGGGCGCCAATGTGGCGATCGCGAACGCTATGGGTACGACGGCCAAGACCATGGGCAACATGAATAAGGTGATGAACCCGCACCAGATCGCCAAGGATATGGAGGCGTTCAAGCAGGCCAACGCCAAGATGGACATGACTGATGAGATGAGTGAGTTTCCAAACTTAACTTGGGCAGCAAACAGACAAATGCTCTTTTAGGCAGTATTTGCCTCTCCCAAGCCTGGACTGTTTGGTTAGGCTAGACCACAGTATAATTAATAGTACTAGCATACAGTATGGTCACTCCCTGCCTCCCCCTACAAGCGCCGCCCACCCGCGCTCGGGGGACGCTCAGACACCGGCTAAGCAAAGACGCGACGACGAAGGTCATTTCATACTGCCGCACATTGCATTCCCGATTCGCGAACGCAAAATGGCGGCAACCCTGACATGTTGTATCACACACACAAGTATGGTCCGCGTTCACCTACGCGAGCTTAGACTGTGTGCGTAGCAACGCATTTGGTTCATACATTTGAGCGCCAGTGTCCGAGGTGTGGCTAGACACAGGAAAATTTACTTTGGGATGGTTTATCTAACATGATTTGCTTATTAATAAAATATTTACAATAACTGCTCATTAAGCCTGCACCGAGCGAAATCGGACCGTCCAGTGGCACCCTCCCATGTTTTTAACTAATTTCTCTTGATCTGAAACAAATATCAAAAATCTAAAACGGACAAATTGTTGCCCAATACGATATGTTTATTCCAAAATACAACAATGAGCTTTTTCTCGTGTTTTAAAATTTAAATCACTAAACGGAAAATGATGGCCACCGTTTTCCGTTTTAGTGATTAACGTTAACGTTAATACGATTATATTAGTACTATTATAATATATTCTGTGGTAAAAACCTAGTCTAAACCTAGAGGTACATTTTACAGTACTGGGACAACAAAATGAGCTGCACATTGTGACATCTAATATACGATATCCCATGCGCTGGCTCCTAACCTCTAAATGATATTTACCAACTTATGTGTTTTACAATATTATTATTAAATGAACAAGTATCACTCATGATGATGAATTCGGCAATCACAGCTGCCTGGCAGGCGTATGTGATCTATCGACCTCCTTAAAGAAGGCTACCGTAAGCAGCCGAAACGTGCGTAGAGGTATACGCAGTAGTATTATATTATCTGTGGTAGAGGTATAAACTCTCCCCCAAACAAATTACAAGTCAATCGCGTAAACTCACATCATGTTGTACAATAGTTTCAGACACCCTGGACGATATCATGGACGAGTCTGGCGACGAGGAGGAGACCGAGGGCATCGTCAGCCAGGTGTTGGACGAGATCGGCATCGAGATCAGCGGGAAGGTGAGTGCACCAGACAAGCCAAATCCACCGATAAGACTCCCCTGGTCTATAAGTTTTATAAACCACTAGCGGCCTGCGACGGCCGATGTGGCGCAGTGGTAGTGCGACTGCCTGCGACGCAAAGGTTCCGGGTTCGATTCTCGGTGGGACACTCACAAAAATGATATTTATCACTTTGTGAATTTGTTCCCGGTCTGGTTAGGACATTGCAGTGTGAACCACCTGATTGTCCAAAAATAAATGGTTCCGTGCTTCGGAGGGCACATAAAGCCGTCGGTCCCGGTTGCTGTCTATGATTACTTAGACTGCGGTCGTTACACAACCATGTCAGAGGCCTACTATTAGTAGTAGGCGGTTGAAAAACTCTGACACCAGGGTTCATCGTGTCATTATAAGACTCGGTGTCTCACACGAAAAGAGAGAGCGGCCTGCCCAGCTGTTTAACCCGCTGCTAACCATTTTCCCGCGGCAATAAGATATTTTAATATAGCCTATATACATCAGGGATATAGGATTCTTATGGTAAAAGAATTTGTTAAATCGGTCCAGTACTTTTGGAGCCTATTCAATTTAAACAAACAATCAAATCTTTCCTCTTTTTGTAATATTAGTGTAGACTTTAATGCATAATGAACATTTATACAATTTTGTACCCTGAGTTATGTATGCATGAGGCACATTCATGCCATACAACAACGACACGACTGACAAGTTTTCAATCGCTATCTAATATGGCAACATAATGTCATTTATTGGCGATTTTCATAGAAATTAAGCAGGCTTAACTAATGCCCTGCTGAGGCGATCACTATGATCTATTTTATTTATTTTTTACTTTTCATTATCACAAACGGACGTATCTACTACATACGGGGTGTAACGGACGATGTACCGAAAACTTTGCAGGCATGATCAGACCATGAAACTGAACGACTTTTTCTATGGAAGATAGGTTGGTAAACGAGTTTTTTTTTACGATCTCCCATACTAAATTCCCTATCAGCTGACTGACATTCTAACTCGAAAAAAAAATTTTCGTTTTTCAACATAGGCTCCATAATAAAAGTTGCTCAGTTTCATGGTCTGATCATGCCTGCAAAGTTCTCGGTACACCGTCCCTTACACCTTGTATATCTATTTGCTCTAGTCTAAGTTCTATATGCTCATATTTTATTGTATTCAGAAAATTGGGTCATGCAGAAAATTGTGTATCGCCTTAGTAACATGTTGTCAGCCCATCGTCTAAAATTGCACATGTAACCCTCGAGTCCCTTAGTCGCCTCTTACGACACCCACAGGAAAGTAATGATGTGATGCTATTCTAAGCCGACATCACCCGGCAGACTAATAATACTAACGTGTATAATTTCCAGATGGCGGGCGCCCCGTCCGTGGCGCGGAGCAAACTTGGCGAGTCCACCGCCGACGCAGACAAGGATCTCATGGCGCAGCTCGCCAAGCTTAAGTCGTAAGCTTACGTGCAACGGGAAACCACGAATTTCAATATTTATTGTAAAGTTTCACGTGTAATCCACTAGCCCGATGGCGTAGCGGATAGTAGCCCTGCCTGCTACGCCGAGGGTCATGGTGGTCGTATTTATTTACAAAAAAAAGAATTTATGTATATAAGGTGTAAATCAACTGCAAATATTTTAAGGGATGAACCAGCCCATAAAACTGAACAAATTTCCACAAGAAACATAGGTCGAAAGGCGAAAAAAATATTTGGTGCTCCCATACTAAGTGTTTTAGCCGGCGGGGTAAATCTATTGTTGCGAAATTCGACCTGAGCGAAGTGGTTAATTTGTATGGAAGGGGCTATTTTTTTATTTCGACCTATGTTCCTTGGGGAAACTTGTTCAGTTTCACAAACTGTTCACCCCTTCAAATATTTGCAGTATTTGTTTTTACACCGTGTATTTCAGCTATCTACCTCTAGTACTCATAATACAAGCTTTGCTTAGTTTGGGGCTAGATGGTGCTGTGTGAAATGTCCAGGATATTTGTTTATTATTATTCAATTACATTAACACCCTCAACAATCCTCTGCTGGGCATAAACTTTTGAGGTTTAATTCACACTGAGGTGTGAGCGCAGCGGCGTATAGTTTCAGTAAGTATTTTTAGCACAATTTTATACAAGTTAAGTATAAACACCAACCAGTTAAGTAATTACACTCGGCATTATACCTACGACAAAAACACAAAGATTTATATACATACATTTATTAGGGTATTTATAGTGTCGTTCGAATGACTTTGTAGTATTCATTTGCTGTTAGCTGCCTCTTGTCTTGACTATGAATTGAGCCAAGATAAATATGTTTAAAAATGGTAAATGTGTAATCAAAATAAAAAGTATGTACTTTGGTCTTGGGATCAGTACACACCGAGACGCGACACGCACTAACATTAAAGATAGATTATAGAGACTATTGACTCTTAGGTAAAAGAAGAAAACAAAAACAGTCGATGCTTGGGATCGGACCTTTCTTTCTGCTCCGTGGATCGGACGGATTATAGTGAGGAAATGTTTGCGACTAATTACGAAAGTATTTTAACTTATGAAATTCTTTGCAAAAAAGTCCTTAAAAATTCGTGACAAAATCCCGCGACTGAGTCTCTCAATATAATTCGACCCTTAAAAATACGCCACACGGTTGACACTGCATTCGCTAATTTGGTTTCTCACACAAATATGTCTCTATTTATGATTCATACCAAATTCAGGTTTGTCGAGCAAGATTCAACGATTCCACGCAGCAATGCATCTAACTTCACGGCTCTAGCCGTCGCGTCTCGGTATGAATTAATCTTTATGTTGTAATTCCGGATTAGCTTTTAAAACAAATGAAAAGTGTAAATATTAAGTCTTGACACATTCTTGTCAATGGGAAATTGTGTTTTAAGGCGTCATAATTATACAGGTTTATTTTTTAGTAAGTCCGGAAACTTTACATAGTGATTCTACTCATGAGTATGCACAACTTTTACTACAGCACTATCACCGAAATCGCGAAAAAAAATATTCTTCAATACATTTTGTTAGAGAAGGTATTCAATTTTCTATGGAACAACTGTTTTTTTCAATGTTTGGAGATGAATACCAAATTTTAAAACACTTCCCGTGTTAGGTATTCAACTTTTGAAATCTTGCAAAATTTACAAGCGCGGGAAGGATTTGAACCTGCGACTTTTGTCATTACTAGTGACGTCGCCTCTTCCATCTGGGCTACCGCAGCTCATTCCTTGCCCGCCAATTTTGCAAGTGTATTAAATGCCAGTAACGCGTGGCACGGCTCCATCTACCGGGTTAGTTTTGGAACTAATACCCCATATGGAGATGACCCCATAATAAAAATGATCTTAATCATGAATAGAATCACACTGTAAAGTTTGCGACCGTCTAAACTCTGCATATTTTCGATTGAAGTGGTTTCTATGAATATTTTTTTTGTTGTGTTCAATGCGTTGTAAACGTATGTTCATTATTGATAGGTAGTATAACATTCACTCATTTTAAGACTTAAAATGAGTGAAAGTGATCGCGAGTGCTTAAAAAGTTATATTACTATAACATTGCCGTGACTTAAAAAAATACAATCCCTCCACGGTTGAGTACTTGAGATTTGGTAATTGTGAACATTTATTAAATTTCATATCGTGTAAATACATTTGTTATAAATATTTAAGGGGAGTAGCTAATAAGAATAATATTTTACTGGAAAATTAATAATTAAGTATACAAATTATTGTATTATATCAAAATCCTATTTTGAAAAATTTTAAAGACTTTGGTTTTACTCAGGTTTAGTAAATTACTGTCATAGATTTTACGGATTACTTCGCTAATCTTATCAGGTATCTATATTCTTACAAACTTACAAACAATCAGTTTTACATAATCGTCTTTCTTTCTCGTCATAACAACGAAGCGATTTAATTTATTGTGTGTTGAGAGTTGAGCGGCTGAAGAAAAAAAAAACTAAAAACAGCCTCGTGTGAAACCGCAGGAAGAAAAGCTAGTTCATTATATTACAACCTATTTTGTTCAAGTATTTAATTAGTCGATGTCGGATTGTGATTGCGATACATAATAAATGACATATTGAAAATAATCTTAAAGGATGAGATCTAGACAACATACTTAAACAATTATCCATTCTTCCAATTTTATAAGCAAAATTATATAATAATTAAATTGTTATTGTTACTTCTATTATAAGAACTGCACTTATTGTACGTATAATGTGAAAATAAATATCTGTGATATTTTTGTATTATATGATACAAAATCTGACTACCGAATTTTATTTCATACTGTGATGATTAAATCTTTACGTGCATATTTTGAAGCGCTGACAATTATTTTCAGACTTGGTGAAGTCCAAAACCCCAAAAAAGCTAGAGACTAGACTAGAAGACAAAACGGAAAAGCTAGAGACTAGACTAGAAGACAAAACGGAAAAGCTAGAGACAAGACTAGAAGACAAAACGGAAAAGCTAGAGACTAGACTAGAAGACAAAACGGAAAAGCTAGAGACTAGACTAGAAGACAAAACGGAAAAGCTAGAGACTAGACTAGAAGACAAAACGGAAAAGCTAGAGACTAGACTAGAAGACAAAACGGAAAAGCTAGAGACTAGACTAGAAGACAAAACGGAAAAGCTAGAGACTAGACTAGAAGACAAAACGGAAAAGCTAGAGACTAGACTAGAAGACAAAACGGAAAAGCTAGAGACTAGACTAGAAGACAAAACGGAAAAGCTAGGGACTAGACTAGAGTTAAAAATAAAACGAATGCTCATCGTTAAATTAACCCTCTTTTCATAAGCATCTTGAAAAAAATTGAACTAATATGGTAGCAAAAGTTCTTGCACATACACAAGAGCCATTTGCTGATACCATTTTATACTTGCAACTGACAATGGATCGTGCCATGTTTCTAGATGCGTGCCGGTTCAACTACCAGTATAATTTGATAGTCATACTCATTGCAACAAAGTTTGTAACATACAACATTCTTACTGGTTGCAACTAAGTTGTTGACCATCAAAGATTACCATCTATCGATCACCTTCCGGGGTCAAATTGATGAATAGATTATAACTTCATGCACTTGTTTTCCGTTTCAGGAGGTTTCAAGGCGCAACAGAAATATTTAAACTAGTCGTTAGTGTGAAGGCAAAGGTCAGTTGTATCGTTAAGAGATGATGGATGTAGGCGGTCAAGTCAAAGGTCTGAAGATTACATAAATTATTATCATACCCGCGAAAGAACTGGCGCTATTTGGACACGATAACAGGCATATTATTTCATTATTTTGTCTCATTTCGCTCTATTTTCATGACAGTGACAGGACTTGCTTTCGTTTAATTTCCACTCATGCTTTCTTCCCTTTTATAAGTTAAGTAAGTATTTAGAAACGTACATACATTTTTCAATGAGTTTCCTAAGTCATAAATAAGAAACATCTGTCAAATGATTCATCATTAGTTTCTCAGAACAATTTCCAGCTGAGCTGTTAGGCCATGACATTGAAATTCCGATCACGCGGCGTAGTTTGCTTTAAATTTTAATGAAATTTACACGTTGTGTTTACTGTTTCGGTAATACGACCTCCCCCTGCAGGGCCACCGTGACACCCCATTAATTCCACTCTTTAGTCATCGAGGCACATTCGGCAAAGAACTGTAGCGGTGATTACTAGGATTGACAGCTTCCAAAAGAACCAGTTATGTCTCTTATGCTGTCTAAGTTGCTGAACTATTCGCCTGCGAAAGCATTCTGACTCTGGGTAGTCTCAAAGATATACTATAATTTGTTTATTTTGATATCCATAGCTAGTTTCCTTGTATTGTAGAAGGATCATTACACTTTATTAAGGTACAAGTTTTGCATTTTTGAATGATATTTTTTTTGGTTAGATATTTGGGCCAGGTAGCGAATGGAAAACATACCATTTTCAATTAAACTAAACATATAAATGTACCTAAAAGTTCTTTTAACAGCCAAGTGGAAATAATTTGACCGTCATGATCCCTGATCACATGTTTGATGAAGGGATAAACAACAACAGTTTGCTGCACAATGACATGAAAAGTGTCCAACTGAACAAAGTTGTATTCAACAAGACACAAAAAGACTATGTAAGTATCAGTTCCTATTAATTACGTGAGATTGTTTTCAATTGCTTATATTTATAAAGAGCCTCATATCAACTGATCACTTCGAATTGCAACGGTATCTTAAAAACTTGGCCCCTTTCGGGCGCCAAATTTTATAACTAGCTGACTTCATCGATTAGACTGTTTATCTTATAATATATTAACAGCTCATGAGTTTTATTCCTTAGGAACAAGATCAACGTGACCTGCTCAACTCCCAGGATGGAGACACCTGCGAGGTCCACGACCAGTTCTACCGAGACCACAAGCTGCTGCTGGTGCTGTTCCGTGCGCTGGCCGTTATGCCTATCACCAGGTCGCGCCCAGGTAGATACTGCAAAAAATCTGCAAATTAACGACTTAGTTCAAAATTTTCAAGAACTTTATAGGCGTTTTCCGCTCACCGAAATATTGTCGGTACGATTACGCACGAGACTGATCAGAATGCTTTTCAAATTTACAACGATTAGTTTGTTACCTATTATTGTAGCAAGAAGTAGGTACTTATCTCAAATATAATATTGTTTTCAGTTTTCTGTTTTTGAAAGGCAGTCTCTTCAAAATGTCAGTATCTGCATAGTATAAAATAAAGTCGCTTTCCGCCGTACCTATGTATGTTTAGATCTTTAAAACTACACAACCAATGTTGATACGGTTTTTTTTAATAGATGGAATGATTCAATGAAAATAATAATTCATAGAGGAAGGTTTTAAGTTCTTTTTACCACGGAAAAATACTTTATTCCCGCAAGGGAAGCACGGGTGAATCCGCTGGGCCGGCCGCGGCCGCTAGTTTTGATAAATAACTCACCTAACAAGTATGGCACGTCGTATATAATTTTTCGTATTTTCCTCGTTCAGGTACCATCACCTTCAGCTGGAAATCAAGCGCCACCATCTACGCCATATGCTTTTACATTGTAACGTCAGTGGTGGTCCTGGCTGTAGGCTACGAGAGGATCATGATCCTCCGCTCTATTCGCAAGTTCGACGACTACATCTACGCGATCCTGTTCGTTGTGTTCTTGGTGCCGCATTTCTGGATCCCTTTCGTGGGGTGGGGAGTCGCCCCGCAGGTTGCCATTTATAAAACAAATTGGGGGAAGTTTCAAGTAAGTTTCAATCTTTTTACTCGTAGTCATTGTCTATAAAATGACCATTTTATGCCCTTACCCGTTAAAAGTAGACAGCGGCTTCATTAATTGCTTATTACATTTCATTCATCCATTACGTTAGTAGATGTGGTTATACATATAGGTACACTATCATTACAAATACCTGTAAAACCATTTCCCTCCACAGGTGAGATTCTACCGCGTAACAGGCAGCAACCTCCAGTTTCCAGGACTAAAGATTTCAATCGTCATCATAAGCGTGGGTTGCCTGCTTTTGGCAGTTTGTTTTCTACTCAGTCTGTGTGCCCTCCTCGACGGGTTCTACCTCAAGCACACTGCAGCTTACTTCCACATCATCACGATGATAAACATGAACTGTGCCTTGTGGTACATCAACTGTAAAGGAGTCAAGTTCGCTTCGCAGGCGCTTTCGGATTGCTTCCGCAGGGTAGTACTTTTGGTCTACTACTATTGATTACGTTTGATAAAAGACAGTGGACACACATTCTTAATCGAAATACCGCCACTCAGTAGTTTGAAAACTCGAACACCATGGTTCATCAGGTTGTTTATCGACTGGGCGACCTTTTGATAATTTAATTGATTACCTAACATGGTTTATTTGTCTTAGTCCTCTATATATTTAATGTGTTTTTCCACAGGACGTGCACATAGAATGTTCGGCTAAACTGATCGCTCGCTACCGCTACTTGTGGTTGAATCTTTCGGAACAATTACAGCTGCTTGGGAACGCTTACGCGAGGACGTACTCTACGTATTGTCTGTTCATGTAAGTGAATTTAGTAAAGTAACTTTAACAAGTAGTAAAACTTTTTAAGCACTAGCGATTACTTCTCACATTTTAGTTGATTATCCGGCTCTATCGGGATGGTGATGTAAATTTAAATGATTTACCTGGATTCCGAAGTTTCAGCTGAGTAACATAAACTGTGGTCGTGGGTTGATTGAGACGTTTTTATTTATTTAAAAACTATCGCGATAGACCCGGTTTATCAGACGGTCGGTCCACGGACGGACGGTGGAGTAAACGGTTTCTCGAGTGGAGGCCACGCCTCGGCCAGCGTAGCGTTGAACGACCTCCGGCCAAGTGGACCGATGACTTAAAGAAGGTCGCTGGTAGCAACTGGATCGCGAAACCGGGAGATCGTGCCCTATGGCGTACCCTGGGGGAGGCCAACGTCCAGCAGTGGATAACTATAGGCTGATTTATGTATGCGATAGACCCGGTTAATCAACTCAAACTTTTTAACATGTTACTTAAAAAAATCTGTATTTATTATTTCGAGCCTATTTAACATGTAGGTGACGTAGGTAAGCTGTTACGCTTAAGCGTTGAAGAATATTAATCGTAACGTAAACGGATCGCGAAATTTAAGCTGAGAGAGTGTCACATATTGAAGTACCGAAGTTGCTTATTCGAATCACTGAGTTAGATCACACGATAGCTCATATGTCAGAGCCTCGTCAAGAATCTCCGGAACTTGTGGGTTTGGATCCCGCTCGCGTAACATTTTTGGTTTCTATATAAAAATTACTTGTGTAGAATTTATATAAACAAATATCCTGGACAATTTACACATCGCACTCTAGCCTCAAATTAAGCAAATCTTGTACTATAGGAACTAGATAGCTGATCAAATACTTATATACTTTTTTTGTTGTAAATAAATACACACTATATATATAAAACACCCAGACTAAATACAAATATCTGAAATTGACTTAACAAATATTTGTGTCTTGAGGGAATCGAACCCACGACCCTCGGCGTAGCAGGCAGGGGTACTATCCGCTATGCCATCGGGCCAGTCAAAGTCCTATCTAAGTGTGAAAAAACTAATGATGTGGCAATAAACACAGGTTATCTGTACGGTATATTTTCTTGTGTGAAGGTTCGTGAACATAACCATAGCAGTATACGGCGCACTGTCGGAGATCGTGGACCACGGCTTCGGGTTCAGCTTTAAGGAGATGGGACTCTTCGTGGACGCTGCTTATTGCTCCATCCTGCTCTTCATATTCGTCGACTGCTCGCACAAGTCCACGCTGCATGTACGCCCCCTCAAATCTTTATTTATGCTCAAAGACGATAAAAAAAAATGCCTAATTTAAAAAATAGCTAAATATATTTCAATGAAATATTTTTAAAAAAACAATGCATCATTTTAGCGGCTTCATTAAAGTTTTGCTTAGGTATACATATATACGGTCATACCAGTATTCATAATCTCAGGTAAATTAATTACGAAGTTTAATCGCTACAACTATGCTACGACGCCGTAGCAGAGTGCTACAAGTTAGTAACTTAAACAAAATGTTATGTTCTTAGCAAAACTCCTTAACACACTCTGATTAATTTAATATCACAGTTCATAGACTATAACGCAAAGAAAAGGTGCCGATTCTGGGGTACACATTCTTTAGCTAAGTTTAAAGTACAGTTACCTGCTTAAGTGACGTTTACATAGCTCACTCTTTTATTGTACCGTTTAAACGACTTACTATTAGGATTTCAACATGTTTTTAGCAGATAATAGAGCTGTAGATTTCCTGTCCGAATGTTACATCTAAATTAGTAAAGGAATGTGTATGTTATAATGGGCTCCCCCGTCTGTCAAAATTAAACATGTTTTATGTCTAGGTGGCCGCTGGTGTTCAAGATACTTTGCTGTCCATTGATTTGTTGGCTGTAGACAGACCTACTCAGAAGGAGGTAAGAAAGGGATGCATGCTTATAAATCATACAATTAAAAAACACGGAGTAGAGTCAGCCACTGCAAAAGTGATAATGAATTTGAAAAAAAATCGGCAAGGCTTTTTTTACGTTATTCCATGTTTAATATGAACCATTTTTTTCTATTCCATAGATCGACCTGTTCATCCAAGCCATCGAAATGAACCCCGCAGTCGTTAGCCTCAAGGGATATGCACATGTCAACAGGGAGTTACTTACTTCAGTACGTTGGTTCATAATATTATTTATTAATTTTTACCTTTCTTTTTACCTTACACAGTACAAAGCGGTTACCTGAGTTCATTAGCTATGAGATAAATTTAATACTTAGTCAATTTGTTTTTGAATAAATATTTGGAATATGTTCTTCGAATTGTGTTATTTTGTATAGGAAGTCGTACGTAACACATAAGTTGGTCAGTTTTCTTCAGCCGGTTTGACCCTGAAATTCCGATAGGTGGACTCTAAAATTTAAACAAATTTTACAAAATATACGTTTAGGACTTTAGTTTTGTTGCTTTTTCCGGAAATACGTGTGCGAATTCGTGCGAACAGATTGCTGGGCACAGGAAGTCGTATTTAGGCGATATCGGCCCTCTGTGCAACGTGAGTCGCCGTCACCTAAAGTGCCTACGTAGATTCGTTTTAGTTAGTTTATTGTAGAGTATTTATAGTATTTGTGTTAGAAGTAATATTTTATTGTATTATTTTATAAGGGAATTTTGCATGAGGAGAGAGAATTTATTATTATTATTAAGCTAAGTAAATTTATGAAAGGCTTTGCATGATTTCTTTAACACATTACATAACAAGAATTTAATTGCCAGGATTTTAGACATACCTTTTTTGTAAACGTGTAAAATAAACACGATATTGTTACGTTCTCTGAAAAGATTCATTACAAACAAAAATACTGATTTTATGTTGTCGTTTCCCAAACGTGATAACGTTTATCTGACTTTTACAATACGCTTGCGAAGCTGTAATAAAAGTTTTATTATGTGTCTTTGCACATTGAAATAAGTATTTTAAATCGCTAATACAGTAAACAAGGAGCAACAAAAAGTTACACGCTGAAAGGAGGCCAAGGTTCTAATGAAACTAAACAAATTGCCCGATGGAACATAGGTTGAAATATAAAAATAAATTTTTTGCCGATACAAGAATACCATGTGATGCTGGCTTAGAATAGCATCATCCCATTTCTTTCCCGTGGGAGTCGTAAGAGGCGACTAAGGGACTTGAGGGTGTGTATTGCAATTTAGCCGATGGGCTGACAACCTGTCACTATGTCGATACACAATTTTCCGAATGACCCTCAAATATATGTCAGACGTGGCGTAAATGTCCGTTTTTGCGGCCGTTTGCGCTCTGCCTACCCCGCAAGGGTTAAAAGGCGTAATATGTGTATGTAAAATTGCCGATCAGCATGTTAATTTACCATGGGAGGTTGTTCAGTTTCATGAGCCCCTAAACTTCCTTTCTGTTTGTTTGACCCATTTTGTTATTACATACATACATACATAAATCACGCCTATATCCCTTACGGGGTAGGCAGAGCGTTAACGGCCGTAAAACGGATATTAACACCACGTCTGACAAAAGTTTGAGGGTCAATCAGATAACTGTGTATCACTATAGTGACAGGTTGTCAGCCCATCGCCTAAAATTGCAATACACATCCAACCCTCGAGTCCCTTAGTCGCCTCTTACGACACCCATGGGTAAGAAATGGGGTGATGCTATTCTAAGCCGGCATTACACGGCTATGCCGGCATTACACGTTATGTTATTCGTTGTAGATATACCTACATGTACGATGATCTTAAAATTTAGTGAAATTGACACTTCACAGGCTATTGGCATGATGACGATCTACCTTCTGGTGCTGCTGCAGTTCAAGATCTCGCTGCCCAAGGAAGCCCCTCCAGTGCCCATCACGTAAATACGAGCTTAATATTGTTCCCTTCTTGTCTTGACAAATATCTCAACTAACCCGTGAGCAAAATAGAGAGAAACATAAAACATCAAGCAACATGCCAATTAAGGCGAGTGTAATCGTGAACGACCTCGACAGTGGCGCTACATCATCACAAAAAAAACAACACAAACAATCTATCAGAATGTCCGTTGCCCAAGTTTTTGTATTTTCCTTAAGTAAAATTAGAACCTGCAAACTCAATGAAATATTCGCTGCAATGAAGGTTATGGCAAAAAGTGCCTTAAATCGGCCACTTTTGGTATTAATTGCCATAACTTTAATTACAGCGAATATTTCATTTGGGCAACGGACATTCTGATAGATTGTTTGTATTAAGAAAAAATATTTTTTGTGAAGTCGCGCCACTGTCGAGGTCGTCCACGAGTACCCTCGCCTTAATAATGAACGTCTTACTCTACTCCATCCATTTAATATGTACCTAATAAAGTCCGGTACGGTTGCGTTAAAATTATTTAATGTATGATAGCTCATTTATTGAATTTAATTTTTAGTGCTTTTAATGGAATTAAAATTATATACTATACCAGTATTGTCTATGTGACAGTTTAATTAGTGTAAAACCCCAGTTAGAGTCGATTTTATTCACCGCAAACGAAAGTATGTTAGCATATACCTAAAATGACACAAAATAATAAATTGGGTTCGACCAATGGTCCAGAAACTATAAGACTTTGAGAAATAAACGACTTTAACATTTTTGAAACCTGAAAAGCTAGCCATACTGGGCTAAATTAAGTTACAATAATTGTAATATTTTCATTTCTTCTTCTTCTCAGTCGATGCCTCATGCCTGAGGGACGTTTAATATCTAGATTGCCCTATATTTTGCCTTCTTGCCTGGTTGCCTGGTTACCTGGTTGACAATTCCGATTTAGTTAAAATCCGATCAGGTCCAACTAACATTTGCTTTAGAAGTAGAGCACGTAGTTGGGACGAATCCGGACAATTTGATTAAGTAATTTATTCGACTATGTTAAGAGAATGATTCATTCTCAAACCGTTGCTTCTTAGTTTGTAACTGTAATATTTTTAGGGTTATTTAGAATTTAGAAATTTTAGTTCATTGTTTTGTATTTGCGATATCTGAATTGAATAATAATAAGATCGTAGGACTTTTTTTTCTTGTGGGACACCGAGTCGACGAACGATACGATGAATCCCGGTATCAGTTTTTCAAACGCTTACTACTAGTAAGCTTCTGACATGGTTGTGTAACTACCGCTGTCTAAGTAATTATAGACAGCAACCGGGACCGCATCTCAACATGCCCTTCAAAGCACGGAACCGTGTTGTCGGTCAGCCTGCAATGTCCTAAATAGACTTAAAACAAATTCACAAAGGTATTATATCAACTTTGTGCGTGCCCCACCGAGAACCGATCCTAGAACCTTTGCGCCGCAGCGCAGGCAATCGCACTACCACTGTGCCACATCAGCCGTATCACGGGACGTAAAAGTAGAATCAATACATTCCTTACAAAACTACAAATATTGTAGGGTTCAGTAGCTATATTATTACTAACTTGTGTATGCGTCATTCTTAATATCTAGTAACCACCTGATTAGAGTTCTATTTTGTTTATATTATCGAAGAAAATTTAGCAATTATAATGTATAGAATGTATTTTTGTATAGATAAGATAATAAAGAAAAATATTTAGATATTTAGCGTGTTTTAATAGATGTCACACTTATAATGGCTTTAAGGATCGATGTTTATCAAATAGATTTTATAACTCCAGCCCTCGAGCTGTCTTCAACCGACATCACCAGTCACTGCCACAATAAGCATTCATTAATCAACTTTTCCAATTTCCAACAACCCCAAGTCTAAGTTTGCGTATGGCAAAAATTATATTAGATTTAAGCGGATGAAAATTGCTGAATTATTTAAGGTTGGTTTTATTCAAGTTATATTCAGGGTCCGATGTCTAGATCGGATTTTTATCTGTACATAATAAAAATGTAACTCAACTACGTGTGTACATTGAATAGTTTTGAAAAAGTATATTTTATTAGAACATAAAATAAATAATAGTTTGTTGTACATATATTCAGAACGGACACTCACCTACATTATCGTTATGTAGATGATACATTAAGTCAAGAGTTGCCTATGAACTACGGCGTACCACAGGGTAGTATCCTGGGCCCTACTTTGTTTCTGTGCTATATAGACGTGCTGTGACCTTAGTCTTGAGATCTGCAATATTCAATCATATGCTGATGACACTACGCTTACGTTTTATCGAAGTACATGGGAAGAAGTGTTTATTTTGGCTCAGCAGTAATTTAATAAGATCTGCTCGTGATTAGCTAACAACTTCCGTACTCTTTAACACTACAAAGACAAATTTATACCGTTTTCACCTAAAAATTATGCAGAAAGTTGTCAGTTTATAATGATTGTACACAGTGTTAATTTTGGTCAAAACTCATTCATGCCCATTGATATAAAGAACCAAATATACTAAATATCTTGGATATCCATTGATTCCATCATTCCAATCTTACTTTTGAAGAACACATAATAAAAACATCGGCTGTATCGGCAATCTGGCAAACAAATTAGTAAAAATCTATGCTCCCCGAGACATGAATTCAAAAAGTTAGTAAAAGACTTTCTTTCCCTCAATCAGGGTACTCAAGACTTAAATTGTTATTACTTATTACCTGACATTGTGTGGAAGAAATAAAAATATGTTTGAGGCTGGCTGCGTCATCTCTCTATCGATCTACTTCTAACTAGCGATCTACTTCTAACTCATTGCAGTTTTATTGTATTTTATATACACAGCTTTAAATGCAAGTAAAATTACTTGATTAGATTAATTTATCGTGGATCATAAACATGCGGTTAAAACCATTTTAAGACAGATTGGAGGCCATCTAACCGTATATATTATAACAAAGCGCTTAAGGCGAATGTAGTCGTGAACGGCCTCGACAGTGGTGCTACTTAAAAAAAAACTCTTTGTATAATCAACTAGCGGCCCGCCCAGCGGTTTCACCCGCTGCTTACTGATTTCCCACGGGAAACAGACCTTCTCCCGACATACATTATACATAGGTACATACATACATAAAAACCTTCTTCTTGAATCACTCTATCTTTTAAAAAAACTTCATCCAGATCCGTTAAGTGGTTTTGAAGATTTAAGCATACAAACAAACAAACAGACAGGCACATACGTGAGAAGCGACTTTACTTTAAATTCGTTTTTTTTTAATCCCCTGAAATGAAGATGAAAAGGGGGTTAAAAGTTTGTATGAAAGATCGTTGTCTTAAGTGTGATCCGTTTCAAAATTTGTGATTAGTTTTATGACTTAAAATAATTAAACACGTGTTTCAGTATATTTGAAATTTTAACCCTTAATAGGGTCAAACGGGGGTTTAAAGTTTGTATGAAAGTTCGTTTTTTTAAATGAATGTGATCTGTTTCAAAATTTGTGATTAGACTAATAACTCAAAATAATTAAACACGTGTTTCAGCATTTTTGAAATTTTATCCTTTAAATGGGTGAAAAGGGGGTTAAAAGTTTGTATGAAAGTTTTTTTATCTTAAATGTGATCTGTTTCAAAATTTCTGATTAGACTCATAACTTAAAATAATTAAATACGTGTTTCAGCATTTTTGAAATTTTAATCCTTAAAGGTGTCAAAAGGGGGTCAAAAGTTTACTACCAGTTGGGCTACCCGTTTTCCCATGGGAACGTGACAATATCCCGGAACAAATTATACTGATAAAGCTTCCTCTTAAGTTACTCTATCTAATAAAAAAAACCGCATCAAAATCCGTTAGGTAATTCTAAAGATATATCGAGACACCAAACGGGAAGCGACTTTATTTTATACTATGTAGTGATTAATCATAATGTACGTTGCTCAAGTTTTTAGTATTATCCTTAAGTAAAATGAGAACCTACAAACTCAATGAAATATTCGCTGTAATTTAAGTGATGACAAAGTCTAAAAACGACCACTTTTGGTAGTAATTGCCTTACTACAAATATTTCATTAGTTTTGTAGGTTCTAATTTTACGGATATTAGAAAAAACTTCCTATAGAAAGATTGATTGTTGAAAGAGTTTTTTTCGTGATGTGGCGCCACTGTCGAGGCTCTTCACGACTGCAATCGCCTTAAGCTCGGAATATAAATCACCTTTTATATTTCGTGGTCCTATATCTACTTATAGTCTGTATCTATGTCATCATCATGTGTAGTTGGATAACAGGTAATCTTTGTAAAATCACCAGCACATGAGATTATTAAAACAGGTAAAGGAGTACGTATTTAAGCCAGGCTAGGCTACCTATAATGTTTTGCCTCATCTACTTAATACCTATTCAAAGAAGGGATGGAACATGGTTAATACAAAATACCCGATTGATCAAACACGCTTATCTGTGACCCTCGTCCATCACCAACTTGCACAACTAAACTAAACTCCTAAGGGATCAACGCAGAGGCTTAAGTTCTCAGTGGCTGTCATTTCCTTATGCATTTTCCTGCTGCTACTGAAATAAGAATAAATGTAGGTGACCTAGATTTCACTTACCCTTTCGAAACTGTCGAATCGTCAATGTGTTGAGGCACTGCTTTATTGAATCCACAGTATATTTCTTTTCTGAATTCCTTCCTCGTCGTCAGAAGTCGAGGTCGGTTTGATAAAGCTGATGGATAATTCACTGAAATATTCATACATACATTACCTACCCCTTTGGAAGTCATATAAAAATGTTAGTTCGGAAATTTTGATAACTCTTTGTCAACTTTCCTAGCATAGCCGAAAATATTTACGCTTTTATGCCTCTTTCAAGTTTTTTTTTTCAAACGACACCTATATTTTTGTACGAGATATAAAGTTCAATACATTACTATGACTGGATTTGTTTAGCTTATTGCATCGACTGCTTTTGAATAAAAGATAATAATGTTATTGCGTATGAAATGATTGCACTGATTCTAGGCTTCCGTACGCAAAGTGTCAAAACGAGACCCTAATACTGTGACTTGGCTGTCTGTCTGTCTGTCTGTCACTAGGTTGTATCTCATAAACTGTGATAGGTAGAGAGTTAAAATTATACAAAAAAAACGTTTCTTTAGCTTAACTCTGTCTATAGTGGTTCGGAGGCTGTATATCATGAACGGTTATACAACAAAACTTTTCACGACACATGTATTACACTTGCCACTATAACAGCAAATACTAAAAAAAACAGAATTAATTAATAAGGGAACTTCCATACAACAAACGTTATTTTATGCCATTTTGATACAAGATGGTACGACATCCTTCGTGCGCAAGTCAGAATCGACTCTCTTTTTTTATTGGAGATAAACCGTAGCATTGCATAAAATGCAATAAAACATACAAATTTGGTTTTTAAGATAACTTTATTTAAGGTTAACTATTACTAAGTCATGAAGGAAAACCTCCATCATCTTCACGACTTGATGTCATCTATTTATTCTAAAGTAGAACTGATCCGCGCATTTTGTAGTAAATCACTAAACAACTTAAATTTTCTCCATTAAACCACAAATGAGGAATGGATAAGTTTCCTATTGTTACGATTCTAAAATCGTCTAACTTCAATTGGATTCCAGAAACCTAGTATTTACTAGGTTTACCGTTAGACTGAGAAGTGTAGTGACACCTAGGAACTAGATTTTACCGCTTATTTATGGCCACATATTTATAATGTGGAAAAAGTAAAAGCCTTTACTAGTAAGTTTAGTACATCTACTCGTATTAGCAATATTCTGCATTTATTAATATTCTTGTCATATTTGTTTGAACAAATAAACTAAGTCACAAAACTTACTCCTTACCTCCATATCATCCAGGTTGTATATCTAAATAAGTCCTCTGATTCTATATTCCTATTGTAATCGTATTTCTTTGCTTCATACATTTCCTGTGCCGGATTTAATTTTTGTTCGTATGTGTTCTTATAATTTTTGTTGTTTTTTTTTTACAAATAACGAAATACCTCGCAATTAAAGGCGAATATACTCGTGCGGGAACGACCTCGCCAGGGGCGCCACTCACAAAAAAAATCTCTTAGTACAAACAATTAATCAGAATGTGCGTTGTTCAAGTTTTAGTATTATCCTTATGTAAAATTATAACCAACAAACTTAATGAAATATATAACGCTTTACGTAAGGCAAAACGTGCCTAAAAACGGCTTCTTTTGGTATTACTTGCCATAACTTTAATTATAGAGAACATTTCATTGAGATTGCAGGTTCTAATTTTCCTTAACGATAATACTAAAAACTAAAAACGGAAATTCTGATATATTGTTCGTATAAAGAGAAAATATTTTTTTTTGTTTAGTGGCACCACTGTCGAGGCCATTCACGAGTACAGTCGGCTTAATCTTTAACAAGTAATGGGAAACATATTCGAACGTGTTCAAATAATGAGGTAATTGCTCACAATAGAAGTCATGCATGAACACACACACGCATATCACGCCTTTTATCCCTTGTGGAGTAGGCAGAGTGTCGCAAAAAACGGCCATTTACGCCACAAATATTTGAGGGTCATTCAGAAATTGTGTACCGCCATAGTGACAGGTTGTTAGCCCATCGCCTAAAATTGCAATACACACCCTCGAGTCCTTGAGTCGCCTCTTACGACTTCCATGGGAAAGAAATGGGGTAATACATTCTATGCCGGCATCACACGGTATTAACAGTAAAATATATTTCATAATAAATATCATAGTAGGTATTATGCTTGATGAATCTTGTTACACTTCTATCGCTATTTTCCCGCTTACTGAGACATCAAAAGAAAGTAAACCAATATATTTCGTGAACTTATTCAATTGTAAGAAATGTAGTAAGAGGGTTGGAAATTCGCCTAACTTGTGTTTCGAGCTCAAGCACCAGCAGTTTTGAACTCAAACACATTTTAATTTAGAGTGGTAGTACCGATCGCAAACTATACACTAGTCATTGACCAATTTCGTTTAGGTAAAACTTAAAATATTACGATTATGCGTCTATATTTCTCAGTTTTTATTGTTTTGGATGCTGTGTTTTAATTTAAAGCATTTGTTAATCTTTTTGCATTTGAAATTTACACTTATTTACTATTTTAAGTACTTTTGATTTTGGTTTGGCACGAGGACAAACTGGTTTGGAACTGGTACGTTCACCAACTAAGTTAAAAAAACATATAATGGTTCTTTTTTGTATATGAGCTACGACGCGTAGCATTTCGTAGCGTTTGCTACGCTATTAACTTTTATTCACTGTTCAATGTTCCTTGATTTTGTTAGATTAGTCGTTTTTTTAGCATTAATATGGTAATAATAATTAAAATCTACATTTTGTTTTTAAATATACAATTTGTCCATTGTATATTTAACAACAAAATGTAGATTTTAATTATTATTACCATATTAATTTCCATCCATAACGGAAAAGCTATTTTATTTTTATTTAAAATGGGCATTAAAAGAGAAAATATTGTATTTTCCTCATGGTCTGTGATGCTCATTCTCTCTATAACACAGAAGCAAGAAAACATTGCGAAAAAATGCATATTTTCAATTGAATACAGAAAAGGTTCAACTATCCTAGACAGTGATCAACTATCCTATCAAAACTATAATTAAACCACGTAGACATAAAACACGTGAGCACACGTAAACAGTCTAAATGGCCAGTGTGTATCTGATTTAACCGACTATAAATTAGAAGGTAATCGATCCGGCCCATTTGTGACGTTTAATATTCAAAGTCTATGTTGTTCTTGAAAATTCGAGTGTGTAAAATAAAATCTTATTAAATGTGTATATATTAAGTTGTTATGTTTGCCCTTGCCAGGCCTGTGTCACTCCGCGTGTAGGTATTGAAAACATACCTCCAGGCGCCGGCCACTGCGAAAGGGCTAATCCAGCGGGCTGCCGCAAGCGAAAGAAGACACACGCGTGCGCTATTTGTTCAACTTTCTCGACAATTTTTTGCAAGATGGACAGACGAAAAAAAGCAAAGAAATACTCTTGATTTGATTACATTATGTTCCTTTTTGAAATGAATTTAATTCTAAACAAACCCTTTCTTTTTTTGTTGAACAAAGTACCTACTATTCCAAAATCCTAAAAGTAAGTATTTAAAATTAAATAAAAAGGTTTAGTCGTTTCATTCGAGTTGCATTTCATCTGTCGTACGTATTCATTTACGAACTTAGACTAAGAGCCCAACGCAGAATATTTATATGTGATACGTCTATGGAATTCTTTTCAACTTAAAGAAAGTTTGCGAATCCATATTGTGAATTTCTTGCTTGGAAATATAATAAATAATTTTAAAAATAAAATAATATTTTGCAATAATGCAGTTAAATTGTAGGTGCAAGATAAAAATTATATTGTGCTAGTTTCGTTGACCACTATTCACACTCAGCACATATTTAGGTACTAGCTGATACCCGCGGGTTCGCGCGCGTCTTAGTTTTTATTTTTTAAACTGATATCGGTTTTTAACTGAAGAATAATTTTAATCGATTTAGGTGTTTTCACAAAATTTCAATCTATGCAACCAGCGCCAGGACTTCTTATTACATACATACATACATATATAGGCAGAGCGTAAACGACCGCTAAAAACGGATATTTACGCCACGTCTGACAAACATTTTAGAGTCATTCAGAAAATTGTGAATCGCCATAGTGACAGGTTGTCAGCCCATCGCCTAAAATTGTTCGTCGTCGCCTTTTACGACACCCACGGGAAAAAAAATAGTATACATTATAATATTATTATTATTAGTATACATTTTATTATTATTATGTTGGTATTCTTTTCGGATCTTGGGCCCACAGGGACCCGGTCCTTTGAGGCATGTGTGAGGTCAAAGCCAACAGCACAGAGGCCTTTTTTATACCAAATAATGTGTTGTGATGTGTACATCGAGCGGATACTTGCTCTGTCTGCACTATAGAAGTACTCGTACACCCAGAGCCAGCACCCGCCTGATGCAAGGACTATTGCAGGTTTAGGTACTTCATTGAATTAAATCTTCGGCAATAATCGTATAGCATATACAATTATGCTGCGAGGTCTTAGACTACATGAACGTACTCGTCGCTGCCTGCTGCGTGCCCGCCAAAAGTAGGAGTAAACGCTCGTGTTGTGCGCTTGATGGCGTAAGTAGTTTCTCGAAGTAAGCAACCCTAGACCGCGGCTCATATTCCCTCAAAAAAATATTTGACAGGTATGTAAATGAACACGTGGTTGACTGGAACGCGAGCTAAATTAAATCATATTGTCTATCAGTTTGAGTACATATTTCTTTGAAAACCATTGCGAAGTAAAGCTTCTGTAACGCTAGTTACTAGTTATTATTCTGTGCCCTTGCATACGTATCTCTAAATTAACTCCTTCAATGTTTGGACCGACTTAATTTGTTTTTTTTTTGTCTAACTTAGGAGTCCCAAAACATTTCATTAAAATCTATTCTGTAGCTTTCAAGAAGCAGGCTATAAAGTATTTTTCAGAACATCATCATATCGCATTGGACACTAAGCGACGAACGACTTGAAAAACTTTTGCGAAGTCGGGTATTTTTTTTTGCCATATGTCGACTATTGTTGTGACATCATTCGGGAGCAGAGTCGCGTGAGCCTCGAAACATATCGCACTTGACGTCAAGTGCCGTTATTAAAAGCACTCTAGATAATAGAATTGCGACAAACCGTGCACTTCGAGTATCTTTTCATGGGTTATAGTTTTTCAGCAGTAGGTATATTATAGACGATTGCTATAACGCCCCCTTATACGCTCAAACGCAGACAAAATCAATAGGCTCGATATTTTGTTACACACTTTGTTTAGATATTTCTCAATTTATTGAAAGCCACATACTTAGGATAGTTAAAATAAAATAAGTTAATGTTCTAAGGTTTATTGTGCTATATTGTTTTCATTTGTGTATTCGTTTCAATCCTCCGGCTAACGTGTTTTTTTTTTCAGACTTTCTATTTTCATAAATTTTATGTCGATGATTATTTTAGAAGGCTGCCTTGTAATTAAATTATTGAGGACCCCTTTCATATATACAGTTTTAAAAAGGTAAAATGATAACAGAATGGTTTCACACCGCTCTTACATACACGTGATTAGTTTCAAACCGCAGCTTCAGTTTCAGCAAACGACACATAAGTGTCGGGACTAATTATGTATTTTACGGTCGTTAACGCTCTGCCTACCTCGCAGGGGATATCAGCGTGACATGTGTGTGTGTGTAAGTTGTTGTTTTAAAGCATTCATGGAGCGTTAACCATGAGTAGGTTTGATTTGCATCGCTTTCGATTCAGTATGAGGAAGTAATTTAGAAAATTATTATAAGTAGTTCAATCAAAGATTTATATTTAAGGGAACGCTCTACTACCCAATAGTTTCTTTTTAGAAAAAAAAAGTTGAATCTCCGCTCTGCACTTATTTAGCTTTTGTGAACCGGGAACAATTATGAAATAATTTATAATGAACTATTGTTTCCAGTCGAAGGTTGTTTGGAAACATCAGCTTGAATTTTTTGTTCATGCGGTGTCTAGTTGCGGCGCCGTTGTACAGAAAAACATGAGATTTATTACGTAAATAACCGCTTATTAGAAGAGTATTTCTGGCTTTTTGCTTTAGTATCAGATCAGAAAGTTGACACATGAGTCTGAGCATGTTATTAGCTAGCCATAAATAAGGTATCGCCATTACGTACGTTACAATTATGAATTAATAATAAAAAATAGGACATTTAGCTAAAAGAGATATACAGTGTGTAAGTGAAATGACTAGACATACTTTCAGGGCGTGCTCTAGACGTGAAACTGAACAACTTTTGCTTAGTACGAATTTGTCAAAATATGAAAAAATAAATTGTTTCTTCCATACAAAATCACTCGAATTTTTGTGGGAGAACCGAATATTAATTTCATATTTCGAAAAATTGGTACGAGGAAAATTTGTTCAGTTTCACGTCAAGAACACGCCCTGAAAGTTTGTCCAATCAATTCACTTTCACACTGTATAGAGGATGCGGTCTTTTCTTTTTCGTAGCCGTTAGCTACGAAAAGTCTACGACCAGCTATAGCTCCAAAGTATGATACAACTTTGATTTTAGATAGGGCGATTACAAAAAGATGACAAAGGTTACGAGTTTACTATTGTTATAAGAGGTAGTAGGTAGAATAATATTGATTATTTTCCTACATTAATAATTCTCTTACGACTCCCACGGGTAAGAAATGGAGTGATGCTATTCTAAGCCGGCATCACACGGTAAAGACGCGACGAAGGGACTCGAGGGTGTGTATAGCAATTCTAGGCGATGGGCTGACAACCTGTCACTATGGCGATACACAATTTTCCGAATGACCCTCAAACGTTTGTCAGACGTGGCGTTAATGTCCGTTTTTTCGGCCGTTTATGCTCTGCCTACCCCGCAAGGGATAAAGGCGTGATATATGTATGTATGTATGTATTAATAATTCAAGGAGTTGAAGGGCGCACGTGACCACGTTTCTTTACCCGAAGTATGTACAATGATACACTTATAATATAAAATAAATTAATAATGTTTATCACAAATATTTATGACGAAAACTTGATCAACTGACATTCTGATAGATTGTTTGTATAAAGATAAAATATTTTGTTGTGAAGTGGCGCTCGCTACTATCGAGGTCGTTCACGACCACACTCGCCTTAATGCTCGCTGGTACCACACTCACCTACTAAACCGTGAGATCTATGGTGAAATGTCTACATGTCGTCCTTCGTCGACAAAGAAGCTGATGTGTTTTATAAATACGTTTTAATACTTGTGGCATTCACATTTCACTTTCCCACGCAAAATCATTAAAGTGCTATTCGTTAGGCGGCCGACAATACTTTTAATTAAGGTCAGCTACGTCATGACGCCACCGAACAAAATTATCAGATTGTCTACGGCACTTAGAGGATGTTGCAAAGGTGCAAGCTTTTTATTCCTAGTTAAGGAAACAGCCTCATATTTTTTTTGTTATTGTGTTATCCATTCCTATGTAATTTTATTAATAAAAAATTACCTTATCTTATTTTTACTAATTATTTTAGACAGTTTTAATCCAAAAAATCATTTGTAAAATCAAGTAGCTATGATTTAATGGGCTTTTATCCACCGAAGTGCTCGATTTTTCGTAAAGAATGTACATAACATTATGTACAGTCGGTTGTAGCACATAAGGTACCAGGGGTACTCCAAAAGCACTGAATTATTTTTATCCTCAGTTAATACATAATATAAAAATTACTTGTTGTCATAAGTCATTTTCTACTAAAACATATTCATGACAAGAAAAAAATATTGTTGAGGACAAGAATAATTCAGTTCTTTTGGAGTACCCCTGGTACCTTATGTGCTACAACCGACTGTACATACATTTATTAAAAGGCAGATAGTATGCACAAAGTTTACCTATACGTAAGTACAAATTTATCTATACGTACTCACACAGTTATTTAGATTTAACTAATGAAGTCGACAAAGCTTTTGCATTATAACATAACAAATCATCACATCGTAAAGACGCTCTTGTTTTATGTCATTTCTTTCGTACTTTAGTGTTTAGATTTAAAATAATTTGAGTGATCACCCTGTAGACATTTATCAAAGATGAGCGGTGTCGTGCCTAGCATGCGAAACCTCAAACACTTGCTAATGTTGACAAAATAACCGCGAGTGACCGTGACCTGTGGGAGGCTCCCCTCCTTCTTGCTACCAGGGATGGAAATTAAGCAAAAGACTTAATTTTGTACGTGAAAGATTATATTCCCATGAAACAAAAATATGGATTATCATCGTGGAGATTAAGTGATCGTTGAACTTTCAACTAAATATAGACCATTCTGTCTATTAACAATAGATTCTTCTTCTGTCATGTGGAACACCAAGTCGATAAACAGCCTGGTTAAAGATCGATTATTATTAAGCTGATTTCGTAAACATTGGACTGTATTAATAATCTGGACACTGTCTTTTATTCCTAGCAGAATGTGAAACTTATTGATAGGCGCTATCGCAAATTTACACCATTTACTCAATAACACAGTATGAAAAGTTCGTTCGATAATTTATGAATGCAATGCAAATAGAATGCGTCATAACTCCATACGCCAAACTAGTTTTAAAAGCTAATCGGTCACTGGCTCACTTCAAAGCGGGCCTGAATAAATTATACCTAGCGTTGTATGACAATATCATCGTACTATGAAAGAATAGCAATAAAATATCCCAATGCTCTGTTTGAACTTTAGTGGGGTTATTTTGAAATGATTAAATTTTTGTGTTAGAAAGTAATGTTTTATTATAGTTTCAGCAAAATTGGGTAACGGTTATCCATTTAAGGGATCCATTTATACTGGCTTGTCTTAACAAATGTATGAAAACCAGTACTTCCCCAATGGGTAAGCAACTGCTTATATACAAGTACGTGATACTTATAGATTAAATGCAGATATTGCATTTAGCCTTAACCCAGCATTAATGGTTTTCCAACGAGGCATGGCGCTTCCCGCTCCCATGACCATGGCCACGGGGGGAGGAACGCTATCCTATAACATACCTATAAAAGGGTGAATTATTAATGTCATAATAAGATGCAATATCTCGTTCATAGTTCTGTGACTTGTCATTTATGATAAAGTACTGAAATGACGTCGCTTTAGAAATATTTACGTAGGCGATGCTGATCCGTGAAAAATACAGCTGAGTTATTTTGGAAACTGAATTATATTCTGTTTTTCTTAATTTTTAATAGATTTAAATAATTTGTGTGATGCCGGCTTAGAAAAGCATCAACCCATTTATTTCCCGTGGTTGTCGTAAGAGGCGAATAAGGGACTCGAAGGTGTATGAGGGTATTGCAATTTTAAGCGATTGGCTGACAACCTGTCATTATGGCGATACACAGTTTTTCGAATTACCCTCAAATATTTGGCAGACGTGGCGTAAATGTCCGTTTTTTGCGGCCGTTTACGCTCTGCCTACCCTGCAAGGGATTATAGGCGTGATAATATGTGTAATAATTCAAAGTTTCATTTGCTCGAAACATGTTTTTTTTATAAAACTGTGTTGTTGCAATCTGGTCATAATTCTCTCTTCCTTATTAGACAAAGTGAAAGCGCGAGAATTAGTTTAAAATTCATAAAGTTATTACCGTCGTTTCACTGTGCCCCTGCCCCTTGAATCCCACTTCACTGTCCCTATAATCGGCAGAACGTAAACCTTCCTATTTAAGAGTTCTACCCTGGTTATTCTTTATGTTTTGTATTTGTATGTAAGTAGAACTAGTGTCTGTTTCCTTAAATAGATAACTTGTGTTGCTGTCGATAATACCTTTACATATAAAAGTATCAGTAACTGTGACGTAGGCACCTGCAACGTAGCTGCAACTCCTGCAACTGACAGACGCATCGGGAAATGACAACGCATTATCCGTCCTATTACGTCAGCCTTCGGAACAGTTAAAAATAGTTATAGGCAAGTTATATGTTGCCGTGTGAAGCCGGCTAAGAATAGCATCACCCCAATACTACCCGTGGGTGTCGCAAAAAGTGACTGAGGGATAATAATTTCATCCAGGGAATGGGCAGCAGCGTTCCCTGTGCAAGCAATATCTTGCACTGCTTTTGCAAATCGCCAATTTCCAGCAGTGGACTGTTGTGGCTGTTCATTTATGTAAGTATTTATGTATATATGTCATTTTGGTAATTTGGTCAGTAATTGAACGTCAAACCACTGATTTACTAGCGTTCATTATAAAGCACTTGGATATTTTATTACCTTAATTTTCTTTGTTCCTATATTTAGGATGTTTATTATTTAATTTGTGTAGGAACCTACCTATATCATAAAATTTTTCAATTAAGTCGAGACGAAATGAAAAAAATATTCGCGTATAACTTGTGTGGTGCGAGCATCACTAAAGGAGAGTGAAAAAGGCACCACCCCAACACAAAACTAATTTCAGTTCAAGTTGCGGTTTAATATGGTGTAGAAGCATCACTATGCGAGGGTTGACTCTCTTGTCTTGAGTCAGCAAACCAACACAAAACCATTTGCGAGCATAACGAACAAATGACTTTTAAAAGACAAAGGTCCTTTCATGACTGATAGCTTCTGCAGTCTAAAACTCGGGTACCTACCTACATTTCAGAATGATTGTCTCCTAGCAATCCTAAACCCATTTCAGAAATAAAAAGGTTTGTCCCTTCCATCTTGTCTACCTATACAGACATAGAAACATTTATTAACCGGAATAATAGGTATCCCAAAAAATATAAAATAAGCAGTTACGTGCCTCCGTTGGATGACATGAATTAAATAAGAAAGACATTATACTATTGGTTGTATTGTCCTCAGTTCCAACTTATCTTTAAGCAAAGACCCACGAAATGAAGTTTCCATAGTTTAATAGGCATTTGCATACACAGAGCGCCTTGAAAACTAACTACCATTTATTAAACGAAGTTTTGTATACAGGGTGTTAAATCGATAGAGGAAAAGCCTTTTTAATCATTTGTAAGAAAATTATTTTAAAACGGTGATTTAAATTTTTAACATTTTTTACCTTTTTATTGACTAAGGGTGGGCCTATTTTTCATACTGTACTGTACCTATAATACTTACTTTTGTGTACCTAGGTTTAATATTTGAATGTTGTGCGGTTGTGCTTATATTTTTATTTCTAAGTATTTTATGTTGGAAAATAAATGATATGAATTTTAGCTATTAGATATTAAGAAAGTTATGAAAACAAAAAACTGTAAGGTAATACGATTCACCTACCTTTTACCTGTTGATTTATTTATTTTGCCAACGGTAGTTAAGCCGCGGTAGCCGAGTCGGTTACCGCGCGCGGCGTCGTTACAAGTAGCACCAAAAATCGAAGGTTCGTACCCTACCTCCGGTGCAATTTCGCAAATTCCCCAAAATAGTAAAATTGTATTAAAAATGTTGTACTCAAGATTCACCTGAATCACTTGATTACAATGTTATTGCATTTTGTAGTAACAAGCTGCCCGCTCCTAAATCATTGGTAAATGAGTCTATTACTGTAACGGACCTCTGCTGTGAGCAATCAGCAGGATGGTTTCTCATTTCTACCATGCCATGTATTTACTCTTATTTTATAGGCACAACTGGATAGGTAGGTACGTATTTCACTGCGTAGATAAGATCTATTAAAAAAAATAGTTTACAGTTATTCTGGGTATTCAATAACTGCGTGTTAACCTAGTCATTAAAATGCAGTGAAGCTAATGTATGTTCCTTTTTATCGAACACAATTTAGTAGACGTAGGTAGTTTATTTTATAGAATAATAGTAGATTGTTATGTCAATAACACAATGGTAAATCAATAAAATAATCGTTTCGCATAATGCCACTTACGAATGAAATGTCAAAACTTTCAGCAGCTATCTGTCCCTGGCTACCTGTTGATAGGTCCATGTGTGGGCTGCAAGCGGGCCGCCTCCGCCCAGCGTCCACGCTACGAGTACAATCTGCTGCTCATTGAGTTACCCGTTTAAGAGATCAATTTATTCTGGTTAGACTTAGGAACTATATGTAAAACCAGAATGTATTGATCCTCGAGAGGTGGTAGTATGTCGCTGCAGCGTCCCGGCGGCGCGGTGTATATAAGCGCGCGGCAACCGGCAGGACTCACACAACCACCAACACCGACTACAGACTAGCCGCTTCTACTCTACATCACAAGGTTGGTACAGTTGTATTTATTTTTGTGGCAAATTTTATACGAAAAATGTGATACGCAACTTACTAAGTACGATATTTGAGTCAAAACATACACAAGCAATTTTGAGAAGTTTTCAAAAAGTTTATAAAAGTTTAACGCTTTTCAAGAAGTTCGATCCGATGTATGTTATGTTTTTTCATTTATGTTGATATGTATTCTAAAAACGTTTTTCACATAGATTTTTTGGGGACGTAATTCTGAAATTAATATTTTGTGTAATTACATTTCGGTGAGGATATACGATTTCCTCAAATTTTCTGCCGTTTTATTGTGATTGTTTGTGATTTCCTGTTTCATCATTTACATGATTGCTTATTCGTCTCGTTCCGTTTCAAAATAATGTTGAACATATCGTAGCACAGTACCGTACAGTAAGTACCTTCTTACTTGAATTTACCTACCTACAAAGATTGATATTCACTCTTTACTCGTAGTAAAAAAATATTGTACACCTTATAATATTCACATATTTAGGTAGGTGTGCTGAGCTGTAGTATTATGATGCATTCTGCAGAATGAACGGAGATAGAATAATAAAGAACCCATCTAACAGCTTTATAGTCAAGTGCAATAACTGAAGTAAATTTCTACTTCTCGCATAAACATCTAGTTAGAACGCGTTGGTGTCTTTTCTTTGGACAGATTAATCGATAAAACTAATTCTGGGTGACCGTATTTAAGTGGACATCCTTAGTTACCAATGTTACCAATCTAGCAATTTTCATTTTGATATTGGAAAATAAAAATATTTTGACATTTCATACAAAAATTATCGTATCAGTCAGCATTTATATTTAGTGCGGGATTTATTTATTTAGTGCGGGAGGTCCAATATTTTTCTTCAAGTTTTTTTTTCGCTATATTGATAGGTTAGAATGTCCATATTTTTTCTTTGGACCACTTAAAGCGGGACATTCTGTATAATAAATATTTTCTTTATATAAATTGTCGTGTGGACACCGAATCGATGAACCTACTTTGAGACGTGGCTCTTGAAAAATAAAAAATTAAAAAAATAAAATATGTTTTTATTTTTTATAAGTACAATCTTTTTGTCGGGGCTTCCCAGAAAGTTGTCTAAAGACACTTGTGATGGGAGTTGATTATATAATAAAATGTATATTTTATTATATGTAGGTTAATCCTTTGCTACATTTCATTCAAAGTTATTGCGTATTGATGACCAGATAAAAATAATAAAATCAAAACGCACAAACATACAAAAATTTGAAAACAATATGCATTATTTCGTCTTCAAATTCCTATTAGAGAACGTTGCGCATCCTAATTTCTAACTGGTAATAAGGTAATATTATTACATATACGTTACAGTTTTTTATTGTTGTTTATTCATTATTGACGTTTATCATGTCAAATATTGCGTGCCAATACAATAATTTGTGATATTGTCGTGTTCCTTTGGCGGTATTTGCTTTTGCCATAAATAATTTAAAAACTGCATTCTACCTGGTTAAAAGTACAAATAAACTGAGATTTCCTGAATAAATAAGGTACCTACTACATCTTTTACATACCTCGATTTTTAACTATGTTTAGATCGCCTATACCCATCACCTATAAAGTTATTTAGATTTCCTTTTATAATATACATACATACATTTATCACGCCTACATCCCTTGCGGGGAAGGCAGAGCGTAAACGGCGGTTAAACATTTACTGCACGTCTGATAAACTTTTAAGGGTCATATAGAAAATTGTGTATCGAAATAGTGACAGGTTGGCAGCCCATCGCATAAAAATGCAATACACTTGTAGCCCTCAAGTCCCTTAGTCGCCATTTACGGGAAAGAAATGGGGTGATGTTTTTCAAGCCGAAATCACACGGCAAATATAAGTAAATAATTGAAAGTTAAAACGTTTTGATGCAGACTCCAATTGTTCCAATGAGATTTGTTAATTGATTTGCCTTGATTTGTCCGATTCCTTCATACTGATTGATGACCATTAGGACCATATACAACAATAATTGAATGAAAATATAATAACTAAGTAATCTATGAATGTAGAAAGATAAAGTTTCCATTTAGAGAACCTACTTCTTTTTTGAAATCGGATAAAAATGGCTAAATATCGTTTTCTCATATGGTGACCTCCACATCAGTCTAGCTTTACCTATATTTCTTAACATTGTTTACTTTGCTAAGGAGTATATTTAGCTAAAGATATTTCTTAGCGTAGGTATCTTATTGCAAACAACTTCTTAAATAATGTTATATATCTGTTACGAAATTAGTTTATTACCAGATTATTATTTTTCTATCAACCTAGATCCTTGATTGACATTAAATATTTACAAAAGACCAATGACCGTGTACAATATCTAGTCCTGCCCACGAAATAAAATTTATCAAGTATTTTAAATTTAATTAGACACTTAAACAGACAAGTTTACTACTACTGAATCATTACTCGACTGCATCAGAAGAAAGGTTATGTATGTATTATATTATTTTTCCTGTTGTGTTGTGATATCTAGGTCAAACTTCATAAATACATATATTAACAGCCAGAACAGTCCACTGCTGGACATGGGCCTCCACCTATTGGACGACATTCCAGGGTAGTATTGGGGTGATGCTATTCTAAGCCGGCAATGATGCCGTGAGGTGCCGGAAAATTATAAAACTCCATATTCGAGGTAAATAAAACATTTTTGCAAGTGAAATAAATGCTGGCGCGTATGAAAATAATGGACAGATATCACATTATACACGTCGGATTATGGTGATGATGATTACCTTACATTAAAAGGCGGTTTTTGCTGAATTCGGTAATTTTTTTGGTAAATATTTCGTAAATCTCTACATGATAATGCTCTTCCGCTTAGTAAATCAGTTTTTTTTAAATATTCAGACGGATTGTCTTCATATACACTTTCTAAAATGTTTTTTTATGTTCGATCAGCTCTATTTCGTGACATTGTTTTCCTTCCATTCGACTTAGATAAGCCAATGTTTGATTCCTAAATACTTAAGGCTAAATACGCACTATCTTTTTAAGAAAGTTCTCAAAAAAGCGAATTATTTCATTATAAAGTTTACTGTCAGAATAGAAAGAAATTTTCGTTCGTTCGTTTCTGTGAGTAGAAAACTATAGCAAATAGTAGTCAAGGTTGCGATTATTGTAGGAAATCTACCTAGTATCTATCAGTATAACTTGCATTGTAGGTAATGTACTTAAGTGGCCGAGGGGTGCGTTTACTGAGTGCAATGATGAAATTGCACTTTCAATGTCAGTGCGGTAATTTATTTCTTCTCCGCATATGCGTTTCCTATTTATTTATTCATATAGCGTGGGACGCCCGACGAGTCAAGGAACGACCCGTTTACAAATCTTTAAACCACATATCTTGTAGCTAGTAGGCGTCTGACGTTGTTAGTGTAACGAGCGCCATTTAAATATACTTAAACTTAGATAATATTCAGCCTGCAATGTTATGACATTGCAAGTGAACCGGGAACAATCTCATAAGTTCTAAATGGTCACTATGATCTGGATAATTTTGATGAAATATTCGAATATGACAAGAACACCCGGCTGCGAGGCCATCATCTTAAACTAAAGGCGCAAAGATCTCACCACAACCTGCACAAATACTTTCTAACCGAGTGGTGAAATCGTGAAATAACCTACTTACCTGAAAGTGTAGTTTCGGCAACTAGCATACATGCATATAAAACCAAACTAGACGAACATCAAAAACAGTGTCGTGGCAAAACAAAAATTAAAAAACTTAACTTTAATAACCAAAGTGCTATATAGTGACGAACTTGAACAGTGAATAGGATACAGGCGTTTTTAGTTGTTTCAAATGCCTGCCTGTTCGAATAAATAATAAAAAGTAAATTGAAAAAAATCAGCTTTCTGTATCCCACACTCCCGAGAATTTGATTCTTGATTTAATTCCGCATACTGTGACTGACCACGGAGGTAGTTCTTCGTAATTTGTTCTTCTACGCTTTAATTAATACGCTGTTTATTCATTTTCCTATTCAAATCAAAGGGTATTGATAAACTATAATTAAAGTATCCCCACATTTGCACAGCGTAGCGTATCACCTTATCTTTAATATGATATGAATATTCCATAAACCAATTATTTTAATAGGTATTTTGCCTGCAATTCTGCGAGTCGTTTCGTTAGCTTATTCTAAACGTCCTAAAAAAGGAAAGACAGGTAGGTATAAACCTACCTTTCTACAGCTGTCATTTGCTTAAGAAAGCCTTGATCAACGACTCAAAAGCAAGAAGATTTATTGAAAATTATATTTTAGTATCCTTTTTTTATGTATATAGAAGATTTACTTTTTGTGCTTATTGTTCTAGTAAATTTATTAACTGATTTAGAAGAGTTCGTTTTTTATTTAAAATTATTTTCAAAAAATGATATAATCAGAAATAGATATACTCTCTACTTACTTATAGGTACAGGGTGGCCCGTACAGTGATGTCCAAAACGTTTTTTGTAGTTTCCGTGTTTTAAGTTGTATTTAAAAAAAATCGAACTTTGACCGGATTTGTTTGTTTTTTTTTACTTCTATATTTTATTCCAGTGGTAGTTTTTGTTTTGCTGGCATAATCTTTATGATTTTTACTTTAAAGCATACAAACAAAATAAAAAATCCTGCCCAATAAAATTAACCGTCAAAAATTGATTAACTCGCAAAGTACAAAAAAACGCGTGGGTGTTTTGGTAACCCTACCCCTACATCCATCTAAGTTTTTTGTTTTGACATTACTGTATGAGCCACACTGGAATTTTTCTTATCCCAATACTGCGTAAAGTAGCCGAAACATACAACTTACCTACTCAGCAACTTATCCAATTTTCAAAATGATCAAATGTTTCTGAACTATTTATGAAGTAAGTATGTTTATGTCATACAATCCATCACATACAAAATATATAAATCTACTACTATTATGTATAGTTATTCGCAAGTTGAGGACGTTAAGTTTGATGTAAGTAATAAGAGACAATTATAGTAAGACATGATATGATGAATAACTATATGAGACTCGAGTCTAGGAACCTATTTTAGGTTTTTCCAATAAATATTATTTTATAATTTTTAAGATAAACTTTTTCAGGTCTGGAGGATATAATTTTGTATTTAGCAATTATCATTATCATATCATTACGCAAAGAAATGATGTTCAACAGTTTCAGGCTTATCCATTATTTTTATTAGACACAAACAAATTTTTTTTAATAAATTTTTAGTCTTATACCTTTTATCAAATACCTCTAATAAGTAAAAAACAACCAACAGAAAATAAACACTTACCTGGAACTCCATTAATTTTCGTAATGTAGAGTTCTGTGTAAACAGTAAACATTCAGTTATAATTTACTCACCAAAATACACATTATTACACGCTAAATAATGTTTCGTTTCATAACTCCATTTAAGACTTTAATACTACCAATAATTAATCAACTCGCTTGTTAACAGGTGTTATACATTTCGTTTTATTGTTTCGTAGCTACAATGATGCGTGGATTCGGCGGAGTAGTGGCCGTGGCCCTCATCGCCTTACTGGTCTGCTGCAGCGCCTACCCTCATCCGGTGAGAGAGAACTAAGTACTATTATCACTTCTCCACTAAGCCAACTACACCAACGAGTACAATCTATCAAAATTTTGCTGATTATTTCGGATTCTCCGCTCAGCCGATGTCCGGATTTGGAATAACCAGCTGGTTTTAAAAGGTCATGCATTGGTCTAGCTAACTTGGTAGATAAAGTTCATCACGAGATTATTTTATTATTCTGCATGATTTGTTCTACTAAATTAATTGTTATGATCCTGATCAGAAAGCTTCTAGATTGATACTCTATTGACATGAAGAAGTAATATTAATAATATCGCGGTAACGGCAAAGTCATCATAGCTAAAATTATTATAAGGTGGGTGCGTAAACTGAAAAAAGATTATCTAAAAGATTTCGTAAATGAAATTGTAAACACAATAATTTTGGGATGAAACATATTTTGTCGTGTTTTAGGAGACGTGAGTAGGGACACCACTTCAGTACATTTTCCCTCATAAATTAAATAAGGGTGACTTTCGGTTTCTTGCCTACATGTGTAAAGTGAAGTTTAATCTAATGTGGTTTCCTCTGGGTAAATGTCTTTTCATTTTGCTGAATTAAAGAGGACAGGGGCTGAAATGGGGTCTAAGGTTGAAGGAATTCAGCAAGACCGTATAATTCGAAGGTCTTATTAAATCAACAACAAAAGAAACGGTCACAATATATGTCGGGAATCATGGTGACTGACTTAACAAATAAAATCAATCTCCATGTTTGGAATCTCTAAGGCTTTATTCCTATCTTGATTAAAATATAGTCCACTGATGTTTGCCCGGGAAGACGCTTCAAAAGACATTTCAATTTGTTGTATAGAGTACACATACCGTTTCCTGCAGAAAATAGAAGGTCAAAAGATGAGGACGGATTTTTTTACCTACTTGATTCAAAATAACATTGGACAACTAGACTCTCTCTCTCTTTTCGTGTGGAACACCGAGTCGTCCAACGACACGATGAACCCTGGTGTCAGAGTTTTTTCAACCGCCTACTACCACTAGTAGGCCTCTGACATGGTTATGTTACGGCCGCTGTCTAAGTATTCATAGATAGCAACCGCGACCGACGGCTTAACGTGCCCTAAGAAGTTCTTTTCGGACAATCAGTTGGTTCACCCTGCAATGTCCTGACTAGACCGGGAACAAATTCACAAAGTGATAAATATCAACTTTGTGAGTGTCCCACCGAGAATCGAACGCGGAACCTTTGCGTCGCAGGCAGTCGCACTACCACTGCGCCACATCGGCCGTCAAAATAGAAATAATTTTTGATAAACCACAACTTCTCTCTATTTTGCTACGACGCAGGTATTCCCTTCATAATTTAAAAAATACATACTTAAAGAATGGAAATCAGAAAAGCAATTTATAGAAAACGGTATTCCACGTCCTCTGCCGGTATGTCACGTACCTAATTGCACATTAAACTCCAGATTTTATATGTGATCCCAGCTGCGTGATTTTAGTTATAGGTCTCTGCTCGAAGGTGATGCAGTTGATTTCCTGGAGATCACATATCTCTGATAATAACTTCTATCTGAATTTACTATGCAGAAAAAATATATTATACGATCGGTTTACTTTACTCTCAGGAATTTGCTATGACTACTGAATATTAATCAACTTGGCCAAATTTTTTGTCCCCGACGGCTAAGTTTGCGTCTCTGGCGACGACAATATAATAACAAGTAAAGCCCCCAATCAGGACTATAATCGTCACAGTTTACAAAACAAATTCCCCTCAGAGAAAAGTAAATCTTGGTTAAGTACTGTGGCGGGATGGAGGCTACTTAGTAAGAACACGCAAAATATATTTAACTTATTATTTATTTGATAAATGCTCAGAGCATCCTCATATCAGCTCCTAAAACAATCAGTCTACCATTTTGCCTAATCTGTCCTAATCTGTCAATCAGTGACGATTATTCAAATTACGAATTCGTGAGGTGCCAGTCATTGAAATGAGGCTGGACCTTACATCCCCCCGGTTAGAACGTGAAGAGGGCCAACTGCTAGTCTAAATGAACTCTACCGATCCATTTATTTGTTTTTTTTTTATTCTTAGCAAGAGCAAGATGTCGCTGGTACCGGAGGACACAACTCTGAAGACCGCTACGACGCCAACGGTAAGTTTTTTTTATAATACCCATACATACATTGTAATTATGTCCCGAACCTCATACGTACCCCTGGCACGTCCAAAGAAACTTTGAACACGTATTCAAACTTCCCCTTGTAAATACACTCTATGGAAGAAAAACATTTTGGTATCCCGGGTAAATATCCATAATCCCATTGAGTCTTGAAACATTTTCAATGCACTCCATTCTGTATAACCTTTTGCACCTCACTGAGTAAATAACGATCATTTCGGCCGACTATGATTTGACGATCCATACGCACTTACCCTGTTGAATCACGCATTATTCCCACGGTGTATTACACGTCCTGGGTAAGGAACAGCACACCACCCTGACTCCTGACTAACACTGCACCAACTTCACCCAGCTTTTGTGCACCTGAAAGTTACAGTAAGTAAACATTTTTCTATATATATTCTACTATATGACGCTTATTCAATTATCGTTCAATATGTTTTATATATCGTATGCATGTTGTACAAAGTCAATCCTATATTATATTTAATTATTATGTAATATTAGCCCAAATGCTAAGAGCAAAACTATTGTATGCAAGTGCGCTGGATGTTTCATAAACTTCAAAATAAATGTTTTATTTACAGCTTATATTCAAAATCAGGAAATGAACGAACTCCTGCGTTTCCTCATGCAAGACGAAGCGCGCGTTTCCGGTCTCGGCGGCACCAGTCTGCTCGGCAGGAGTCTTAACGGAATCGGAGGAAGCTCTTTACTGGGCAGGAACCTTAACGGTCTCGGAGGCACTTCTATGCTGGGCAGGAACCTTAATGGTCTCGGAGGCACTTCTATGCTGGGCAGGAACCTTAACGGTCTCGGAGGCACGTCTATGTTAGGCAGGGACGCCGAGCGATACGCCAGATTCGTGGACTCCCTTGGCGGCGGAAACCTCGTCCGTAACTTGGACTCTCTTGGTGGAGGAAATCTTGTTCGAAATCTTGACTCCTTGGGCGGCGGTAACTTAGTAAAGAAAAACCTCGACTCGATAGGAGGTCCGAACCTGGTGAAGCGGTTTGTGGACTCCCTCGGTGGTGGCAACCTCGTTCGTAACTTGGACTCCCTGGGGGGAGGCAACCTTGTACGCAGCGTCAACAACTAAGCAGAATATTTCTTTCAACAATCTAACAACATCCCGAAAATTCGTACAACGTAAACTTGTGATAATAAATAAGTTTTATTTTTTCTGTTTAAAAAACCTTTTCAAATAAATCCTGAAATTTAAGAAGCTATTGTTGGTTTCTATTGACCCCAATGTTTTCAGGTAAGAAGATGATAAATGTTTAAATGTTACTGAATACTTACATTTTATATGACAATGAACTTTATGTGAATGGTAATAGGACACAAGACGCGGAACCTGGAACCCCTGGGTGGCAGACACATCCGGCAGGTTCGGCAGACACAAAAACTGGTGCCAAATATATACAAGTAAGTGTATATTTAATTTACTAAACTTAAAGGTACATAAAATAACATTTTTAAATGAATACCAAATTTTAAAACACTCCCCTTGTAAGATATACAATTTCACAAGTAATGGTGAAAATCGCAGGTTCAAATCCTGCCCGCGCTTCAAAATTTAGCAAGTTTCCATCAATTTCAAACATCAAATTCTAGATTGTATTGTTAGATATTGCTTTGTTTGTCATAAAAATACATCAAACCTATAAAAAAAAAAAAATATTTGACGACATAATAAGTATATTTAAATGTAATTTTGTATATTTCACGACAAACTATTTATTTTGCTCGCTGGCCGTCCAGTAAAGCGCACGAACACACCTTAATATCGCTTACGGATCCGAAGTGACTAGTGATGGGAAGACTATCGATACTAAATATCGATAAATTCTCAACATGGAACGGTTCCTTGTGAGATCAATATCTACAGATGGCCTCGCAGCTGCAGCGAAAAGACCCCGCGAGGAGAACCAATATCAGGAATGGATACATCCCAAGCGGCCTGCAACATCCAAAGCAAGGACTCTTCTTGAGAATGCAGCTCACGTAAGAACCCAAAATCGTTTCGCTGGACTAGCTGATAACGTCAAACTTGATGATAAATCGTCAAATACTGCAAACGTGGGACACCCGAAGACCCGTGTACCTCCTATTTTTGCTGATATAAAGGAAGGATGGACCCATCAAGTGATCATCGATTTCATTACTGGATTTACAAAAACCTTTCATCTCCAGTATCGAAGTCAAGGTAAGATAGCTATACATTGCCACGACATTGAAGGTCATAAAGCCCTTGTTGAGGGTCTACGAAATGATAACGTGTTCCTTCACACGTTTACACGAAAGGAGGAAAGATCTCCCAAAGTTGTTATTAAAGGACTTCCCACTACAGTGACCGAAGACTTACCCACCGAATTAGCGGAGCTGGGCTTCAACAACGCAAAAATCACCGTCCTGAAGAGTTCTAAACCCAATGCGAAAAATTCATCACACCCACCAATACTTGTTCAGCTTGCACCTGGCGGTGACGTGACAAAGTTTAAACAAATAAGATACCTGAGCAGCTGTGTGGTACAAATACAAAAATATACACCAAAGATATCTGGCACCCAATGCTATCGGTGTCAACGTTTTGGTCACTCGTCACGAAATTGCAATTTTCCTGAACGTTGCGTTAAATGCACCGGGCAACACGCTACAAAAGACTGTCCCAAAAAAGACCGCACGACACCAGCACAATGCTGTAACTGTGACGATAACCACCCCGCTAACTTTAGCAAATGTAAGGAGCGAGTGAAATACCTTCAACACCTTAACAAGAAAAATGAAGTAAATAAACTACCTCCCAAGATGGCAAACTACACTGGACGCTCATGGGCTGAAGTCGCACATAACGTAAAAACGCCTTTATTAGATCCACCTCATCATGATGAAATCAACATACAAGATCTCTTAGACGAAACAACTACTGAAATGCTGGACATTTTGAAGACTATTCGAGACTTAAACCGTGAGTTCTCAAAATGTACGACCATGGCAGACAAAGTAATATTAATTCTAACATATTTAGCTGATAAAAATGATTGAAAAAAATCTGAAAATAATCTTCTGGAATACCGATGGTATAAGCAACAAAATTAATGAATTAATTGACCTAGCTGTATGTAATATGTCAGTAGACATAATAGCAATCTGTGAAACTAGAATAAGCGCTTCTAAAAACCTTTTGATTCCGCGTTATTACTGTTATCGACAGGATAAACACACCGAGGCACGTGGCCAAGGTGTAGCCATATTTATAAAATCAGACATAAGTCATTCTTGCATTAGAATTTCTACCACTAAACACTTAGAAGCCATTGGTGTATCAATTAATCTATCAGGTACTAACTACAAAATTTTCTCTATATACCAATCCCCAAACCTGCCTCTTCACAACAACGATATAGACACGCTCTTAAACTCTGGTCCACATGTCATTCTTGCTGGTGATTTCAATGCTCGTCACCCACTGTGGTCTACAAGTAGATCAAACGTTCATGGACACACACTTTTTGAACATATGTTACATCGAGATTTTATCGTTCACGCTCCAATGAATCCCACTCTAGTCCACTATAATGCCGAATACCAGCCATCCACCCCGGATCTTGTATTAGCAATAAATGTTTCGACAATAGATAACCCCGTTACCTTACCCGCCTTGTCATCCAACCATTTCCCTGTGTACTTCACTGTTGGGGGAAACTTTGAACGTAAAAGCCACCATCACCCGGTTTACAGATACCATGAAGCTGACTGGAAGGGATACCGTGCTTTTTTAAATGACAACATTAGCCTTACAAGTAAGACCTACAACACCGTCACTGACATAGATAGTGAGATAAATAATGTCAGCAGCCTTGTAATAAAAGCTAGAGACAAATTCATTCCTGTTTCTACGTCTACTCCGACATCAAAACCTCTTCCGCGCTTCATAAAACAGCTAATTCATAAAAAAGATACTCTTCGTTGTCAAGAGAGACGAACGTCGGGTCCGCAACGAAGAATACTGAAATCACATATTAATGAACTTATACATCGTATAAGAGAAGCTATAACTGTGTTTAACGATAAAGAATGGGATAAAAAGATGGCTAGAGTGGAAAACGCTAACTCGGATCTGTGGAAGACAGTTAGGACCCTTAATAACAAATCTGAATGTATTCCCCCACTGTTTAAATCGGATAATTCATTAACTGAAAACGGCCTCGAGCAGTGTAATGAGTTAGCAAAAGCATTTAAAGAAAATATGTTACTTACCTATGATTGGAATGCCCCTGCCACCATACAAACCGATGTAAAAGAATCTATAAACGAACTAAACAATCATATAAGCTATAGTTTAGATAATCGGACGCGGCCTACGGAAGTATGGAAGTATATTCGAGCACTTAAAAGTCGAAAATCTCCAGGAATTGATGGTATTCATAACCTGCTCCTCAAAAACCTACCGCAGAAGTGCATAGTTCTCATCACGAAAATATTTAATGCTGGCATGGAATGCATGTATTTCCCGACTGTATGGAAGATCGCTAAAGTCATACCACTAAAGAAACCAGGTAAAGACGATAAAGTTCCTAGTAACTATCGTCCTATTAGCCTTTTACCTACCCTTGCCAAATTATTTGAACAAATAATTAGCAAGCGGCTTTTAAAATATACAGAACCACTTTACGTAAACGAACAATTCGGTTTCCGTCAATCGCATTCCACAGTACGACAACTCGCTCGCCTTAGTGAACATATCATGTACAACATCAACTCCCACAAATCTACAGGTATGTTTCTGCTCGACATTGAAAAAGCTTTTGACACTGTCTGGCATGAGGGGCTTCTACATAAACTAGTTGTGTGTGGTGTGCCTCTAAACATTGTCAAACTAATACAATCATACCTTACAGGGCGTCACTTCCGCGTACATGTGGGTAAAGACACATCTGACCTAATTTTGGTACCAGCAGGCGTCCCTCAGGGGTCAGTGTTGGGTCCAATCTTATTTATATCTTATTTAAATGACATCCCAAAACAACCTCACACACAGCTCGCATGTTTCGCTGACGACACTGCGTCTTTTTCTACCTCTGATGCCGAACATGTTGTGGTTGGTCGATTGCAGATGTCTTTAGATCTCCTGCATAAGTTCTTCTCGGATTGGAAGCTAAAGCTAAATGAGTCTAAGACAGACGCATTTTTCTTTTCGCGACAGCGTAAACCACCAACACAAAAGTTAAAAATAAAAGACTATTTAATACCCTGGCAAAATTCGGTCAAATATTTAGGTGTTGTTTTGGACAGTAAATTAAACTGGTCAAAGCACATAGAGGGAACCAAAATTAAAGGCCTGAAAGCTATAAATGCGCTAAGTCCTGTCTTCAACAGGAGAAGTAAATTAAGTTCTAAAACAAAATTAAAAATTTATACAACCTTAATACGACCCTGTATTACCTACGCCTCCCCTGTTTGGAGCAGTACTTGCCAGACAAATTACATTAAGTTGCAAGTAATTCAAAATAAAGCCTTAAAGATTTCATTAAACACAAGATTCCGTACAAATTTAAAATTGCTTCACAGTCAATTAAAATTCCCCACTCTTCAGGATTTCATAAAAAAGCTTACATACAAATTTTATTTACAAACAAATAGTAACCACAAAAACACACTTATTTCAACCATAGGTAAGTCACGATATAAGAATCTGCCGTTTATCGACACGTATAAAACTTACAAACTACCGCATCACTACTTGCTGGACCACAGTGAGGATGACGTAGTGGACTAGCTGTTGTGATCGGCCGATGCGTTCTACCGATTGTTGTCAACATACCGCCATTAAGATGTTTGTTGCTTTTATCACGGTAATAATTTGCTGTTATGATGTTTCTTTTTTTTCTTTAGATCAATTCTTTTAAAAGTGTAACTGTACAAAGCTACACATGTGATTTAATTTACTTGTTAGTTTAATAGAGCATGATATTTGTAAGATCTTTGTTAGTATCGTTTCTATAGGGCACTGTTGCCGTTGAAATGTATGTATTGTATTACGATAGTTATTTTCTTAGACTGTGTCAAGAAAGTACTTGTATAAAAATGATTTAATAAAGAACTTTATAAATCAAATCAATATTTATTTTGCCAACTAATTTTATAGTTGATAGAGAAGGTCTGCGTGATCGAAAAACCTTTGTTTTACTGTTTCTATAGAACTGGGCTCAATTTACTGTTTGCTTAGGTTTGAGAGCACTTGTACACCTTTTCTCTTCATGAAATTTCGATTGGTTTTACTGCTGACCTAGTTTTTGGAACAGGTGATTGATAAGGTTGAAATAAGTAAAGAAGTTGTGATGATTTTATGGGAGAGCCATTCAAAAAATGCTCGTTGCTTTAAAAATATTACTTTGTTTTTGCCGCTGACTCACAGTATCTGTCACTAGTAAAACATTTCTGTTTTCTCTTCATGGATCAGCTAAGCGAAAGTGTCCACGAACGCTTCATGGCTGTTGCAGGCTCGTTAGTGCAGTCATCAACCCGACTCACCTTTATACACGTATAGCTGAACGACGCAACTGTTAGATGCTAGTAGACTTGTTAGGTGTATTCTGACTGGGTACTCTTGTATGACGGCAAACCGACTTTCTTTACTAAAAAGAAAATTCAATTCTTATTATTTTCACATAAATATTATCTAATCTATGTACCCAAGAATACAAACAGCAAAAACACACAATCAATAAGCCCGTATACATCACGTGAAATTAGTCGTAGCACTTCGTAGCCAATTGCTACGCAAGTTGTAGAGACCACTCAACCTTATTATTAAAATTTACTTTGGTTTTAAATAAATTTTGATAGGATGTAGCTGTATTCAGATAAAGTTCTGAAATTCCTAGGATTCCTATGCGCAAGAATGATGTAAACTTTAGACTCACAACAAGTACCTACTCAAAGTGTGACCGTCTGATCAAGTCGAGTCAAACCATCATAAGTCAAACCATCGAATGATGTCTACCAGAATTACTGCTTACCTAGTGCAGCCAGAACGAAATAGATATAAAAGTGGGTAACTACTTACTTCCATCATATTCAATTCAATCATACTGGATAATCGTAGTGCTTCTCTAGGGCCCCTAGAGAAGTCTAGTTCTCTGTCGTTCGATGAATTAGATTTCCGGATGATTGGTTGAAAAGCTTTGAGTACTTTCTTAGCAATCACTTTTTTTAGGTTAAAAAACTCTTATTCAGTTGCAAAAAATTTGCTGCACATAGTAGTAACAGGTACCATATGCAGTACATCAACCTTCTCAATTAAAGAAATTAATTTTGATTTTTGTGTTTTGAATAACTCTATTGTAAACCAGTATTTTTTATTGATTTCTTGAACTCTAGATGCAGCTTATCATGTTAATGTCCAATAAATATCACTATAACTTACATTAGTTACTTTCTATACATAAATTACTTTTCCAGCGGCAAATTATTAAGTGACTAGGTACTCATCAATTATGACTAATAAAATAGGAGGAAATAAAAAGAAAAGTTCGTTGAACGATAATTTTAGTTTCATTCATACGCCCCCGTGTCATTAATAGGTACGCGTGTAGTGCGGCCATGGATGTGAACAAAACTTAACGCGGTGACTCGCATTTCTTGAGAATTTGAACAGTATCTACCCACTAAATATAGGATGAAATTTAACTTGTGAACGATATCGAATATATATCGAACTAAGATCGGGTTGGTGATAAGGATCAACTTTTCCCACGGAACGTAGGTCGAAATTTGAAAAAACAATTGGACCTCCCAATACACCATTGCGGATCAGCTGATTTATGTTACTATGGAAGCTCAAAATATTTTAGTCTTATTTCGACCTTTACAAGTTTCTTGGGAAAAGTTGTTCCTTATCACCAGCCCGTACCCAGTTTTCAGTATCGGTCACTAGTTAAATTTCACCCAATATATCCGTTAACTTAAACATGATGATACCTTGAATACACCCACTTACAGACCGTCCCTATATAGACCAATAGTGGGAAATAATTGAGTTTTGATAATATTAAAGTTCTCCAATTTTTAAAACCTGGAAACTGACATATTTTTAGACAAATGTTTAAAAAGTTAGAAATTTTAAATGCGTGCTTTAGGTACTATTGGAACATTTACATATTTATCAACATTATCAGTCAATATTGAATTAGAGTAGAAAAAAATAATTGCATCTAAAATAAAATGACAATATCTTACTGTTATTAAATTATTAGAAATCTAATGTACGTGGTACGTACCTCAACAAAAAAAGCTTATACTTTCGCTAATATAAAATTTAAGTGGCTCTAATATTAGTTAAATACTCTATTAGCTTATACTGAGTTAGCCCATAAAAGTTTAGAAGCTTAGGATTAATGCTTTAATATTAACTAACTTTTTTTTTCATATAAGTGCCAATATTGAATTAGAGAATATAAAGTAAATACTTCTTTCTCAAAATCATCTAATAAACAACTATTCAAAATATCAGAAGTTTATCTATACGGCAACATAGAGATTTAACAAAATTTTGTTAGTAATTTACTGAATATAAATGTAATTCCTACAGGTTCACATGGGTTCACATCGAAGCTATCCAATAATCGGTAGTACTACCGATTTCGATCTTCATCTACCGATTGTAATCCATATTCCTTTGGTAACTAAAAACAAAACAAAATTTGCCTTGTAATTATAAATTGCAGAGTCTATGTCTACGTATGTACACTTTTTCAGCCAATAATGTGTATTTACGATGTATACTCAAAAGTGCTGGGTTTTGAAATGCAATACCTACCAGATGTAGTCCATCTTCAATACTAACATTCAAACAAGCATTTTTTTGGTAATAATGTAAATCTACCGAATCAACTTATCGAATGCTTCAAGGCCTACCGATTTTTGGTTTGGAAAACTCTGTTGTCAAGACATAAAATGTAAATGAGAGGTAACGATGGCAAAAAAAATCGGCGAATCATTATATTTTAAGATTAATGCCAATTTGCTTAGTGAGAGGTACTTTTTACACAAGTTAGAAGAAAGGTTGAATAAAAAATCTATATTCGGTAATCCGCGTGGTGGTGGCTTAGAATAGTATCAGCCCATTTTTACCCATAGGATATGTTCCTACATCTTTAAAATAATATATTTTATAAATGTCAATAGGGTCGAAAATTGCTTGTTCTATATTTTTAGACTCCACTATCGTTATATAAGCACATAAAATGGTGCAAACGATTTTCATATGTATTATATTGACATTATCAGAGCAGGATTTTGAAAATTTTCGATAGAAAGATATGATAATAAGGACGAATTCTTTTCATTCTGAACGTTTTGTCACTTTACACCTATCTTAGTCCAATTTAGGGACTATGTATTTAGTAAGAATCGACTATTGTGGATTATCAGGATTGTCCAATTTGAGTATTGAACTTTTTTGCCATCCGTACATCATATCGTGAAAATGTCAGTCATCCATCAAAACTGTTCCACATTACGATACGGCTATCCCAATAAGTCATATTTGACAGCTATCAGATTCGTGCTAATGCTATGACAGAGGGTCCATTTCCCTTTGCTACATCTCGATTAGTGTGTAGCTTACAACTGTAAAATATGGCATATTGGGATGGCCGTACTGTAGTTCCCATGCCGTGTATCTAAACATGTGAAAAGATTTCCAAGTTTGGTAAGATTTTCAGACTACGAGAATTTAATATCCAAATTAAGTTCAGATGTATTTTTTTTATCTGCTTTGAAAGATATATTTTGTTATCTTTTATGTGCTCAATAATTGATGAAGTCTGGACATAGTTTGGAAGTGTAGTGATGGACGCCCTCCGGCCAGATAGACCGACGACTTAGAAAAGGCGGCTGGTAGCGACTGGATAGAGACAACGAGAGATCGTATCATGATACGTTATGGCGTACCCTAGGGGAGCCCTACGTCCAGCAGTGGACCTCAATAGGCTGATGTATGTATGTATACTATGTGAACTCCGCAGTTTCACGTTTCACTTGGTTAAAAATAACTTGCACTAGATGTTGCTGGAACGTCGCTACAAGACGAGTATCAAGAGATTGACAAATTTTAAGGGTATGGTCGGGGCGCCAATAACTTAGTGGCAGAGTGGTAGGACGCTAACATTTTTTTTCAACTTCTTATTTTCATTTATTGTGCAACTTACCTACTTTAAAATAGTTTAAAAGATTACTGTTTTGTTCAGCATCTGACATAATTAAGTACTGTTAAACATAATCTTAATAAAATATGTAAATGACCCTGATAGGTCAAACTTAGTACCTAGGCATTATTTTAGTTTCTTGTAATTAACCAGATAGTTGCAATAACAAAACCTCCCATCCCAATTTTTAGTAATAATAACATAACTATAAGTTAATATCATATCTGATAATTTGATCAATCTGGTATTATGACGGCTCAAAAACGATTAATCACTTCGAGAAAAGCTTCACCTGTTCTGTCATATTTATTTGTTTTGTGTCTTTTCTGTATTGTTGTTGTGTGCAATAAACTGTAATTTAGTAAATAAAAGGTAGTTCCGTAGCGCTTCGCTTGGCTTGTCTTGGCGGGGGCACCACCATGCCCGCCACCCCCTAGATAACGTGCATTTGTAATATTCCTAATATTTTCTAAAGCTTTTGGCCTAAATTTCTAATATTTGGGATTATAGATTGGTTTATTGGTATAATGAAATGGATTCAGACTTACTCACTTAAATTCAATATTACTCTTACTACGACAACAAACATAGATAACTAAGTCAAGCTGAGTTCTCAGATTTCTAATCTTTTGTTGGTAGCTTTATATGAACATTAAAAAAATATTTTATGAATTTCATTAACTCTAATTCAATATTACCAAAATCAGAAGCTATTTTTTATTTTCCATATTCGCAGGTATCTTAATTTTCTAAAATTTATATCAAATAAAGTAAAAACGAGTATAAGTCAGTTACAATCAAAATATTAAACTTAAATTATATATTTACTAAGTTATTCAAAGATATTGAAAATATCTATTTTATGGAAAACACAAATGATAAAAACTTCTAATATTTTTAAAATAAGCCAAGAATAATGCTCCTAAGATAATAAAAAAACAAAATCTAACTTTAATACAATTATAACTTTTGCGGTCAATATCTCGTTCCACTATCGGTCTATATAAACCATATTTGACAACTATCTGTTCCACACTAAAAGAGATGTCAACAAAGGAAAATTTACCATCAGCCACACAGCACGATCTGACAGCTGTCAAATATAGCTTATTGGGATGGTCTTACTGCAACACATTTTACTGTATACTTAACCGTTTGTTGAACTGTTTGGAAATCATTCATATGTTATCGGATATTTTTAGTAGGAATGTATTGAGCCCGGTTTACATTGTCTTAGTGTTTAGTCGAGTGCTTTAGTATTACAAGTTGAAAGGCAAGTTCAATTCAAGTGAAACTGTACTAAAATGTACTAAAGCAAGTAGCGTTTACACGTTTCAACTAAAGTACTATCCTAAAGCACTCTACTAAACACTAAGACAATGTAAACCGGGCTTTAAACCTAGAGTAAACATGGCGTTACGTAGCGGTTTGTTTGGAACGAGTATCACAGTCAAGTCAAAACATCTGCAAAACGCACATTTTATAATTAGAACATTAATTTTCTTTTCCCTTCACATCATATTCGTTTTTAATACGTTTTAATCCACAGGTCAGATTTGAGCAATTTTGTCGTGAAGAGAAACTTTGACGAGATTGACCAGACGTCGCTGCCTCTATCGAAGCGATTCTTCAGCGGGCCGTCGTACCCTTACCGGTACCAGAATTCTGTTGAAATGCCTATGTAAGTAACACCCACAGACATACTTATCAGACTAGACTAGAAAGAAAACACTTATCAGATACACTAACTCACAATAAACACACGCATGACGAGCGAGCTAACTGTGCAATTAACCTATTGCAAACAGTTTTTTGGAGTGATTACATATAATAATTGCGCAAAAATACTTTTTGCTTGTTTTTACTGTTTTATTTGGAAATAAAATTCAAATCGACGGATGCATCCACGAATGTATTTGCCTTCGTTTTGCATTTTTCTGTGACGTAAAAGACAATCGTGAGAAGAAGCACGCATATACAATTCTTGAAATTTGAAGTTCTCGGCAACATGCATTGTCTAACCTTTACCATGTCTGTGGTTATGTCAACTCATATTACGTATTCATGACATTCTTTGTGTGTTTTTATTATTTGTACAAGTATTATTCGATTGTCGATTACTGAATAATCCAAATAATCTGACTGAACATCATGAAATATTAATAGACTTTTGAAAACATTATTGTTGTTACTTAAAATAGAGGAATAAGATTTTTAGACCAAAGGACAAACCTAGTCAGGTTTTCTGTATTGTAGTCGCTTTGGGCTCATGCTACTTAAGTTTGTAATGAAGGTATACCTTTACGTCGCAATGGTTAAAAAACCATACAAGTTAACTATGTACGTACATATTACTGAGTTATATATATTCAAGCCTTAGTCCTTCTATTTTTTTTTGTTCAATGCACCTGCCTTGACCCATTCCATATGCCCTAAGGTAAACTGGGAGATAACTTTGGCTTTAAGTCCGCCCGTGTACATTTTTATGCATAATGTTGTAAAAATGTGCCGTGTGATGCCGGTTTAGAATAGCATCACCCCATTTCTTTCCCATGGGAGTCGTAAGAGGCGACTAAGGGACTCGAGGGTATGTATTGCATTTTTAGGCGATGGGCTGACAACCTATCACTATGGCTATGCACAATTTTTCGAATGACCCTCAAATATTTGTCAGACGTGGCGTACATGTCCGTTTTACGGTCGTTTGCGCTCTGCCTACCCCGCAAGGGATATAGGCGTGATGTGTATGTATGTATGTATGTATGTATGTTATAAAAATAAGTTTGTCTAATTCCCTGGTTTTTGTCAAACAGCGAGATGTCATGGCGGTCCGGATACGACAAGAAGCGACTGTCCCCTCTTGCCGACTACCCCATGGACGAGATCGACGTCTCCAACTTCCCCATCGGCTCCAAACGCTCCCTGGGCAACAACGTCAACTCCATTGAACGGTAAGCTCTTACTTGTAGCTCTTGCTTAGTCTTCAGTGTACAAATATAATCAATTCTAGGAATGCATATCTATAAAAATCATAGTCAAGTTAGCTCTTCACGTTAGCTACATCAATTTTAAGTCGATACAAGAAACGTCAAAAAATTAACCTACATAAATCTCTCTTTTATGGAATGAGGTGCGAATTCCTACGGCGTAAGTTCATAATACCGAATTTCTTTCCCATGAGTGTTGTAGTTGTAAGAGGTGAGGTCTAAGGCAATCGAGGGTTACCTGTGTTTTGCAATTTTAGGTGACAGACTGACAACTTTTTTATTTCTTAATGACCCTCAAATGTTTGTCAGGCGTGGCGTAAATGTTTGTTTTTCACGGCTGTTTACGCTCTGCCTACCCCGCAAGGATTAAAGGCGTGATATGTGTATGTATGCTTGTCGCAAGTTGCAACTGAATTATATGCTTATGGAGCTCCTCTTGTTTCCAACTTGTTTAATTGATCATCGTTTTAATTAAAGTTTATCGTAGGACTTTCATCAACAGATTCTACAGCGGTCTGGGTGCGCGCGGGCGGCGCGGCGGTGACTGGCCTATGGACGAGATCGACGCGTCGTACTTCCCGGTCGGCTCCCGGCGCTCCGTCTCCCGCTAAACATAAACCGACTCTACTGCTATCTAAACTTAACTTACAATCAACTAAACTCCTACTCAATAGTTTACAACCAACGTTCATTTTGTGAAAATAGAGGATACTTCAGTTTACCAGAGAACAATTCGTGGCTGCGCTGCTCACGTCCAACTTTCTGCATACTCTATAGCTCTAACGTCATTTATCTAAGCTTTCACTAGTGCATTATCAATTCACTGGAATCTCTCATTATCTAGTCATTGTTAATTTACATAGTTTTTACATTATAGTTGGCGACAAGTACTATTTGTTTATAAATATAGCTCTATATTAGAAATGTTAAAGTCTACATGCTGTAATGTCGATTTTCTCTATGAGATTAAACATCTACGAGTACTATAATCTTGCAAAATGCTTTTCAATATTGAATCTCGAGTGTCAACGACAGCTCCGCTTTCTATACAAAATTCGGTTCTAATCAAACACCACAAAATACTCTCTAAAACTTTCGATATTACCTACTTCTCAAACTTGATAAAACTTAGATTTAGGAACCTAATGTAATTCGTATATTACAAACAGGAACAACGTAGTGTTAAGGAGAGAGACGATTATATCTTATTGTTAATTAAATATTATCTTGTGAATTAAAATTATTATAAAACTCTAACTGTAAAATTGTCCACTCGATTTTGGTGATCAAATGCATGGCATGTATTTCCATAAATTATTTTTACTATTGAATTGTATTGAAATAAATAATATGAGTGTTCTTATTAAACGAGTTTCATTAGTAATTACCAGCATTGTGGGAGTATTGGGGAGATACTGATAAAAATATGATAAATAAGGCTATAATGCGTCTAAGGTGCGTTTGCGGATACGTTTGTCCAAACCACTTGACAGACGCCTTCGTTACGCACCGTAAAAGCATAGTATAAGCAAGGAAGTACGTTATCTTCATACAAACGCACCGCCCGCGGCTTGTATGTGTGCGCGATAGTATCTACGCGTCGTCGCACGTACACGCGGACACATCTCGGGTGGTTTCGCACTGCGCTTCGTCGGGGCCGCTAGTCGACACCGCACGATGAGTCACGCGTCACGACTTACTAGGTAGTGTAGTACCGCGAAACCACGATATTGTAAAATGGTTGATTGTAGAAAAAGAAAGTATTGCGGTGTCCAAAATTATTCATCAATACCTGATTTGTCTCTTTTTAAATTACCTACTGACCAGGATAGGTACCTAAGTAATTCATTTGTTTTAATATGATAGATAATTTTTACTATGTTAAACTCGATGATGCGATTTATTAGTTGTATTTATTTGTCTATTTGGTGTAATTATTGGTGTTCTTCCTAGTAGGTATAGGTGCTTTTAATCTGCAAATTGAGTCTGCCAGTTGCTCACATTAGGTAATGTTAATCCTTTCTTGTCTTGTGAAGGGGCACCGAGCCGTGAACGACCCGATGAACCCTGTTGTCAGAGTTTCAAGCCGACAACGTAAATTAACTTTGTAAAGTCGGTTCGCTCAGATGCGATTGCGCGTTCCGGCATTTGTCAAATGATGCCGCCTCCCAAACAAAGGACACCGCGTGCAAAAGCAAAGAGCGATCATTGATGGATGAATGATCAATCATCATTGAATTAATTATATTTTACAGAGATGACATGCTCAACCAACTCCGCCCCGCACGTCTGCTGGTCGTGCAACCAGATGCCACTCATTGTCTCATGTTTCCCAAACAAGATTCTTTATTTCATTAAATAGGTTTCATCATCCTGTGGTTAGATAAAACTGACCTCAGACGCCTTGGTTGGACCCAAGGGTTGGACTAAAACAATTTAAAATGCAACAGCTCCCCGCTTGCCAAATCCTAGGCACTGAATTGAAATTTTGTTGAAAGTGACAACCCTGAGAGAGTAGGTAATTATAGCGTAGATTGGGCCGGAGTTGGCCTACTTCCCCCCTTCTTTATACTATGGTAAAAGCACCATAACCGTATTTGAAAGAGAATAAGAATGGAATGCGCAATTAAAAATACGCAGCGATATACTTAACTTTGCTACAGCAAACTAGTACAAGATGACTGTAAAACATATGAACTAACATAAAAAAAATAAAAAAACGCCTTACATTGACAACAAACACGAGCGTTTTAAACTCGCCGGTAATTGGAATGTTTTGTCGTCACAAACTACGACATTTTTTATGTAGCTCACCCGTGTGTGCAAAAAATGCTCTACATTTTATGAAGATACCTAGTGGACTAGTGAAAAGAAGTTTTAATACCTAGTGGACTTCGTGGACGTTCCGGGAAATGGACTTTCCGCACCTGAAAGGATTGACCAAAATTGATTTTATATTGAAAAATGATATTATAAAATCTCTTTAACATTGTCATGTTAAACTGTTTTTGTTTTTTAAATCTTATATTAAATAGGCGAATAGCCACAGGCTGGTGTGCCTATATCATATTGTTATAAGTTTATTTTTATTTTAATCATAAGTTCACTTGTCCATAGTTATTATTTTAAATCCACTTTATGAAGCGCTTATTAGTTCCAGCGGCAGTTTGTTACACATTTTGTTGTTGTTTGTTTTTGGATGTCTTTAGATAGGTACTCTATTTGAAACAGTAAAATGAAGCAATCACAGCTAGTTCGCGTGTCGTAGTCCAATTTAAATCCAATCTCACACACGCACACAGATTACTTACTGACCCATTAATGAAAATTGGAAACTGGTATAGTCCACTGTCCTTGCCACGACTGTCCCGTACATCTCACTCACCTAATTGTTATGACGTCAGCCACTCACAAGTAAAATTAAGCAAATAATGAATTTGGTAAGCATTGTTTTATAATTACCTAGTATTTCTATAAAATCTAAATTATTTATATTTTGTGGATGCCGTATGCGGATAGAGTATCAAATCAAGGAACTAAAGCAATTTTAGTCCCATATTATAACGTACGCGTCTGTCAAACACATTGGTCAAAACGCAGCATTACAGTGTTCCTTGGTATCCGTTTCTTGTATGGAAATTCAAAATTTCCTTTCGTCTGACAGACAGTTGCGTCAAAAATATAGTGGGAGAACGAACCGTCTTATAGAATACTATGAAGTTTATGATTTCAATAACTCGTGCATAGCTTTACGACAGTTACTGTCGTAAAAGCCCTTGAATTTGCTTGACTTTAAAACTTGATTTCCTGCAGTTCAAGCGGCACGTACCTACGTGGTAGCCGGCCTGAAAAACCTAACGTTTTTATGTAACCCCTGCTAGTCTCTACACCTTGATGAGATTTCCTTCAGAAGATTAAATAGCCTTCTTGCCCGTAGGAAATCTCATAAGGTAAGCTCTTTTGAACTTTTAGATAAGTTTTTAATGTGGTAGCAGTCAGGTACTATGAGTTGCTGCTCGAGTTACCTATTTTAGGGATGAAAATACAGTTTCTTTTATACAGTTATTGAACAACCATTAAGAATAACCAAGGTTGGTTGATACTGTAATTGGTAAGTAAAGGTGCTCCTGATAGTACATACATAACAAACGTACGACCGTGGCGCGGTGACATTGAAGACAATCTTCCAGTTTCACGAAAAGTTAATTGTTAATTTTCTACAAAAGTAAATTCATTCTTTCAACAAGGTCTCCGTCATAGTTCTGTGCACATTAAAATAAAATACTCGTTTATATGACTTGACTGTTGTGGATGTTGTTTAAATACGACGTTAAATCGTATAGGATACATTTGACACTGTCAAAAGCAGCCAGCAAATTTTAGCTTAGTATTGGTGGGATTGATTTCAAGATGATCATTTTTTTTTTTCTGGAAAAACTCATATGCTGGCAGCGCGTAGGTACTTACGTAAACATTTTTTTGCAATCTAAACGAATCCAACTTTGAATGAAATACACAAAAAGATTTACGTGCCTGAAAAGTCATTTTATACTGGATCACACATGTTTATGGCATCGCCCACATTATTCACGGCTCCGAGATCCGAGTTAAATCTTGCAGTAAAGGCCATACGAGTATTAAATTACACGCAATATTAAATGTCTCCAATAAGGAAATATGCTATTTTACCTTTCTTTTTTTCATCTTAAATGCGTCGGAACTTGCCAGCGTAGGTACTACTTCTTTTTAAGTACAAGGTGGATTTCATTTCAGTTTGTAATAATGCTTAATTTTGAAAATTATTATTTGAAGGACCATATCAAACTTAACTAAACCAAACTTCGTGATTGGCTGTTTTATTTACTTTCTGTCAAGTTGTTTGACAGACGCATCCGTAAACGCACCGTAGCAGTATGTATATAGGAATAAAAACGGAATTCGCAGTTTTCTTTCATCTGACAGACGTATGTGTTCCGGTACGTTAATAATACACAGCGACGGACGACAAGTGAGAGAACCACCTATTTCTTTAGTGCATTAAGTGCAGTAACTGCTTGATGTACACATCACAACACATTGTTTAGTGCAAAAGGCCTCTGTAAACATAATAAAAATAATAAATACTTATGCCTTTATTATTAAACTAGCAGCCCGCCCAGCGGTTTCACCCGCTGCTAACAATTTCCCCCCGGTTATAAGACAGTTTAATATAGCCTATGTTCATCAGGGATACAGTAGGATTCTAAAAATCTTGACTTCAATTTGAAACAAATATCGTGTTCAGATGGTGGTGGCGTAAAGTTACATGCCGTGTGATTAACCTGGCCAGCCCCATGGCAGTGCCTAAATTCTTATTTTTTTTATCCCGCCCGAGCCTATTTTCTATTAGGTCATAACAAAATTGTTATAAAAAAAGAAAATTGTGTCATACAAATTTCTTTTTTTAGAATGACGGTCATGACGTCAATAGTTTCGGAGCCTATCCAATTCAAACAAACAATTAAAAAAATCCTGTTTCTAATATTAGTGTAGATTATATTATTATTATTTTAGTGTAATGCCGGCTTAGAATAGCATCACCCGATTTCTAACCCGTGGGAGTCGTAGGAGGTGACTAAGGGACTTGAGGGTGTGTATTGCAATTTTAGGCGATGGGCTGACAACCTGTCACTATGACGATACACAATTTTCCGAATGACCCTCAAACATTATGTCAGACGTGGCGTAAATGTCCGTTTTTGCGGCCGTTTACGCTCTGCCTACCCCGCAAGGGATAATAGGCGTGATATGTGTATGTATGTATGTATGTATTATTTTAGTGTAGATTTTTTTAATGCATTATTTTATGTTTATTGTCGTCTTTTTTTATACCGAGTAAGGGACAGCCCTTGGAATACTGATAGGGTGCATGAAACATAAAACTGGACAACTTTCCATACATACATACACATATCACGCCTATAATCCCCTGCGGGGTAGGCAGAGCGTACACAGCCGCAAAAACGGACATTTACGCCACGTCTGACAAACATTTGAGGGTAAATCGGAAAAATGTGTATCGCCATAGTGACAGGTTGTCAGCCCATCGCCTAAAATTGCAATACAAACCCTCGAGTCCCTTAGTCGCCCCTTACGACTCCCACGGGAAAGATATGGGGTGATGCTATTCTAAGCCGGCATCACACGGCATAGATATGGGGTGATGCTATTCTAAGCCGGCATCACACGACAACTTTCCCCTAGAAACATATGTCAGGAAACGCCAAGAAAATGACCTTCCATACAAAATCACAATCAGCTGACTGCATTCACTATGGGAAGTCAATTTTTTACGTTTCCTGAAATATGTTCCTAGGGGAAAGTTGTTCAGTTTCATGGTCTGCATGTACCCTATCATTATTCGGAGGGCTATCCCTTACACCCTCTAATACAGTAATGATTAAATGTAATCATTACACTGGTACGAATAATGTGGCGTAGTTTGTACATTTTTAAATGAAAAAGTAGTTATTGTGGCATAACTGTAATAGTTAGACATATGGTATCGCGGACATTATTATAGATATTGATGTCCACAATAAAATTGTAGTACATCACATTGCTCTATTGTCAATAATTTCCACAGCGTACGCGATATAAGATATTTTTTTGGTACATTTTTCACACGTTGGGTTACATTATCGAAATTTTCACGCGGATCCCTATTTTTTTCTCGTATAAAATATAGCCTATGTTCATCAGGATTAATGTAGGATTCTAATGGTGAAAGAATTTTTAAAATCGGGCCAGTAGTTTCGGAGCCTATTCGATGCAAACAAACAAACAAACAAACAAACAAACAATCAAATCTTTCCTCTTTATAATATTAGTGTAGATGTAGATAATTCAGTAAAGTGGGTAACTTTTGATGGATGTCAAAGTTCATCTCAATCTTAGCCAATCTACTAAGTTTTATACCTATTTGCTCAGACTGACTTGAGTACGATCATTAATTATGGTACTCATAAAGATAAGAGCTTTTTGCATTCGCTGTAGCTAATGATAATGACAAGGTTTGCGTGCGTTTCTTCGCTAAATGCAATTAAAAGCTTGTTTGTTCTATAATACATTGGTTTATTACTTACAAACATGGATGCTACGAGATGGCTACGGCGTGTGCTACGTAACTCTATTTGTGCTACGCTAAACAACAACAATTTTATGTATTCAACATTTAACAATATATACATTTTAGAGGGTGAGTTCTACTTGCGACAAAGAAAAACTTTATTTAATCAATTTTTTTTTAATGTGAACAAAATGATATGGTCCCCATACAAAATCTCGTTACTTACTAAATTATAGTTCTTTAATGCTTAAAGAAGCTGTAGGTGATTTTAACATTTGTTTCTAGATGTTCAAAAAATGTGTCACTTTGTACGGAAGGTTGGACCTTTCGTACAAAGTGACACATTTTGAATTCCTTGTTACATAATTATTTCAAAAAAAGTTACAAAAAGAAGTTCAATAATCAGTTTTATGAGAAGAACTTACACAAAACACGCCCTTATCTCTTGCGGGGTAGGCAGAGCGTTTACGTTACTACGTCATTATTTTATGTTAATGCAATGCGAAGTTAGATTTGTTTTATGATGAGATAAGGTGAGCATTTAAAGATGTAGCTATTTTATACTTGCATTAAATATAAGTAACTCAACAAAAGCAGAAAAGTTCTTTAGTACCTACCTATAATGGCTGAGTAAATTATGTTTTGCGTTTAGAAACATTAATCGATTACTTCCATAACGCCGTGCTTAATATGAGCATTAATCGGTTTAACATGTACTACACAACAAGACATGCGAGAGAAGATGAAAAGAAAAATATGCGGTGGCAATTCCCAATAACTTTGTACCCGACGTTTTCTAGCGTGAGTGTTATTCACAACTGGCTGCACTGCAAAGGCCGTCAGCTTTGCTGTGCACTGAATTAAAGGCACTAAAGGAATCCTAAGGAAATTCCGATGAATCAATACAAATCTTATTCAGTTAGTTTCACAAACTTGTACTTCAAAGTTCAGGAAACTGTTACTTGTAGTTGTAGATACTGACTAGATTGATTGGGTACCTAATCAGCTATAACCGAAAAGTGAGCGAAAAAAAAGATTAATTCCTAATTTGGTACCTACTTTTGAGATTGTGAAAGTGAAACTTTGAAGGAATATTTAGAATAACCGAAACGTAAGTGAAAATAGTAAGTAGTTCTCGACGCGCCGCGCCGCCGCCAATACTTACTTTGTGGTGGCACCTCCTTGATCCTTAATTAATATTAAGTAAGTAGGTACTTTGATTGTAAAATATATAGACTGAATCAAAATTCTTTAATAAGGTAAGCTAAATAATCCTAAAAAGCTCGGTAGAATGTTGACTGCGTTGTCAAAACAAATAGAACGGTTTTCTTTTCAGCAGTTAATTTCTCAGACGAGTGATTTTTATTTACATCAAACGACCGTTGGTAATATCCTCGTAATGTCAATATTGTCTGAAATGTTGAACTTTTATAGCAATCATAATACCACCTTATCAAAATATGTATATTTTCTTAGTTGGGAGAAAAGCGCATTTACGACTCTACATTCCGCATGAAATAAGATGGTTTTACAGTTTTACAATCCCATTATACTTAGACCACTTTCTTTGTTAAGTAATATTATACAGGGTGTTCGGTAGAACGTTGTACATACGATAAAGGGTGTTTCTACTCGTGATTCTGAACAACTTTTACTATGAGGCCACATGCGAATTCCAAATTTTTTTTAGGGTGTTCTATACATTTTCGCCGAGTAGGTATGAATTTTACTAAGGAAAATCCTATTTTTTTTTTGCGAATTCGCATGTGGCCTCATAGTAAAAGTTATTCAGAATCACGAGTAGAAACACCCTTTACCGTATGTACAACGTTCTACCGAACACCCTGTATAGGGTAAAGTTATACTAATGAATGATAGTGGAATCTCAAGATGGGCTGGTGATAAGGAACAAATTTCCCCAAGGAACATAGGTCAAAACACGAAAAATAAAATTGGGCCTCCCATACAAAATTTCCGATCTGCTGATTTGATTTACTTTGGAAACTCATAATGTATTAGTCTTATTTCAACCTACAAGACGGGCTGTCATGAGTTGTCGCTATCAGTCACTTGAAATTTCACCCTTATATTTGAGATACACGAAAAACATTTTCTTGTCTGCTGTATGCCATCATCCCATAAATTTGTTGGTACAGAATATAAAAATTCTAGTTCTTGGTTAAGAGTTGTAGTTCGTTCTATGTAGATGCCTACAGACTTGTAGGTAGATACATAAAGGGCATCACTAATGAGACGGAAAATGGAGAGATGCATTTTTAAATGCGTCAGCCGCAGGCAACCTCGTCCTTCAAGTTCATCACATTGCTTAAGGTTTTTCAGGTGTTTTCAGGCCACAAATTTAGCATAAAAGATATGTTTCAAGCAAAGTTTCAAGAATTAATTAGGTAAGTAAACTTTGTATTATGTTTATGTAGTTGTTGCTGAAACACAATGTATGAGGTCGATACATCATATTTAAACATGAATTTAACATAGGTTTAATAAATTTTACACAGTTTATACTTTGACATGTATTTGTTTTTTACATGACTGTATATATTTGCTATCCCTTTTTTTAATGTTATAAGTTATGTAGATTTGACTTGTTAAAGAGTATCTTGTATATTCCTACTTAGAAATAGAATATTATATTTTGTATTTTTGAAAAGTATGCTTTATCTCTGGATGGTACAAAAGTGGTGTATAACGAAGAAACAGAAAGCTTCATTTATATTCCTAGCTTAATGTACGTCATTAACTTTTGTAAGGAAAACATTTTAGGCAATACCCGAGGGTAACACGCATAGCGTGATCACGTCCTACTGTAACTTTTCACATTGTGAAACACTTCAGAGTTCAAAGCGTCCTTAATTTAATTTGTTCACGGTCCTCGCCTGGGCCCTTTTATCTAACACGTGAGTTGGATACAATATACATGATACACTAAAAAATACCCTTCAATAATAGGCAAGTACCATGTAGATAAGTAATACTACTTGAGTAAGTACACCTGTAAACTTTGAAGTGTTGAGCAAGACACGACCGACTACTTCCCAAGTGACTATGCGGCAGTGATCCTTTTCATGGTCCTTCGAGCCGGATTACAGGAGGCTCCAGGACTTTAGAGGATCGCGATGCCTTTGATCAAAGACAGCTAGAGTTATAAAAAAAAACAGTTATTTGAAATCCTCCAAGTAACAATTTATTTACCTGCGAGTGCTCATATTCTTATTAATCTGCGTAGTAATGAAATACTGAAAATTTTAAGAAAACCTACACCTACTGAACCTACAAAAAATATCTGAACATAGAATCGTTACCTAGTCCAAACGGTAATGCTACAAAAAAAAACTGGGACGGACATAAAATGAAATGAAATTAAATTTAAGGCGGCTCTCACCTGTCGTCTGTCGTTCCATTTTTATATAGCAACGTAACGCATGTGTCTGTCAGACGAAAGGAAATTGCGAATTCCAATCTTATTCCCATAAGATAAGTCCTAATAGAAAAGCGGCTCGAGCGGAATAAAATAAAATAAATGCTAGCAGGCATGTAACTTAAAACCACCATCATCACCATCCGCCGAAGCTTTTTCTTGAATACCAAATTTTAAAACACTTCCCGTGTAAAATAAGTACCTATACAATTTTTGGAAACTTGCAAAATTTTTTTCATGCGCGGGCAGTATTTGAAAGTGGCGACGCTTCTTCCATGAAGTTGCAGGTTCAAACCCAGCAAAATTGCAAAAATTTTACACACGGGAATTGTTTAAAAATTTGGTATTCAATTTATCGCAGGTTTTCATCGCTTAGACCACAAAACAAAACAAAACAAAACTAACCCGGTAGATGGAGCCATGCCTCGTTGTACTTGCAAAATTCGCGGGCAAGGGACGAGCTGCGTCGCCACTAGTGATGCCAAAAAACGTCTTTTCTTGATGAACTGTAGTGCTTATTTTATTACAGATCACTCGCGAAAAATAATTTGGTAATAATACTTTATCATACCAACACAAAGTAAGTATTGGCGGCTGCGCTACTTTGTGATACCAATGATCAAATAACCGGCAGAAGCATAAATTATTATTTTTGTACATCCCTGGTACATAAGCATCGCTAGGCTGTTATAACCCTTGATTTGTTGCCCTACCGTAAGAGTAAAAAAAACAGCCTCCAAATTTCTGAACGAACTGCTATGCTACCAAAAATGCTACCATTCCATAAAATCCCTCTTCTCTTTCTCATCACAATAAATACCAATTGTTTAGAAAGAGATGCAAGATTATGATCTGCTCTTTAATTTGAGCCATTTACACATATGGCATCTTTTGAATGAAAATGAAATGACAGGTCGCAAAGCTAGCACCACATAGAAAATATCGTATCGTAATCTTTTATCAAATTACAATGATTCAACCGAACTAAATTTAATTATGAGTGTGTTTATTAGTTTCAAGTGAATAATTAAGAAAAATCTTAATAGGACTACAAATCCCGACCGCCTCATGGCGATGTGAAGTGCATGCAAATAGTGATTATTTTTGTTTGTTGACTAAAATTGGTGATAATGACGGACAGCAAAGCTTCGGTAATGGCAACGGTGATGGCTCCCGTTAATGGGCTGGTAGACAAGTCCAAGGAACTCCAGAAGGAGATCCTTATGGAGAAACTGCGGTCGAAAACTTCGCAGAATAAAAACCTAGCTGAAACTTCGAAAGCTGTACGAATGGCACTACTGGTATGTTTGTTTCCTATCATACTATAATATACGGTCTTAAATACCATAGTTAAATAATATATTGGTTGGTAAAATTATGGTCTCTGCTGCAACCATTATTTGATCTCAAACAGATCTGATGCTTTTTATTTGTAGGACAAAAGATGGGCAGTAGACAGCCAAGACCGCATGATCCTGCAGAAGTGCCTGGACAGTCTGCAGCACTGCATCAAAGTCAGCTCGTTACAGAGCCTCATCGAAAGGCTTGAGTGCTTGTCCAGACAACTTGGGTTTGTACTATTTACAGTTAATTCTATCACTAGATTTCCGCGCAGCGGTTTCACCCGCTGCCACTAATTTTCCCGTGGTAATAGTTGTTTTTCTGCGGTAAAAAGTAGCCAATGTGTTATTCCAGGTTATACTCTACCTGTGTTCCAAATTTCATCCAAATCGGTCAAGCCGTTTGAGCGTGAAGAGGTAACAATCATACATACATACACACACAAACTCTCAAATGTATAATATTAGTATGGATTATGTTCAATAGAATTAAAACACGTATACACAACTCAAAATTAAACAGTGACAATTATATAATTGCAATAGTATCCTATATTGTTCCATTATTTAACTGATAGCCCAAAATCTGATGTATATTTCAAAAACCTGTAGTTATTATATTATTTTTTATTGCAGATTAAAGTTTGTAGTTGGTACATCGGGAGTGAATTTATTCATATCATCGGACATGTTCTACCTGGAAATACTGGTTGAATCCTCTGGATCCGTCAAAGATGTGAAAATTCATCATGAAGGAAAGGTAAGAACAATCAGTCAGTTCTGCTATGCTTTAATTTGGCTATGCATGTTATAATGGATGATACCTGACTTTGTTGGAGGTGTATAAATGTTTTCAAGATTCATTTACTAAGTTAGATACTAGATTCTGCAACACCAACACAAAAGGTGTTCCACAAACACAGCACTGTAATCCAAAGAAAAAATCTACTCAGGTTTATGGCAGCTTGTACTTGTAAGTGACAAGTTGTCAGCCTGTCCCTTAAAATTGTAATACACTTGAAACCCTCGAGTCCCTTAGTCGCCTCTTACGACACCCACGCACGCTTATGAAATGGGGTGATGCTATTCTAAGCCAGCATCACATGGCAAATTCTAAGCCTTTGCTATAAAAATGTGTGTAAAAAAATTATAGAGTATTTCCAATGGCCCTAGAACTACGAAATTTGGCAAGTAGCTTCGTTTTGAATTGCAAGTTTAGGGAAAATATGAAAACCTTTTTTTTTAATTTGGTAATTTTAGAGAGCTTAAAAAATTCAAAATTTTGTAGCACTGGGGTATCATATGTAAGGGCTTGATGTGCATTTTATGGAACCCTCCTCAGTGAGCAAGTCCGACTTGCACTTGGCTAGTACTTTTCTCTAACGGCCTTCTTCTTGGTATACAATAAGCATGCAATCAGGCTTGATGTCTTATTTTATTCAAAAATAAAGACTCCAGGTACAGTCAAGATTATGCTGGGTTAGATAGTTTGTACCTCAGACCGTTCTTATGCAGTGTGCATTAGACTTACATTGGCAGTTCAGGTGTCTAACTGCAGGTGAGCTTGACTACAAGATGAAATTAAAATAGCAATTATCAGTCTTGATTTTATTTATTGCTGTGTGATGCCGGCTTAGAGTGCCGTGTGATGCCGGCTTAGAGTGCCGTGTGATGCCGGCTTAGAATAGCATCACTCCATTCCTTTCCCGTGGGTGTCGTAAGAGGCGTCTAAGGGACTCGAGGGTGTGTATTGCAATTTTAGGCCATGGGCTGACAACCTGTCACTATAGCGATACACAATTTTACCGAATGATCCTCAAATATTTGTCAGTCATGGCGTAAACGTCCTGCGTACCCCGCAAGGGTTTATAGGCGTGATAAGTGTGTTATTTATTTGTTAAATTAACAAAGTTAATCAAATAATTCTTTCCATATCCATGCTTGCAGATTGACCAGCAGAGTTGTGAAGAGCTGGTCCAGTGCATCACCCGAGGTGACTTCTCTGACTTCACTGCACAGTTGGAAGGACTTACTGCTATTTATCAGTTAAATGCTGAGAAAAAGGTAAAGTTGCTTGGAAAAAGTAAATACAATTTTTTAATCAAGCTTTCTAAGATATGATAAGCACTTCTAAGAAAAAATAAACATGAATTAGAAGAAAAATGTGCAAGTAGGTAGTGGAATTTTTGCTAAGACTAAAAAGCATTATTCTTCTGTTTTTTTTGTAGGGTACAAGAGAGCTTTTTATTTCTTTCTATTATATTTATATTTTACATCATAATGCATACTGTTTATTATTACTCCACTTTGACATAATTCTTGACAGATTTCCCTTAGTAACAAAGGCTACCTATTATTGCAGAAAACCTTGTTGCGGTGGGTGGAACTCCATAATATTAAAAATGATTATAAAATATAAACTATTTTCAGGTGAAATGTAAAGCGTTCAATGCACTCCAGAGCTTGGAAGAAGATCTAAGCACATTGCGTCAACTGCAGAGTTTCATCAAGGACCCGTGGGCGCAGGTCCACAAAAGCCCCATTGGGTTTCTGCAAAAGAGAAAAGGAGGTATTACATTAGTCCTTTTTACTTCTTACCTATACCTAAAAATCAAAGCTTTTTGTAATTACTATTCCGGGTGGCCCAAACAGTGACGTCCACAACAAGACAAAACTGAAATACCTTACACTGAGGCGTATTCGAGTCAACTCGTGTATGATCCGCGATATTTGTAGTTTCTGAGTCATTTAACTTTTAAGTTGTATGGGGAAAATTGAACGGCGAGGCTATTTGCCTTTTTTGTACGCTAGAAAGTACAAATCTGAGATTATGCTACAGAAATAATCGCTCATAAAGCCCCAATCCGGAAATAACAAAAAGAAGGAAAAAAGCCTGTTAGTCGAAATTTTCCAATGCAATTTTAAAAGTTAATTAACTCGGAAACATACTTGCAGGTGATTCGGATACTCCTCAGTATAAGGTACTCAAATTTTGTCTTGTTAATATACGGGCCACCCTGTATACTATTATTTCCATAAAGATTTTGTCTGTTATATTATTTGCATTATCGATACTGTGCCTCTAAGGTTTAGAGGCACAGTATCGATAATGCAATAGAGTATTATCTTTATTTAGAGTCTAAACAATGAAAGATACTTTTCGCATCGGGGTATCTCTTATTATCATGGGAATAGCTTGAGCCCGAGCTTGAGCCTGATGTCAATTCTAAAGTCATAAATCAAACATGTGACAGGTCACGCCATGCGCCTCACCTACTTCGTCTCTCCTTACGAGCTGCTAGACAAGGACAAAGGCCTGCAGCCTCTGACGTCCGAGTTGCTCACTCTCGGCAAGCCGCCCTCATCCAATAGCGTGTCCTGTCTGGTCGCCCCGCCCAATACGCCCGTGGGGCATTCCGCACTCGTGCTCCTGGAAGGCTCGACGGCTAAAAAGTTGCAGCTATCGCCGATCATATCAAGCGGACAGAGGCCTGGCAAAGGGTACGTACGCTAGTTAATGGATTTTTAACCCTTTAACATGTAATTTTTTTCTATTGGTTTTGAAATCTATTGCGGGTGGTTAATGTTCAATTTCTGGTGGGAACATTCTTACCATCGCCTTATAAAGGTTATGTTAACGATAGAAAATGATTTGCATAGTATTATCATAAATCCGTATGTCGTGTGATGTCGGCTTAGAATAGCATCACCCCGTTTCTTTCCCGTGTGTGTCGTAAGAGGTGACTGAGGGACTCGATGGTTACATGTGTATCGACATTTTAGACGATGGGCTGACAACCTGTCTCTATCGTGATACACAACTTTCTTAATGACCTTTATATGTTTGTCAGACGTGGCGTAAATGTGCTTTTTATGGTTCTTCACGCCCCGCAAGGGATATAGGCGTGATATATTTCATGATGAGTGTCATATCAAGAGGTCAAGAGCTGGCAGAAGATAGAAAAAAATGGCAATTACTCCACCGACAAGAGCCAAGCTCTTAAATTTGAATGAATATTGCATGAAGCCTACAGCTGTTTTGTGTATTCCAGCGGTCCCATATACGCGCCGCTAGTGCCCCAGAACAGCGCGATGTTGCCGGCGTGCTTCACACTGAAACTGACACAGCCGCTGCCACTCTGCGCGGCGCTCGCCAAACTCATACAGGCCACCACAGAGGTATCGTCGCAGTACTATGTTTTCTACACAAAGGGAAATGTCAATAGCTGCGAACACAATTTGGTTGATGCAGGTTTAATCTAAATAGGTGGGTATATAGTTGTAACCCATCTTGCGACTGTGGTGCCTTACAGACTATGCCACACTTGATGTCTTGCAGTCAGTGCCCCAATATACCTGCACATTATCCGACTTGTATGACGCCACCGACAGCGCCGTAGCCGTGGCTTATTTCTGGTCGACATATATTTGAGTCGTCGAAACGACTGAAGAAGAATAGTTTCAATAAAAAACATATATTTTTCTTGGCTGCAGTTAAAATTTTGCCATAGTAATAATAATTTTATTTACTTACCCACCGGGCACACATGGTACGTGCTCAGGGCCCCGCGACAGATTAGGGCCTCCGTTTGTAGCATGTCAGTAAAAAGCTGCTTTACTTCTATGTTTCTTGCTCATTCTCAATGTAAAATTTTGAGCTGTGGCCTATTTTACATGAAACTTTCGCACTCGCTACTCTCGCATTGCTACGGCGTAATATTCAGTATCTAGATCTAGATACGTTTCGTTTACATTTCAACACTGCACTACAGACATTGAAGCATCCTTTATTGGAAACATGAATATAGAAGTCTGTTGAAAAGGTTGCAGAAAAGCCTACTTGTGCAAATCCGCCACAGTCGTAGGGGTAATTATTATGTCATTTTCTTAATGTGCCTATAAAGGGTTAGGGACGGCCCACCAAGAAGCCACAGAGAGATCAAAAGATGATAGATTGAATTGATTGATGTGATTGACAGTTTTGACGCTCATGACGCGCTTTTTTTTAGATTTACTTCTACAAACGGATGTGTTTATTTTTTTGCAGAATAGTCATCATATTGTGACGTCACAAGCACGATTTCGAAATCATTATTATTTCCTAAATTATGAACAGAAAAATCTGAAACTTTTGCACAATGAATCAGCAATCAGATATCTCCGAAATGGTCAAGGAAAAAGTGGATACTATGTAATTTGAGACCTTGTGAATTGTTTTCTCTCAATCTGCAGGTGGAAGTGACCGGCGACTGGGCGAATGCTAAACCGATCATAGGCATCGTGGCGCAGCAGGCGTACAACAAACTCACTCCCGGGAAAACCATCGAGTTGAATCTCAGCAAGGGACTCTATGTTGTAAGTTCGCATAATAGTTATTTTACACGGGAGACTGAGCAGCTGTATGTATGCTTATTATTGCATAAGTAAGCCTCATATTGATTTAAACTTGTTTTGTTCTAAATTGAAATTTGAAATTGAAATTCTTTATTCAATGTAGGATAGTATCACTTATTGACGTCATGAACCGTCATTGTAAAAAAAAAAAGAAATTTGTATCACACAATATTCTTTTTTTATAACAATTTTGTAATCTCCTAATAGAAAACCGGCTCTAATGTGGAACAAGCTCATTGCGCTTATTATACTTAAGCAAGCATTTTACATGAAATGACGAACTAGCTTATCTCGCAATGCTTTGTGGATAAATTCATCCAAATTTTAATGTTGCTCTACTCCAGAACCTCCCCGGGCAGTCGCAGTGCTACTTCCTGTGCGAGTCGCGCGGGCTGGAGGGCTGCGTGGTGAGCAGCGTGCCCTTCACGCACCCCTCGCACGTGCCCGCGCTACTCGCGTGCCTGCGACACCAGGCACTGTTCAACACGCTCGTGCACAGCTGCGTGCGCGTGCAGGGCAAGCAGGGTGAGTGACACGAGCGGCTGCGTGGTGAGCAGCGTGCCCTTCACGCACCCCTCGCACGTGCCCGCGCTACTCGCGTGCCTGCGACACCAGGCACTGTTCAACACGCTCGTGCACAGCTGCGTGCGCGTGCAGGGCAAGCAGGGTGAGTGACACGAGCGGCTGCGTGGTGAGCAGCGTGCCCTTCACGCACCCCTCGCACGTGCCCGCGCTACTCGCGTGCCTGCGACACCAGGCACTGTTCAACACGCTCGTGCACAGCTGCGTGCGCGTGCAGGGCAAGCAGGGTGAGTGACACGAGCGGCTGCGTGGTGAGCAGCGTGCCCTTCACGCACCCCTCGCACGTGCCCGCGCTACTCGCGTGCCTGCGACACCAGGCACTGTTCAACACGCTCGTGCACAGCTGCGTGCGCGTGCAGGGCAAGCAGGGTGAGTGACACGAGCGGGCTGCGTGGTGAGCAGCGTGCCCTTCACGCACCCCTCGCACGTGCCCGCGCTGCTCGCGTGCCTGCGACACCAGGCACTGTTCAACACGCTCGTGCACAGCTGCGTGCGCGTGCAGGGCAAGCAGGGTGAGTGACACGAGCGGGCTGCGTGGTGAGCAGCGTGCCCTTCACGCACCCCTCGCACGTGCCCGCGCTACTCGCGTGCCTGCGACACCAGGCACTGTTCAACACGCTCGTGCACAGCTGCGTGCGCGTGCAGGGCAAGCAGGGTGAGTGACACGAGCGGGCTGCGTGGTGAGCAGCAACACACTCGTGCTCAGCTGCGTGCGCGTGCAGGGCAAGCAGGGTGAGTGAGACGAGCGGGCTCGCGGTGAGCAGCAACACACTCGTGCTCAGCTGCGTGCGCGTGCAGGGCAAGCAGGGTGAGTGAGACGAGCGGGCTCGCGGTGAGCAGCAACACACTCGTGCTCAGCTGCGTGCGCGTGCAGGGCAAGCAGGGTGAGTGAGACGAGCGGGCTCGCGGTGAGCAGCAACACACTCGTGCTCAGCTGCGTGCGCGTGCAGGGCAAGCAGGGTGAGTGAGACGAGCGGGCTCGCGGTGAGCAGCAACACACTCGTGCTCAGCTGCGTGCGCGTGCAGGGCAAGCAGGGTGAGTGAGACGAGCGGGCTCGCGGTGAGCAGCAACACACTCGTGCTCAACTGCGTGCGCGTGCAGGGCAAGCAGGGTGAGTGAGACGAGCGGGCTCGCGGTGAGCAGCAACACACTCGTGCTCAACTGCGTGCGCGTGCAGGGCAAGCAGGGTGAGTGAGACGAGCGGGCTCGCGGTGAGCAGCAACACACTCGTGCTCAGCTGCGTGCGCGTGCAGGGCAAGCAGGGTGAGTGAGACGAGCGGGCTCGCGGTGAGCAGCAACACACTCGTGCTCAGCTGCGTGCGCGTGCAGCGCGTACAAAAATCAACGTCGGATACTGAAAGGTGCCTTTAGCCATTTGTGCGGCAAACCGCCGACCTTCTCTCAATAGTGCTAGCTTGCTCTCAACTATTATACTATGAAATTTCGAGCACACATCGCTCGCAATAAGTCTTTGGTTGGTGTTCCACAGTGTAGTCCCTTCCCAGTTATTTTATCGTGACACAACGAGTTCGCTTCGCTCGCATTACACATTGTGTGTAGTACTGTATAACAACCCGATTAACCCTAGTATCACAGCATAACATACGTAGATGCTTTATTTTTTAAAGTAAATCTTTGTTTCCCACAGGTGCAGACGTGGAAAACACGCTGATTTTCGAAGTGAGCGCACTGTCCTGGCAACATATCTCCATCTCGCTCGAACACCCGCTAGACGAGAGTATGGCAACAGTGGAGCTGGAGTTATCTGAACCAGCCGCGCCCAGAGCCTCCGTGTACACCCTGAACACGCCGCCGCGGGAACACATCGACGAGTACATCACCAGGGTGCTTCAGAAGACGCATTCCATCCCTATCACACTCAGGTAACTCTCCATTACCTATCTCTGTTCTACACCCAGAGCCTCTGTGTACACCCTCAACACGCCGCCGCGGGAACACATCGACGAGTACATCACCAGGGTGCTACAGAAGACGCATTCCATCCCTATCACACTCAGGTAACTGACCATTACCTATCTCTGTTCTACACCCAGAGCCTCTGTGTACACCCTGAACACGCCGCCGCGGGAACACATCGACGAGTACATCACCAGGGTGCTTCAGAAGACGCATTCCATCCCTATCACACTCAGGTAACTCTCCATTACCTATCTCTGTTCTACACCCAGAGCCTCTGTGTACACCCTCAACACGCCGCCGCGGGAACACATCGACGAGTACATCACCAGGGTGCTACAGAAGACGCATTCCATCCCTATCACACTCAGGTAACTGACCATTACCTATCTCTGTTACACCCAGAGCCTCTGTGTACACCCTTAACACGCCGCCGCGGGAACACATGAGTACATCACCAGGGTGCTTCAGAAGACGCATTCCATCCCTATCACACTCAGGTAACTGTGCATTACCTATCTCTGTTACACCCAGAGCCTCTGTTGTGTACACCCTCAACACGCCGCCGCGGGAACACATCGACGAGTACATCACCAGGGTGCTTCAGAAGACGCATTCCATCCCTATCACACTCAGGTAACTGTGCATTACCTATCTCTGTTACACCCAGAGCCTCTGTGTACACCCTCAACACGCCGCCGAGGGAACACATCGACGAGTACATCACCAGGGTGCTTCAGAAGACGCATTCCATCCCTATCACACTCAGGTAACTGTGCATTACCTATCTCTGTTACACCCAGAGCCTCTGTGTACACCCTCAACACGCCGCCGAGGGAACACATCGACGAGTACATCACCAGGGTGCTTCAGAAGACGCATTCCATCCCTATCACACTCAGGTAACTGACCATTACCTATCTCTGTTCTACACCCAGAGCCTCTGTGTACACCCTCAACACGCCGCCGAGGGAACACATCGACGAGTACATCACCAGGGTGCTTCAGAAGACGCATTCCATCCCTATCACACTCAGTTTAATGTCCATTACCTATTTCTGTTTTACACCCAGAGCATCTGTGTACACCCTCAACAGCAAAGAGCTGTTTCTTACACCCCGTATATGTATTGTCTATGTACATAAGTACCTACTTACTCTGTAAACCAGTTTACAAAGAATGTTCAAAGTCCAAATATATTATTTTTTCTGTCTAGCGGGCTGGGTATACAGAAAGCATGCAGCAACTTTTGAATATTCTGTTATTATTAACGGCGTTAGATACATATTTGAGGGCACGTCATAATTTACTATGTTACATGACGTGTATAATTAACCTGGCTGGCCCCGAAGCAATGCCTCAATATCACAATAAAACAATTCAATAAAACATTTCCAGTCACAATGTCTAGTTCCAGTTACTGTCATCCGTGACCACGGGCTCTGTAAGGAGCTCGAAACGTAGGAATTGTTTAATCCAAAATAAACACAACTTAAATCCGTTTAAAATTGTTTTATTGTGATGAGTAATAGGTGTGCAAACTCAAGAAAATAATATAATGCCTAAATAGTTAAGTAATGCTTGCTCAAGCACTCCTCCTCCCTACTCTTGACTATGCTGATGTGTGTTACTTGGATGTGACAGAGGAGCTGCTGAATAAACTTGAGCGCCTGCAAAATCTTGCAATTCGGTTTAAGTTCCTGTTTAACTCCTTTTATCTACACTCGTCTCATAATGTTCGAATTATGAATTCGAAAACAGATGCATAATGACCTACTTTATGCATTCTGCCTATAAAAACTAGGGTTTACTATAAATTACAGAAGCGTAATGACTTAATGAGAAAACTCTTAATACGATAAAGTTGAGAAATGAAACGAAGTTTTTTTCCAATACTCAAATCGCTATCTTCCGCCGCACCTGAACGGCTGTTGTTGTACGGTAATTTTTCGGATGTTGTTCAGTTGTTTTAATAGGTTTTTGTTCTGTTGTTGTTGAGATGCTGTAGATAAAATAGTGTATGCAACTGCATATAATTAGGCATTAGAATGCTCGTGTCAATCTATTATCACATAGATTAGATAAACAGACACTTGCATTCTAATGACCCCCATTATACGACAGTTGCATAAACTACTATTCCGTTCGAGCTACACAACTTTGGAACAATCTTCGTAAGGCAGTCCAGGACTGCCTTCTTTATCGTCTTTCAAAAGAAGGTTGAAAGAGCATTACCTTTCACTACATTGATATTTACGTATGTATTTGTATGTATTGTATTTTTATACTATGTATTTATATTTATATATTGTATTTGTATTTATAGTTCTATTAGTTTAGGTATGTGTATTTATTTGACTATTATCAAATAATTATTTATCGTAATGTATTTTTCTTTAACTTCATGTGCAATCTTGTTCCCGCACGTATTAATTTCTTACTAAGTTTTACAGGTTGGCTGGAAGAGATCTCTTTATAGAGATAAGCTCACCTTTGTGAACTACTTTTAGGACAAAAACTATTGTATTGTTAATGCACAATAAAGAATATAGTTTTTTTATCTGATCCGTCGGAACTTTGTATTAGAAACTTACTTTGTAATGTTTAGCGGGGGTATTTCGGCGTGGGGTAATTCCGTCAAATGGTTATAGCTCCCATTCTATAAGCTTTCGAATAATTGCGGCAGCTATCTCAGATAGTTTATTAATTGTGGTAGATGCCAGAATCTGTTAAAATGACAGCATTTTACCTACCAATAAAATGCTTATTAAACTACTTACCTTCCTTATAGCCTTACTTATGGAGATAGAGATCTTCCTTTGCAGCGATTGGTCGCACTTATCTGTTCCAAAGCTGTGTGATTGGTTACGTATGCCCCCACACCCCACCCCACTCCGACACGGCAGGGCGGGGCGAGTCGGCCCGCTTGGCTTCATTGCGTCTCATAATAATATTCTAGTTAGAATATTATTACTACAAAATACACCAGGCAGAATTAAAAATTTAAGGCTATAAGGAAGGTAAGTAGTTTAATAAGCATTTTATTGGTAGGTAAAATGCTGTCATTAAACCACTGTACGTTCCTTATAGCCTTACTTATAGAGACATGTTTGATATCGCCTGGAGGAGTGGGAGCTATCGCCAATGTGAAAAACTATAAATAGAAACAGGTATTATTATTCTTTAAAAAAGAAAAATGAATTTCTTTATCAACAATAATGATTTTGATCCACTATACTGAAAATTTATTTATATTGTATTTATTAAAAAATACTGTAATATCATAAACTCACCCTTAAATGACGATAAAATATGATAAATTATAATGAAAATGTAATTCAAAACCTCTTGTACTATATTACGGCATTCTAGGTAAGCATAATAGAATGATGAAAATGATGCATTTGTAACATGCCATTTATAATGTCTTTGAAAAACTTTACCTCGTATTTAATAAAAAATGCACATAATACAGTTATTCATTATGTAAGTCTCAATACGTTTTGATAAGATAGAAAGTACGCGGAAATTCATCTGAAAGTTTCCGAACAGTAAACAGAAAATTTCCAAAAAAATAATAATTGAAAAACTCAATAGCCAAAATAGTAAAATATAAAAATATTGAACCTTTAGTTAGAGGTAAATACGCATTGCAGGTCGTTTCTATAAAACCTTTTAAATATCTATTTACTTACATAGTAAATAAATAGCTCTTTTACACAGAAAAACATAGCTTACATATTGTAATTGTTCTTGATCACTCAAGCTATAGGTAACGTAATAAGTAGGTTAAATTTCCCTACTATAAGGCCAACACTACTGTTTAAGATATGCATTGACCTAAACGGGCTTAAGCAGGTAAATCAAAAAACCTGGCCAAACGACTACCTAGTTTCCCAGAAGAATAAAAGGCATATAAATTTGTTATCAAATCATACCTTCATATGATTTTTTAAATATGATTCATTTGGGCTTGCCTTAATAATATTTGCTATAATACATAATGATCAATAACTTACCTTGTTTACTTTGTCGGAGTAACGGTCAAGCTTTATTTAAAACATCACTCAGGCCTCTGAATAAACTATATTGTATATAATAATATAGTTAATTAATATCTTGGTAAATCTACCTCAACTTGATATAATAAAAGAGGCGATTATTGAAATTGTTTTCTGCCATAACTACCTCTGACCGTCCCATGCAAAGCCCAGATCTCTGTTTAAAACTTGAAAAGGGCACAAATTTGCTTTAATTTTATGTACAATCAAAAACGAGCTAGCTATAAAAGAATATGAGCTAAAGTTTAAATTATAAGAATTTTATCATTTTGTTAACCGCTTACCTACGGAGAAAATTTAATCCGAAGGTACGTCGGTAAACGACGTTATTGTCTATTAGACAGTACAAACATTGCAAATTAATTGTGGAAGCCTAGATCTTACGTGGGTCACCGTACAAATATTATATATCATTATGATCACCGTTGGTAAAATATACTAGCTATTGAACGTAGTAGGTAGTTCCCAATATAATTCTCGCTAGGTATCTATTCTGAAAATAACTTACTTGATAGGCAAACTATTTGCCTAGTTCGTAGGTACATTCAAGCATTTTTTAACAACGTCTTGTGCTCGACATTCAGAGCAAATATATTGGAACAACGGTATTATTATTTTAGGCTGACGTCTTACGATAGGCAATTATGTTCACTATCGTACGTTTCTAACAACCATCTAACAATGTTATACACAGGAGTGTTTCAAACCCAAACAAGGCAGACAGGGCACTTACACAAATATCAATTAGCAAAAGTACCCTCTGATTGAAACCTTTTGTATATTTATTTAAAATACCTACATAGACTGTGGGTACTTGTTGTTTACTTGCCCAAAAGCTTTCATTCATTATCGAAAAAGTAGGTGTAGTAAGCATGACTACACTTGAGGAAATAAAAACTTAATATCGTCTGGGACAGTGTCGCATTATTGCTATTTGCCACTATCGCTCTAAAACTTTTCATCTCTAGAGGAGGTTGTTATACATATTACGCCATATGCATTTCATTCATAACATTTCAGGTAATATGAAAGCACCTGAAAAATATATCATGAACTTTTCATCTCTAGTGGAGGTTGTTATACAAATTACGTAATATGCATTTCATTCGTAATATTTCGGGCAATATAAACGCACCTGAAGAAAATATCATGTTCAAGATCAAGGCACTCGAGTAGGTAACACAAAATTTGGCATATACCAAATAGGTATATATTACATCACTCGCCTTAGCAGCTAGACAACCTTCCACTAGTTTTGATGTTATACAGCTTGATATAGCAGAATTAACAATAGGGTGTACCTAGCTCCCAAGTTGCAACATGCTGGAATAAGTAAATTACCTACATACATCTCCACCTCACGAAATTTACTCCGTACACTCAATGCACGATTAATTAAAAAGTAAAAATTATTATAGTTTCGGTGTGAGATCTATTAAATGGGTAGGTGTTCATACGTACTTATCATATGTACTTATCCATTTTGAGATGAGGCCATTACAAAAAGGCCGTTTTCTCTCCCCACATTTGTCTGTTTCCATGTTGCTAAGAAAAACGTAGGACTATTTTAGGACAACTCTGCACTTAGAGAGCTTAGATTGTACACATTGCCTTCCGTGATTGATGCCAGAATCATAGCGAGTATTTAACGTAGGTACTCTTACGCCACTTTTTGATCATAGTTCAAAGAAGTAAACAAATGACAAGCGTGAGGGATCTCCCTCAGAAATGCGTTAGCACTACGAGGTCTGTGATAGCATAGAAATAGAAGTGAATTATTGCTACTTAGGACAGTGAGCAAGGGAAAAATTTATAAATTCAGTCGTTTTCACAGTTACCTAATAAATCAATATGTTTCTCATTTTCTTACTGCGTGGCCTCGGTAGGCCACTGAAATGATCATAAAGGAAAACTGTTTCAGACTCAAACCGTCTATAAATTTTCCTTAACCTGCGAGAATTTAGACTCGGCAGTAACGGTTACTAGGATGGGACTGAATGCGGTGAATCTACGACAAATATGTCTTCTGCTTAAGAATCATTGTAAAACGTTAGACAGCTCTCTAACTTTGAACTTTATTCCGAGTAGATAAAGTTCATACTTACGTAGGAATATTGTTCCCTGTACTTTCTAATAGCCAAGACTTTTTCGGGCTAGGATGTTATATTTGAAACATTTTTCAAACATTTAAGTAGGTATATTTTGCCTACAGATAGCCTATTTTGCAAATTCTCAGTGGAATCTAGCTATCGTTATTTGAAAGCGTAAGCTCATGGAACTAAAAGAGGGGGACCTTATGAACGCGTGCAAGGTAAAAATATTTTCAAATTAACATCTTAGGAATCCCCTCGCGTTCTATTTTTAAATACGCTTGAGGTAACACATGTGTCAGACAGTAAACGCCTTGTACTCAAGTCTGTAACACACCTTTCGAAGCTTTTATTTCTTAAATATATTTTAATACTTAACCTTAACCGTGTTAGGTAGGTATAAAATTATGGAAACTTGGCTAATTTTATACCACATGCAGGATTCGAACCTGCGCGCTTCACTATCAATACTAGTGCTACACACTACCCTTCGCTACAATTGCTTTATCTCATCGCAGGCGGTGGACCGGACGATGTACTTTCAGATAAGACAAAATTTAACGAGGGCATTTCACTGTCACGTTAGAAGACAAATAAGCATAGAAGTAAAGAAAGACTGCTTTACTTTGATCAGACAAAAGCAAATCATGCATGTGCCGGTTGCCATCAAAACTTTTGGAAGTTTGATAAAAAGGTAGGTAGGTACCAAAAGTAATACCTATACTTAAAGCAATAACGTTTTATCAAATTCAAATAAAGGTGCTGGCCGACTCTTTCTGCACGAGGTATTAAAAATATATTGGTGGGTACATTTCGAAACTTTGGCTCCACGAGGACCCAGTTCTTTGAGTTGCATATCGTACCGAAACCCACAACACGAAATACTTTTTAGTACTTGTTAGTATTTTTGGCAATATTTGCATCTAAACCGTCTATAATGCATGGAATTTGTATCGCATGTCGATTTATTAATTCGTCAAGTATACGAAAGGCTCGAGGATGGAATTTCAGGCCCTGCAAGTGCAAGCGAGGGCATTCTGCATGACATCAAAAGGTACAACCCCTGCGCGGGGATGTAGGAGTCTAAGGACACGTCATGCGCTGACGGCCTAATGAACTCCTGATGATGTTATAAAATAGGGTATACCTTGCGTTGCGCAGAGGTAGCTTATAAAACCGACGAAATGTAGCTTGGCTTGTGCTGCCATTTCATATCATAGCAATCAACTAGAATATATATTTTCTGCAATTTATTCTAGGTACAACGAAAAGATCCTTGAGGAGTTCTTATTACTCTATTTTATAAGACGTTCTACGGACTTGGACTTCCGTAAACTTTCTTATTACTAAGAGCATTTCACAGGGTCATGGCGGCCCCCTTTGAAAATAAAAATTGTCGCTGTTCGACTTATTTATTTAAGGAACTTTGAAGGTATCCGAACAATACCTACAGATCACGTATTTGATGCGTTACTTGAATAACTATTTATGTAAAGAAAAAATATTTATGTCCAAATAACAATTTACAAAAACACGTGTAAAAATAAAATAATCATTCACAAATGAAAATCCATAAATCAATCAGGCACATTATGAAAAACGTGCACGGGGGATATGTAGAAACTAGTTCGACGGGATAGTAACCTATAAATAGAAAAAAGGTATTACTTCTCTCGAGGAATACCTACCTATCAGTTCAAGGTAACTAGTTTAAAAACCTGCGAGGGATGAACATTTATATTGAAAATCTTAAAATAATGCCACTCAAAGCTTGTGCGAAGTGCACTATGATTATTGGATTTTCATTTGATCGTTCGTAAAGAATCGAACGAATTAATTACTTCCGGATTAAGTATTAAGTAAAAATTTTACGTAAAAACAATTCACTATTGTTAAATCCGGGTAACTAAAACTTCGATAGCAACCAAATTTCTATAACACACTTTGCTTATTTATTTGGGATCATTATTCTTGACAAATAATTCCCATAAATTATTAACTTTTTTGTTCACAGAATTCGGATCGCCAGGAACAATTTATTTATTCGTAAACGGTCTTGACAGATTTCAATAATAATTTATTAAAATTGTAAGAAATTGCAAAGTTGTGTCCGACGGAAAACCGCCTTCAGAAATTTGATTTGCCACATGCATAATAAAATATAAAGGACTTACCCAGTTTATACACACACTGATTTTAAAATTTCTTTAAATAGGAACAATTAAATCATTAATTTAAAAAACGAACGGTGCAAAACCGTTAAAATTGTAAGAAAATAATTTTTCAAAGTTTAAAATTTAAAACTTTATCGAAATTTAAAAAAATATTTTCTGAGCGCGACCGCTCACTGCGAAAGAAAAATCGCCAATGAAGCCAAGCGGGCCGACTCGCCCCGCCCTGCCGTGTCGGAGTGGGGTGGGGTGTGGGGGCATACGTAACCAATCACACAGCTTTGGAACAGATAAGTGCGACCAATCGCTGCAAAGGAAGATCTCTATCTCCATAAGTAAGGCTATAAGGAACGTACAGTGGTTTAATCTTATATTAAGAACAGAAGTAAGGAGTTTTGATCCCTCAGCGGAATTACCCCACCCCTTAATCTATTGATTTCAGTGACATTCAGTATGTTTTCCATTGAATATAAGCATATTTAATTCATTTATCCCCAGATCACTGATAAAGATTTGGGAGCGCGAGGCGGCTACGAAGCAGATGAACGGCGGCTACTCTGCGTTGGACTCAAATTTTAACTGCGGCATGGGGGGCCTCGACCCGGGGGGCGACGGGGGGCGGGAGGGGGGGCACGTCAAGCAGGAGCCCCCACACAGGAACAACGCCATGTACCCCACCGGGGTCAACCATCCGCACCATGCAGGTCAGTAGACTCATTTCCACAGAATCCTATAAAATGTTATTATTGCTATCCATACTAATATTATAAATCTGAGAGTTTGTGTCATCGTTCGCCATTTCGCTACATTTTTTGTGTTGTGTTAACCTACTGGAAATTGTCCAAAATCATAGTCAATCAATCTTATACCTGATTATTACTTTATCTCATCTTAAAAATTAATGACCTCGACAAGTTTAATTTAAAACGAAATATTTTTGTCGCTAAATTAAATTGAACCACATAACATTTTGTTGTACAGGCCAGTACCTGTCGGACCAACAACAACATCTATCTATGATGTGCACGGACTCCGGTGCCACCGACATGAAACCTTCCGAGGATCGCAAGTCCAAGAAGAGGAAATCAGACGACCCCTGGGCCTCCGCCCCCAAGAAGGGGAAGATGGAGATGGGGGAATCCGGCAGTGAGAGTGACAATTCCGATGGATATGTGGATTATGATGAGGATAGTAATTCCAGGTAAGCCACTTCCATTGCTGGTCAGGGGTGGGCTTCTCCCCTTTGGGGGTAATTTGTCATACAGTAATTTAAAACAACCTAGGGACTTCCTATACTCAGTACGCGACCTTTATAGGGTGATTCTACTTACCAATATTAACAACGATTACTATTTGACCATCTGTAAAATCACGGAAAAATGCTGCTGGTTTATTTTCAATGGAACCGCTGTATGTCAACAGTAAAAGTTTGTTTTATTGATATGTTGGCATTCTTTAATGTTTGCGTCTAAACTATCTCTCTTTTCGTGTGGGACACCGAGTCGTCCAACGACGCGATGAACCCCATTGTCAGAGTTTTTCAACCGCCTAATACTAGTAGTAGGCCTCTGACATGGTTGTGTAACTAAACTCAACACTTCGATAGGTACAGCAGTTTATTAACCGATATCTCTTTCATTCTGTACGCTTAACTTGCTTTATTTCTTATTAAGTACACATTATTTTCACAAAACCGTGTTACCGTGTGATGCCGGCTTAGAATAGCCTCACCCCATTTCTTTCCCGTGGGAGTCGTAAGAGGCGACTAAGGGACTCGATGGTGTGTCTCCCGCCCGAGCCGGTTTTCTATTAGGACATTACAAAATTGTTATAAAAAAAAGAAAATTGTGTGATACAAATTTCTTTTTTTTACAATGACGGTTCATGACGTCAATAAGTGATATGATAATACTATCCTACATTGAATAAAGAATTTCAATTTCAATTTCAATTTGTGTATTGCAATTTTAGGCGATGGGCTGACAACCTGTCACTAGTGCGATACACAATTTTCCGGATGACCCTCAAATGTTTGTCAGACGTGGCGTAAATGTCCGTTTTTTGCGGCTTGTTTACGCTCTGCCTACCCCGCAAGGGATTATAGGAGTGGTATGTGTATGTGTATGTATGTATTTTCACAAAATCTTGTCCACTCCAGCAATGAAAACATGGAGGGTCGCGAGTCGTCGGTGTCGCAAAACGAGGTCGCTTCAGACCTGGAGCTCTCCGCGATGGACGGCGACGCGCAGCACAGCCAGCACAGCACCAGGGCCTCCTCAGACATGGACAACTCCAACGACGCAGACAATGATGACATCCGGTGAGAAACATTTGCTAAAAACGTAGCATCTCCTGCGGTCGTAGCATCGGCCACATTCGTATCATCGGCCGCGGTCGTAGTATCGGCCACGTTCGTATCACCGGCCACGGTCGTAGCATATCTTACAACCGTAGCATCGGTCATGGCCGTAGCACCGGCTATGGTCTTGGCACTGGCTACGGTCTAAGGCTCGGCCATGGTCGTAGCACCGGCTACGGTCTAAGCGTCAGCCGTGATCGTAGCACCGACTACGGTCTTAGTATCGGCCGCAGTCGTAGGATCGGCCAACGTCGTAGCACCGGCTACGGTCTTAGCGTCAGCCGTGATCGTAGCACCGACTACGGTCTTAGTATCGGCCGCAGTCGAAGGATCGGCCAACGTCGTAGCACCGGCTACGGTCTAAGCGTCAGCCGTGATCGTAGCACCGACTACGGTCTTAGTATCGGCCGCAGTCGAAGGATCGGCCAACGTCGTAGCACCGGCTACGGTCTAAGCGTCAGCCGTGATCGTAGCACCGACTACGGTCTTAGTATCGGCCGCAGTCGTAGGATCGGCCAACGTCGTAGCACCGGCTACGGTAGTAGCACCTGCTATGTATCAGCTATCGTCAGTTTTTTGAGAAAATGGACACCTTCTAAGTTTTTTTTTTATTATTACCACACACGTTTTCTTTTTTTGCCCCGTGGTCTTGCGATCTCCCCGAGACAGTCACACCAACTACTTACATGTTCCTCTTTGAAATACTTTAAGGATGAATGGACTTTTATAAGAGGCAAAGGTGTAGGACTTTCCAATGTTGCTAGAAGTATGGAAGCCGAAAAGACTTGACCTCGGTTGATGCCTCGTGTAGCGAGTTGATACGTTGAGACCTTCGTCAACCCTGCCACGGTTGCATCCACAGGTTACACCTCGGTTTAAAGTTAGTCAGTTACAGTTACCCCCGAGAATGTGATAAGTACGCTTGAAATCTTCCACACTAGCTCGGTAGCTGGTTTGGATGGAATTCTATCTCATCACTTGAAGGAGTTCGGGTCGGTCGAGTGACGAAAATGCCAATAACCGTAAAAGTATTTTTCTCGGATGGTCAGAAAAAGTTTGTTGTTTTAGATTTCTGGCCAGTAAAAACAATATTTTTGAACACTTACCAGTTTCGACCCCTGTACTATCATACTTAACCATACATACTCTTTCTTTTTTCACCCAAAGGAGGCAACCTTTGGGTGAAATTGCTACCTCAGCAATAACGCCGCCTAAATTGTACCGATTTTTTCTGTTACCTATATATTGTATATGTTTGTTTTGTTGTTTTGTACAAATAAAGCATATTGTATTGTACTATCGGCCAGGGTTATAGCATTAGGCCACCATCTCGTCTACAGATTTAGTTACAGCCAGGAGCACAGCACCAGGGCATCCTCAGACATTGACAAGTTGAATTGACTGTCAAAAAACTCATATTGTCCATCGAACGCTTTTCTCCACTATAGCACAGTCGATCGTAATTTTCTAATCGGTCAATTTATATCAAGTGAAAATAATCAAAATATGTGATTTGTCCGCTCCCCTTTTCTGTAAATTTATTGGGAAAATATGCGTAACAGGATCCTAGTACGATAACGTTGCATTTTGTTGTGCCTAAATAATTTATTAATGTGGCCTACAATTTAGGAACAAAAACTAAGTACTTACATTTGTTACTAAATCCTCAACAGATTTATAAAACTCCATTTCTATTGTTACAGGAATTCTTTTCACAAGTCTGATCACAAAAGGCAAAAGCTGAAAAACAAAGACGAAAGAAGTAGGAATCTTCTTCTAGACTTGACCGAAGGGAAATCTTACATGCCTTCATCCGTCAGCATCACTCCTATCGGGTCTTCCACAAGTCCACAGACTTCAGGAAACCTTTCATCCATGCTGTGCTTAGACAGAAGACCAGGGATAGAAATAATTCCCATATCATCAGCGCCACCCGCGGCGTTGCCTAGTTCCATCACGATCACGCCCATAAGCTCCTCGCAAATGAAGTCCTTGGATGACCGAGGACGATCAGAAAAGAAATCTAGTAAATCCAGTGATAAGGAGAAGAAAAAGAAAAGGCGGCGGGATGACCCGATGGGCCCGCCGGATAAAGTACCACCGAAGCAAGATCCGCTAACTAAACCAGTATCAGTCAGTATAAAACCTACGGACGGGTCGCCACTACGCGCGGCCTCGCCCACAGCGCTCTTGAGGAAGTTTAGTCCCAGCCCGACGCACGGCCGATCTGTTTCCATCAGCAAATCACCTAGCCCCGGGGCTAAAACTAAAACTAGTGGCACTTCTAGTCACCACGGCAGCCCACGACACTCCCCGGTACAAAACAGCCCTAAGCATCTACCTGGATACTCCAGCCCTAAGAACCACAGTGTTTCCTCCCCTAAGCATAGTTCCTCAAGTTCCGGCAAACCCAGCATGTCTGCGCTGAAATCGGCAGCGTCCGGCTCGCCATCCGGCAAATCCGGCACTACCGGATACGACCTGACTAAGAAACTCTCTAAAGACGGATATTCTAGTTCTACAGGAAGAGATAAGGAGAAGAAACATTCCAGTCTTTCCTTTAGCTCCAGTGATAGAAGTAGTCCCAAGTTGAAAAATCCTATGAAGTTGAAACAGTTGGAGATCACCCCGGTGAGTTGTGATAGTCCCGTTACAGAGCCGTTAATCTCGCCCCCTAATGTAGAAGTCAACAAATCGGCCCCGAGCCAAGCGCGAAATAGAAAAGGATCCCTCAGCGCCGTCATAGACAAACTAAAGTCCGCACAGCACTGCGGCGCAGACTCCGAACTAGGCCCTAAATCGAGCTCCACTAACAAATTCTCCGATTCAAAAAACTCGAGCCCTAGCAACGCCAAAATGAGCGAAAGCAAGAACCAAGAATACATGGTGAAACCGAGCTCGGATGGCATGAAGATCACCATTAACAAGACAGGTAGGTCGAAGGAATCCTCCAGTAGTAGTAGTTCGAAACTCAATTATGGGTCCAGCTCGAGCAAGTCGCCGCAGCTGACGCCGCCCAGCCAGGGCTCGCCCAAGACCCACACGGGGCTCAAGCCCGGTGTCATCAGCGGACCCGCCTCCAAGAAGACCCAGGCCATGCAGATGTCCAAGTCCGGCAGCGGCGCCCCCGGCTCCACGCCGCCCAAAGCCAACATGAGCCCGTCAGACTCCTCCGGCGGCCAGAGCAACGTGCCTAAAGTGCCTTACAAGTCCTCCAGCTCCGTTAGTACCGGGATCAATTTATCTAAATCGGCTACCAAGCCTAGCTCAGGTTCTCCCAAAAGTAGTAGTTCAGATCTTTCTAAAATTATGAGGGAGAGAGAACGAGAGAAAGCCAAGGCGAAGCTCATGAGCAATTCGGAGCGGTCGCTGTTCTCAAAGTCCGAGCGACACTCCAGCCCGAGCGGTTCACGCGACGATGTGGACGGCGATCGGTACAAATCATCCAAAGAAGCTTCAAATTTCCTGGTCGAAGGCTTGATCAAACCTCTCGACACTAGCAAATTCCAAATTCCTAAATTAAAAAATCAAACCACACCTGACAAAAATAGCCCCGTTTCCCAATACGACAGTAGATCCTTAGTGAACGACTTCGCGCGAACTTTAGAGCAAAATAAATATCCTTTTCCTCACTTCGATAACCCAAACTCTAGGAATCCCGAAGCGATGCAAAAGTCTGCGTACCCTCTGAACGTTCCGAAGCCGCTTCTGAACATGGGCTCGGTGAGCCCGAAAACTGTTCCCCCCGTGAAAGTGGACCAAACGAATCCGATGGAATACACTAAATCCATGTCGGATAGTATATCGAAGAGCGAACCCTCTCAACGGAAAGAAGAGCCAAAAGAGTATCCTTCGCCTTATCCGCTGATGCCGTTAGATTTTAAGACGGAAATGTCGAAAGGTTTCACCGCGCCCAAAGGTCCCGAAGACAGGAAGGGAGCGGACGCGTGCATGAAGCCGCCGGCGAGCGGGTCGGTGCCGCGGAGCGGAGCCACCACGCCGCAAGAGGCTGCAGAAATGCTGTTAGATTTCTCGTCATCGTCGGGGAGTAAGGTGTCGGGTTTGGTGGCGGTGCGGCCCGTGTACCCCGCGTCGCCCGCGCTGGCGCTGCAGCTGGCCAAGTCCCCGGCGCCGTCGCCGCTGGTGGTGCCGAGCCCGCACTCCAACTCACCCGGCATCACCGACGACGAACTCATGGACGAAGCGCTTGTCGGCCCCGGCAAATGAGGACTCCCCTTTACCGCGTTATGGCGGATACCAAATAGGCTTTGAATCCCAGTTGAAACTACGACAGAGGTTAGTGCTGCGAAATATTTTCAAAGAGTCCTGTTAAATTAGTTTTTTAGTTATTTTTATCTTCAAGTACCTTAGTACCAGTTTTTAATACAATGAGTGATTATGGATATTATTATACTCATAACTAAGTAAAGTGTGAATCGAATCGAATGCAAGTAATTAATGCGTAATGAAAATATTGTTATAAGTTTATATTTATTTTGTAGGTGTCTAAAAAGAAAAGACATTGGAAATCAGTTCATTAAAATAACAATTTCAACTGCCATGATATACGAAGCACAATCTAGTGTTATGAACGAGTTTCCCAACTATGTGAATATTATTATGACGAGCAAATGGTTTAAAGATGCTTGTAAATAAGTAAATCTATAATATATTATACTCTAAAATAGATCTTATAATGAAATTAAGCTATATTAGGATAAAGATTGGATTTTTCAAGAATAAATAATTTACAAAAAATCTAAGTTTGTTTTAATTATTTATTTTATAAAAAGAAAAGAAACTTTTGACATTGAATTACTAGTGACCGATACCTAAAACTTAGGTCGGCCTGATGATAAGAAACAACTTTCCCCAAGAAACATAGGTCAAACTATATAAAAAATAGGTCATCCATCCCTTACAAAATGTAAGTCTTTGGTACCAACCGAACAATCAATTTGTATGGGAAGCCCGATTTATTTATTTTCATATTTCGGCCTCTGTTCCTTGAGGAAAGTTGTTCCTTATCACAAGCCCGTCTTAAGTTTTTGCTATCGGTCACTACTAAAATTTCACCCTATATAGTTGACTTAATAATTCGCTTTGGTAAGTCTATGCATTAATAATAATAATACCTTAGAGAGCTAGGATAATAAAAAGATCGGTAGGGGTAAAGATAGTAAGGAGTCCTGTAGGGATTCTTCTTGAAGTATCTTCTGTTGGGCTTTGAGAACCTGCGGCGCGCCTGCTGACGTCTTCTAAACGGTATCGGCAAAGGAACAAAGCCTTCTGCAGTCTCCATCATTTCATCTTGCAAATTAGTTTTTAGAGGAAAACTATTGTCAATAAATGGAGTTTCAACGATGTCGTCAAAGGACTCGTTCTGTATAAATTCATTTTCCGTTTGAATAAAATCATTTTGTGGTATAAAAACGTTTTCAGTCGTTACAAATTCATTTGGTTTCACAATATCTTTAATGATGATTTCCAGTTGTCCACCAACGAGTGTATCTTTGATTCTCTTGTTGACATTGTCGTTTATCACATGTGGTACAATTTCCTCGGATGAATCACTCGGGGTTGATGTTACCTCGTGTTTGGTGTCTGATTCACTTTCTGACAAAGGCGGTTGGTTGATCACCTCTGTTTGTTTTGATATTTCGAAGGCGCTGACTAGTCCCAACATCAACAGTAGTATCGCTCGTGTCTTCATATTTAATTCTGCAAAAATAAAAGGTTTTAAAATTTGTTTCAATGGTCAGCAACTCACTGGCGGTGGCTTGTAATGTCAAGGCTTTATAATTTCAAAAACTGGGTCGAAGAAAGGTGATCTGACCCCTATTTACAAGAAAACATTTCTTCGGTTCTTTAGAGTCAATTAACACCACCATGTTGACGTTGCAAGTCATCTTCCTAAAAAAACATTTAGTCGGATTTTCGACAGATTCAGAACAATTTACGTCACTAAATTAATAGATTCCTTGAGTACCAAATTTTAAAACACTTCCCGTGTTAGGTATACAATTTTTGAAAACTTGCAAAATTTTCGAGTGCGGGCAGGATTTGAACCTGCGACTTTCGCATTACTAGTGGCAACGCCTCTTCCATCTGGGCTACCGCAGCTCAAGCGTTACTGGCATTAAAATACACTTGCAAAATTGGCGGCCAAGAAATGAGCTGCGGTAGCCCAGATGGAAGAGGCGTTGCCACTAGTAATGCGAAAGTCGCAGGTTCAAATCCTGCCCGCACTCGAAAATTTTGCAAGTTTTCAAAAATAATAGATTCCTACTGTGTTTAATCTACGTCAGTGGCGAAGATACTAGCCGGTGCAACTTTCGGTGTCAATCCACCTATGATAACCGTCGAGCCTACTTAGGGCGGGCAGGCGGGCTCTACCCGCGGTACATGCACGTGTAAAATAATGCGCAACTTTGTACTTACATGCGCACAAAACGCGTAGAGCGCTCCGTAGGTACCAACGTCTAAATGCACTAAAAGGGTGGATTTTACCTTGATGACAATTCAGTGATAAAGAAACTTCTATTGTTAGGTTCTCGTCTACGCATCAACACAATATTTCTACTTACCAAGTATCCTCTGTACGGCCACTGATTATTCTGGTTCTGGAATTGTGGCTGAGGTCTTTGCTGATTCTGTCTTCTCTCGGCATAGTAGCCGTGGCCGTGGCCCTGGTACGACCTCCGCTCGGCCTGCGCTTGTTGGCGCCGTTCCTTGAATCTCCTCATGGCGAATCGAGGCATGTGCGGGTTCTGGGACTCCGCCCCTTCCATCATTTCGTACCCCTCTTGTGATCCACCTGATTCTTCCACAGGTTTCGACAGCGTTTGTACGACGCATACGAAGAACACTAAAGCAAATATCGCGAATATTTTCTTCGTTAATGCCATTGTGAACAAATTGTCAAGATCGAAAATTAAAGTTTATATTTTTGCTAATGTTGCAAGTTCAAGAGCTAATCCTGATTTAGCGTTAAAGGGAGCTGTCGCCATGTTTTATAGAATGGTCGGATGTAAGATGACACACATCGGGTGCATTTGTTTAGGTCTCGCGGGTTTTAGGAAGCGCACCTAACGGTCATTCATTCGCTTCCAATTAACGAGTCGAGGGGCCATATCAATAGTCCGTGTGTGGGCATTCTAGTAAATATTTCCTTAACCTATTGACCGATTTGTAGTGTTCTGTTCTAGTGTCCTATCTTGACCTAGTGAACTAGTGATGTGATAATTTGTACCTAAAAACGGTGTTCCTCAGAACGTAATCTTCAAATATGGACCATAATTCTATTTTTAAAATACGTAGGTAGGTACTTATAATATAAACCTGCTCTTTTAAGAAGCAAGCTGGGTCTGTGTGTATGTCCGCGATGACATTTGTTGTCGTCGTCTCCGTTGCTTTGAGAAATCGGGTTTTTCTGCCATTTGGCTACTGGAGGACTCTGGCGTGGAGAAAACTCTATATGTCGGCGTCTACCGATCGCACAGCGGTGACCAGGAGACGACAGCGCTTTTCAATTACCTCGTTGAAACGACAGACGTAGCACAGCAAAGATACCCGACAGCGAAGCTAACTTTTCTGGGGGACTTTAATGCCCACCATAAGGAGTGGTTGTTCCCGTTCCAGAAAACTGACCATGCTGGGCTAGAGGCGCGCAAGTTTGCATTATCGCTAGATCTGACCAGCTGGTGAATGTAGCTACGCGGATACCGGATATCGACGGCCATACGCCCAATTGCTTGGACTTGCTGCTGACAACTGATCCAGATAGTCATTCAGTTTCGGTCTCAGCTCCGCTGGGAACGTCCGACCACTGTCTGGTGAAATCCGTATCGACCTGCTCTCCTCTCGATGACAGCCCCAGGGGCACGAGGCGAGTTTGGAGATACGAGTCAGCAGATTGGGAAGAGATGCGGCACTTCTTTGCATCTTACCCGTGGCGTCAAGTGTGCTTCTCTTCGCGTGACCCCTTGTGTTGTGCAGATGCGGTTGCGGACGTGATTCGGCAGGGGATGGAATATTTTATTCCATTCTCCGACATCCCGCTCGGTCACAAAGCCCAGCCTTGGTTTAACGCAGAATGCGCCCAAGCTGAGGCGCGTAAAGAATCGGCATACCAAGCTTGGGTCAAGGCTCGCGACTGCAAATTAAGAGCACGTAGGGTTCGCGCGAAGAAAAGAACCTTCAACTCTGCCACCAAGTCCTGCAAACGGGTTTTACGTAAGGCACGTTTTGACCATGTCGGACGAATATGGGCCAAACTAGCATCACACCCTCCGGGTAGTAAAAAGTTTTGGTCCCTGTCCAAAGCGGTTGAAACTAATTTCTGTCGTCCAACCTTACCTCCAATGCTGAAACCTGATGGATCGCTGGCTCACTCTGCAAGTGAGAAAGCAAATTTGTTTGCTTCCTTGTTTGCAAGCAACTCACGTCTGGACGCTGGCTCCAAGCAACCACCTACTGTACCTCGTTGCGATTCTTCGATGTCGGAGATCGCAGTACACATTAAAGAGGTTCGAAGAGTATTGTGCAGTCTAGACGTGAACAAGGCCAGCGGACCTGATGGCATACCAGCGAGAGTATTAAGACTATGTGCGCCTGAACTTTCTCCTGTGCTGACTCGCTTGTTCCGCCTCTCTCTTAAAGAAAGAACGGTGCCGGGGGCCTGGAAGCTTGCTAATGTGCAACCAGTTCCCAAAAAGGGCGACCGTGCCGACCCTGCCCATTACCGTCCAATTGCCATTACCTCCATCCTATGCAAGGTCATGGAGAGGGTACTTAACAGTAAGTTGCTGACCTACCTTGAAGACAATGATCTTCTCAGTGACCGTCAATATGGCTTTCGCCGGGGGCGGTCTACTGGTGATCTTCTTGGAGGGTTCCGATGTAGGTTGTTTGTGTGGTGCAGTTCAAACAATGAACCACCTAACATCGTGTCCTGCGTGCCCTAGCACCTGCACGCAGGACGATCTTATGACAGCGTCTGTCAGCGCTGTCAACGTAGCCAAGTTCTGGGCCGCGACGGTGTAGTGTCTGCCATCGACACGCTAAGAAGAAGACTCGATATCTCGAAGGCCTTTGACAGGGTCTGGCATGCAAGTCTGCTCAGCAAGCTTCCTGCTTATGGCATCCCAACTGATTTTTGTACTTGGATTTCAGACTTCCTTAGTGAACGGTCCATCAGAGTAGTCGTTGACGGCTGCTCCTCTGACCTTATGGCCATTGATGCCGGAGTTCCTCAGGGGTCTGTTCTCTCTGCAACTCTTTTCCTGCTGCACATCAATGACCTCCTTCGGCATGGTATTGTTGGATACGCAGATGATAGTACCGTTTCAGAGAGATACTTGACAGGCGCAGGGACCAGTGGGGATGAAATACGTTCGTTAAGAAAGGCCATGGTAGAGCGAACAGATCTGACCTTAAGTCTTGTCTCCCAATGGGGCGACGACAATCTGGTCTCATTCAATGCCACCAAAACACAGGCGTGTCTTTTCACTGCAAAAAGGAGTCCTTTCGACTGGACACCTACTTTTCGGGGTACATCTGTCCCTGTCACTGACAGGCTTAAGCTTCTAGGCATGGAGTTGACATCGACATCAAATCTAAACTTCAGCGCGACCATCAAGTACAAGGCTCAAACGGCGGCTAAGAAGCTGGGCATCCTGAATAGAGTGAAGCGATACTTTACGCCTGGACAGCTTTTAACTCTTTACAAAGCACAAGTCCGATCCTGCATGGAGTATTGCAGTCACCTTTGGGATGGCTCAGCCAATAACAACTTGCCGCTCTTGACTCCGTGGAACGCAGGGTCAAGAGGCTCATAGGCGACATAAAACTGGTGGACACCAAGCTACATAGCCTGGCTCATCGCCGCAAGGTTGCCTGCTTGTCGGTATTTTATAGATTGTACTTCGGAGAGTGTGCTCAAGAGCTTCACGACCTTGTTCCACCAGCTCCCTTCTACCATCGGACATCCAGACGCACCGCCGGATACCATCCGTACCTGGTAGCCATTCCACCAATTCGGACTAAGCGCTTCCAGTCATCATTTATAATGCGCACTGCTAAAGAGTGGAATTTACTACCTGCGTCTGTGTTTCCAAAAGCATACAACCCTAATCTCTTCAAAGTAAGAGTGAACAGGCTTCTTCTGGGTGAGCTCGCTCCATCTTAGACTCTGTCTCTGTCCTATGACCTAGACTAGAGTGAAGAGCAAACCCATCATTAATAAAAAAAAAGCGAGATACCTCGCAATTTTATTCGACAACTAAATCAGATATAAAATTTTCTCAAAATAACTGAATAATTTCGAGTTCTCATTTTTGTTGTAGAAATGTAAAATTGATGATTTCTTTCCTGCGGGTGTCGTAAGAGGAAATTTTCACCTGTACTCTTGGGTTTCACCAGTATTTAAATATTTGGCGACAGGCCACTACCACACAAAACCTGCCCCTATAAAGCTAGACTACATAATAATTTGTGTCTATAAAGGTACACGACTTTTCTGAAACGGCCCTCAAATGTTTGTCAGACAAAGCGATAGTAACCGTATTTTACGGCCGTTACCGCTCTTCCTACCCCGCAAGGGATAAATGCGTGATGTATGTATGTATAAAATAGAGGTCACACACAATTCCCCGCCATAAAGCTTGTTTAGGCCTTTTGCTTTTAAGTTTTCATTTCCTTATTTCTATTGACCAATTTCTCGTCATGGCTCGGTATGGCCTCATGACTTAATATTGTAAGTAAACCTCGCCTATGAATACGATGACAACACGCGCAAGCAAGATCATGCCTCGGCACGCGGCACAGTGACTCAATACCCTGTGTCAACAGCTATTAAAAGCTTATAAAGTTTATTCAACGTAAACAATTAACTAATTACAAGGAAACTAGCTGTAAATAACTTGTCATTCGTTTATACACTGAAACTACAGGAAAAGTTTATTCAGTCGAACTGAAAAATTCTAAGGAAGACATTAAAAATATCGGCCATGTGCGAGACGGACTCGCGCACAAAGGGTACCTTAGTTTAAGGGTAATTTAATTATGTTAAGAAATCACGTTTGTTGTATGGAAGCCCTGACAAAAACGATTTATACGTTTTAAAAAACAATATAAGTAATACCTACTCTCAGTTTTTCTTGGCGATAATGGACTGGGTTCTTTTTATTGATAAATAAAAGTTTTAATGATTTTTGTTCAAATTAAAACCTACAAATGAAATATTCATACATACAGATACACATATCACGCCTATAATCCCTTGCGGGGTAGGCAGAGCGTAAACGGCCGCAAAAACGGACATTTATGCCACGTCTGACAAACATTTGAGGGTCATTCGGAAAATTGTGTATGCCATAGTGACAGGTTGTCAGCCCATCGCCTAAAACCGCAATACACATCCAACCCTCGAGTCCCGTAGTCGCCTCTTACGACACCCATAGGTAAGAAATGGGGTGATGCTATTCTAGGCCGGCATCACACGGCAGATATATATATATATATACATATAGGTTTTAGGCGATGGGCTGACAACCTGTCACTATAGTAATACACAGTTATCTGATTGACCCTCAAGCTTTTGTTAGACGTGGTGTTAATGTCCGTTTTACGGCCGGTAACGCTCTGCCTACCCCGTAAGGGATATGGGCGTGATTTATGTATGTATGTATGTATGTATATATATATATAATTAATATTTTTGTATTTTATTGCCATAACTTTAATTGCAGCGAATATTTCATTGACTTTGTAGGTTCTAATTTTACTGTAGGATAGTACTAAAAACTTGAGCTACGGATATTCTAATAGATTGTTTGTATAAAGAGTTTTTTTTTTTTGGAGTGGCGCTACTGTTGAGGCCGTTTACGAGTACACTCGCCATAAGAATGAAGTTATACAAAATTTACGTTTTCTGACATATTATGTTCCTAGGGGAAAGTTGTTCAGTTTTATGGTATAAATGCAACCTGTCAGTATTCGGAGGGCTGGCCCTAACACCCTGTATATACCTTTAAACATTGTATACTACGTCATTCTTAACCAACAGCAAGTAGATACGAATGTTTACATCACATACAAAATTAAGCTCAGCTGACTGCAATTACTATGAGAAGTATTTTTTTTGTCGTTTCCTTAAATACTGTTTCATGGGAAGTTGTTCACTTTCATTGTCTGAATGCACCCTATAAGTATTCGGAGGGCTGACCCTTACAGCGTGTAGGTATATACATTTAATATGCACCTAATTCTTATCATATTTCGTAGCAGTTTGCTACGACGCTGGTTCTTCATGAACACGATTTTTTCAACTCAGGGCAGGCAGGCGTCATTGTGCGGATCAGAAATTCCGAATTTGGGATAAACTGGACGGTGAACAAGGTTTAGGGGCAGATTAAATAGTGAGCGGCTCGCCCGCTGTGGCGCTAAAGCGGCCTGACGTGCTTGCAATGAATAATATACATACATACATCTACCTATTGCAGTCCTCTGCTGGACGAAGGCAGGGGGGTCTCACTCCACGGTTTAGGTATGTTCCGCCGGCGGGTCCCCTACGGGGACTAATCTCCGCGGGTTGTCACTTGTCGTCGCCAGACCGCCAGTGTGCCGCTAGCCGCCGCACTGTTCGCACGCACGTGCTGCTCGCGCGCACACTTACTTGATTTTTTTCTGTGTTTTAGTACGTTTATTCGTTAAAAAATCGATCGGGTCGTCGGCTCGGTGTCCCACTCGATACAAAGAACAGTTAGACACAAGAATAATTAATTGTTTTTCTATATAAACAGTAGTCATTAATAATTTCGTTTAGGTTTATAAATTTTTACAAATCTTACAATTCCTTTCGTAGATTAAGTGAACAAATAAGATATTATAGCAAAATCAATAACAAAAAATCTTCGTGCACGAATAACATGATGACAAGTTACAACCCTTGGAGTTCGCCGGCGGCTCAGTCATAAAACTGCGATGCGCAAGGGAGATTGAGCGTTCGCGCGCGTTCATAAGTTTCAATTTTGTTTGTGAGCGGTTGGGTACACCGAGCGTAGGTATTAATTTATACCTAAACATGTAATTTCTTAGGGAGTGATTCTTCTGTACGTTAGTACTATTATATATTCTGTGACGAAGGCCTCCCCTAGGTTACACCATAGGGCACGATCTCTCGTTTTCGCCATCCAGTCGCTACCAGCCGACTTTTTTAAGTCATCGGTCCATCTGGCTAGAGGTCGTCCAACGCTACGCCTGCCGAGGCGTGGCCTCTACTCGAGAACCCGCTTACTCCACCGTCCATCGGTTCTACTACAGAATTGTCGCCCACTGCCACTTCAGTTTGCTACACTTCCAGACTATGTCTGTTACTTTGGTCTTTTTTTGCCATGAATTACTTAAATTAAATAACGCAGTATAGTTCGTTGCAAAAAATCTTGTAAATTCGCGAGCAACGTCCTGGTGCCTATATTATGAAACTACAGGCTACAAGTCTACAGGTGAAATTCTTAGTACATTGCGTAGCCGGTTCATATTCCTGGTATCATAATGGCTAACCGACTACGCAATGAACATCGAATTCCACCTGTAAAATTGTAGCCTGTAGTTTGATAATATCGAGTACTGGCCGTTATTCGCGAAATTACAATGACATGCTTGCAATGAATAATATACATACATCTACCTATTGCAGTCCACTGCTGGACGAAGGCCTCCCCCAGGGTACACCTTAGAGCACGATCTCTCGTTTTCGCCATCCAGTCGCTACCAGCCGACTTTTTTAAGTCATCGGTCCATCTGGCCAGAGGTCGTCCAACGCTACGCCTGCCGAGGCGTGGCCTCTACTCGAGAACCCGCTTACTCCACCGTCCATCGGTTCTACTACAGAATTGTCGCCCACTGCCACTTCAGTTTGCTACACTTCCAGACTATGTCTGTTACTTTGGTCTTTTTTTGCCATGAATTACTTAAATTAAATAACGCAGTATAGTTCGTTGCAAAAAATCTTGTAAATTCGCGAGCAACGTCCTTTAGCGCCGCACCGGCCCCGGCCGCGCCGCTCACTATAATCCGACCCTAGAATGCTGCTGAATGGCGCTTTTCCATACAAAGTATTTCCCTTAATTTAGTTAATGAGTGATTGTGGATGACATGGAAGGGACAAACCTTTTTATTGCAGAAGTCGGTTCATGGTTGTTAGGAGGTTAATCCACCTAAAAGTTCTCGAGTTTGGGCTCTAGCTAGGTATATGAAAAAAATATGAGTTCCTTCATTTTTTGCGCACGCCTATTCTCTTAAACTCTAAACTCTTATAAGATCACATTATCTTATACCTACTGGCTAGTCTCGAGACAGTGCCTTTATTTAAAAAATAATCTGAAACAAAGCGCATTCTTAGCGGTCGTATTAAGTAGGTAGATACCTAGATTGTTTAATCAAAAAGTGTTACAAATTGAAGTTAATCCTACTTTGAATAGATATTTCTATTTTTAGCAATTTTTCATTGATGAGTCGCTTTTAATTTGTTTGAAGGGTTAGTAATTGTTATCATGGTTTTCTTTTTTTTGTACGCGTTTATTTTTTAAAGGAAACCTCGCTAGATCGCCTCATCACCCCCGAAACTCCCTATGTACAAAATTTCATGAAAATTGTTATAACGGTTTCCGGAATCCCAGTAATAATAAATATACAGAAATGCTTCGTTTAAAGGTATTTGATTACCTGTTTGTGAGCTACAACCAAGCTCTTATACAGCGGAATAGGCAGAGAAATGTAGGCGCTATTGATTTTCTTAGGCTCACCAAATCTCAGGCTGCCAACCGTTTTCCCGTGTGAGATTAAAACCTTTTCCCGGCGCGTGGCGTGTATTATACGTTTGGTAAACTTTCCTCTTAGGGCCGGTCCTGTTTTTCCTGAAAAGTTGGTCCCGTTTATTTGCGCTGCGCCAGGAAAAAACAATTAATCATTTTGCTCTCAAACTTTCGCGAGATTTTACGGATTTTTAGACATTATTTCTAGAGAAATACCTTCACAATGTCTAATTTGTAAATTTTTACTGGAAGAAGTATGTATCTGAATTATCGCATAAAAATTGGTATTAACTTTAAAACTATGTCTAATAACAATGAAAAAATGTTACAAGTAGAGAAATTTGGATTTTGGATGATTAAATAAAATATGGACTATCAATCAATTTAATTGGTTTATTTATCATTTTGATTTTCAATTGCTTATAACTAACCACAATGTAGAATAGGTTAGGTAATCGTTCTAGAGAACAAAAACACATTCTACTAAATTATAAACCTAATATATACGTAGTCATATTATGTAACATAAATACACATAATTCAAACATTAATTAAAGTTAACGCTTTCTTTAACTAAGCTTCAACTATTACCTACACTAAATAGTATATCTCATAAGTACATAAAGTTTCTTGAGCAGCACTTCTTATTACTTAATTTTCAGCAGGATTCAGCAAAAGTTGTCGCTTACTATTGCAATTTCCGTGTCTCTTGAATTTGCTAATAATGCTCGTTCTTAATACTGGAAAAGAAAAGTAAAATAATTCTGATATAATTATTATCAGAATTATTTATATTTGTTATTTATAGTATTATTGTTATTTATTTAATTATGACAATCGTTGTGACACGTGTGGATATGAAACTCAGACAAAATATTTTCGATGGTTATGGTTGCCCTTTCATTTCATTGTTTACGACAAGCCGCAGTAATAATAACTAGGTAGTAGGTACTTATTGCCGTATAACGTAACTGACACAAAATCGCAGCCGTTAATCGCACCTCGAGATTCATGGAATCAACATTCAATAGGTACTGGATTTTTATTATAGTTTTTAAACACAAACAGTATTATTTGATCTCTTAAAATGTAAAAAGCAAGCTTAACAAACAAAAAAAGACTTTTCAAAACTGGGGTCTTTATTAAGACGACTGAGTCTACTGACTAGTATAAGTTTGTACCACTTACCTCATAGCCTTTCTCCGGCCAGAATTTTTCCGAGTTTCTCGGTATCTGTTCTCGGTTCGAACTACCACTGTTATCAGAATATTCCGTATACACTTCTCCATCATTCTCTTCCAGTCCAAACACGCGGTAGTCCTCATCATCAGTGATCGGGAGAGTTTGGATTACGGACACGAAAAGGATGAGAAATATGAATGCTATAATCCATTGCATGCACGCGGCCATTTTAATGATCCTTTACTATTAAAGTATTAAGAAAACTAAGCATTAATATAATTTTAAAACTATTTTTAGCTATTCTTTGGCGAGTGATTACTGCGAAGTTAAGTTAAACATTAATCCAAGAGATGGGAAACACGGCATTTATAGTAACGCTTGGTGTTAACCTTATTATAATAATAATATTATCATATAATATCCTCAGGTTAGAGTCAATAAGTAGTACTTCTTCAATTAACACAATACTGACTCATTAAAGGACAGGTCTCTTCAAAACTATATTCGAGGTAAGTTTATGGGTGCGTAAGTGCGTAACGTTTGATAAAAAAACATTGAAAAAAACAAATCGTTTCTATTGGTATTTTGTAATAACGCTACAAAGACTTAACATTAACTTGATATAATATTATTTCATATACTACATACATATATCACACCTATAGTCCCTTGCGGGGTAGGCAGAGCATAAACGGTTGTAAAAACAGTCATGCGCCACGTCTGACAAATATTTGAGGGTCATTCATGAAATTGAAATTATTTAATGTACCTCTAGGATAGTATTATCACTTATTGACGTCATGATCAGTCATTGTAAAAAAAAATCTATAATACAATTTTTTTATAACACTTTTGTATTGTCCTGATAGAAAACGGGCTCGGGCGGGATAAAAAAATAAAAATAAAGGCACTAGAATATGGTGTATTCTAACGAAGTAGAGTTCAACGGTAGACCCTCCCAAAAGTGTTCCCCAAATCACAGTATTTAGATTGAGCACTCTGATAACATCTGATCTATGAACACAGAATATATAATAGTACTAACGTACTATGAATACAGATATGTTTCACACATTTTGTTGAATCTTCTAGTTTGGTATCGGCTAGCTAGTCTACATTTAGTTAATCTGTGGTATTGGCCGGCAATGCACCCAGGATGACCCAGATCATCCACAAAGGGTGCAAGTAGCAAGATGATATGTATAACTGAACTATTATTATCGTGCAGAAAAATGATTTTGCAGTCTGCCGTTGCCTAAGAGCTGTTAAACCTGAGCCAATGGATTTATGTAAGTACCTACAACAATTTGAGATATTCCTGTGATTGCAACTTTGATAAACTTTCAATTGTCATTTTTGTGTAATGCGTAAGAACATAATATTAATTTAAAATATTTCTTATGTAGGTATACATAATGTAGGTACCTACATTGGTGGTCATAAAACCATACAGCTACCTTTGAAGTAACACATGTTGCTCACGACTAGTTCATAAAATATAAATGAGATGGCGGTAGTTATATAATATTATCGTCAGGATATTTTAGCGAATAAAAGAGTTTCTTGGAATCACAATGCTTTATATTCTTTTAATATTTTCCAATTCAATTTCTCAATTTTACGAAAAAAGTGAAAAACGCCGATGTCACATCAAACTCCAAATTCGAATGTAATGTCATTTTTGACTCTCCTCTATGCTCTCCTCGCCTCCTCTCCTCCATAGACACAAATGTCTATGCTCACCTCGCCTCCGCACCTCACCACGCCTCCGCACCTCACCACGCCTCACCTCTTTGTATTACATCGCTCCACACCACTACGCTTTACTCTGCTCATCTCACCAGCCAATAGCTCCTCTCCTCGCCAGCCGTTACAGTCGGCCATCCTGAAAAATCATTAACTTTACAGCAAATAAATAAGGTCATCCCCAGTCAAGACCTCCTCATCCATCACTTTGAATCACTACATTCTTTATCACAATCACCACAGTGTGGCCAACGGGAAGCTTTTAGATAGGGAAAGCCAATAAGAGAGAAACCACTGTTTGTATTTAGACATGACACCTAACTTTGCTAGCTTAGGTTGATACCCTATCTCCTCGCCAACTGTACTATGATGCTACCCTATCTCTTTTGCAGACTGTCTGTACTATAGTTGTCAATTTTCTTATAGATCCTGATAAGTACCCACCTACATATCTCAACTACGCTTGTGACGTATATCAACACTTTATCTCTACTCTACTTTGATCGCTCTTCGTCTGCTCCTCTTTCTCTCCACACCTCAGTAATTAAAATATCCCGCTCACCTCACAAACACATTGCTCAGCTCGTGTGATCACGTCGCCCTCGATCTAGTGTATGGCATCCGCTCCCATGAAGCACACCCTCAAATATCTCCTCCATCGTGAATAATAGAACTGACTGACTATAGCATAGTGGGTACAGCCATTGTTGTGCTGTCTTATGTCTTGCATACACAACCAGCTTCACTAAGCTGTTGCCCACGGGCACATTTATGTCTTCAGCTACATGTACAACATAACCAGGCACTTCATCACAGACATCTACTTCATCTAAATTCCGCAAAGCTGTCATTTTCAAATTATTGTCAACCCTTTCTACTTCTTGCAATTTAAAAACCTTGATTCAATTGATAACGATCAAAACCGGACAAGAATCTTTCATATTGTTTATCTGGCGTCGAACATTGAAATGCTTGAGCATTAGCTTGCAGCTCGTCGGGTAAACCCCGTATTATACAAGACACCGCGGCCTGTTCACTTTGCAGACATGGAAAGCTCAGAGCCAACTTCTCTTGGTAGTATTTAGTCATACTTTCACTGGTCAATTTCTTACGTTGCATCATCTCTTCCTAAATGACTTGTTTACCACTCCTGCCACATATGTTCATACGATTAAAATTCAAGTCTCATCATCATGAACATCTGCTTGTCCTTATCCCAATTTATTTGGGGTCGGCGCAACATGTTTTTTCTTCCATTCATCTCTATCAGCTCTCAAGTCCACGTTTACACCCTTTGCTTCAAAAAGATTCAAGTGTTTTAAACCAAATGCGTGCCTGACCTTGCAGCTTCGATTGCAAGTTAGAAGATTTAGTTTAATCACTCCAGTTGTAGGTCAATTTCCCCAGTAGTTCAATTTTCTTAATCCAACTCTGAACATTTATATTCTGGTCTTCCGGGTCAAAATCAAGAATAAGTTTAGCGGTGTTGAAATTTTCAATGGAATTCGATTCGATACTGCCTGCCTTCCTCATTTAACATAATTTGCAGCGCTGTTCGTAGCGTTTTTGTGATCAAGCTTTCCAAATCCTGTCATTACTCACATTTCCTGGCTTCTTCTTTTGCCGTACATACCGTCTAGTTTTCTCGCCTGAACCCCCCTTCAGAGTTCTCTTCATAGTGGACTTGGAATCATCCCGTTTCTGACTATTATCGTCAGGATATTTTAGCGAATAAAAGAGTTTCTTGGAATCACAATGCTTTATATTCTTTTAATATTTTCCAATTCAATTTCTCAATTTTACGAAAAAATGAGGCAGTGATTGCATTAAATTCCCTCTTATATGGTGAAACGCGTTTATCGTTGTATAAACGATAATATTAGGTCCTTACATATGAAATTGTCGTTTTGTCGTACTGGCCACTTTGATCACAAATTTCTCCTATTTGGTTAGGAATTCGAAATTCAAATTTATACAGCTATTTCCACATGTAGTTGTGTTTCGTAAACCGTCATTCATTTGTTTTTTTACTTTTCTTTTTTCTGTTTGCATCGCTCAACTTACAAAATGGAAAATTTGAAATATCGCGTTATTTACGAGTACGAGTTACACCGTGGCACCAGTGCTGCGGAAACGGCTCGAAGGGTTAATGATGTGTATGGCGGTTGTGTCGCAAAAGAAAACACAGTGCGTTTTTGGTTCCAACGTTTTCGTTCTGGAAATTTCGACCTGCAAAACAAGCCCCGTGGACGGCCGGAGACCCAAGTTGATAATGAAGAATTGAAGGCTATTGTGGAAGCGGATCCATCGCAAACCACGTCCGAATTAGCTGCAGGCTTCGGTGTTAGTGATAAAACTGTTTTAATCCACTTGAAGCAAATTGGAAAGATTAAAAAACTTGAAAGGTGGGTTCCTCACGAATTGAGTGAAGCAAACCGGCAAACGCGCGTCAACTGCTGCGTTACATTACTTGACCGGCACAATAACGAAGGGATTTTAAATCGAATCATTACCTGTGATGAAAAGTGGATTCTCTACGATAATTGGAAGCGCTCATCGCAATGGCTGGACCCTGGCAAGCCAGCCAAAGCCTGCTCCAAGCGAAAATTGACCAATAAAAAGTTACTTGTAAGCGTTTGGTGGACTAGCGCCGGTGTCGTTCATTACAGTTTTCTCAAATCTGGCTAGACGATTACGGCAGATGTCTACTGTCAGCAATTGCAAACCATGATGGAAAAGCTAGCTGCTAAACAACCGAGGTTGGTCAATCGCTCTACGCCACTGTTGCTTCACGACAACGCTAGACCACACACTGCACAACAGACGGCTAGCAAATTAGAAGAGCTTCAATTGGAATGTCTAAGGCATCCACCGTACTCCTCGGACCTTGCTCCAACAGATTACATTTTTTTTCGAAATTTGGATAACTTCTTGCAAGGGAAAAAATTCAACTCAGATGGGGCAGTCCAAATCGCCTTCAAAGATTTTATTGATTCCCGTCCGAATGGTTTTTTTAGTAAAGGGATCAATGAACTACCTATGAGATGGCAAAAGTGCATAGATTACAATGGCTCATAATTTGATTAAATAAATATACTATATTAAAAAAATCGACTTTTTGTTCCTCCCATACAAAACGCCAATTTCATATGTAAGGACCTAATATATCGCCATAAATTCTTTGCCTGTAGCAACGCGGCAGTGTTACTAAAATCAAATTCCTTATTTGCTATTTATTTATTGACGGAGCAATTCAATAATCAATGTAGTGAATCCATTTACAAATATTAGCCTAGTCAAGGCTAGATCTAACTCTAAAAAGAGTATCGGTACTGGCGGAGTCTCCGACAATATTACATCGGGTTGTTCGTAGACACGGTGTCCCACACAACAGACGAAGAGCCTCTAACAGCATTCTAAGCCAGGCAGGAGGTACCTTATGAATTCATACGGAGTTAAACCACTTCTTAGATCGTTCAACGAACATAACCTGACAAGACAGTCCAGTTATCTAACTAGGCTGCTATGCGGAAGATCCCACGCCAACCTAAGTAAAAACACATTGCACCAAAAACACAATACAAGTAACACAAACATAAGCTAGAATGCGCCAAGGCAGCCTTATCGCTATTAGCGATCTCATCCAGAGAACCTTTGAGTGGAGGAAATAGAAACGGAAAATAGCGCAGTCAGTGCGAGTTCAAAGAATAACAGAAACAGACACTAAAATTAATAATAAATACAATTTAATAACCTAATATTTAAAGTAAGGATAACAGACGATATTTGATAAGGATTACATGTAGGTATTGTAGGTATTGTCTCTACACTACATGTCATCGATTGCTAGTGATATGATAGATAACATAATGTACTAGTAGGTAATACTAACAAGTTTTGGAATTGTTAAATAAGCATGTGGTATGCGAATCAAAGTGTAAAGGTCAGTCTTTGAATTTTGATCAGATTATTTCGTCATCGATCGTAAATATTAAAACCGTGTTATTGTTGATAACCGTACATACCGAAAACCGCAACACTTAATGTAAGTAAAACAATGATCTAAAAATGAAGTAATTTTTATTGAATAGCAAAATTAGTATTTTTTTTGTGAAACTTGTATCCTAAACAACTTTTTGTAGAAAATAACATGCTAGGTAGAGCTGTGCAGGCAGGAGACATCAAACAACTTTCAAAATACACGCATATTAATTAAGTAGGTACCTAAATACCAAACTGCGATCATTCTGCTTCTATTCTTAGTTATAATTTACACGGGTTATTTTATTACCATGGAATTATTTATATTGCGAGTTCCTAGGCTGATATTTCGACGCTGTATAAATATAAATAACACGCAAAATTAATAATTCGTCGGTAAGAACCCGTTTAAATTATAACTATGAATAGTGTAAACAACCGCGAAAGTTTAAAATTAAGCATTCTGCTTCTATTGTCCGGCTTTTTAGAATTGGCTGGTTCTTTTTTTTTCAATACTTGGATGCTGTTAAATGGTGAGATTGGATAGAGGTATTTTGCATTTAAGTACCTACATGATAACATTTATTAGGTACCTACTTAGAACACTGACATCGGGTCGTTACAAGACACTTAAATTAGGAGAATAAAAAAAAACCCTAATAATTGTACACCTAACACCGGAAGTGTTTTAAAAACTTTGTATTCAATCGGGTTGTATGTCGACTCAGTGTCCCACGCGATAAACATGGACTTATAAAATAGCGAGCAGAGGCTTCGTAGGCAGTTTAAAAACTCTGACACCAAATTTAGTAGTTCGAGCCCCTACTTAGGTACACAATCATTCGTTGAAACCACTCGTAAAAGACAGAAATCGAAGAGGCCAGAAATTTTTTTTTTCAATCGGATTCCGTAAAACCAGATATATCACGCATTGTCGTGAACGTAACAGACAGATAGCGTGCGGATATCATACCGAACGCGTGCATAGAGCTATGCAATCTTATCCTCACGTTTGGCAGTTCAAGGGCATGTTGCCCATTGATTATGGTGACGTCACTTAGTCCCACTGCGAGCGCCCATCAGCCCGCAACCCGCAGTCCTCAGTCGCTTAGCGCTCCGCCGGCCACACAGCGCGTGCCAGTGCCTCACGCCGCGCCACGCTAATACACTTCGATATACAATTTCTACAATGTTTGGACAACGTCTATAAACAAACTGTCATTTTTATAAAACAGTCGCACGCGCTGCGGCCGAAGATCCACTTAGGTTTTATTTCAATCATTCGGCAAGTGTTTCGTAATTATTTGCGAGTGAAAGCGCCGAACGTTTTACAGTGTTTTTGAAGACTTTATTTATAAGTAGTAATATTTTATAGAATTATTTTACAATGAAGGATAATAAAAAAGCAAGGTAAGTCTATTAAATCGTTAATTAACTTTTAGCTTTAATAGTCGGCTCTACCTCTTGTCCTTGTTCTGCTGTGTTGCATAAAAACTAAACTAAACTAAAACATAGTTCATTGGTTGCCAAACCGCACTTCGATCAGGTTTTTTTTTTATTTTACTCTGTTCTTTATACTCCTACTTACCGAAAATTTTACGGCACACGATCGCTGTATTCGATAGGTATTTACCTACTTATCTATTATTTCATATCACGCTATGCGACTCATGACTGGCAAATAATTTGAACCGTGGGTGGCCATGACATTAAATAGAGATAGAGTTACTAGTACTACTTAAATTATGAGTTAGGAAGTTATAATTTATGTAGAGTAAGCTATACATTTTCTTACATTTTTAATTTTAGAGGAATGTAGTAGGTATATTGCTCTATAAAGTACATAGAAGTAGAAGTTATAAACACGAATAGCAGGTTAGAGTAGGTGATTATCTGTATTAAATAGAAATCAATTTATTCATAGGTTATCTTCATTCACACAGTTTTCTTAAATCTTACCAGATTAATGGTAGTTTTATTTATTTTATTTTATTTTTTATTTAATTGCACATCGTACAAAAGGCGGTACGCCCTTACGCCACGCGGTATTCTCTACCGGCCAACCAGAAGGTAAATAGAGAGAAGAAAAAAGCGGGTGCACTAAAAAGTGATAATTAAAACTCAAAACAGGTCGTACTACTCTCTCTATCTCTCTCTCTCTCCTTGGCTTGGCTACTTTGTTGCCTATATATTGAGGAGGTCTTCTCTTTACGTGTCCATACCACCGCAGCCTACTCTACTATGAAAATAAATATCTACCCATTATTACAACATACCTACTTAAAATTAGAAGCTATGAACTCGAATAGCCGATTAAGTGACTCCACATTTTTAATTTTTACATTATATTTATAAATAAACATTAAAGTTAAAATAGCATGTACAGTCCAGCTCATATGCGGGTACACACTCAAACTGCCAATGTAAATCTTATGTACGCGGCATAAGAACGGTCCAAAGTCGAAACTGTCTAACCCAGCCTGATCTAAACTGTACCTACAGTCAACCATTCAAATAATTATTTGACACATATCTGAAACCATCGTCACATCAAATCACAGTATCATCAGTACAGTCAGATGTTAATTTATTTGAGTCAGGTAAATAATTGAAATACATGCCTGCCATTTAAAAATCTCATCACCTAGGCGGGAAGATGGCTGCATATTGCTGTGCTGATATCACTAACCTAACCGCAAAGAAGAATTAATGCCGACTGAAGGTAAAAACGCACGGTAGCTGCATTCCGTATGCACCGGTAGAGGGGAAAATGTTCTCGCAGTGAATGTCAAAAATCCCAATATTGCACATTGAAGGACAGGTACCTACAACCTACATTATTATCAATACAGACTATCTATTACCGTGTAGGTACATAAGAGAGAGAGAATTAAAAGTAGGTAGGTTAATTACTGAGCGGTCCTAATTAAATTTTCCACTTAGTCACATTTCTTACACAGGTAGTAAAGAAAGTATTTTCTAAGGCATTCCAAAGCAGAACAGACTGGAATGGGAAGCGGAAAGCCTTTCCCAAACAAAATTTTAATTAAGATGAGATCACAGCAACTAAAATTCTAGTAATACGAAAGTTTTTTACCTATTCAGTCAGGTAGTATAGACATAAATTTTCCTACCGTAAGTAAAGGTGTTATAAGTAGGGACTTAAAAGGTTACGGCTACGCATATATTGTTACAATACTTAGTACCTATTACTAATTTAAAAAATCCTTAAATACAGAAAGTATTCTCTTACTTTACGATGTATTAGTAGCACTTTATGTTTCCACAGCTGCGATTTTTTCGCTCGTGTCTCTTGTCATGAGTACTGCTAATCAGAGTAGATGCATAAAATAAAGACGTTTGAATAACATTCACTTAAGCATACCTATTTATACCTCTACTTATGATTAGCCGTTGCTTTTTCTACACTTACATAAATGCTATTTCGTTTTAAAATCGTGAATAGAATTTTGTCACACATTGTAACACACTCGTGACGACGAGATACGAAGATATATTGAATGCTAAATGCTTTTGAAACATTTTTTATCGGTTATTCCCATCGACCCCCGCGAATCGGCCCCCGCGGGGGTCGTTGGGAATTTTTTGTCCCAACGACCCCCGAATTCAAACTTTTAGAGTTTCGGGGGTCGTTGGGACAAAAAATTCCCAACGACCCCCGATATCAAAATAAAAAATATAAATAATATATGATTGTTTTTCATTGCTAGTTTTTTTATGTTTATGGTATGTTTTCGAAATTGATGGATGTTTATGGGTTATTGTGGTGTTCATTCGGTGTTGATGGTGAGTTATCAATGCTTATGGTTGATTTATGTGATGATGGTGTGTTTATGATGTTCATGGTTTATTGTGGTGTTTATTCGGTGTTGATGGTGAGTTATCAATGTTAAAGGTTGATTTCTGTGATGATGGTGTGTTTACGATGTTTATGGGTTATTGTGGTGTTTATTCGGTGTTGATGGTGAGTTATCAATGTTTATGGTTGATTTCTGTGATGATGGTGTGTTTACGATGTTTATGGGTTATTGTGGTGTTTATTCGGTGTTCATGGTGAGTTATCAATGTTTATGGTTGATTTCTGTGATGATGGTGTGTTTACGATGTTTATGGGTTATTGTGGTGTTTCTTCGGTGTTAATGGTGAGTTATCAATGTTTATGGTTGATTTCTATGATGATTGTGTGTTTACGATATGTATGGGTTACTTTGGTGTTTCTTCGGTGTTGATGGTGTGTTTACGATATGTATGGGTATGGGTAGCTTAGGAAAATCACTTTAAACATCAAAAATAAACCACACACCATCATCATAGAAATCTACCATAAACATTGGTAACTCACCATCAACACCGAAGAAACACCAAAATAACCCATACATATCGTAAACACACCATTATCACAGAAATCAACCATAAACATTGATAACTCACCATCAACACCGAATAAACACCACAATAACCCATAAACATCGTAAACACACCATCATAACAGAAATCAACCATAAACATTGATAACTCACCATCAACACCGAATAAACACCACAATAACCCATAAACGTCCATTAATTTCGAAAACATACCATAAACATAAAAAAACTAGCAATGAAAAACAATCATATATTATTTATATTTTTTATTTTGATATCGGGGGTCGTTGGGAATTTTTTGTCCCAACGACCCCCGAAACTCTAAAAGTTTGAATTCGGGGGTCGTTGGGAATTTTTTGTCCCAACGACCCCCGCAGGGGCCGATTCGCGGGGGTCGATGGGAATAACCGCTACCTACGTACCTACTAAGACAAAAACTGTTTTCCTTAAGGTCGGTTTCATTCAGCTCATAGTTACATAATGCAATGCCTTGAATTCTTGGTATAGCGCTCGTTAAATCCTTCTCATTTCTCAGAAAGGCGGTGGTGACACGATGAGCATTTTTGCTTTTGTTAATATTAGGGCAATCGAATCAAACATGTAGTAATGTTTGCTGATATGATAACCGGAGAAACACATGTGTTTAGTTAAACTTGGTTAAACCATAGAATTTTTAGATTGTTGAAATATGACATCAAGGATATTCCGCATAAGTTTGCACATTACAATTTAAAATTGCCCAATAGATAAGATCCGTTACGACCCTAAGCTAGTAACTCGGTCACCTTCATTTTGGTTTTCTACGAGTTGCCAAAGAAGGTGCCTCATAATTTGATGCATAAATCATGGAACGAAAGTTGCCTATTTAAGGTCAAAGGTAACAACAATCATCGATTGTCTAGCTCTAGGTTTCACTAGCTATAAAGATGTTTCCACTTAGGAACGTATTGAATTCATTAATAAGTTCAACAGTCCCATTTTAATGGAGTTGCAAATTATTGTTGCCAAGGAAGTTATATTATTTACTATTATCATATATAGTTGCTAAGTAAACTATGATTGAAAGTTTATGATATATGTTTATGATCTGTTACCCTCGGCGTTGCCTGCATAACCCTCGAGAGGTGCTAAAAACTATCCTATGTGTTAATCCATGTGTTACCTTCTATATGTGTTCAAAATTTCATTTCAATCGGTTCTGTGGTTTTTGCGTGAAGAAGTAACAAACAAACATACAAACTTTCGCATTTATAATATTAGTGGGATGTAAAGTTTCATGTAGGTGACACTTTTAGAAAACTTGCAAAATTTTCTACCGCGGGCAGGATTTGAACCTGCAAATGTCGCCATCACTAGTGGCGACGCCACTTCATCATGCCCGAGAATTTTGCAAGTGTATCAATATGTAAGTGAAACTCATGCATTTGACTCATGTGTCTTATAAGCATAGGTTACGTATTTATAAATTGTAGAGGTTACAGAACATTTCCTGTCTTGTGTTCAGACAAGTATACTACATACTATGCCAACTATGAGCAATCTGCCAAATGATGATGTCCGCTATTCTATAGATACGTTCTATTCTTAGCACGTACAAAAACAGTTGAATTTGCCATATGGATAGCAGTTTTTTTTATAGGTAGAAAAACACACGATTAATGACTTGATTACAAACTTGTTTATTATTCTAAGGATAAGCTGTTTTGTATAGGTCTATTCTCTCATGGAAGACCGAGTCGTGTAGGTAGTAAAATATACTTAAGGCCCTGTCTCACCTGAAGAGTTTGTCCTTTTCATTCCCCAGATTTCCCATTTTACGCACAATTTTTCGCGAAATTTTGCGGTTTTCCGGCATAGAAACTAGAGAAATACCGTTACAATGTCTTATTTAGGAATTCGTACTAGAAAAGGTACGTATTTAAATTATATGCCGGCTGAGAATAGCATCAACCCATTTCTTACCCATGGGTGTCGAAAGAGGCGACTAAGGCACTCGAGGGTTAGATGTGTATTGCAATTTTAAGCGATGGGCTGACAACCTGGCACTATAGTGATACACAGTTATCTGATTGACCCTCAAACTTTTGTCAGGCGTGGTGTTTATATCTGTTTTCTGGCCGCTAACGCTCTGCATACCCCGTAAGGGATATAGGCGTGGTTTACGTATGTATGTATGTTTTTAAGTAACTTAAAACTTATTGAAAATATGTTTGAAATAGAGGTTACTTTGTATTTTTCTATGGAGTAAAGTTTGGCAAATTGTATTACTGAAAAGTATATGTTATCTGTTAGATCCTCGACAATAACATATATTTTTTTCAGCACTTTAAAGTTGGTTTAAAAATCTTGCTCCCGCTATATCCCGCCTTCATATACCTTTCATTCATAAAATTGTCAAGAATGGGTACTTTGAATGACGATATTTTTTCCCAGGTAGCTTTATCCTGGCCTTATCCCAGTTTAAACATATGACGGAATCATATTAGCGTTATTGAAAATATTAGAAACTAGCAGCCCGCCCAGCGGTTTCACCCGCCGCTAACAATTTCCCCCCGGGAATAAGACAGTTTAATATAGCCTATGTTCATCAGGGATAAAGTAGGATTCTAAAAATCTTGACTTTAATTTGAAACAAATATCGTTTTCAGATGGTGGTGGCGTAAAGTTACATGCCGTGTGATTAACCTGGCCAGCCCCATGGCAGTGCCTTTATTTATTTATTTTTATCCCGCCCGAGCCGGTTTTCTATTAGGTCATAACAAAATTGTAATAAAAAAAATGTGTGATACAAATTTCTTTTCTTAGAATGACGGTTCATGACGTCAATAAGTGATAATACTATCCTACATTGAATAAAGAATTTCAATTTCAATTAACAGTAAAAGAATTTTTGAAATCGGTTCAGAAGTTTCGGAGCCTATTCAATTCAAACAAAGAATAAAAAAAATCCTGTTCCTAATATTAGTGTAGATTATATTATTATTATTTTAGTGTGAGGCCGGCTTAGAATAGCATCACCCGATTTCTTTCCCGTGGGAGTCGTAGGAGGCAACTTAGGGACTTGAGGCATAGAGTAGAAATCACATAGAGATGACACTCCCGCTCCAGACGCGCTCAAGGTCAATCCGTCTGGCTGTCTCTTAGAGAACAATTCAGTCGGGAGTGCGCTTCGCCGCGGAAACGTTCGTCGTGCGGGTCGAATTTTCATTTTTTGTGAAAAATTTAGCAATGCCGAATTATTGTGGTGTGTATGGCTGTAATAGTATTTTTTTTTAATTTGCCTAAAGATGAGCCAAGGTAAGTGATGATTTTATAGTAAATACGTAGGTACCTACCATTCGTTATTATACGTAATTGTTGTGTGTACTCCTATTTTTACTTACGTAGGTAAGGTACCTAGTTTCCATTTTCTAATTAAAACTACCTAGGTGCTTAAGTCATTGTTAGCTGATAATGATTTATAAATAAGCACATTCGTATCGTAGGTATGTTTTGCACCTATTTTAAAATTCTGTACCTACCTATTAACAATAAAATGGTAAGGTAAGACTTTAAAACGGGTAAATATTTTGTTCCCACGGGAAAACTGTTAGCAGCGGTCGCAACCGCTTGACTGGCCGCTAGTCTGGAATAAAATTATTGGCACGTGACAGCCCCGACATGCGGGGCGTTACGGGCTGCGGGGGGAAGTAGGTATTTAAAGCGCGGCTTTTGGGGCCCAGACAAAGGAGTTTCGTTTCTATACGCAGTATTATTATCTATTCTTATGCTTGAGGGTGTGTGTGTATTGCAATTTTAGGCGATGGGCTGACAACCTACCACTATGGCGATACACAATTTTCCGAATGACCCTCAAACATATGTCAGACGTGGCGTAAATGTCCGTTTTTGCGGCCGTTTAGGATAATAGGCGTGATATGTGTATGTATGTATTATTTTAGTGTAGATTTTTTAATGCATTATTTAATGTTTTTTGTCGTCTTTTTTTATACCGAGTAAGGGACAGTGTGCATGAAACAATACTGATAGGGTGCATGAAACATAAAACTGGACAACTTTCCCCTAGAAACATATGTCAGGAAACGCCAAAAAAATGACCTTTCATACAAAATCACAATCAGCTGACTGCATTCACTATGGGAAGTCAGTTTTTTTACGTTTCCTGAAATATGTTCCTAGGGGAAAGTTGTTCAGTTTCATGTTCTGCATGTACCCTATCAGTATTCGGAGGGCTATCACTTTACACCCTTTAATACAGTAATGATTAAATGTAATCATTACACTACTGGTACGAATAATGTGGCGTAGTTTGTACATTTTTAAATGAAAAAGTAATTATTGTGGCATAACTGTAATAGGTCGACATATGGTATCGCAGACATTATTATTGATATTGATGTCCTCTATAAAACTGTAGTACATGACTTTGCTCTATTGTCAATAATTTCCATAGCGTACGCGATATAAGATATTTTTTTGGTACATTTAAACATTTTTATACAAAAAAGTAGTTATTGTGGCTTAACTGTAATAGTTAGACATATGGTATCGCGGACATTATTATAGATATTGATGTCTTCTATAAAACTGTAGTACATCACTTTGCTCTATTGACAATAATTTCGACAGCGTACGCGATAAAAGATATTTTTTTGGTACGTTTAAACATTTTTAAACAAAAAAGTAGTTATTGTGGCTTAACTGTAATAGTTAGATATATGGTATCGCGGACATTATTATAGATATTGATGTCTTCTATAAAACTGTAGTACATCACTTTGCTCTATTGTCAATAATTTCCACAGCGTACGCGATATAAGATATTTTTTGGTACATTTTTCACACGTTGGGTTACATTATCGAAATTTTCATGCGGATCCCTATTTTTTTCTCGTATAAAATATAGCCTATGTTCATCAGGAATAATGTAGGATTCTAATGGTGAAAGAATTTTTTAAATCGGGCCAGTAGTTTCGGAGCCTATTCGATGCAAACAAACAAACAAACAATCAAATCTTTCCTCTTTATAATATTAGTGTAGATGTAGATGTAGATTATCATCCATCATCTACTTATATCAAGATAAATACTTAGACGGCGGTCGTAACACAACCATGTCAGAGGCCTACTAGTGGTAGTAGGCGGTTGAAAAACTCTGACACCAGGGTTCATCGGGTCGTTGGACGACTCGGTGTCCCACACGAAAAGAAGAAGAAGAAGAAGATCAAGATAAACCTGTGCCGTCAGAGTCCAACGAACTATTTAATCAGCAAGTTCAATAAGTCATAGGTCGATTATAATTATTGATTTAGTTATCACAGTCACGCTGCCAGTTGCATTGTGGCCCTCCTATCCCTTCGTCGTGTCAAAACTTTAAAGTTAGCAAATCGTATAAAAGTGACAGAAAAAACTTTAATACGTTCTTAGCTCAGTTCTTAGTTTCTTTTACATATAAGGTGCGCAAGTTATAACAAATGGTTTTAGTGATATTTGGATTTGCAGTGTATTTTCGCCCTCGGCTAAGGATTGTAAAAGTACAAAGGTGAATCTTAGCATAATGTACGTCGAGGGAAAGTTGAAAATATGGCGCAATCGGAGCACGATTTTGAGATTACACTTTATTTTTGTAACTAAAATAACTGTTGCAGTGCAGATCATTGTAATAAGTAGGTCTTACCGGTACGGGGAGGCGCTATATGAAACTGAAAGACATTTCCACGGATATAATATAATACTTTACAATGAGTCTGGGGCTATGGCCCACAGATCTCTTACATATATATATTTATGTATTAGTGTATTATTTATATATATGAATATTTATATATGATAGACGTATATGTGTAGTATTTATTGTATATTGCTGTTGTTATTATACATATGTATATATTACTGTGTTATATATATATTCAAGCCATTCTTTTTTTTTTTTTTTTGGTTAATGCACCTGCTTTGACCCTTTCCACATGCCCTAAGGTAGACTGGGAGATAACGCCTTTGGCGTTAAGTCCGCCCGTGTACATTTTTGTGCATAAAGTTAAATAAATAAATAAATAAAATAAATATATGTCCTAACTATGGCCCAAATAAGAATCCTAGTACATTATCTTATTCATCTGTGATAAGAATGTATCGAGGTGACAGCTACACGAAGGAGACTGGACCTCGCAGTAGGTATGAGATATACAACTTGCGCGGCAAATCTTTGATGTCAACAAAACAATCGTCGATTACGCAACTTAAATACGCATGTTAACATATTTCGTTAAATGGCCGTATAGAATAAATAGTTACTTAAATCCGTTTTTCACCGATATAGACTTTAACCTCAAGTCTCAGTTTCGATGATATTTTTAATCATAAAAGTACCTACTACATGTGAAGTACGAGGGGTGTTCAATAAAAAGTGATAATGAGTATGAAGCAGTAATATTTTATTTATTATTATTTTATTATTCGACATAGTCATCTTTGAGGTTTATGCACTTGGTATATCGTTTTTCTAAACCTAAAATTCCCTTCTTAAAAAAATCTTCATCTTGATCCCTTAAAAAATCATGTACGGCGGCGATCACTTCCTCAACATTGGCATATCTGTGACCTCTTAGGTATTCTTTTAACCGCGGAAACAGGTAGAAGTCACTAGGTGCAAGGTCTGGTGAGTATGGAGGATGTTCCATCAATTCAAATCCAGAATCTTGGATAGCAGTCATCGCAACTCGGGACTTGTGTGCGGGGGCGTTATCTTGGTGAAACAACACAACTTTAGCGAGTTTGCCGCGGCGATTTTTGCGTATTTCTTGACGCAATTTTTTTAGTTGTTCTGCGTATAAGGCCCCAGTAATAGTGGCTCCATGATCAAGATATTCAATCATTATCACCCCCTGGCTATCCCAGAAAAGAGAGCCCATAATCTTACAGGCGGATAGAATTGCCTTAAACTTCTTGGGTGTTGGAGATGACGGCCTCTTCCAAGTCATGGACTGTTGTTTTGTCTCAGGATCGTAATGATGAAGCCATGTTTCATCCATAGTTACGAAGCGAGCCAAAAATCGTTCACGATCTTGTTGTAACAATTCCAAATTGATTTGAGAAATCCTCAGTCTTGTTTGTTTCTGCTCGTCTGTAAGCATTCTAGGCACCCAGCGGCGCGCTGATACTTTTTTCATGCCCAAATGTTCATGTATAATAGTATGGATACTTCCTATCGAAATTTTTCGTTCTTCAGCTATAAAACGAACTGTAACACGACGGTCTGTCAAAACAATTTTTTCAACTTTTTTTATCATTTGTTCGGTAACTGCCGTCGTAGGGCGACCCGTGCGCGGGTCGTCTTTAGTTGGAAGTTCTTCCTCTCTTAAATTCTGCCGAATTTAAACCACCGCGCAACCGTAGATTACGGAGGAGCATTAACTCCTAATGTTTCTTTCAAATCAAGATTTACTTGCTCAGTAGTAAATTTTTTCAGGCAGAGATATTTTATCACGGCTCGAATTTAAATTTTATCCATTTTGCGCAACACGCTCCGACACGACAAAAACAAATGACTTCTATTTTTAAAATAAAGAAAAAAAAATCAGTCATTTTTATTTTTTTATTGTATCTAGATGATCTAGATCATCTGTAGATAGATGCTGTGGCCAATGATGATGTATCTAATGTCTAGGCTTTACCTGCCAGTATTTACTTTTTTGTCGTTCAAGGAGATTATATATGCCATTATTTCTTTTTATTGAACACCCCTCGTATGTCAATACAGATAATTTGAAATTTTACATGGATTATCAATACTTAGTATAAGTAATTATAATTAAAGGATTTGCATGCCTGCTTGCAGGCTGAATACATCATGGTAATTTTTTTTTTATTCTTGTTTACATTATTATGAGCCAACAGAAGCAATCAGCAGAGTCATAAATTAATCAGAGCTATGAAGCTTGTTATTGGTACCTAAGTATAATAAATGATCCATACCTCTTTTGTTGGTGTATAGAGACCCACTGTTCAGACGAACACAAACAAGGTGTACTGTAACACTGCCCCACTGAATAATAACTTGTTTTTCCATTAGGCTCATTGGTTCAATCAGAAAGCATTATCGTCATGTTGGCGGTGGAATTTCCCGAGACATTTGTTTCTCCAAAACATTGTCTATACAAGGAGTAACAAAAAGGATACGCCACGCCGAATGTAGGTCAAAGTACTCATGAAACTAAACAAAATTGAAACACATAAGACGAAAAATGAAAACAAAACTCCTCCCACCTCCCATAGAAAATGAACTATGTTCCATGATGGGAAAAGTTGTTCAGCTTTATGAGTACTTTGATCGTCTTTCAGCTTGTTATACCCTTTTTATTACTACGTGTATAATCGTATGAAAGAACTATAAGACGGTTCTCCCACCAGTCATTCGTTCGTTTACGGATGCATCCGTTACGCACAGTAGCTGTATTTGTATGGGAATAAGATCGCATAAGTTACGGTGCGTTAAAAATACGCAGCGATGGACGATAAGTGGGAAAAGCGACATAGTGTTGTTTCTGCTTGCACTAATTTAATTGAATAAATCAATACAAAATTTCAGGTTGTACACCTAGATAAACTATTATTATAAGGCCTGAATTGGGTGTTTTGGGAATTATTATCGTGTCGTAGCAGAAATGCTACGCCGTAGCAACAGTTCATTAATTTTTCAAAATGTCATGCATCTGCCTTCGGTGCTGAAGATCCCGTGTTTAATTTCCAGTCAGTTGACTTAATAATAAAATGTTCCATGTGTATATATCGTGAGTTCATAACTATTAAAGCGAATATTTTTTCATGCTGAATACCTTATACATTATAAATCTTTTAAAATACAATAGTAGTACTTACTTTTCCGAATGACCCTCAAATATTTGTCAGACGTGGCGTAAATAGCTGTTTTTTTGCGGCCGTTTACACTCTGCCTACCCCGCAAGGGATAATAGGCGTGATATGTGTATGTATTTGTATATGTATATGTATTAAGTACTTAGTTGCTCACAAAAACAAAGTCAACTTGAAACCACAAATAGGTAAAGATGGTACCAAGGTATGTAAACGAAGAGGAAAATCGCATTACCTATTTTTATTGGTGGCGTGTGGCATGTGAAGAAGATAGACACTTTGTGGTCGTAAAAAATAGGTCCCAACAAATAACCACAAAGTAGTTTAGTACCTATTGCCTATTCAGTAACTCGCGTCGCGTTGAAGTGCCACAAAAAACAAACAAAAGTGAAAAAACGTGCAGCGTGTAAAACCGCTGCTTCCAAGTATGAAAGAAGATAGTTATTATGTTAGGTATCACCCTACCTTTATCAGCAATTTTTTTATGATTTACACATTCGATGCTGAAGTCGTTTATTTAAATCTCTAGTGAGTATCTCTCTCTAGTAGCGCGATTGATCTAAGAATAACGCGGTGCGTCCGACCTTACCTTAACACTTTCGTTGCCAAGGTGAAATCGTTTAGACGCACTCAACACTTTTTATGAACTTATTAATGCCTGTCTTGGCTCTGTTTCATTATTTAACATAGAGTGATCCGATAAACACTGACTATGAGAACCCAATACAATTAAGACAAAAGTATTCACCACGGTTAAAAAACTTTCATGCTTGTTTTAAAATAGTTTTGATTCATTAAAGCAAAGTTCACTTATAAGTACATTCCCAGCGTGCTAGGAATGTATCTACGTAATAAATAAAGGAACAAAGGGTACATTTTGTGCTTACCTGTGTACCAACTTATAATATTGTAACGATTTTTTGTATTTGTGGCTGTGGTTACTTAGTACCGCTTGGTACACATTCCGTCTCTACTCTCTACATTCTTACCTAAAATACCCAACATTTTGGCAGTGATCGCAACCGCCATGATCATGACAGCTTTGTAATTTTGTCAACGAAAAAAACTTGGCAGTAGGCATTCGGTAAACATTCATTCACGGTTTATCATCATCATCGTATTTACAAAACTGTGCCACGTGACACATTCACAAACCTGGTTATAATCAAAACAAGTGTTATTTATTTTGATATGACAACACGAATTAATAAGTATTCAAGAGCTTCTTCAATTCAAACGTGGAAGCACGTTCCTGTAAACATGTGATATCTGTAGGTAAGATTAGATTGAACAAGTTATATTAAGTAGTGGATATATTGGTTTTCATTATCTGGAAAAGGATACATAAATATACTGGTTTTCTATACAGTCATGATGTTAGTAAGAATAATCAAACCATATAGGTTGATTGATTGGTAAAGCGATGTGGTACCAACTGAAAAAATATGTGGACCTCACGTACAAAGGGTTGGCTGGGACATTTTGTATGAGAGGTCCAATTTTTTTTCATAGTTTCATGGGATGGTTCACCTCTCAAAAAAATTGCATCTTATATTTTTACATCCTGTATTAAAGTACTATTCTAGAGTATGCTGCTAATAATACATTATCTAGTATCTTAAAAATTGCTTTAAATTTTCAGAGGATCTTTTCATTTCATATCATAACATTCTTAACAATGATTTTGTCCGCAGCGATGGCGCACACAAAGCCATGCTTAAGACTGAGGGTTGCCAACCAGAGATCGTCAGCAAAAGCATCGCCAAGAACGAGGCGAAGGCCGAGGAGTACGAAGCGCTGCAGAGCTTCCTGCGCAGCATCAGCTCCACAGCCACTCTACCACCTTACGTCAAAGGGGAGACTTACTCCTCAGTGCGAGGTGTCTTCAATCAAGTAAGCATAATGAGTTCCTCGTTTGAAACGCAGCGGGCGGTCTCCTACCAGGTGAACCACCACCGTCGTAAGGGTAGCGAATAGGCGTTCCTTCGGTATAGTAGGTCGTAGGTAGGTAGGTTGACGTCATACAGCTATTGGTAAAGATGAAGAATATAGCACTTCCAATCTTGAGATGTGCAGTGGCAGAGTAAAATGTGATTTCCAACAGACTCTTTCAGAACAATTCAATTATATCAAGCAGTCCACCGAGTTAATATACATACACATACACACATCATATATATATGTCGCAGTATTATGGCAGAATTAGGATTTCGGACGAAATCCTAGGATTTCGGCCAAAAGCCGGATTATGGCAAAATTGTAGACTAAATTCGACCATCGTCCTAAGCAGATCCAGGATTGCGGTCATAATCCTAGGATTTTGGTCGAAATCCTGGATCTGGTTAGTATTATGGCATTAATCGCGATTCGGGGAGATCTATGAGCGGGGAGGGTGCGGGGAGGGAGTGTTATTTTTTGTATATGTGAATTTATTTTTCTTTCCGAAAATACTGATTTATTTTTAAAAAAGAAAAGTGTTTATTTCTATCATTCATAATACTAGGTGATGCAAATGATAACAGGAGGTTCTGTTTACCTTGTTATATTATGTGAACGGCAAGCTCACCTGCCCGCATTGCGCACGAGACTTCTTGGCAAAAATTGGCTATAGTAGCCATCTCCGAGCGCATCAACGCCTCTTTGATTAGGAGTTGAAGTGGTCGCCATGGCCGAAATCGGTCGGAAAGATCATCATCATCATCATTTTGTAAAAGAGAAGACACCCAAATGTTTATTTTATGACTCATCTAATAATATTATAAACAGTTACTGATGTGATTATCTAAAAAATATTGTTTTTACTACATGAAAATTCTTTAATGAAAGAAATGATACTCAAAAGTTTATGTTAATGACAGAAAAACGAATTATTTAATGTTTGTTATATTAATCATAGTTAGAAGAGGTTAGCACTTAAATGTTTATGAAAAATGGTTAATTTTTATATCGAGACTAGATACCTAATAATAATAGTGATTAGTACATTCTATCTGGAATCAATAAAAATAAAAGACTGATTTGATTATTATAAATATTTTTTGTGTCATTTATTTTGTTTCATAAAATTTTCTTAAGTTCTTATTTTTCTCTCCAAAAGCATAATAAGAATACAAATTAAAGTAAAGACAAATAGTAATGCATGGCGATAGTCACTATTCCGTGTAAAGACGGCTTAAAATAGCATCACCCCTATTCTTTCCTGTGGGTACGACACTCAGAAGCGACTAACGGATAGAAGTTTTCATGTGTATTACCATTTTATTTTTCTATAGTCATTCACGTTTTATTCAAAATAGCCCTCAAAATTGTTTATGGCCATTAAAACTCTGCATACTCCGCAAGTATTTATGTATGTATGTGTATAGTTACTACAAAATTTATAAAAAGTTTTCTGAAGCCTTCGTTTTACCATATTACTACGTAGATCCAGGATTTCGGTCAAAATCCTAGGATTATGTCCGAAATCCTAGATCTACTTAGGACGATGGTCGAATGAAGTCTACGATTTTATCATAATCCGGCTTTTGTCCAAAATCCTAGGATTTCGGCCAAAATCCTAATTCTGCCATAATACTGCGACATATATATTATGTTAAAGTTAAGCATGGTGCAAAAAATTACCTCAGCCATGAATTTTTGGCAAAGAGATGAATGGGTACTCAAAATAAAACTGAACAGTCAAGATCAGGCTGGGTGAAACAGTTTGGGATTTGGACCGTTCTTATGCCGCGCGCATAAGAATTACGTTGGCAGTTTGAGTGTCTAACTGCTAGTGAGGTTGACTGTACAAAAAATAGAGTCGGACCAGTCAGACAGTTCGTCGCTCACATTACAGAAAAAAGCTACGACAGAATAATCAATCGAGCTAAGAGTTACGTACCTAACCACTCCAATTTATGCAAGATTTTGGTAAATCAACACAAAACCGCAACATCCATCACCAGAGAAGCGTAATACGATTACAATAGCATGACAACTTATGAAATAAATTAACTTCAGTTTAAAAGATACTTCCAATGAGCTCAAATTATTTTAAATAACAACCGAATGACAGCTGTCATCTTATTGTAATTTTGATCTCGTTATACTTTGTGTGTAGCCTACCTACCTATACTGTCTGTTATGTCACGTTCACACTATGCCTGTAATGTATGGGTAACTAGAATAGTAAGGGAAGTGGGCAGCACGAGCGTGAAAAAGGTTACTCGCGCTGCTACTCGTCATGCCGCTACCACTTCCCGTGCTCTAGCAAGTGTCGGCTTTCCGTGCGCGAGTCAAAGGAACGGCAGCACGAGCGCGAGTGGAATATAAAATAAATAATTAATAAATATCCTGGAAAATTCACACAGCGCCATCTAGCCACAAACTATGCAAAGCTATGGGAACTTAATAGCTGATATAATACTTTTTATTTAAGTATATAAATAGAAATCACCCAGACTGAACACAAATATCTGAAAATATCTTAACAAATATTTGTGTCATGAGGGGATCGAACGCACGACCCTCGGCGTAGCGGGCAGGGGTACTATCCGCTACGCCATCGAGACAAACAAGAATGTATTGCCATTTCACTCACTCGTACTAGAAGATTATGACGGCAGGGTATGAACACTTACCCGCGTTGATACTTCCGTGGAAGTATTTCGAGCAATATTCGCGGTATCGGCAATAGCAGAAGAAGGTGCATAGTGTGAACGTAGCTTTAAAAATTAATCGACGCCATTGCGGATATTAACGCGCTGACAAACATTTGAACTCAATTAAAATGATGGCGACCATGTGATAAATTAGGTGCTCAACCATTATAGGTTTATTTATAGCTATGACTATACTAACTACCATAGTTAGGTACATGAGATAGATACTTTTTACGTAACCAAACGCTCAAAGTGACGTGTTAGCTCTATTTATTTTACCGAAAACTGGAACAAACTACGGTAAAAAATGTTCCCTTACGAAGGCAGTTATTCAATAAATTTCTCCTAATCCATTGAGAATTGTAACTCACTTAGATAATTTATTTGAACGTTACCTACCACAACATGTTTCAAACACTATTTTGATTATTCATATTCACATTGAATGTAAATGTTTAGATATAAACGTCTTTGGTTATTCTTTTTCCCAGAGATGGTTAGTATTGGTGATGCAAAACGTGTACAGTCAAGATCAGGCTATGTTAGACAGTTTGGACTTTGGACCGTTCTTATGCTGCGCTCATAAGACTCACAAGGGCAATTTGAGTGTCTAACCGCACGTGAGCTTGACTGTTTTGAGCTCCAGGTGATGAGACTTAAGTTCTAAAGTTTCTGTACCTACTCAGTATCCAAGAAATGCATGACCACTTATTATCTTTTTTTTCAGTACGTGCAATCTAAAGACTTACATTGGCCGTTTCAGTGTCTAACCCAGCCTGATCTTAACTGTACCTACAGTGGGTATTTTATGTAACGAACGTTAAAGTTATTTGGTGTGCGAGCGACGGACTTATACAATAAGTATTTTGTTTGATACTCGTGTAAGTGACACGTCTTTTAGGAGAATGAATAAATAATCTTTTGCCGCGTAAATCCAGTGGGCAAAAATAAATTTTGTTCGGGTCAGACACGTTGGACCATCGCTTTGGACTTTGGTTTGTAGCGTTCTTGCTACACGCTTTAAGTAGGGAATGCAATCTCGATCTCGCGAGATCTCGAAATCCCCAAGATCTCGAGCAATTTTTCGAGATCGAGATCTCGGAAAAGGCGATCTCGTCTCAGAAAAATCATTCGAGATCTCGTAAAAATCCATCGAGATTTTCGAGATTTCGAGAATGAGCTTGTGTAAGGCATTGACGTGTTTACTGTTCATTGATGTGCGTCCGAGCAGTGTCAGGCGTTTGCCGGCGGCAGGACCTAGCAGTCGATACCTATTGAGCGGGTGCGTTGCGGGGGGTACAGGACGGGGGATTGACGCGACGCGACCGACCAATCCCAAGAGCTTGTTTATTGTTTACTTACTCGCATTTTCGTCACTGTGCATTTCGTGTTTTCAAGTGAAAGTTATTATTTATCTATACAATAACTAATTACATTCAGTATTATTCTATATTAGATAGTTTTCAATGTGAAATATAAATATGTCAAAGAACAATTCGAACCAAGTGTTTGTGGACGTTACTACAAGTTATTTGCCGGTTTGGAAATATTTCAAAAAGTCTGTGGATGGCTCGACTGCAAAATGCAAGTTGTGCGACGCTGTTCGTAAAAAGTACAATGTTTACCAAAATTATATGAAACAAACAAAATCTCGATCTCGATCTCGATCTCGAAATCTCGACCAATGATCCAACGAGATCTCGAGTTGGTCAATCTCGAACCCTGAGATCTCGAACGAGATCTCGAGTTGCCAATCTCGGCTCGAGATTGCATTCCCTAGCTTTAAGTAATGATATGTTGATACTAGTATATTTATTCGTCTATTCTGAATTAAATAGACTATTTCAGAGGTACAAAAACTTAGTATGACAGATATTTTATTTGTCTTGTACTTGGCCCTTGCTCAGTAAACTGAATTTGAATTTACTATTTATATTATAACTCTTTGCCACTCTTCAAAGGTGCCACTCAATCACCTCTGACAGCCTTCTTCCCGGTGAATTGACGCAAGATGCATCTATCCAATCTATGTGTATGCATCTGCATACGTCTTCAATCAGAAGTTACCGAGTCATATAAATAGTACCTATAGGCAGCAAGTTATCATCCGTACTAAAATTATAAATCTGAGAGTTTGTGTGTGTGTATGTATGTTTGTACCTCTTCACGCTCAAACGGCTTGACCGATTTGGATGAAATTTGAAACATAGGTAGAGTATAACCTGGAATAACACAAAGGCTACTTTTTACCGCGGCAAAACAACTATTACCACGAGAAAATGAGTGGCAGCGGGTGAAACCGCCGGTCGGAAATCTAGTTTATCATACAATTAATAGTGAGTATGATTAATAGTGTTTATCATGTAATTAAAGTTAACAATTGATACCAAAAGTGGCCGTTTTTAGGCACTTTTTTCCATAACTTTAATTGCAGCGAATATTTCATTGAGTTTGTAGTTTCTAATTTTACTAAAGGATAATACTAAAAACTTGGGCAACGGATATTCGGATAGATTGATAGATTGTTTGTATAAAAATAAAACTTTTTTTGTGAAGTGGACTGTCGAAGTCGTTGACGGCTACACTCGCCATATACCTATAGGCGAAGTGCTGGTGACAGGGGTTCCTTTCTGGGAATAAAAACCCTGTTTCATCTATAATATTCCAGTAAATGGCTACATACCTCTCTAACCGATACCCCGAACCGATGAAGTACAATTGTTATCAATTTGGTAGTGGTTTAGATACATACCCTATAACCAGCCTTTCCTACCCTCTATCAGAGATTCTTTGCGATGCTTACGTAGTCATAAAATAGTTGAGTTCAACGGTTATTATATGATAAATAGATAAGTAGGTATCATCTACCTACAAAGTTTTATATTTTTTCAATCTAGAACTTAGTGTAGGCATGTGTTTGCACTACCAACAGATGTGTTTTTTATTTAAGTGCGGGACACCGAGTCGTCCAACGACCCGATGAATCTTGGTGTCTAAGATGTTCAGCCTCTCTCTTCTTCTTCTTCAACCCGTTGCCACCCAATGCTGAGTGTAGGTCTGTTCCAATGTTTTCCACTGTCCCATCCAGTTCTTCCCCACAACTTTGACGATGTCGTCTGTCCATTTAGCCGGATGTCGTCCCACGTTACGTCTTCCCTCTCTAGGTCTCCACTCCAACACCTTCCTCCCCATCTGCCATCCATTCTTCGGCATATGTGACCCGCCCACTTACAACATTTAAGTATGTTAACACAATGATGTAGTAGGTTCATATTGATATTTGTATAGGACTGACTGGTTTTATCGAAATAATCCAAATGTTTAGCAAAGGTAAATCTTCATACGTTTCTTGTTATTTTTTGCTACATGACCAGAAAACTCAACATTTCCTCTTGTTTCAGTGTCTGATCACCTGTGCAGTGTTGATCCTGGCCGCCGGCGCCGGGCATCCCATAGGCTTCTCCGCAGTGGCCCTCCCCAAACTAAGCGCTGAGAACTCCTCCATGAGAATAGACGAAGAAATGGGCTCCTGGATAGGTGAGTTTTTAGGAGGAGTGATGATGAGGCCAGTAGGCCTAGTGACGACTGTGAGGAAAAGGGTTGTGACCAGGGGAACGACTGTTCCAACGGCGGAATAACTTCTATACCGCGTTTCAGGACTTGTATGTGGAGCGCATGCGCGCCGTCACAAGTTCAATACCAATAAGTACCTACTTGATCCTTCAGACTAGACTGGATACTTAAATATTGAACTCTGGGCTAAAACATTAATATAACGTTTCGTTACCCTTAATATACCTATAGGGTGTAATATTACTAGTGACCGATTCTGAAAACAGAGTACGGCCTGGTGATAAGGAAAAACGTTTCCCAAGGAACATGGTCGAAATTAGACAAAAATACTTTGAGCTTCCATAGTAACTTAAATCAGCTGATCGTCAATTTCATGTGGGAGCTTCAAATTCCATTTAATATTTCGACCTATGTTCCTTGGGGAAAAATGTTCTACCATGAGACCGATCTGAGTTTTCGGTATTGGTCACTGGTACTGGTTTGAGTTATCACCCCATATAAATGAAAAAAAATAACAGTCATGTTTGTCAGTATGAATCAAATACAAATCAACATTATGCACGAGTAACTTGATCACATCGTACACGTGACCTCGCTAATTAAAAATAATTACTTTGCACGTGTAAAAATCCGATAAATATTTGGCAATTGACAGGCTGAAAGTCTAATCCGAAAGTAAGGGTATTCAGTATTCATTGCACCCCATGTTCCTTAACAAAATTAGTACGCAGTAGTATTATATTATCTGTGACAATATACACAAAGTATAAAATTGAATAATAATAATCAGTCTCAAAATGGACCCGGATTGGGCATGACAATATAAAATAAGGTATCTTACTACTAACAAACTATGACGCTATGACGGTCGATGTGGCGCAGTGGTAGTGCGACTGCCTGCGACGCAAAGGTTCCGGGTTCGATTTTCGGTGGGACACTCTCAAAAATTGATATTTATCACTTTGTGAATTTGTTCCCGGTCTGGTTAAGACATTGCAGGGTGAACCACCTGATTGTCCGAAAAGAAATGGTTCCGTGCTTCGGAGGGCACGTTAATCGGTCGGCCCCGGTTGCTGTCTATGATTACATAGACGGCGGTCGTTACACCAACCATGTCAGAGGCCTACTACTAGTAGTAGAGTAGGCGGTTGAAAAAACTCTGACACCATGGTTCATCGGATCTTTGGACGACTAGGTGTCCCACAGGAGAAGAGAGAGACTAACAAACTATCATCAAATATAAAATTCAGCTTAATAAAATAAATAATTTTAATTAACAAAACTAAGAAAGACGCCTCCTCGTTTGGGGTGACAGAGCTGGTTGCTCGTATTTTACCTTCTAATGGTAGCGAGCTCTGTATACCTTATGCGTCGGAGGCGTTAGTGGCTTGGTCAGCACTTTGCCCAAGCAGCGACCGCCCGGAAGACCCTACTCGGCAAAGGCAATGGGATGACATTTTGTGCAAGAGGCTTCTCTATGGACTGATTGGGGAGGCTGTAGGTGCGAACGAAGCGCGACTGCGCGCGGCCTCGCAGCCAGAATCGGGAGCGTGGCTCCAGGCCCTACCTTCACCGCACATAGGCACCTTGTTGGACAATGACTCGCTTAGAGTGGCGGCGGCATTGAGGCTGGGTTGCGCCGTCTGCGAACCACACGTATGCGTCTGTGGGAGCTTGGTGGATTCTACCGGCCACCACGGCCTGGCCTGTGTCCGCAGTGCGGGGAGAATTTCGCGCCATCATGCTCTCAATGAGATCATTCGCAGAGCCATAGTGTCTACAGGGGTGCCATGTGTTTTGGAGCCGCCTGGACTCTGTCGTACTGACGGTAAACGTCCGGACGGATTGACGTTGATCCCGTGGCAGAAAGGCAGGTGCCTCTTATGGGATGCCACGTGCGTAAGCACCTTTGCAATTTCACACATAAGAGGCACACAAAAATCTGCTAGTTCTGCCGCTGAAACGGCTGCCGGTTTGAAGCATACTAAATATGCTAATTTCGAATCGGCATATGACTTCCTGCCGTTTGCCGTCGAGACGTCTGGCACGTGGGGCTCGGAGGCTAAGGCTTTTGTCCGTGAAGTATCCCAACGGTTGAGGCGAAGTGGTGGCGACCCGCGGGCTGGCAGTTTTCTGGCACAACATATAGCTCTCGCCATCCAGCGCGGAAATGCCGCAAGCATTTTGGGCACTTTCGGAAGGGACGCGTTGCAGGGAGGTCTGTTTGACTGAGAGAGGGTTGTTGTGACAATTGACATGTAAATTTAGTTTTAGTTAGTTTCTAGTTTTAATTTGACATGTGATTTTATGTAAATATTATCACTTATATTTTAATAAAAATTGATGATGTAATCATGTTATATACTTATTATTTAGAATACATTTCTTTATTCGTACAATTATATTTAATTTAGAAAGACTTATCACTAGGTTATACCATTCATAATTTATTGTTTTTTTCGCCTAAGTAGGTATTCTGTCGTGTAACAAAGTTCTAGCATCGGTGCCGAGAGCATTTGAGTTCTCGCCTCGTAAATAGACTGTAGTTTTAATAAAAATTACTTCAGTTGATCGGTCCTCATTCACAAGCATATTTAATAACTTCCCTACAGTATCAGTATAACAGAATTGGTACCTGTGTTTGTTTCTGTCTGTCTTCTATTTTATAATACGATCCCATAGGTAACTATATCCTATATACATATATTTACGCTTAGATATCCACACGCTAAGACTAAGCGTGACTTTGCTCTTTTTTTTTTGACTCGTTGCCAAACACCTTGTTCATCTATTCCATTCATAACGCAGACACACACCTTGAAAGCTGAAATGTTATAGAGCTCTTTAATCGTCACCGATACTATCGGGTAACCGATAAAGCTACATAGGTATCCGTAATCGTTACCGGAACCGATGCGATATAAAAGTTTCCATTAATTTCATATAGAGGCGAAACCTCACTGATTGGCCCAGGTTTACACAAGCGCCGCGAACCTTTTCAATGTTTTTTTTCTGTTGATAAGCCAAAACTAGTCAACAATTTTACATTTATGAAAACATTGTGTGATAAACTATAAGAAAATTGTCGTGTTTATTTTTATTTTATTTTATTCGGTAAATACAATGGTTTAGGTAATATCCGTAACCAAAATTATCCCAAATATTGTTATATCCGTGTCCTAATCCGATATTACAATATTTCCTTAATTCGTATCCAATCCGTAAACGAAATTTCAAATCCCTTTAACATACTCGTATATCGAATCGAATTGTACTTCAAAGCACATTCTAGCATATTTTACTAAATTAAAAAGATCAAAAACAAACGATAAGGGCCAATTTAAGTCTAGAAATAGATTTATGTGATCAATTGCATGGATATAGGTAAATTGAGTCAAAGAAACATAGTAGGTTTACTCACCACGATTTCACAATATAATTTAATAGACAGACAACATATTTTCATAATTAAACCTAGTTTACGAACAGTTTCAGAGTCCAATTCGCTCTACATTATTATTATCATAAAAGCTATGTAGCAACGATAAACAACAACTTACCTATCAAATCTGGTTATTTCGACTGTGACTCAAGTAAGTTCAAGGTTTATCAAAACAAGGTAAAATAATGCAATGTCTAGTTCCATACGCAAAACATGAATACTTACGAGTTATTAATATAACCTGTCATTTTTTACTTCAATGCGCATGGTAACAATGCCATTTTTTCTCAGGTTTGGTTTGGTACTCATTAGTGTTTTTGCCATCATAAGGTAGGTAGTTTGTTTCTTAAGGATGAGATTTATTATTCTGTCTACCTATATACAGGGTGAAAAATAATACGGTACATTCCCTGGAGGATTCACTCCATATTCTTCCATAGAACTATGGGTCGGAAAACATTATTATTAATAGCCTGAGAGATCCCACTGATAGGCAAAGGCCTCCCCTGCGGTCTTCCATTTCTTGCGATCCAGTGCCAAGTTCGTCCACTCTTTTGAGTATTTATCAAAATCGTCGCGCCATCGTTTTCGGGGCCTACCTCTACGCCGAGACCCGTGTTGATTTCGTGAATCACTTCAAACTTACGTGTTGAAACTGGCCTCCCCTCTTACCCCCCCTTCAGGGAATGTATCGAAATACCTTTCACGTTCTACAGCACATGTTATTCAATAAATACGCAAATGAAGAGCGATTTAAATAGTTTAAACAAAACTTTACAAACTATGGTATGTCACAGGTTTTGTTAAGATAACTTTTCGCAATAATATTTTGTGAGAATCTCTCTAGTTCACGTTAAACTAAATAAGGTTGTGCTTGGGAAACCTTTGTTCACAAGAAGTAGGTACCAGGTAGAAATCGTATTATTTTTCTTCGTGTTACTTAGAAAACATACATACTCAAAATAAATACATATATAACTAAGTACTCCTTCATTGCCTGCCCGTATGAAGCAACCAAGTACATGTAAAATTAATCCTCTATTGTTAAAGTGTAAGTAACTATATGATAGAAAGGGGCATTTAAGTGGTAACCCGAGACAGTCAATTATTTTGTGTTCGTAGAGTCAGTGTCTTGGACCAACAAACCACGTCAATGTGGATACCACACTTGTGTCTACAAGATTGTATTATAATATAATATGTATTTATCTTACATACAGGGAGTTACAAAAAGGGTATAACAAGCCGAAAGAAAGTCAAGCAAGGTACTCATGAAGCTGCACAAGTTTCCCCCTAAAACAAAATATTATCTATTATTCATTAATATTATCTATTATTTATTAATATTATCGAAATATTAAAAAAAATATTTTGACCTCATATATAAAATTGACAATAAACTGGTTGATTTAATACGGGGAGCCCATTTTTTCATATTTCGACCTTTTACATTTCAAGGAGAAAGTTGTTCAGTTTTTTCATATTTCGACCTTTTACATTTCAAGGAGAAAGTTGTTCAGTTTTTTCATATTTCGACCTTTTACATTTCAAGGAGAAAGTTGTTCAGTTTTTTCATATTTCGACCTTTTACATTTCAAGGAGAAAGTTGTTCAGTTTATTCATATTTCGACCTTTTACATTTCAAGGAGAAAGTTGTTCAGTTTTTTCATATTTCGACCTTTTACATTTCAAGGAGAATGTTGTTCAGTTTTTTCATATTTCGACATTTTACATTTCAAGGAGAATGTTGTTCTGTTTTTTCATATTTCGACCTTTTACATTTCAAGGAGAAAGTTGTTCAGTTTCATGAGTAACTAGACCTTTCTTATTACTCCTACGCTAGTAAGTTTTCCTAATGACCCTAAAATGTTTGTCAGACGTGTCGTAAATGTCCGTTCTTTGCAGCCTTTTACGCTCTGCCTACCCCGAAAGGGATTATACATACATACATACACACATACCACGCCTTTAATTCCTTGCGGGGTAGGCAGAGCATAAACAGTCGCAAAAACCGACATTTACGCCACGTCTGACATATATTTGACGGTCATTCGGATAAATCGCCATAGTGACAGGTTGTCAGCCCATTCCCGAATTGAAATTTAAATTCTTTATTCAATGTAGAACAGTATTATCATTTATTGACGTCATGACCCGTCATTGTAAAAAAAAATTAATTAGTATTAACAATTTTGTAATGTGCTCATAGAAAACCGGCTCGGGCGGGATAAAAAAAATAAACGATAAAGGCACTGCCACGGGGCTGGCCAGGTTAATCACACGGCATGTAACTTTACGCCACCACCACGTTTCAGATTGAAGTCATATAAAATTGCAGTACACTCCCTCGAGTTCCTAAGTCGCCTCTTACGACTCCCGCGCGAAAGAAATGAAAATGAAATAACTTTATTCAATGTAGGATAGCATTATCACTTATTGACGTCATGATCGGTCATTGTAAAAAAAAGAAATTTGCAAAACGCAATTTTCTTCTTTTTATAACAATTTTGTATTGTCCTAATAGAAAACCGGCTCGGGTGATGCTATTCTAAGCCGGCATCACACGGCATTATAGGCGTGATATGTGTGTGTTTAATATTTTCTTGAGTTTGCACAACAATTACTCATCACAATAAAACAATTTTAAACGGATATTTTGGATTTTACGTGTGTTTTTTGTGTGTTTGTTTTAATTCGATGCCTATTTTGTTTCTTAGCCAGCATACATTCAGCAGCGACCCCGCTGGGCTCGATGATGTCTGGTCCGATCATGGAGGCGATAGGGCGGCGGCGCACGCTGCAGGCCTCCACGGTGCCGCTGGTGCTGGGCTGGATCCTCATAGGAACCGCCTCGCATCACGCGCTCCTACTGCTGGGCAGGGTCGTCTGCGGGTTTGCTGTCGGCATCATGGCTGCTCCTTCACAGGTTTATAGTTTACTAGATTTCCACCCAGCGGTTTCATTCACCCGCTGCTACTCATTTTCCCGTGGTAATAGTTGTTTTCCCGCGGTAAAAAGTGGCCTATGTGTTATTCCGGGTTACACTCTACCTGTTTTTTCAAATTTCATCTTAATCTGTCAAGCCGTTTGAGCGTGAATAGATAACAAACATACATACACACACCAACTCTCAGATAGGTATATAATATTAGTACGGATTCACACATCAATTGTTAAATACGGTATATCTACCTACATTATTACACACATACAGGTGTAAAAATATTAGCTGCAAATATTGTAAGGGGTGAACCAGCTCAGGAAACTTAACAACTTTCCCAAAGGAATGTAGATGGAAATAATGGAAAAAAATAGGACGTCCCATTCGGTCCCATACAAATTGACCCGGTCGGCTCGAACATTTTGTATAGGCGCGCGCCCAGGCAGCTGTCCAATTTTTTTTTCATATATCAACCTATGTTCCTTAGGGATGGGCTTGTTCAATCCTTGAAATATTTGCAGTATTTTTTTTTTACTTTATAAGTAGATATATCATGCTCCTAATCCCTTGCGGGGTAGGCAGAGCCTAAATGGCCGTAAAAAACGGATACCACGCCACTTCTGACAAATATTAGCGGGTCATTAAGCAAATTGTGTATCGTAAAGTGACAGGTTGTCAGCCCCTCGCCTAAAATAGCAATATACATGTAACCCTCGAGTCCCCCAGTCGCCTCTTACAACACCCACGGAAAAGAAATAGGGTGATGGCATTCCAAGCCGACATCACATGACATTACTCTGGAGTACCTAATTAGAAATTTTGGCGCCCTTGTGCTAATCAGATTGACCACTTCATGTCCGTTCTCACAATTTAATCATAAAGTTATTAGTAATAGAACCGTGGTACGCCAATTGGCCTCAATTCGGGACATAAATTCTCATAACTTACCTTAAATTTGTGCTGTCACTTTCCATTAAGTAGGTTTAGAAAAGGATAGAAGATATTTTAGTGCCGTGTGATGCCGGCTTAGAATTTGCCGTGTGATGCCGGCTCAGAATAGCAGCACCCCATTTCTTGCCCGTGGGGGTCGTAAGAAGCGTCTAAGGAACTAGAGGGTGTGTATTGCAATTTTAGGCGATGGGCTGACAACCTGTCACTATGGCGATACACAATTTTCCGGATGACCCTCAAATGTTCGTCAGACGTGGCGTAAATGTCCGTTCTATGCAGCCGTTTACGCTCTGCCTACCCCGCAAGGGATTAAAGGCGTGATATGTGTATGTATGTATATTTTAGTCATGTCCTGTCTTAAAATTTGACGAAAATTCGTGTTATCTATAAAAGTAAGGCGACGATGAAAACAATGGCGAAACCTATTGAAAGTTTTAAACATGACAGGACTAAGATAATTATTTTCTACTTTTTTCTAATCCTATTTGACTGAAAGTGACAGCACCAATTAAAGTAAAAAGTAAGTAAGTAAAAACACTTTATTGCACAAAGTAACAAATAAAAATATCAGGAAAATGCATAGCTAGCATGCGCAAAGGCGGGCTTATCGCTACAAGCGATCTCTTCCAGACAAAGGTAAGAATTTATATCCCGAATCGAGGGCAAACATTTTTCAATAATACGTAAAAATATGACGCAATAGTTAACTTCTTATATAAATAAATACCGCGTAATTCTTGTCGTTGTTATCTATCAGTTGAGTGTTACGTTTACGTCCAATTTAATCTTTACAGACTTACGCAAATCATCGAAATAAGTATACTTTTGATTGGATTGTAGATACGCCAAATGGTCAAGTTCGCATCTTTTTTGTGCGAATCTTCAATTTTCAAAGATTTAGTTTAGGTATGGCGTATGATGCTGGATATGCCGTTCTTCTTGTTTCGTGTCGATGCATTGATCTACAACAACCCTAGATTACGCGCGTACGCTCAAAAGGTGGGCCGGTAAAGTAGTGCACAATTTGCAAGCGAGCACTTCTTTCCCACAGTGCGTGGCTGGCCGCGAAACTGTTAACATGACCAAGTACGGGCTAACAAATAAGGCTGAGTTCAATAGATTATGGTGAGGTTCGTTGTGATATTTTGAATCAGGCGGACACAATGAATCTATAAATCGCTATGTATGACTGTATAGTTCAGTAGGTGAAAAAATCTTAGCGTAATTTTGTATGAGGCGCTAAATCTAGGGTTGTTGTAGATCAATGTGTCGATGACTCAAATATATTTCGACCAGAAATAAGCCACGGCTACGGCGCAGTCGGTAGCGTCATACAAGTCGGACAAGGTGCAGGTATTAGGGCACTGACTGCAAGACATCAAGTGTGGCGTAAGGCACCACTTCTTTCCCGCGGGAGTAGTATAAGACGACTAAGGGATTCAAGGGTCCCATGTGTAGGTATTACAATTTTAGGCGACAGGCTGATAACATGTCTAAAGTCATACTGGTCATACACGATTTTTCTGAAACGGCCCTCAAATGTTTGTCAGACGTGGCAATTGCGCCCGTATTTTTAAGTCCGTTAACGCTCTGCCTACCCTGAAAGGGATAAAGGCGTGATATGTGTACATAGTTTAGGTATGATGCGGCATTTTGAAAACAAGTTTTTTTTTTCAGGTGTACATAGGGGAGATCTCAGAGCCAAGACTGCGCGGGCTGCTCATAGGCACGCCGTTCGTTGCGTACTCAGTCGGTGTGTTGTACGTGTATGCCCTGGGCGGGGTGCTGCCCTGGCGGTCCGTGGCGTACTTCTGCATCGTGCTGCCGGTGCTGGCGGTGACAGCGCTCTGCTTCGCGCCGGAGAGCCCCACGTGGCTGGCCAGGCGAGGAAGATTCCACGAAGCCATGGCGGCCATGTCGCGCCTGCGTGGCGACCCTGACACTGTAAGTGATTCTCCGCACTACTGCGCTTCTTTTTTAGCATCATAATACATAAAACTACCGGCCTGCCCATCAGCTTCACCCGCTGATAACCGTTTTCCCGCGTGATTAAGACATTTTAATATAGCCTATGTTCATCAGGAATAATGTAGGATTCTAATGGTAAACGATTTTTAAATTTTACGGTTGTACCGTGGTTGCCAGTGGTGTGTAGTGATGGTGTTGGTGTAGGAGTAGCTCCAAAGGGTTGTAGAAAACAAACACTACATTATAATTAACACTGTTGTATATTGGTCAACGTACGGGAGCGAACAGCCACGAGCATGTGTCGCAAAACGTATAAAACGGAAAGTGCTGACATAATAGTTTACCTTATACTAATACTCCACTTCACACTAAAAAATACGGTCCAGTAGTTTCGGAGCCTATTCAATTGAAAGAATCAAATCGTTCCTCTTTATGATACTAGTGTACCTAGATGTAGATAAAATGCACCGTTTATCCCCATTTGGGTGTCGATAATTAGCTAAAGATTTTCCCACCAGATTGGTAGTAGTAGATAGGTATTGCATGAAATTATCATACCAACATGGATTATAAGTTTAACCTTGATAATGTGCAAAAAACAGCATATCAATTGAATTATAATGCAGACGAATTTGGCAATGCTGATAAGCGGTTTGTTTTATTTAGCAAATGTTCATGCAACCAATAAGCAACGGTTTTTTTTATTTGTCAGTAGTAGTGCGACTGCCTGCGACGCATAAAGGTTCCGGGTTCGAATCTTGGTGGGCACTTACAAAGTTGATATTTATCGTTTTATGATTTTTGTCCCAGTTTGATCAGGACATTACAGGCTGAACCACCTGATTATCCGAAAAGATGGTCCCATGCTTCGGAGGGCACGTTAAGCCTTCGGTCCCGGTTGCTGTCTATGATTACTAGACGGCGGTCGTTACACAACCATGTCGGAGGCCTACTACTAGTAGTAGGTGGTTGAAAAACTCTGACACAAGGGTTCATCGGGTCATTGGACGACTCGGACCCACACGAAAAAGTAGAAGCAAGTACGTTCATTATATGTATTGTCAGCAGCACATCAACCTACCCAAATTCAAGGGATCAGCCATTACTACATTTTCTTGAAAATTATATGAGAAACCAGTTTAAGCTGATCCCTTGAAAATAAGTAGGTTGACGTGATGCTGATAGTATCTACTGCCCTGAATATGAACTTGACCTTGAAACTCTTCAATTATTTACGGTCTGAGCACATGAAACACAATATGATATCATTTGACCTCAGTGTAATTTTAGTTGATGGGGTGTCTAAACTTAGACGCACTTCGCGCGTAAAATCAATATTTTTAAGTGAAGTCACCTACGAAATAGATACATTTTTGAATAATTTCAAAGTATTCTACATCCTGACGATAAACATAAGAGTGAAATTTTACTAGTGACCGATAGCGAAAACTGAAGACGGCCTGGTGAAGGAACAACTTTCGAAGGAAAGCGTATGTCGAAATATATAAAAGAAATTGGACATCCCATACAAAATTGCCGCTCAGCTGATTTAGGTTACTAGGGAAGCTCAAAATATTTCTGATTTATTTCGACCAATATTTCTCGGGGAAAGTTGTTCCGTAACCAGCCCAACTTACCTAAGATTTCGGTATCGGCCGCTTGTAAAAATTCACTTTATTATATGACGCAAAATGTAGATGAAGTCGAAATGCCTATTACCCATATTATGGTTCGATTCCTAGCCAATCAATACCCAGACGCAGAACATTCTACTGGGACCTATAATGGAATGTCTAGAACTGTGGAACGCATATGCAGCGCACAAAGACGCTACACGCTTAGGTATCAGTTAATTCATTGAAGTGCTTTATTTGATTCCCCCAATCTTAATAAACAACGAGGACTTGACGAGCTCAATGAGCCGAATGCTACAAAGCACAAGGAAAAACATTTGATGATTCTAGAACCAAAACTAATTCAAATTAATCACAGTGTTATTCAAAGAGGACCTTAAGTGGGCCTTCTTGTGTTGTGTTTTACAAATCATCTAGCTCAATGTTACTGTGTGTTTTTGCTGTCACGCAGTTTAATCATCACGAATAAATGATGATTGATATGAATTATCATGATGGGAGGATAACGAATACCTATGAGTTTGAGGCGGAAATGTGACTCCAACCCAACTTAAAATGTTACCTCTAATTATAGGCAGTACTCCTATTTATACTTTTGATGCTTCCCAATGAACTGAACTAGGTCTACTAATAATTCGCAGCTTATTTCACGTTCACACTATGCCATAATGGGCGGGGGGATATAGTAAGGGAAGTGGGCAGTTACTCGCGCTGCTTCTCGTCATGCCGCTGCCACTTCCCGTGCTCCCGCCATGGTTGGCTTTCCGTACGGGAGTGAAAGGAACGGTAGCACGAGCGCGAGTGGAAGGTGTTGCTATCTCGCTCACTCGTATCGCTGTGAGAAGAGTACGACGACAGTGTGTGAACACTCGCGTTGATACTCCGCGGAAGTATTTCAGACAATATTCGCGGCAGCGGCAGGAGCAAGAGCAGAAGCATAGTGTGAACGTAGCATTAGGCTTCCAACGTCGCATTTTGCAGATTTTTCTAACAATATTAAAGGTTTCTCAATGAGGTTTCTCGATCAAAAATTCCAACTAATTATTTGTTTTGTTTTGTCTACCAGGCGCAACGCGAGCTCCACGAATTAATCAACGCACGTGAGAAAGAGAAGGCACGAGGCGAGACAAAGACGCCATTCTTCGCGACGATCTTCGCGCGGCCGGTGCTGAAGCCGCTACTGCTCATCAATGCCTTCAACATGCTGCAGATAGTCTCCGGCAGCTACGTCGTCATATTCTACGCGATCAACATTGTTCAAAACACTGGCGGATCGATGGACCCTCAAGTAAGAGAAGAATCAGTGTTGCGTTGGCGCATGTACACCGTAATGTACCTAGGAAATGCCTCGGATTTTCAGACAAACCTTACACAAGAGTACGGAGTTTCGTTTCGTTATGTGTGTGAATTGTCAGGTTACTCGCGCTGTTACTCGTCATGCTGCTGCCACTTCCCGTGCTCCCATATATTTTGATTTTCCAGTAGTGGACTGCAATAGGCTGTTACATGTTTGTATGTATGTCTTTGGTTTGTATGAAAATCCGAGGCTATCACTTTGCATTACGGTCACGTGCGTGACCCATTAGACGTTACGATCTAATAAGATCATCAACGACCTTCTTAGAGTATGTGTGGAAAGAAAGTAGGCGTAGGCAAAAAAGGTTGCTATGACATTCATTTCTCAAACTGAGGTACAGAGGCGCCTTCTTTATCTGCACAGAATCTATCTCTGCCTGCACTCGAACTCGACTTGGTAGCACTCAACACGATAATATTGTTCGAAATCTCAACAATGTAGTCAACACATATACTTGTGATAAAGCAAAATCTAATCAGGAAGTGCAAAAATTACATACGTTTTAAACGTTAAAATAAAAACTGATAGATCATCGATCAAATTCAGATTGACATAATCGAACATTCCTGGAACCTAAGGTCAAGCAGATGTTCTGATATTTATCTAATCTTCAAGAGTGTCTAGTCAGAAAGATATTATTAATCTAAACTATAGATTATTATCCTTATAGATTCTATAGTCACCAGATAGAGAATGCAATATAATCAGAAGAGAGAGATCATTAATCAACAACATTCTCTATTATCTTGTAAACGTGATCGAAAACGGCTCAATTCGAAAAATCAATTCTCTTAACTTACCTTTAATTAGCGCTGTCACTTTCTGTCAAATAAGTTAATAAAAGGATAGGAGATATTTTATAATGCAAAGGCCTTCAATTCAATTCAAGTCAATTTAGTCGCCATTATTTTATCGTCGCCTTATTTTGACAGATAACGCGTATTTTGCATCAAAGTATACGACATGTTAGGACTTACATATCTATCCTTTTGTAAACCTATTTCACGTGACGTGACAGCACTAATTTATTTTTATCTCGAATTGAGGCCATCATGGAACTTGATCAATATAATTGCTTATTTTTTTAAGGCAATATGTATTATGTATTTAGAAAAATATATTTAATGCAACATCCTTACCATACAAATTTGCAGCCATCGTGGTACGCGTATCGTGTTACCGTCACATAAAGTGAACAAAATTGTATGTAAAGTTGGGTACTACGTCGATGAATTCAATTTACTATTTGAATATTGTCAGTTTTATTAAATCTGACTTTTTTCTTTTTTAGGTGGTAGCGAACGCGAGCGCCCTGACCCGGTTCCTCGTTACTATAGTGGCGTGTATCCTGCTGCTGAAGATCACGCGGCGGACCCTCGTCATGATCTCCGGAGTTGGCACCGCTGTTGCCACTCTAGCGCTGTGCTTCATTATGGTACAAGGAATAGACGAAGACGGCCTGTCCAGACCCATCCTCATCTTAATGTACGTCGCCTTTAATACGCTCGGCTTCTTCTTACTCCCGGGCCTTATGATAGGCGAGCTTCTCCCGACGAAAGTCAGGGGGCTCTGCGGCGGATATATTTTCTGCATTTTTAATGCGGTTTTATTCGGGTTTACAAAGCTTTATAATGTGATGGAGAACGGCATGGGAATGGCCGGTATGTACGGGCTTTTCGGTGCCTCCGCTACGCTCGCCACGATCGTCCTGTACTTACTACTTCCCGAGACTAAAGACAAGTCACTGTTACAAATAGAACAATACTACCAGAAGCCGAATATCTTGTGGATATCGCGTAGGAAGTCGACCAACGGACAGTCTGTGTGAAAATAAAGTGAAGCTATAATAAGTAGTTTGAATGCGTACTTAACTAGGTCTGATATGTCTGTTATACCGAATAATATGGTACCTTATAGTGTAACTGCGCCGCATTTTCTAACATGTACAAAAGACATAAAAGTGAGAAGTTGCGCTCTTTGGAGTGCCGGAGGTGTAGGAGAAACAAATAGCAAGATTCGAATATAATTATTAATGTAATTTGCATTTTCCCTGTATAATTATAACCTCCAACAAAAATCAAATAATGTATTGAAAGTTTTTTAATTTGTTTACATTTTATCCAGTATGTCTTTACACTACAGATTTTTGAAATGAAAATTTATAGGTACTATCAGCAGCACTAAAAAACCAGTAGTAAAAGTAGTAAAACTTAAATATACGGATCCTTGAAATGGGCAACTCAAAATGCTTCTGATAGTACATATATAATTAGTACCGTGTGTGTGTTAGAAGTTGTAAAAGAATTGATGAAAATGTTTCAAGGGATGAACCAGACCATGAAATTGAATAACTCTCCCTAAGAAGGATAAGTATAAAAACACAAAATAAATATAACTTAGCTTACAAAATGAGTATGGAGATCTGAGATATTTTGTTTTGTATGATGGTATGATTGTATGACCATTATGTAGGACCAATATCTTAAATCACTTGAAGGAAGTTGTTTAAGTGGGCTGGTTAATCCGATATTTTCAGTAGTTTTTTACGCCTATATACTGACAATATACAATTTGGCGTCCATAGTATTATTCATGTTACTCTTTGTAAGTATTTATACAAGAAAAAATGCCTTTTGATGCCTACTAGGAACGCTTATTTAATATGACTATATGCCGATGTATATTGCCTCTGGAGCAATGGGAGATTTTTTTATCTGTGATGTTATTATGACCATATTGTACATAATAGGAATTTCTCAAATTATGTACCTACCTACTTTTATAATAGTTAGTCTATTTTTAATCACAAATAAGAAGACACAATGTGATATCTAAATAAATTACTGAATAATATTGAACTGCTTTTTCGTATTTCCTGAGAGCAAGAAAGAAGATATTACGGGCAAATAAAAATAAAAATACCTTGTTAAAGTTAATATACTTATATTTTCAATAATACACTCTGTGGACCAGCCAAGCCTCAGCCAAAAAACATTTGAAGATACAATTCTCAATCATCCATAAATAAATGTCAATTCCTTTAATCACCGCGCCCCACGTAATTCAAAATACACTCAGCGCCAACGCTGTGTCAAGCGGGCAGCACGCGCGAATTAGATTCGGCAAAATACAAGAGCAGCCCGCGCACCGGGTCCGCCAAAACGCGGCGCGGGCGCGATTAGTCCGAACACGACGACACCTCGCCATATTACAGCTACTTACGCAAGATGCGCCTTCTAAATTCGGACGGATCAATGTCGAGACAGACCGCCCGCGCATGCAGCCCGCTTCACGGAGCGTTGGGCCTTATAGAGTGATTTATGCTAGAGCGCTCTGTTATTTTGTCTGTTTTCATTTACTGAACAATTTAAAAACAGAAAAGGGCGCAAAATTCTGTTCTATCCAGGGGCGCCAGGTAAGTACCTCTATGACCATGACCTCTATTCGTGGTCGAGGTCACGAGGCGTCGGGGAGCCGCTGGTAGAGGTGCGGCCTGGAAGCGCAGCCCGGGCACACGTGCAACGTCGTGCACACCACGCCCTCGCACTCCCAACAGTAGTGTTCCCGGCAACGCGTGCAGCGGTATATCTGAGTATCATAAAGTACTCTGTTAAACAGACATGACGTATGGTGCCGGCTTGAATAGCATCACACTATTTCTACCTGTAGGTGTCGTAAAAGGCGACTAAAGAATAAATCCGGGGAACGTACGGCGGAGTTCTCTGTGAACATATATGTATACCACCTTGAACTGAGCTCGCTAATCCGCCTGCCAAGCGTGGTGAGTATGGCAAATACCACGCTATAGGGGAAAACCATGTCCAATAGTGGACTGTTGTGGCTGTTGTAGTTGTAGTTAGACCATTAGGGTCGGATTATAGTGAGCGGCCAGGACGTTTGTCGCGAAATTACTAGAACTTTTTGCTACGAATTAATTATTTATTTTTATTTATTGAACTTTATGCACAAAACAGTGTACATGAGCGGACTTAATGCGAGTGGCATTATCTACTGGTCTACCTAAGGGCATGTGAAAAGTACAGGCAGGTGCAAAAAATATATAAAAATACTTAGTAAGTAATGCAATAACTTCGAAATATACCTCTATATAATATAGCTAATTTAATACAATGATATTTTATTAATACCTATATATAAGTTATTCTGCATAGCATACACTCATTCATATAATTTAATCAATTCATTCATATAATTCGTTGCGCACAAGTATTTGTAATCTCGCGAAAGATGTCCTGGCCGCTTATATAATCCGGCCCTTAGCTGTCTGGCATTTAGTAAGATATCTTAATAATAAATAAATATCCTGGACATTTCACAGAACGCCATCTAAACCCACACTAAGCATAGCTTGTCCTATGGGTACTAAATAGCTGAAATTATTACTTACATACTTTTTTTTGTAAATAATTTAATTACATATTATTATACATAGAAAACACCCAGACAAAACACAAATTTCTGAAAATGTTAGTTTCTTTATTCTTGTGAGGTTCGAACCCACGACCCTCGGCTTAGAAGGCAGGTAGTATCCGCTACGCCATCGGGCCAGTCAAAGTCTTCTACATTGTGTGCCGAGGACTGCAAACCCAAATGCCCCTACATGGTGAGCCGGGCTGCCGGGTTGCCGGGTTGCACTACAAAATCCAACTCAAGAGTCCAAATCAACTTATAAGAGGCATGGGGGCATATTTTAAGAACACACAAAAACCACAATAATTAATTTCCATAGACAAATGTCCATTACTTTTAATCTATGGATTGTTGCGTTGCGTAGCCTAATCTCGTTTCAGAAATATCGAAAGTCCTTATAAACGCACTAAACTAAGGTTGCCTGGAAGATAATGCTACTTTAACATTAAAGCCGCCTTATTGTACTGTGTTTTGTCTTCTTTTTTCAATGTTGTGTTTGTGTGCATATTATTAAACTAACCTGTTTATCTGTATCCGTGAAAGACCTCAAGCAACCGAAGCAATACTGCGCTTGGCCTTCGTTCGTTAATTCCTCGTACGCCTCAACGGGAAACAAGTGGTGATAGGATCTGCAGTCAACAAACATCTATTATTTATCAGATGCATAAAAATAGGATAACATTTTATTAGAGTCCGATAGCAAAAACTAAAGACGAACTTGGTCGTTTTTTAATTTGAAAAATAAAGAATTTTAATTGAAGGCCCCTAGTCCCCTACACATAAAAACCGCAAAAGACTTTATTTAGATGAAGACTCAATGATTATAAACGACTAGTGACCCGCCCAGGTTTTACCCGCTGCTACCCGTTTTCCTGAAGGGATAAAGCTTTTTGCGTTAAAAGGTACCGAAAAACTATCCTCTTGGATCACTCCATCAATTTGTTAGAGTGATCCAAGAGGATAGTTTTTCGGTTTCGTTCAAACAAACCGTTTCAAAATCCGTTGCGTAGTTTTTAAGATCTAAGCATACAAAGGGACACGGAAAGCGACTTTATTTTATAGGATGTCCACGCTATGCACCTGCTCCTGCTCCTGCCGCTGTCGCGAATATTGCTCGAAATACGTCCGCGGAAGTATCAACGCGAGTGAGTGTTCACAAACTGCCGTCATACTCTTCTCGCGCCAATATGAGTGAGCAAGATAGCAATACATTCCACACGCGTTCGTGGTGCCGTTCCTTCGACTCGCGCACGAAAAGCCAACACTCGCGGGAGCACGGGAAGTGGCAGCGGCATGACGAGTAGCAGCGCGAGTAATCTGTTTACATGCTCGCGCTACCCATTTCATTACTATTTCCCTGCCTTTATTGGCAATTATACTATGTAGTGGATAAAGAATACGAGCCTCGCTAGATGTGGTGCTGAGGCTAGCGTGAGTCCGCAGGTGCGGCATTGCGCCGGCAGCGAGCAGTACTTGCTGCGGCATTGCGGGCAGAAGTGTCCGTCGCCGCAAATGCCCTCGCCTTCCTCCAGATGGCTGAAACAACGAAATTGTATAAATTACATAAATAAATCAATAATAAATATCCAGGCACTTCACACAGCGTTACTAGCCACAAACTAAGCATAGCTTGTACTATGGGAACTAAATAGCTGATATATACCTTTTTTTGTAAATCACAAAATACATATTATACATAGAAAACAACCAGACTAAAAAAATCTAAATATGAACTTACCAATATTTGTGTCTTGTGGGGATCGAACCCAAGATCAACGTAGCAGGCAGGAGTACTATCCGCTACGCCATAGGGCCGGTCGAAACATTATACTATAAGTACATCGTTTTAATTATTACACAATCGAAATCACCCCACTGCATTTAGATTACGCGCGTACGCTCAAAAGGTGGGCCGGTAAAGTAGTGCACAATTTGCAAGCGAGCACTCCTTTTTTACAGTGCGTGGCTGGCCGCGAAACTGTTAACATGACCAAGTACGGGCTAACAAATAAGGCTGAATTCAATAGATTATGGTGAGGTTCGTTGTGATATTTTGAATCAGGCGGACGCAATGAATCTATAAATCGCTATGTATGACTGTATAGTTCAGTAGGTGACAAAATCTTAGCGTAATTTTGTATTAGGCGCTAAATCTAGGGTTGTTGTAGATCAATGCCCCACTGTACCCAACCACACAAAATTAGGCTACCACTAAGATACAACGCCTACTCTGACACCTACCAAATGAATCCTAATTATAATAATCCTAATGTCCGAAACCTCATACATTTAAAAAAATATAAATATGAAATGTATGTGTGTGATTTTTGACATAAGGATGCGATGCGATGTCGCATCGCATTTATGTGTGGGCTAAGACAGAAAGAAATAAGAATGGAGTATGTGCAACATGGAGTTTCCTAGTGATACTGACCACATGCACACGGTGATGGCCGGGTCTGCGTTGGCGGTCTCGGGCTGCGCTTGTGCGGGCGCGGTGTGCGGGAACCCCATCTTCACGAGCCCCGCGTCGAGCGCCCGCGCGCGCGCTGGCGGCATCGTGTGCTCTAGTAGTAGAGAACGGTAATGCACGTCGTCTAGTACCACCTACAAAATTTACAAAATGTTTACAATGTTTGTTATTTGTAAGCCAATTAAGGTAGAATTATAAATATTTAAAACAATTCTCATGTTGAAGTTGGCAAATAATGCACGCGGCAAAAATTGCATGTTTTGTTGCAAAAAAACATGCAATTTTTGCTTCAATATTAAATATTTTTCCGTCTCATACTAGACATCGCTTGTGCGTTGCTTCGAGACGAGAATCAAGAAATTGAAAATTTGGAAGTGTTCAGACGAGGCGCCGGTAGAACAATTGCCAGAACGGTGGGACAGTACTCCACAGGTCCCGGGTTCAGCCCGGTCGATGCAAACATTTAAATTACTGGAATAACTATGGCTTATTTAGCATTCGGTGGAAATTGAAACCACTGGCTACAGCAATGTCATAAAAAACAACAGGTACTAACTCCATATTCCCCTCCAGTGTCCTGGCATAATTTCTTACATATTCTCACTTCAGCTGCAAGTCCAATCACTGAACATCTTATTCCATCGGTTTTCAATGTCTGAAAACACAAACAAACATAAAGAATGATTAAAAAGATACAAAGCCATCTCACACAACGGCCTCAGCAGTCCACTGCGGGACATGGGACCAGCCCACATAAGTGGGTGTTTGTACTTAAGTATCATATCTTACATATCATATTGTACATCTTAGTTTTGTAATATTTTCTGAGTCCATACTCACCACAACTGGCAAGTGAATTTGCTAGCATTGCTGGTTTTATCAAACAACACAGATGACAAACACAACATGTACAACACACATAGGTAGAAATTGGGTTAACAAACCTCAATAGTGGTATTGATGTCGCTGGGATCGCAAGTGGTGAGTGAAGCAAATAGAATTAGGACCTCTCTTGAAGCGTGCCCAGGAAGAGGCTTCAAAGTTCTCCAAGCTAGTTCTAGGGTGTTTTGCAAAGATGGCTCGCCAACCAATGCCATGTCTTTTAACCTAGTAAAAATACATCGAATAAAAATTAAAAAATTATATTTATTCCAAAAATAACAGTAGATCAGATATCAGAACTAGGTCAAACCTGTGACCTGGGCAACTTAAAAGATAATGTTACCTTAATAATAATAATCCTTATCAGAAAACGGCACAAATAAAATAATTTATATTTTTTAATAAATTTAAATGAAAAATATACAATGTAACAAAGCTATGAAAATATTTTCAAGTTAAATCGGATTGCCACTGAGCACCAAACATTGTGCTCTGTCTGATTATTTGAGATTGTTATATTGTACCATAATTGTACATAGTGTGGTGTGAAGTGCACATGTATGTATATAGTGTAATCAAGCCCTAAAAATATTGTGTAGTAAAATAAAATGACAAATAATGTATTTTCTTGTGTACATATACTTACCCTTGGACAGCTTTAATATGTTTTCTTACATTTCCAGACAATTCTGTAATCTTTTCAGATCTCTTATTCTTCATTAATATTAAACCTAATTGACTGAGTGGGTTCTGGTCAAAGAACTCTTCAACAAACTTTTCTAGCAGCTAAAAGTGAATTAAAGTTAATTATTATAGATCACTTTGATGTAATGAATATGAAACTTCTGAAAATGTCATGGTAAACATTCTCATGCAATATATTTATACTATAACAAAACTATTAAAGCTTTGTAACTAAGTTAGCCACAGCAATAATAATGGAGTTTCAGTCTTTTCGCATAATAAATAAATAAATATTACTTTTAGGGTACACAGAAATCTTAGTGGCTTTATATCCTGGCAGTTCATAGCCTCGGAGCAGTCCACAGCCACCAGCAGGTGCCTCATCATCCCGAGCCGCACGGGCCCGCGACGCGGCGCCGCAGCTTTTCGCGCTGCTTTCTGTGCGAACTCCGCAACCAAACCCTCCACCAGACCGTCTTCATCTTCTTTGATAGCCTCCCTAAACACAATATTTTTGTAACGAATTGTCCAAATTTCGAGACACTAGAAATTGTAGGAGACATAATTGAATGCAAAAGCTCAAGTAAAGAAACTTACCAAGTCTTTTCATAACCTGTCTCCCACCGGTATTCTTTCGTATCTTGCTCGTCGTCAGCCATTTCAAATGCTACACGCGATATTGCCGATATTTAGAATTTGTAGCTAGAGTTTGTTTTTAATTAATTACAAGATTTACAAGCAAGCAAAGCGAGCCGAGCCGACAGCCGTGAGCAGCCATTGGAATCTCCGAACAAAGCTACCGGACCGTATACCTGTCCCAGTCCCACGATTATCTTCTGAGTTACGATTAGCTACATCGAGACGAGGCTGTATGGTTTTAAGACCTTTGCCTGTCCAATGGATAAATAGAATACAAAAGAATTTTATCTATGCCTGTCAAATTCAAACTGTCATTATTTTCACGGCCAACTTCTAACGATTTCTATTTCTTTAATTACATTTATCCTTAATATTATTGTAAACATTGACCATTTTATAACCATTTATTTTATTTTGACCTGTGCTATGGGCAAAGACGAAGAAAAGTGAACTTGGCAAATACGAGGTGACGGCATTCGATAAAAATTTGTATTGCTGTTTTTACGATCAAGAATTTATTGAAACTGTTTAGAACATCGTTTAGAACGCAGTTTCGCTGCAATTTTTGTGGTATGTAATATAAGTAATGATATGACTTCAACGTTCATACTTATTCGCTATAGCAAATGTAAGCAGCTTCCCTTGATGTAGATATCACAATATTTTTTTGCTGATGTGTGTCTAAGTGTCTAGTTTCTTTGGTGCGTTCATTACGATAGTGACCAGTTTAAAACAATCCAATGCTTTCTACTTTCAGAATATACCAAAGATTAGAGCAACTTAGATGTTGTGATCTTAGTAGACTGGTGATCTGTTGAGTTCCATACAAATGAAGATCCACACATTCGATTCTTCGTCGGCATCCAAACTGGTGAATTAATTGCATGGTGAGTTATACTTTTTCTCTTTCCGCACGAATAACCGCAGTATCAGCGTATTTAAACTGCCCACTAGGCCGACGAGGCAGTGTAGCGATCAGCATTTAAGTAGAATCATCTTAAACATCATCCCGGCCTGATGGCTTGATATGCTCTCGCAAACAATGTACAATTGAAATTGAGAACAGCTACACCGAGCGATAAGTTGGCTAAGTATCAATAGACGCTAGACTACTGCATCACAGAAGGTGTGCGTCAATATAGCATGATGTCCCACATTCTTCACCACCTTGCCTATAATAAATGAACTCACGACTTCCCTACACTTATTATATACAATAGAACAATTACAGCCTAACACTATATTAATGTTTCAGAATAGTGCAATTCTATGGGCAGTATCAGCGCTAGACTGATACAGAAAAAAAAATAAGAATCGTATCCGCGCCTATTTTGCCTACCTGATAGATAAGGTAGAAGGTAATGTCGCAGGTTTTAGACCAAAACCTAGTTTTGTTATCTTTTATATAAGACAAATTAAACTTAATTTTAGTTTAAACATTAGCATGGAGAAAAAATAAGTGTACCATATAAGCTTGGTGGACTGGGTGGCGTTTTCGTTATTCAGCTCTGAAAACACATAATTATAAACCTGATATAAAAAATCTAGGTTTGCACGTCTATTTTATCAAAAAATCGGTTGGTCATGATCAGCAAAGTAAATAGAAACTCAAATTTCTTTGACACACTCAATTATTATTGTGTGGATCTTTATTTATCTTATCCTGTTGTAGTTAAATTGCATACATTCATTGCGACGGACAGAAGGCTCGTACTTTGAGATTTATCTATCGTATCGTTTTTAATAAAGTTTTCCTATGCTTTATTTTCAGGCTCCCAGAGTGATACGAATAAGAAACCGGCGCATGGCGGCTTGAGGTGACAGTCGTTTACTTCGTGTTTAGTTTGCTGTAATAAAATTATTCGTTTTTAGTTTGCTGTAATAAAATTATTTTAAATTATGTAACATTCATTTTATTTAAATTACCTGTATAATAAAAATACCTGTGAAAAATACTACCTATTACTGTGACTACTACACATCACTATTAAATACTAGGAGGTAACAATATAACGTAGCGAGTACGTCCATGGTACATCACAGTAAAATTACACAATTCATGGTCAATTCACGTAGTGGTATATTGTAAGTCTATGGTCAATTCAGTAAGGACTTCATGTACTAAGGCTAGTTGCTTATCTGTCCTTTAGGACATATATTTAAGAGATCTGTGGCCGTGAGCCGGGCGAACGAACGAACCAAGAACGAACGACGGAACGAAACTCTCGTGACAGTGACAGACCACAGACTCAAAAATCATGCTACCACAGACAAACAACAGGGTGGGCAAAGATTGTGGGCAAAGTTTAGAGGCAAATTGTAAGCAAAGCTCAAAGCACCCAATTTCTTACGTGCGTGAACGCGACAACAATAGCCAGCTATCTCTTTCGCGTGCGGCTGGAATATTCTGATCGAAAACCGTCCGTATTCTGAGTAATAAAAGCAAATTGGGGGGATTCCGTATAAATTATAACAAGCCTACTAGACGATTTGCCCTTTTGCGGGGCAGGCCTTTGCCCATAGCTGGGCAACGGCCTCCGCCGCGGTGTTCCGTATAGTACAAAAAATGTCTCACATACGCATACACTTCAACGTAAAAATTGGCACTATAGAATGTAGAGGACCAAGGGTCATCAAAGGCTTTGCGTAGCTACACAAAGTGTCACAAGATAACGAATATGCTCAAAAAAACAAAAAGAAATACTTGGACAATAAACTTATTTCTTTCTCTCCTCCAAAAAAATATAAATACATCTACATCAGCTTCAGTTGTCAATCAGCAGTACTTTTGCCTATTATGGGTGAACCGTTTTTCATACAAAGGTAAAATGGACTTACGTCTACAAAGGAGACAAAAGCGTGAATTATAAATCTATGGGAAGTGCCGTGTTCATATAAAACTTTCGCACGAAAATAAAAATAATTAGTGAACCATAAGATTTTTTTGTGATAACCGATTCGCCTCTTTACGCCTACAGATGGCGCTACTGGTGGGCGAGATACTCTTCATCAAAAGTAGTTTTACGCCAAACGTGCCTGCATAACTTCGCGTAATCATTTGCTAAAAAAAATCTCTGAAAAATCTGTTACGTCCATTAAATTACAGTTTTTCGTTTATATGTAAAACGTCCCATCTTAAGCCTGCGCCGAGCGAAATCCAACCGTCCAGTGGCGCCCTCCCATGTTTTTTAATAAATTCTTAAAATCTAGGACAAACATTAAAAATCTAAGACGGACTAATTGTTGTCCTATACGATAACTTTATTTTAAGGTACAACAATAAGCTTACGTTGTTATGCGTCTTTAAAATCACTAAAACGGAAGCCACCTTTTCCGTTTTAGTGACTTAAAATTTAAAACAAGAAAAAGCTAATTGTTGTACCTTAAAATAATTTTATTGTATAAGACAACAATTTGTCCGTCTTAGATTTTTAATGTTTGTCCTAGATTTTAAGAAATTATTAAAAAACATGGGAGGGCGCCACTGGACGGTCGGATTTCGCTCGGCGCCGCCTTAAGAAGTTGGTAATTAAATCACTATTTACGTATGATTTATTCAGTTTTCGTTTCATACATCTAGTGTTACCTAGTAAGGAAATGAGAAAAAAACAAAAATAAATCACCAGTTATGGAATTTATTGTTCAGTAAATCTAACATAAAGATACAAAAATAGATTAAAATTAGATCTTGGTTTATCTAGTCCTAATCTTGACATTTCAAAGTGAAAGTAAATAAATACATGTTGCTTTCATATGGTGAAAATGAATACAATTAAAGTCACAGAATTCCTCTAAGCAGTAGACAAAAATGGTTTTATATAGAGATACCTACTGTTAATTGGAATTACTAATTTATTAAATAAGTTGACTGTTGAAGTAGTCACTGTAGCAAATGATATCATAAGTTTTGCTTCAGTGAATATTCCTACAAATGTATACCTAAGACCACAGTCTACTTTTACAGGACAAAAAGGCTACTCATCACATATATTTTCCTCTCAGAGGAAGATTAACCTCATATACTCATGTCACTTATAATACCATAACTAAACAAGTATTTTCAAATTATAATGCACAATAAGCTTATAGTTACTCTTACAGAGATTGAGTATTGAGGCCTAAGCAGCCTTGTCTGCATGTAGCTGTGGCCACACAAATGCTCCTGAATGCTGACAGTAGTTCACTCAGTGGCTGCCATTGCACGTGCCTGCGCTCGCACCCTCTTGTCATACTCTAGCCGGTTTTGACTAAAACAAAATTCACATTTAAAAATTTGTTGTAGAATAGTATCAAGTACTAAATATAAAAAGTTTACAAAAATTACCAGTAGATTGTGTATGCCTCAGCCTGTGCAGGATCTTTCACATTAGGTTCATTGAGTAGATCTTGTATACCAAGCAGAATCTGTTTGATTGTAATCGCTGGACGCCAATCTTTCTCTTCATCTAATAATGAGAGGCAAACTGTGCCTGATGGGTACACATTTGGGTGGAATAGTGGAGGCTCAAACTTGCATTTAGGAGGACTTGATGGGTAGTCATCTTTGAAAATCATTCTCAATTTATAAAGACCTCCCTCCCATGGAGTCTGAAAATAGGAAAGTTTATATCATATCACTATACTTAACATAATTTCACTAATAGCCATTGGTTTGGTTGAGGTGCAGATAAGAGAGCTGGCCACAGTATCATTTGTATGGAAGTCCCCCGAAGTGGACTCAAACCACTGGTTTTTCAAAAAGTTTGCAGTACCCTAAAACTAGACCAATCAAATGTACAAAATAGGGACTAAACAAAGCACTGATGTTAGGCCATCCTATAACCAAATTATTTCTGTAGAATAATTAATGTATCTTTCAGAACTGAGATAAATAGAACGAAGTGAAAAAACAGTAGAGTTCTAGCAAAAACTAACCCCCTTTTTTCCGGGAATGGCGCATTCCCATGTCATCAGATTTAGTGAACCATCTGGGTTTTTCATCGGCCTGGCGACGAAACCCTGAAAATAAACAACTAGTCAGCAAAAATGAGACGATGATTGCAATCACAGTTAGGTAGGAAATCAGCCTTACAAAAGGATGGTCCTTGCGCCAAGCTTTTCTCTCCTCTGCTAGACGAGCACTCGCTATACCCGACATTACCTAAAATAACAAACAAAATTAGCTACATTTCAAGCATCAGCGTATTTTTGATTCTTTGAATGTTTTGAATACTCACTAAAACACGTTAAATTCGAGAAATAATACGAAAAATAAATTGCACGGCGCGCGAATAAAATGAGCGTCCCACGACACGATGCGTCAACGTCAAGCGAAAAGTGATTTCATTCATTTGTGAACTGTCAACCTCTAATGGCCAATAGTATTTCGTTGTATTCTGATATTCACCTCGTATACACCAATAGAAATGTAACTATTAATATCAATGAGAACAAGCCTTGCGTTCATAGGTGGAAGGAGAGGTCATTTTTTATATGCGGAAAAGAGAGCAGTGAATAATCTTAATGTGCGACAGAGAAAGAGGACAGCTCAGTACTGACGTACAGATGAGTGTAGAAAAGGAAAGGTTATTTGAGTTTTATTATTATTCAGTATCCATTACTGGCTTTGTTTCACAAATCCCACACAATATAAACATTTTAAGCAGCAATGGATAGCAAGTAGGTCTGAAATTTGCCGATTGCCACTCCGAGGGAAGGGCTTAAATTTCGAAATAGTGTTGTAAAATATCGATAATTTTTTATCGAAATTTTATATTAATGAGCTTTTTTCCATATAGGATAATATATGGAAAAAAGGTGTGATCTCCTGGTATTACAGATAAAATGATGCGCCCATCTGTTGCCTTACCCGAGTCTTTGTGTTTACTACACCAAACTTGTTGAGTTAGAACTTTAACTGATTTAACAGTTCCATTTATTACCACAATCAAATGGAACATTTTATACAGTCGTCGTCGTTCTATTCGTATGGGTTTGATGGCTGTCACAACAGGCCTATCTATTGGACTATTTATCTAAAATATCAGACGACAATGTACTATCAATCAGCAGAACCTCGACTCATAAATTCCAATGGAAACTATTAATGTCGGCGAAAGATGACGCCAGAAAAAAAAAGTCGGTGTAACTTTTCGCATTTAACTTGACTACAAATCTGTTACGATATTTCAAAAAATTACCCTTTTTGTGATTGGTTACAAGCAGAATTTCTAAGCCTCTCATTGGTTGGAATTATTTATAAGTGGCAATGAAAACGTGTTTTGTCGGTGAACGCTAGAGGCGGTCGAAACGTGTCGGCGACGCTGTTTTTTTTGCCTTCATAAAATATTCGATTCTTGATGCAAGTTGTTCCGTTTCGTGTTGTCTGAAAGATTTCATTTTTATAAAAAAATATTGTGACATTTGTTTTGGTAAGTAGAATTTTGATTCAGTTGTTGATTAGATAAATGAATTAACAATCATTCTTCCTACCTTTTCCAAGTGCAAAATGTCTAAAATTATCGTGGCTACGCTTCGTAATCTTCAATGGTTGAGCGTCAACATGTCACCGAGAATAAAATTGGTAATGTTTGTTGCAAGACATAATTTCCAAAATGGTAATGTAAGGCACCTTCAACCTGTTTCTCGTACAATGCAATCTTTAAGCATATCCTTATGTTAAGGCATAATTATAAACTTGCTTTATATATGTAAATGACCGATAGTGAGTTGGCGGGAAGCCGTCGCCGGCCTAGTTTTAGAAGGTTATGTTTATTTGTGCTCTACTGCTTACATTGTTCAATGGCACATTTAAGGTTTTAAAAACTTACAATGAGTGCTGTGGAAGAGGGTGAGGCGCCTGCAGCGCCGGCAGGTGAAGAAATCTCAGCTGGAAATCCAGAAGATATTGCCAAAAACCCCGCTGCACTAAAAGGTATAAAATAATAACATTTAACTGGTAATAGTTGTACAACTTAATTTTCTTTTAATAACCATATTGTGTTTTCATAGAAGCTCAAGAAGAAATGGCAACATTAGATGTTCTAGTATGCGGTCAGTGCCATTCAGCATTTCACTTTGTTGAAGAATTCAAAGAACATAAAGATGCTGGCAATTGTTCTGGCAAATCTCCTGTAAGGGATAGTGTAAGTTGCTTTACCTTCTTTTGACTGTCCCGATGGCGTAGCTGATAATGCTACTGCCTGCTCAAACCCCACAAGACACAAATATTTGTTAACCCTCTCAGACTTACAACTGACATTTCCCAGCTACCGTTCGCTGGTGTCAAATTTCGCAAACAAAAATGGCGACTAATTTCGCAAGGATTATGGTTGCAAAAATATAAATTATTTAAAATTTTTACGGTTTACATTCAATCCACTACTAAATACTAGTGCGGAAATATATTACCGGTTTATTTACAAATTTTCGGCATGTTTATGTTGTTTTGTTTTTTATTTTCTGGGCCTGGAAGTTGCATGTCTAGAAATTTTGCTGACGTCGCAATATATAATATAATTACGAAAAATATATGATGTACCGATAAAGTTCAATTATTTTAGCACAATCTGTAATAAATATGTGATGCAATTATACATTTCTCCATTTGTCTATACATACATATTTTTTTCATATGAAAAGCACTAAAAACATCATCCACCAAAAATTTCCGACGGGCGAAAGCGGTTGATCAACTTTGACAGTTTGTTATTTTACTTTTTTTTTCTAACGCTTTACACTTTGTGTTGCTAGTATAATGAAAATTTTATTCTGAACAGTTCTATGCACGTTTCATTCACCAAAAAAGTTAAGTTTCGTCTATGAATCATTTTTGACGGACCGAAAACGCGCGAAAAACTTGACACCATACTTAAAGCACACATGTGTGCTTCGACGAGCGAACGGTAGGCGGCCATTAATGTACACATGTGTGCTTTGACGAGCGGGGAGGTTAAGTCAATTTTCTGATATTTGTGTTTAGTCTTGGTGTTTTCTATGCATAATATATTTGTCCAAAAAAAGTATTATTAGTATAGTATAACTATATCAGCTATCTGTTTCCCAGTTCCCAAAGAATGCAAGCAGCTATGCTACTTATTTGTGTCTTTATCTTGCTGTCCTTTTATTAGGATATCTGTAAAAAAAAAAATATCTAGACTCATCTCAAAATAATTGAATTATGAACTCGAAAACAGTTCTATAAAGACCTGCTTGGATAGAGTTTCCTTTATCGACCGCTGACCTGGGCGGCGAAAAATTTAGGGCTGAAAGATCTTGACCTAAGTAACTTCTGTGTTAAATTTCATTCGCTGGAAACACATAGTTTTTGAGAAATTAATTCACAAAATATAGTAATTATAGTATGAAAAAACATGACATTCATAATTTATGGTTGTGAATGGGGGGTTTTGCTGTCACTGCGTTTCGTTTCACTTGTTGTCAAACACTTGTAATTTTTAAAAACTAAATATGTTTTTACTTTTAACTCTTTTTTTATCTTAATAGTAATAATGATTTTGAAATTGTAGTAATTAAGCGAAAAACATAATAATAAACAAATTATTATTTCATTTTACGGAGATCATGGACATTATCACTGTGCATAACGAAACGCCATATAGACGCCATTTTGACATTCCGGTCTGCTCGTCACGCGTCAGTGAGTTCGGGGCACCCCGACTCGGATAGGTTAGGTTCCGAAAGCTAAGGCGGGAGCGAAGCGAGCGCAGCGAGCGTAGAGACCGCCTTAGCTTTCGGGGTGTTAGTTATTTTTTTTATTGCCACCCGGAAAGTCCTTCAGGCACAATAAAAGACTTGGGGCGGGTGCGAGCGCAGCGAGCACTGGGGGAGTTCGCGGCACCCCGACTCGGATAGGTTAGGTTCCGAAAGCTAAGGCGGGAGCAAAGCGAGCGCAGCGAGCGTAGAGACCGCCTTAGCTTTCGGGGTGTTAGTTATTTTTTTTATTGCCACCCGGAAAGTCCTTCAAGCATAATAAGACACGGGGCGGGTTTTTTTAATGAGCGGCTGCAATTTTGGACCGATTTTAACCTCAAAATTCAATATAAAATATCTCTGGATCTATAGGGTTCCGCCTCCCCCCCTTTTTAGGGGGGCTTCCCCCACCCCCCCTCCCCCTCCCCCACACCCCCCCGACCTTAAAATCAATGGTCGATATAGTAAATTTTTTCCAGGCTCTTACTTCAATAAAGTTGAGAAATGAAATGAAGTTTTTTTTTTGCCAATACTCATAATTATGATCAACATCTCAACAACAACCTAATAAAACAACTGAACAACAATCAATGATTTGAATTTAGATTCCATGGCTCCACTACCATATTTCTTATTTGTTATTTTTTATTTTAGAATGAAAGTAAAGCACAAGTATGGGCATTCCTGCTGTGGAAGTGTTCTTCGTCAAAAGATGACAACAGTTGGAAGCTGTACCAGCAATGGTGTCGCATGCCTGAAGCCCAACGCAACGCTTGGAACACTGCTGGTGCCAATGTGCAGGCATTATCTAAGTTTGCTCATGCACAAGTTGTAAGTATGGTTTCATTTAGATTGTTAAGGTAAGTCCTTTTGTACTAAGAGTAGATAACTAGTTTTTCTACTTCGAAGTAAAAAAAGTATGCATAAAATACTTACATAGTTTGTTTCTATCTGCATCACATATAATTTTGAGTTATCTACTTTTAGTGCAAATGGACAATAAATAATTATTTTATATTGATGCGGCCTATTATTATTCTAGATGGAATTGAAGACTGATGACCAACAAGTCCCAGTACAGCAGACTCCAGCCACAGATAAGAAACCCCGTGGTAGACCAAGAAAGAATGCTAAGATGGTACTATTTATTCACCTACTTAAAATGTTCTTTGCAGCTATTGACTATTGACTTTTTTTATTTAAACTTTTGAAAACCTTGTGTATTTATTGTGTAAATTTTTAGTTATTAGTGTAAGAAATACATGCTAAAAATTTAATCTCATAATGCTTGTTGAAAAAGTAAGGCATAATTTAAACAAAAATATTTGATTTTAGGAGGAGAGTGGTGAAGAGAGTGATGGTCATCTCAAAGCCAGTCCCGGACAAAAGGTCTTTGTCAACAAAGCTCCTGCTCAGAAGAAGGTATTATTATCTTGCTTAGTCAGGATTATTAATGTCATGCTACTGTTTAAAATGGGTGTAAGAAGTTTAACTTTTGCTGTTGTCACCATTCATACATACATACATACATAAATCACGCCTATATCCCTTACGCTCTGCCTGAGCGTCAACGGCCGCAAAACGGACATTAACACCACATCTGACAAAAGTTTGAGGGTCAATTAGATAATTGCGTATCACCATAGTGAAAGGTTGTCAGCCCATCGCCTAAAATTGAAATACACATCTAACCCTCGAGTCTCTTAGTCGCCTCTTACGACACCCACGGGTAAGAAATAGGGTGATGCTATTCTAAACCGGCAGCATACGGCAAATCACCATTCGCATATTTCAAAACAGCCAGATTAAAGTAAAAATTTTTGACCCTGCAATTACTGTGCTTTCTAGAGACTAATCGTAAATCTGACGCATATTGTATTATATACTGGCAGCCTTCCCAGCGGCTTCATCCACTTCTAACCGTTTTCCCGCGGGAATAAGACTTTTAATATAGCTTATGTTCATCCGGGATAATGTATTTCTAAGCCTTTTCAATTCAAACAATCAATCAATTCTTTCCTCTTTATAATATTAGTGTTGATTGTGTTGCGGAGTCCAACTTGTACAATAAATTATTAACATGGCAGGATAGATAATCTAAAAACAGAGAACTGAAAACTTATGTCTACTTAACTAGTGTATTCAATGAGGTATGTATAAAAATAATGTTTATGGTAACTTATCTCTGACCAGTCAAACTGATGCAACCTGCATAATAAAAACATGTCGAAATACGGACAAAAAAGTTTTGAGTCTTCATAAGAAAATTTGTTTGTTAACAGACTGGAGACGCAAAAGTAAAAAATTTCATACATTGATCTTAGCTTGATTTTTTTAATCAAATTTATTATCTTTAAATATTTCCATAGATTAACACCTGATTTATTTTGTGTTTAGGAGCTGCTCGACCGCGACTCAGTGCGGTTAGCCCAAGAGAGGGTACCGCCTGAAGAGCGCATCGCGCGCCGCACGGAGCGGGAGGGCGCGGACCCTGCGGAGGCCGGGGAGTACGTGGTGGAGAAGATCCTCGCCAAGAGGTTCAACCCGCGCCGCAAGCAGTACGAGTACCTGCTCAAGTGGGAGGGCTACCCGCAGTGAGTACATGACATCTACTATAGCACACCTTCACTCCGGGAGTACGTGGTGGAGAAGATCCTCGCCAAGCGGTTCAACCCGCGCCGCAAGCAGTACGAGTACCTGCTCAAGTGGGAGGGCTACCCGCAGTGAGTACATGACATGTACTATAGCACACCTTCACTCCGGGAGTACGTGGTGGAGAAGATCCTCGCCAAGAGGTTCAACCCGCGCCGCAAGCAGTACGAGTACCTGCTCAAGTGGGAGGGCTACCCGCAGTGAGTACATGACATCTACTATAGCACACCTTCACTCCGGGAGTACGTGGTGGAGAAGATCCTCGCCAAGAGGTTCAACCCGCGCCGCAAGCAGTACGAGTACCTGCTCAAGTGGGAGGGCTACCCGCAGTGAGTACATGACATCTACTATAGCACACCTTCACTCCGGGAGTACGTGGTGGAGAAGATCCTCGCCAAGCGGTTCAACCCGCGCCGCAAGCAGTACGAGTACCTGCTCAAGTGGGAGGGCTACCCGCAGTGAGTACATGACATCTACTATAGCACACCTTCACTCCGGGAGTACGTGGTGGAGAAGATCCTCGCCAAGCGGTTCAACCCGCGCCGCAAGCAGTACGAGTACCTGCTCAAGTGGGAGGGCTACCCGCAGTGAGTACATGACATCTACTATAGCACACCTTCACTCCGGGAGTACGTGGTGGAGAAGATCCTCGCCAAGCGGTTCAACCCGCGCCGCAAGCAGTACGAGTACCTGCTCAAGTGGGAGGGCTACCCGCAGTGAGTACATGACATCTACTATAGCACACCTTCACTCCGGGAGTACGTGGTGGAGAAGATCCTCGCCAAGAGGTTCAACCCGCGCCGCAAGCAGTACGAGTACCTGCTCAAGTGGGAGGGCTACCCGCAGTGAGTACATGACATCTACTATAGCACACCTTCACTCCGGGAGTACGTGGTGGAGAAGATCCTCGCCAAGCGGTTCAACCCGCGCCGCAAGCAGTACGAGTACCTGCTCAAGTGGGAGGGCTACCCGCAGTGAGTACATGACATCTACTATAGCACACCTTCACTCCGGGAGTACGTGGTGGAGAAGATCCTCGCCAAGCGGTTCAACCCGCGCCGCAAGCAGTACGAGTACCTGCTCAAGTGGGAGGGCTACCCGCAGTGAGTACATGACATCTACTATAGCACACCTTCACTCCGGGAGTACGTGGTGGAGAAGATCCTCGCCAAGCGGTTCAACCCGCGCCGCAAGCAGTACGAGTACCTGCTCAAGTGGGAGGGCTACCCGCAGTGAGTACATGACATCTACTATAGCACACCTTCACTCCGGGAGTACGTGGTGGAGAAGATCCTCGCCAAGCGGTTCAACCCGCGCCGCAAGCAGTACGAGTACCTGCTCAAGTGGGAGGGCTACCCGCAGTGAGTACATGACATCTACTATAGCACACCTTCACTCCGGGAGTATGTGGTGGAGAAGATCCTCGCCAAATTTGGTGCTTATACGTAGGATGTGGAATATATTTTAGATACACCGTAATAAGTATTAGCATTTCAAATTGATCTCACAGGATGTCCTGCCCCCTACCCCTACAACTATTACAGCTATAGACTTCCTTAGTTAATTTAGAATCATCCCATTTTAAAAAATCTTTCCTATATGTCGAATTTTCGCGTTAACACAAAAACCATGGTCCACTGCCTTACCAGATTACATAAGCATCACGTAAATAAGTTGTAATATGTGCACAGTGAACAAAACACATGGGAGCCGGTAGAGAACATGGAGACGTGCAAGCACCTGCTGGAAGCGTTCGAGAAGCAGCTCGCGCGGCAGAAGGAGCTCAAGGCGCTCAAGGCGCAGCAGCAGCAGCAGGCGCCCGTGCAGGTCAATAAATAATAAATAAATAAATAAATTTCTTGGACAATTCACACAGCGCCATCTAGCCCCAAACTAAGCAAAGCTTGTACTATGGGAACTAGATAGCTGATATCAATACTTACATACTTTTTTTTGTAAATAAATACATATTATAAATAGAAACACCCAGACTAAACACAAATATCTGAAAATGACTTAACAAATATTTGTGTCTTGTGGGGATCGAACCCACGACCCTCGGCGCAGCAGGCAGGGGCACTATCCGCTACGCCATCGGCTCAGTCGAAATATATAATATAATGCATGCATGCGCTCACTTACGCTCAATGCCGTGTGATGCCGGCTTAGAATAGCATCACCCCATTTCTTGCCCGTGGGAGTCGTAAGAGGCGACTAAGGTACATGAGGGTATGTATTGCAGTTTTAGGCGATGGGCTGACAACCTGTCACTATGGAATATTTCCGGATGACCCTCAAATGTTTGTCAGACGTGGCGTAAATGTCCGTTTTATGCGGCCATTTATGCTCTGCCTACCCCGCAAGGGGTTATAGGCGTGATATGTGTATGTATGTATGCGCTCACTTAATGCAATTGTCAAACACACACACACATACCACGCCTATAATACCTTGCGGGCTAGGCAGAGCGTAAACGGCCGCAAATAACGGTCATTTACCCCACGTCTGACAAATATTTGAGGGTCGTTCGGAAAATTGTGTATTGCCATAGTGACAGGTTGTCAGCCCATCGCCTAAAATACAATACACACCCTCGAGTCCCTCAGTCGCCTCTTACGACTCCCTTCGTGAAAGATATGGGGTGATGCTATTCTAAGCCGACATCACACGGCATTTATGCAATTGTGTTGCTGATAAAAACATGTGCAGAACTATAAATTGGCTTCTGATACATCTTTCTCTCTTTTCGTGTGCGTCCAACGACCCGATGAACCCTAGTGTCAGATACATAAAAAGTAACAAATCAAAAGTCAGATGTAGTTTGGCGTTAGTGTTTTTTGTAACTTTGATACACCAAACATATATTTTTTTAAATTCATACCCAAGCTAGGATTCAAACCTACAAAACTGATCTATCGCACTTTGTTTAGCTGGTGAATTTAACCAAAATTCCACCAAAAAAGACTAAAAATAAAACATGAAATTCCTTCCTTCCTATTGATGTCTTAATTTTAGTTATTAAAGACATTTATATAAGTGTGAGTGAGCGAAATACACATAACACATCAGATTCAGAGCTACCATTCGAGTGGCCCATCCCTTCAGTTAAATTAATCAAAAACAAATAGTACATTGTTGTCGAGGTATGGAAAATAAGACTTTGCTGGACGAGTATAGTTTGAATTATACAAGTCAAGCAAAGTAATTTTCCCCGAGGCTTACATAGTGCTTTTCTCAAAAAAAGGCTAGGAAATGAAAGATTGTACTTCTTATAAAAGTTAGCTAGCGACCACAACACAACGAAACAAATAAAAATTTTAAATTTTCCCACCAATTGTAGTTTTTTAAAATAAATTGGCCTGTAAGGCACAGTATTACGTAATATACAGCCATACTAAATGTTTAGTTCATTCTTTTCTTTTTTAATTCTGGACAGGCAAGGGTCTTCACATCATACAGCCTCGTCTTTAGTTACCTGTTTCATACAAAATTACGTTCCGCTTCTATGAGAGTCATCGAGATAATTTTGTAATCAAATTATGTGGGTTTAGTGTATAACGAATTTATCTTATTGGACACCAGCAAAGGATTTCCATACAACTTTGCTGGCGTTATCTGAGACGTGACAAACAATGTGAAACTTCGCGGTTTCTTTTTTTGAAAGAAATGAACACATTTCCTAGCATGTTTGAGAAAATACATATTACTGTGCTTTATTCAAGTTATATACAGAAGAAGTAACAAAATAAAATCATAAATGTAATATATGGTATGTCCAGGCTTTATATGTGATTGCTGTGGTATAAGGGAAGGGGTATTGAATGGTTGTTGTATTGTTAGGTGAAACACGTAAGCACTCCATTGCCGCAGGTTGTCAAGCAGGTGGTCAAGAAGGTCAACGACAGCCCCGCGCTCACGCCCACCGGGTAAGCTTCATACCTTTAGTAACTTCTGTCAAAATTTGTAATCATAATCAGATAAAATTAAAGGGACAAGCCTGCTACGTTGCCTCTACGAATAAAAATTTGCAAAACACTGAAAAGTTTATCAGTATCACTACATAATATAAAATAAAGTTGCTTCCTGCGTTCGTACCTATGTATGCTTGGATCTTTTAAACTATGCAACGGATTTTGATGCCTTTTTTTAAATAGATAGAGTGATTCAAGAAGTTTTTATCGCAGGAAAATATTTATTTATGCAGAAAAACGAGTAGCAGCAGGTGGAATTGCCATTTATAATACAATATCACCATCTATCTTTCACTTTTCCTTACATTTGTATCTGTTGATCTAAGTAACTTATTTACTCAACCATAAAATATTATATAATAAAAAAACAAAATTAAATAAATCAAAAACTGTAATCCGGATTGTAACTCTTGATATTTAACAATATACTGTAAGGAAAAGCTTCAAAAAAGAATAAGATGCTAAAGTTTTTTGGTTATGTTTACGCACAGTGTTTACGCCTTGAAATATTCCTGTAAGTTTCCATTCAACGAATAGTTATATTTGATAGGCGCCTGCAACGCACGAGCAAGGCGCGCGCGCTGGACCAGGTGAAGGCGTGGTGCGGCGCCGAGGAGGAGCCCGCCGCCAAGCGGGTGAAGCGAGAGCTCTCCTCGGAGGAGGACGACTACTCCTCGCCTGATGGACGACGTAAGCACCTCATTTGTTAGTTATCTGCGCCGAGGAGGAGCCCGCCGCCAAGCGGGTGAAGCGAGAGCTCTCCTCGGAGGAGGACGACTACTCCTCGCCTGATGGACGACGTAAGCACCTCATTTGTTAGTTATCTGCGCCGAGGAGGAGCCCGCCGCCAAGCGGGTGAAGCGAGAGCTCTCCTCGGAGGAGGACGACTACTCCTCGCCTGATGGACGACGTAAGCACCTCATTTGTTAGTTATCTGCGCCGAGGAGGAGCCCGCCGCCAAGCGGGTGAAGCGAGAGCTCTCCTCGGAGGAGGACGACTACTCCTCGCCTGATGGACGACGTAAGCACCTCATTTGTTAGTTATCTGCGCCGAGGAGGAGCCCGCCGCCAAGCGGGTGAAGCGAGAGCTCTCCTCGGAGGAGGACGACTACTCCTCGCCTGATGGACGACGTAAGCACCTCATTTGTTAGTTATCTGCGCCGAGGAGGAGCCCGCCGCCAAGCGGGTGAAGCGAGAGCTCTCCTCGGAGGAGGACGACTACTCCTCGCCTGATGGACGACGTAAGCACCTCATTTGTTAGTTATCTGCGCCGAGGAGGAGCCCGCCGCCAAGCGGGTGAAGCGAGAGCTCTCCTCGGAGGAGGACGACTACTCCTCGCCTGATGGACGACGTAAGCACCTCATTTGTTAGTTATCTGCGCCGAGGAGGAGCCCGCCGCCAAGCGGGTGAAGCGAGAGCTCTCCTCGGAGGAGGACGACTACTCCTCGCCTGATGGACGACGTAAGCACCTCATTTGTTAGTTATCTGCGCCGAGGAGGAGCCCGCCGCCAAGCGGGTGAAGCGAGAGCTCTCCTCGGAGGAGGACGACTACTCCTCGCCTGATGGACGACGTAAGCACCTCATTTGTTAGTTATCTGCGCCGAGGAGGAGCCCGCCGCCAAGCGGGTGAAGCGAGAGCTCTCCTCGGAGGAGGACGACTACTCCTCGCCTGATGGACGACGTAAGCACCTCATTTGTTAGTTATCTGCGCCGAGGAGGAGCCCGCCGCCAAGCGGGTGAAGCGAGAGCTCTCCTCGGAGGAGGACGACTACTCCTCGCCTGATGGACGACGTAAGCACCTCATTTGTTAGTTATCTGCGCCGAGGAGGAGCCCGCCGCCAAGCGGGTGAAGCGAGAGCTCTCCTCGGAGGAGGACGACTACTCCTCGCCTGATGGACGACGTAAGCACCTCATTTGTTAGTTATCTGCGCCGAGGAGGAGCCCGCCGCCAAGCGGGTGAAGCGAGAGCTCTCCTCGGAGGAGGACGACTACTCCTCGCCTGATGGACGACGTAAGCACCTCATTTGTTAGTTATCTGCGCCGAGGAGGAGCCCGCCGCCAAGCGGGTGAAGCGAGAGCTCTCCTCGGAGGAGGACGACTACTCCTCGCCTGATGGACGACGTAAGCACCTCATTTGTTAGTTATCTGCGCCGAGGAGGAGCCCGCCGCCAAGCGGGTGAAGCGAGAGCTCTCCTCGGAGGAGGACGACTACTCCTCGCCTGATGGACGACGTAAGCACCTCATTTGTTAGTTATCTGCGCCGAGGAGGAGCCCGCCGCCAAGCGGGTGAAGCGAGAGCTCTCCTCGGAGGAGGACGACTACTCCTCGCCTGATGGACGACGTAAGCACCTCATTTGTTAGTTATCTGCGCCGAGGAGGAGCCCGCCGCCAAGCGGGTGAAGCGAGAGCTCTCCTCGGAGGAGGACGACTACTCCTCGCCTGATGGACGACGTAAGCACCTCATTTGTTAGTTATCTGCGCCGAGGAGGAGCCCGCCGCCAAGCGGGTGAAGCGAGAGCTCTCCTCGGAGGAGGACGACTACTCCTCGCCTGATGGACGACGTAAGCACCTCATTTGTTAGTTATCTGCGCCGAGGAGGAGCCCGCCGCCAAGCGGGTGAAGCGAGAGCTCTCCTCGGAGGAGGACGACTACTCCTCGCCTGATGGACGACGTAAGCACCTCATTTGTTAGTTATCTGCGCCGAGGAGGAGCCCGCCGCCAAGCGGGTGAAGCGAGAGCTCTCCTCGGAGGAGGACGACTACTCCTCGCCTGATGGACGACGTAAGCACCTCATTTGTTAGTTATCTGCGCCGAGGAGGAGCCCGCCGCCAAGCGGGTGAAGCGAGAGCTCTCCTCGGAGGAGGACGACTACTCCTCGCCTGATGGACGACGTAAGCACCTCATTTGTTAGTTATCTGCGCCGAGGAGGAGCCCGCCGCCAAGCGGGTGAAGCGAGAGCTCTCCTCGGAGGAGGACGACTACTCCTCGCCTGATGGACGACGTAAGCACCTCATTTGTTAGTTATCTGCGCCGAGGAGGAGCCCGCCGCCAAGCGGGTGAAGCGAGAGCTCTCCTCGGAGGAGGACGACTACTCCTCGCCTGATGGACGACGTAAGCACCTCATTTGTTAGTTATCTGCGCCGAGGAGGAGCCCGCCTCCAAGCGGGTGAAGCGAGAGCTCTCCTCGGAGGAGGACGACTACTCCTCGCCTGATGGACGACGTAAGCACCTCATTTGTTAGTTATCTGCGCCGAGGAGGAGCCCGCCGCCAAGCGGGTGAAGCGAGAGCTCTCCTCGGAGGAGGACGACTACTCCTCGCCTGATGGACGACGTAAGCACCTCATTTGTTAGTTATCTGCGCCGAGGAGGAGCCCGCCGCCAAGCGGGTGAAGCGAGAGCTCTCCTCGGAGGAGGACGACTACTCCTCGCCTGATGGACGACGTAAGCACCTCATTTGTTAGTTATCTGCGCCGAGGAGGAGCCCGCCGCCAAGCGGGTGAAGCGAGAGCTCTCCTCGGAGGAGGACGACTACTCCTCGCCTGATGGACGACGTAAGCACCTCATTTGTTAGTTATCTGCGCCGAGGAGGAGCCCGCCGCCAAGCGGGTGAAGCGAGAGCTCTCCTCGGAGGAGGACGACTACTCCTCGCCTGATGGACGACGTAAGCACCTCATTTGTTAGTTATCTGCGCCGAGGAGGAGCCCGCCGCCAAGCGGGTGAAGCGAGAGCTCTCCTCGGAGGAGGACGACTACTCCTCGCCTGATGGACGACGTAAGCACCTCATTTGTTAGTTATCTGCGCCGAGGAGGAGCCCGCCGCCAAGCGGGTGAAGCGAGAGCTCTCCTCGGAGGAGGACGACTACTCCTCGCCTGATGGACGACGTAAGCACCTCATTTGTTAGTTATCTGCGCCGAGGAGGAGCCCGCCGCCAAGCGGGTGAAGCGAGAGCTCTCCTCGGAGGAGGACGACTACTCCTCGCCTGATGGACGACGTAAGCACCTCATTTGTTAGTTATCTGCGCCGAGGAGGAGCCCGCCGCCAAGCGGGTGAAGCGAGAGCTCTCCTCGGAGGAGGACGACTACTCCTCGCCTGATGGACGACGTAAGCACCTCATTTGTTAGTTATCTGCGCCGAGGAGGAGCCCGCCGCCAAGCGGGTGAAGCGAGAGCTCTCCTCGGAGGAGGACGACTACTCCTCGCCTGATGGACGACGTAAGCACCTCATTTGTTAGTTATCTGCGCCGAGGAGGAGCCCGCCTCCAAGCGGGTGAAGCGAGAGCTCTCCTCGGAGGAGGACGACTACTCCTCGCCTGATGGACGACGTAAGCACCTCATTTGTTAGTTATCTGCGCCGAGGAGGAGCCCGCCGCCAAGCGGGTGAAGCGAGAGCTCTCCTCGGAGGAGGACGACTACTCCTCGCCTGATGGACGACGTAAGCACCTCATTTGTTAGTTATCTGCGCCGAGGATGGCAAGCAGTGCCTTTACAGCACGTTCACACCATGCACCTGCTCCTGCCGCTGTCGCGAATATTGCTAGAAATACTTCCGCGGATGTATCATCGCGAGTGAGTGTTCACATACTGCCGTTATACTCTTCTTCCACCAACATGAGTGAGCGAGATTGCAATACATTCCACTATCGCTCGTGCTGCCGTTCCTTTGACTCGCGCACTAAAAGCCGAGGGAGCACCAGGAAGAGGCAGCGGCATGACGAGTAGAAGCGCGAGTAACCTGTTCGTTCATACATTCGCGCTGCCCACTTCCTTTACTTTTTCCCTGCCCATATCGGCATTGTGTGAACGTACTATAAGATATCATCAGTCTTTTTTCTGTGTTATCACCGCCAAAGTTGTTTAAATTTTAATAGCATATTTCTTATAGATTCTCATCTCTTAATAGTAGTAAGTAACGCTAGTGAGTAGAATAAGTTGTAGCATAACTGGCCAGGTGTGGATTAGGCTGGCGGGCTAAGGGTTTCGTACTATCGAAAACTATTTCAATAAATTTGGTTTCTTAAAAAAATATTCCATTAAGAATCTTTAAATAAATGTTGAAACATTTTTTACATTGCCTATTAACTGGACGATATTAAGTTGAGTATTATTTCGGAACTAATGGTACGAAACCCTTGAAATGACCAGTTAGCATTTTCTTAACGCGTAGTCTCCAGTATAGTAGAGTGATCGTCACGTTCTCACGGACTGAACAATTTGCAGTTGACAAGAAAGTGCTGAATGGGCTAGCGTCCTCCCCCGGCGCCAGTGCGGGGGGTGCAGGGGGCGGAGGCTCGGGGGCGCAGCACCTCGACCCCGAGCTGGTGAAGTCGCTCGAGCTGGCGGGCTGCGGCATGCCCAACATCAAGGGCGTCATCAAAGTGGACCCTAAGCACATGCCTAACCTCACCACGGGTCAGTCGCAACAACTACAGCTTGCCCGCACCCACAACATCGCGTGCGACCGATACACGGACCTCTCTTTCGCGCGACAGTCAAACAGGAGTTATGGCTGTTTTACATGATGCCAATAGCTGGGTTAATCTTTTGAGTCAATCCTATAAAATGAAACGATTTTGTATGTCGTTACCCAAATAGCAATACGAGACACATTCCAATATTAGCTTCTTGTAAATGCTCAAAACAATCAGCGAAGACAGTCCAATGACATAAAACTCGTTCTATTTCATTGGATTTCGGCTATTGGCCTCGTACAAAAGAGTCGGTCGTACAAAACATCTGCGGTGTGCGGGCATGCTTCTTTTTAGTAGCCCTTCCTAATATCTGTACATAGCACGCAGATTTCTCCATAGATTTGCACACACGATTACTTTGAAACTGATTGCTTAGGTGTGGCGTGTGTGTAGACCATGTTTTAGCTCATCAAGCGCTGCGTTACCAATGTGGAAACAAATACAATTTAGTAATCTTAAGAACTATTCGCAGTACGTTTTCAAAGTTTCTGTTTCAATTTTGTTATTTTTGGTATTTGCGTATTCAGCATGATCAACAAACAATTACCATTTGTTGAGAAGTAAAGTGCCAGCATGAGGTGTATCATAGTGACGCAACGTTTGATGAGTTATCAATTTATTCCCTATCTTAACTATGTTCTGCTTATAAAAGTACCTATTTCCTCATTCTATAGGTGCCCACTTTAACTTTTTATTCTAACCTGAGTTTTTTATGTAACCTCGATACCATTACCTTTGTTAAGGCGCGAATTCATTTGGCAACATCTCGGAAACATTTGTATAGCGACGTATAAACAATACAAACGTTGTGCAACAAATATATTATAATTATCTGAAACAAACTATCCACACTTGTCAGTTGCTGCCAAAATTATTTCGGAAAATCTGTTACAAAAATTGCCGCCCGCAACAATCATGAAGTTGTTGATAAACAATGTTGCGCGACAAATATTTCCAAATGTATACTCGCGTATGTAAAGTATGCTTGTGCAGTGTTTCAACTATACGTGAAAAGCCGCGCCCAGACCTCCTCCCTGGCCCAGACTAAACATTTGGCATTTACTCTAATCTTCATGTTGCAGTTTCACACTTACATGGTTAAATGCGTGTTCTGTATCCCTAGAGTACAATGGTTACGTTTCGTTGTTGTAGGTGTGTACATAATGTCGAAGAGCTCCGGCATAATGAAGATCGACTCTCCCGGCAAGCTCGGGCCCGGACTCAACATCGACCAGGAGGTCATCAGGAAACAGATCCTTGCCGCTAAACAGGTATATTATCTATGAAAATGTGGTATTCTAGGAAAACTCCTCCACAATAGCCACAGCTGGACATAGACCCTGCTCAATAGTTGGGTGTGTATTGTACGAGAGTTACTCACTATTACACTTGACAGCGAGTTCGCGAGCGTAGAGCATGGTATTGAAAAAAATTAATACAGGGCTAATCAGTACGCAAACTTTGCAAGGTTATTCTACTCATGATTTACTATGGGACCATGTGCGAAATCGCAAAACAAACAGCTGTTCCGTATAAAAATGAATACCTACCTGACCAAATTTCTTTTTGTTTTTAATTCCAATTCGCTGGTGGCCGCCTCCATGATAAAAGTTGATCAGAATGATGATGAGAATCATTCTTCAAAGCTTGCGTACTGACAAAAAAATTATATTATGTATCAGTATTTTATTCAAAAAAACTTTAGTGTAAATCATCTTTGGTGTATTCTTCATTAACTAATCTTATTCCAGAAAAAGGTAGAAGAAACGAAAAAGATGTCATCTCCAGCGCGCACGCCAGTAACATCACAGGTATACATCTATTCAACCTGTTATATTGTACTTTTAATATAAAGTACCATCATAATTAATAGTTAAATCCTTAGCAGATAAAGAAAACATACGCATCTGGAGGCCAGCAAGTGACGGAGAAGACTATAATAACTCCTTCCGGTCAGAAGATCATCCAGCGCACCATACAGCGGCCCGCGCAGCTGGACGGCAAGTCGCCGGTCAATCTACTCAACAAGAAGCTCTCACAGGTCGGTTCTTAAAATAACTCGGAAGTTTTATCGAAACTCCATAACAACAAAACACAAGTGAGTGTGTTTTGCTGTGGTTTTGAACCCGCGTTTTGAAACAGATCTTTTAAAATTTTGTATGTTTTGATGTTATTTGGTCTTAAAATCCAGTATTTTGTAGTAGTCTTTGATATTTCAGCGTGTTTTGTAGTAGTGTTGGAATCCTGTATATTTTATGAAAGTATTTTTGGAATCCTGCTTATTTTTTGGTAATAGTAGTTTATGCAACTGTCATATAATGGGGGTCATTAGAATGCGAAGCCGAGTGTGATGTGATAATAGATTGACACGAGCATTCTAATGCCTAATTATATGCAGTTGCATACAATATTTTACCTACACTCTCAAAAAATAAAATCAGTTAAACACTTTTCCAAACGTCCGCACCGGCGATTGCAAGGCCCGATACATGGTCGATTTCAATACGAGAACGTAATCTAGCTTGAAAGAATTTTAGAAAATTCTTTACTTACAGTTGTTTCGATGTCGAGTCTAAACAACAAATAACTAAACAACGGAACAACACTAAACAACATCGGAATAACAACTGAACAATATCTAAACAACTGCTCAACATCGGTACAACAACTAAACAACATCAGAACATCATCTCAACAACAACAGAACAAAAACCTATTAAAACAACTGAACAACATTTAAAAAATTACCATACAACAACAACTGTCAGATGCGGCGGAAGATGGCGATTTGAGTATTAAATTGTTGTAAAAAAAACTTCGTTTCATTTCTCAACTTTATCGTAGTAAAAGTTTTCTCATTAAGTCATTACGCTTCTGTAATTTATATTAAACCGTAGTTTATATAGGCAGAATGCATAAAGCAGGTCTTTGTGCAACTGTTTTCGAATTCATAATTCGAACATATTGAGACGAGTGTAGATAAGTCTTTTAGAACCTAGCGTGTTTTGTAGCAGTCTTTCGGAATGCAACGTGTTTTTTGTGAAGTCTTTTAAGAACCTATTGTGTTTTGTAGCAGTCTTTCGGAATGCAACGTGTTTTTTGTGAAGTCTTTTAAGAACCTAGCGTGTTTTGTAGCAGTCTTTCGGAATGCAACGTGTTTTTTGTGAAGTCTTTTAAGAACCTATTGTGTTTTGTAGCAGTCTTTCGGAATGCAACGTGTTTTTTGTGAAGTCTTTTAAGAACCTAGCGTGTTTTGTAGCAGTCTTTCGGAATGCAACGTGTTTTTTGTGAAGTCTTTTAAGAACCTATTGTGTTTAGTAGCAGTCTTTCGGAATGCAACGTGTTTTTTGTGAAGTCTCTTAAGAACCTAGCGTGTTTTGTAGCAGTCTTTCGGAATGCAACGTGTTTTTTGTGAAGTCTTTTAAGAACCTAGCGTGTTTTGTAGCAGTCTTTCGGAATGCAACGTGTTTTTTGTGAAAGTCTTGTAGAACCTAGCGTGTTTTGATGTTTGAGAAACTGACATGTTTTGTTGAATCATACGTGTCTTACGGCAGTTTCTCGTTTCTTCTGGATATTAAGACCTAAACTTGCAAACAAACGCGATGATAACTATGTTTAATATTGTTGTCCAGGGCGACAGCTTGCTGCGTCGCGGGGGGTCGTCGCGCGGTCGCGGGCGCGGCTCCTACTCCGTCACGTCGGCCGGGAACGTGGTGCGGCTGCGAGACAAGAGCCTGCCGCCCATCATCAACTTCCACCAGGTGAGTGACAGGTGACAGCCGCACCGCTACTCCGTCACGTCGGCCGGGAACGTGGTGCGGCTGCGAGACAAGAGCCTGCCGCCCATCATCAACTTCCACCAGGTGAGTGACAGGTGACAGCCGCACCGCTACTCCGTCACGTCGGCCGGGAACGTGGTGCGGCTGCGAGACAAGAGCCTGCCGCCCATCATCAACTTCCACCAGGTGAGTGACAGGTGACAGCCGCACCGCTACTCCGTCACGTCGGCCGGGAACGTGGTGCGGCTGCGAGACAAGAGCCTGCCGCCCATCATCAACTTCCACCAGGTGAGTGACAGGTGACAGCCGCACCGCTACTCCGTCACGTCGGCCGGGAACGTGGTGCGGCTGCGAGACAAGAGCCTGCCGCCCATCATCAACTTCCACCAGGTGAGTGACAGGTGACAGCCGCACCGCTACTCCGTCACGTCGGCCGGGAACGTGGTGCGGCTGCGAGACAAGAGCCTGCCGCCCATCATCAACTTCCACCAGGTGAGTGACAGGTGACAGCCGCACCGCTACTCCGTCACGTCGGCCGGGAACGTGGTGCGGCTGCGGGACAAGAGCCTGCCGCCCATCATCAACTTCCACCAGGTGAGTGACAGGTGACAGCCGCACCGCTACTCCGTCACGTCGGCCGGGAACGTGGTGCGGCTGCGGGACAAGAGCCTGCCGCCCATCATCAACTTCCACCAGGTGAGTGACAGGTGACAGCCGCACCGCTACTCCGTCACGTCGGCCGGGAACGTGGTGCGGCTGCGGGACAAGAGCCTGCCGCCCATCATCAACTTCCACCAGGTGAGTGACAGGTGACAGCCGCACCGCTACTCCGTCACGTCGGCCGGGAACGTGGTGCGGCTGCGGGACAAGAGCCTGCCGCCCATCATCAACTTCCACCAGGTGAGTGACAGGTGACAGCCGCACCGCTACTCCGTCACGTCGGCCGGGAACGTGGTGCGGCTGCGAGACAAGAGCCTGCCGCCCATCATCAACTTCCACCAGGTGAGTGACAGGTAACAGCCGCACCGCTACTCCGTCACGTCGGCCGGGAACGTGGTGCGGCTGCGAGACAAGAGCCTGCCGCCCATCATCAACTTCCACCAGGTGAGTGACAGGTAACAGCCGCACCGCTACTCCGTCACGTCGGCCGGGAACGTGGTGCGGCTGCGAGACAAGAGCCTGCCGCCCATCATCAACTTCCACCAGGTGAGTGACAGGTGACAGTCGCACCGCTACTCCGTCACGTCGGCCGGGAACGTGGTGCGGCTGCGAGACAAGAGCCTGCCGCCCATCATCAACTTCCACCAGGTGAGTGACAGGTAACAGCCGCACCGCTACTCCGTCACGTCGGCCGGGAACGTGGTGCGGCTGCGAGACAAGAGCCTGCCGCCCATCATCAACTTCCACCAGGTGAGTGACAGGTGACAGCCGCACCGCTTCTCCGTCACGTCGGCCGGGAACGTGGTGCGGCTGCGAGATAAGAGCCTGCTCTACTGGTTATTCATGTAAACAAAAACGTGACGAGAGCGTACTAATAATTTTTCCTTTTCTTACATTCAAAAACATTGAAAATGAAACCTCACCTTAATTGAAATACTGTCCATATTGTTTAGAGGAAAGTTTTCCGAAGTCTGCGTATGTTGCATAAAAAAAAGGTATGTAAGTAGCTGAGCGTAATAAATTGCGATTTTATTTTAATCAGGTAAGAGTTAATCTTCTGTTTGCTACTGTAAAGATTGGAAGTTTTCTATGTGCTGATCCTAAAACAGCTATTACACTAGTTTGAATACCGTACACAGTTCGGCATACATTGATGGTTATCTTAAGTTTATTGTAACCAGCAATGTATGCCAAACAGTGCACGGTGTTCAGACTACACGGGGTGTAATTGACAGCCCTCCGAATATTGATACACTGACACCTTGAAACTGAACAACTTTTCCCTAGGAACATTGTTAGGAAACGACAAAAAAAATATCTAAAATATTTTCTCGTGGGAAGTTGTTCAGTTTCATAGTCTGAATGCACCCTATAAATATTCGGAGGGCTGTCGCTTACATCCTTATGGTTTAATAGCCGTTTCACTCGTAAATTTTGCTGCACGTTGTGTCCAAAAACTAACCTGATGATTGTGTCTGTTCAGTCGGACGCGTCGAGCGACACGTCGGACGGCATCGAGGACCCGTTCCCGCGCGACCTCGGCCCCATCCCGCCCGACAGCCCCCCGCGCCCGCTCACCATCGACCCGCGCACCGGCAAGCGCCTCGCGCGCGCCGAGGGGGAGCCCACGCCCCCGCCCACGCCCAGCCCGCCGCCCACGCCGCCGCCCACCGCCGCCACCGCCATGCCCACCATGCTCATGAAGGTATACCGCAATGCTTGTTTTATCTATATTTTTAAAATACATACTCTCTTCTCTTTTCGTGTCCGAGTCGTCCAACGATCCGATGAACCCTGGTGTCAGAGTTTTTCAACCGCCTAATACCACTAGTAGGCCTCTGACATGGTTGTATTACGACCGCCGTCTAAGTTATCAGCTAAGACAGCAACCGGGACCGACGGCTTAACGTGCCCTCCGAAGCACGGAACCATTTCTTTTCGGACAATCAGTTGGTTCACCCTGCAATGTTCTAACCAGACCGGGAGCAAATTCACAATGTGATAAATATCAACTTTGTAAGTGTTCCACCGAGAATCGAACCCGGAACCTTTGCGTCGCAGGCAGTCGCACTACCACTGCGCCACATCGGCCGTCAACATACATAGCGACATGCATGATAAAAATAAATAATTTTACCACTTACCTATGCTACTTACATAGTACACCTCTATGGTAGACTATAGCTGGATTTGAATTATTGTTACACCTGATTATGTAATGTACCTATAGTTATGTAGTAGATTTTATTTGATTTGAGTTGATCAGGGATTCTGCCTGGAACAAAGATGCTATGTAATTAGTCTACCGACCGGATTATATGCAACATGACATAGGCGTTAAGAGAACTCGCAAAATATGCAAGATATATTACAAGATTTACCTCAACATAAATAACAATCATTTTCCTCTCATCTCAGTAATGTAGAATACTTCCTCCAATGTAGAATACTGAAAATGATCCAGAATAGTCAGATATCCAAAAAGACAGTTTTTAAATGAGTCATTCATTAATATGCATCATTTACAGAAAATATTATTTTTTGCGATGGAAAGGACAGAAATATGCAAATTCATATAATCCGGTCCCTCTGTCCAAAGATACCTTTAAAAAGATAAAGTCCAAAGATGTCTTTAAAAGTTCACCTTGGTAGGATACATGAGAACCTTTCTGCCCTGGCTAAAATAACAACATAAATACAAATATGTTTTAGGTGGAGATGTCCCCGGGCGGCACGACGGGCATGCTGGTGCAGGGCGACGGCGCGCAGCCCTCGCTGCCCGTGCTCACCGACGACGATGGTGTAAGTGCTGCTCATACACTCCTCTCCAACCATCTCTCACGACCCGTAAACCGTGTTATGTAATAGTACATTGTTGTCGAGGTATGGAAAATAAGACTTTGCTGGACGAGTATAGTTTGAAGTCCGAGCCGCAGGCGAGGACTTCAATTATACAAGTCAAGCAAAGTAATTTTCCCCGAGGCTTACATAGTGCTTTTCTCAAAAAAAGGCTAGGAAATGAAAGATTGTACTTCTTATAAAAGTTAGCTAGCGACCACAATACAACGAAACAAATAAAAATTTACAATTTTCCCACCAATTGTAATTTTTTAAGATAAATTCGCCTGTAAGGCACAGTATTACGTAATATTCAGCCATACTAAATGTTTAGTTCATTCTTTTCTTTTTTAATTCTGGACAGGCAAGGGTCTTCACATTATACAGCCTCGTCTTTAGTTACCTGTTTCATACAAAATTACGTTCCGTTTCTATGAGAGTAATCGAGATAATTTTGAAATCAAATTATGTGGGTTTAGCGTATAACGAATTTATCTTAATGGACACCAGCAAAGGATTTCCATACAACTTTGCTGGCGTGATCTGAGACGTGACAAACAATGTGAAACTTCGCGGTTTCTTTTTTTGAAAGAAATGAACACATTTCCTAGCATGTTTGAGAAAAGTTTATTAAAAATGTGTCTGCAATCATACTGATCACTGTGATCACTGTGTCGCTTTAGGTTCAAATCGATCCGAATTTTTATTACGAAGTGCCATAAAAAGTACTACTAACTAACTAAATAATGATTGTATGTAAACGATCGATTTGTAATGATCGGACACCGCGAGCACAGCCCGGTCGAGCGCGCTCGTCGTTTGCTAAACGCTGTTCTCAAGTTTGCGCCGCAATTTTGTTCAGTTCAGGGTTCGCTAGTTTGATGCGCGAATGTAGGAATGTGTGTGAGATGGCGTGTGCCAAAGAAAATACGATACAATTTTAATAAATTATTGGTTTAAATAATTTTTGTCTAATGGTGAATTTAAAAATATTTTAATTAATGACTAATGAAAATGTAATTTAAGTAAATATGACTAAAATTTTTAAGTATATGTTAATATTATTAATATTATTGATATATATTAGTTTATTATTAATACCTACTGAATAAGACGATGTTTATAACGATTTGGTGTCTGTAACTGTTATGTTGTAGACTGACTGTATAAAGAAATGTAATTTCCCCCCAGACGGAGGTGAAAGTAGAAGCGAGCTCCGTGAAGCACCTGCTGGAGGAGAGCATCGGCGTGGACGAGGGGGACGAGGTGAACCTGCTGCAGGCCGGACATCCGCCCATCATGATCCGCGGGGAGGACGGCATTCTCTACCAGGTGACACCCCTCTGCTAGGCATGGCCCTTCCCCATTTACAATAATATAATAATAATATAATTCTTTATTGCACAAAGTAAGTTTACAAAAAAAAAAAAAGTACAACTAGGCGGCCTTCTTGCTATGGTAGCAAGCTCTACCAGGCAACCTTTGGGTGAAAGGAAAGTGCGTTTAGATAAGCGGGATAGTGCATGACATATACTAACATAAACTACATAAATTAATGTACACACTAATACATTCATAAGCTATATATATTATAATAAACTAATAAATAAGCTTAAATAGACTAATAAATACAACATCATCATCATTGGCTTCACACGTCTGTGACAGACGATTTAATCAGTGTCTGAGGCAAGACTTTTCATGGCTGAATAAGCCGATACTGAAGCGGCATAGTTTTCCGCACGCTCTACAAGTGAAGGTGGAATTTGAGACTGGCACATGCATGTTTAGATGACGTTTACAACATACGGCTTAAAAATATGCTTACCACAAAAAATGCATCTAAAAGTGCATCAATATGGAGTACTGGTGCTGCACTGCGAGGCATCGGTCCCGTTCGTTCGTGCTCTACGAAAACTTTCTTGTGCCCGAGCAGGGCGATCGCTAAACTTAGTTTAGTTTAGTTGTTGCTCTGAACTAGTGAAAACGAAATAAACATCTGTTGACAGAGTTCTTAAATAGTTCTTTAATAAAATACGTTATATACGCGTTCAACACGCGTTAACATTTTTGTGGTAAGACCAGGGTAAGGCCACTATTCATTATGTAAACAATGGCCTCAATTTGGGATAACAATTTTCCTTACTTGCCTTAAATTATCGCTGTCACTTTCTGTCAAATAGATTTAGAAAAGAATTTAAAAAATATCTAAGTCCTGTCATGTTTTAGAATGTCAATGGGTTCTTCACCATCACTAGACAATTTAGACGCCATTGTTTTAATTATCGCTTTATTTTGACAGAGACAGCCCGCACTTTGTGTAAAATTTTAAGACATTACAAGACTTAGATATCTCCTATCCTTTTCTAATCCTATTTGACGGAAAGTGATAGTACTTATTTAAGCTAAGTTAATTGTTATCCCCAGTTGAGGCCAATATTTAATTATAAAATGTTTTTCTGAATACAGGTGGCCGGAGAGAACGAAGCCGGACAGACGCTGCTGGTGGCGGCGGACGAGTCGCTGCAGGGCGCCGTGGAGGGGGTGGAGGGGGGCGACGGGGAGGGGGAGGGGGTCATGTACGTCACCAGGGAGGACGGGGAGGTAACGTTTGCACACCTTTGGGGAATTAAACAACTTGCATACAATGCTGTTACTGTGATTTAAAAATACTAGCATTTACCCGCGGCGTTGTCCGCATACTTCAGACATTCGGTGGTGATAAAAACATGTTAGGACTATCCTATGTGTTAACCTATGTTACCTTCTATATGTGTGCCAAATTTCATTACAATCTGTTCCGTAGTTTTTGCGCGAAGAAGTACCAAACATACGGTCTTCGCATGTATAAGCGAAAATTTAATGCAGGCACATTCCGAAGTCCTGCGATTTTATCGTTAAATTTCGAAAAGATTCAGAGATTTTAATAATATTATTCTTTAATATTGAGTTCACAGTAAATTTCTTATCTGCCAGACAATTTTGGTAGCTGTCAAAATCATGCTAATGCTGACAAATTTTTCTTTGTCAACATTTCTTTTAATATGGGCTTGGCAGGTGCCAAAGTTGTGGTTGGTATATTGGAGGCAAATATAGAAGTTCGTACGTCTTTATGGAACATGTTATAGTATGTGCGATATTAATGTATTATGTTGTTAGGACGTGCTGGCCATCGACCCCGCGCAGCTGGCGCAGCTGATGCCGGGCGGGGTGGGGGGCGCGGGGGCGCTCGGGCTGAGCGTGGAGGGCGCGCCGGCGCTGCAGCAGGTGGCCGTGCAGGTGGAGGGCGAGCCGGGCGAGGACGCCACGCAGGTCATCGCGCAGCTCGTGCAGGCCGACCTGCCCTCGCCAGGTACACACACACACACACATACAGACACATATCATGCTTAAAGCCCGGTTTACATTGTCTTAGTGTTTAGTCGAGTGCTTAGTACAAGTTGAAAGGCAAATTCAATGGGAAATTTTCTAGCAATTCTCGAGTGTCATGTAGAGGGCGCTAAGCTTAATTGAAATAACGTTTCTTTACACAATAACTGTACCACTTTATAAATTATTCTTTATTTTGTGTTTATTGAATTGTTCTAAATGTATTATTGGTTATTTGTTTACTTACACGTATGACACTCAATATAATAGCAAGGAAATAAGTTTATTTTGTAGTAAATCGAACAAACATAATTATTTTGTAACGAACACAACGTGAAACGGAACCTGTGACAAAACTATGGCTGACGCCAGCCATATTGAAACGTCAAAATTTCAGTTTAACACTGCGCCCTCTGGTTTGACATTCAGAACTATCAAGAGAACTGTCAATAGAAAAACTCCCATTCAAGTAGAACTGTACTAAAGCAAGGACCATCTTGACTAAAGCAAGTAGCGTTTACACGTTTCAACTAAAGTACTATCCTAAAGCACTCTACTATACACTAAGATAATGTAAACCGGGCTTTAGGAGGAGTGATGATGAGGCCAGTCGGCCGAGTGACGACAGTGAGGAGGCGGGTAGCTACCCGCCTAGTCGGGAGTTGTGAGCAGGGGAACGACTGTTCCCACCGGACATGTTTGGAAGTTGTATATATAGCGATCGGCGGAATAACTTCGATACCGCGTTTCAGGACTTGTATGTGAAGCGCATGCGCGCCGCCACAATGCCTATATCCCTGCAGCCGTATGATGCCGGCTTAGAATAGCATCACCCCATTTCTTTCCCTTGGGTGTCGTAAGAATCGACCAAGGGACTCGAGCGTGTGTATTGCAAATTTAGGCGATGGTATGACAACCTGTTACTATGGTGGTACACAACATTCCAAATGACCCTCAAATGTTTGTCAGACGTGGCGTAAAAGTCCGTTCTTACAGCCGTTTACGCTCTGCCTACCCCGTAAGGGATTATAGGCGTGATATAATGTATGTAAATCCCTGCAGGGTAGACAGAGTGATACGGCGGTAGAAGCCGACATTTGGCCACTTCTGACAAATAATTGAAGGTCATTCGAAAACTTGTGTATCACCGCAGTGGCAAGTTGTCAGGCCATTGCCTTAAATTGCAATACACATGCAACCTTCCTACCTACTTCAAAGCCGGCATCACATGTCAAAACGACCACGAATTCAGATTATTATCTTTAGAAGTAAACTATCGCACTCGTTTATATTGCTAAGATCTCAGGTTAGAATTCTGCCTGGTGTGTAGCAATGTTAAAACACGACACATTTGTTACCCAGGCGGCACGCGGCGCGTCGTGCTGCTGCTACCGGACGGCAGCTTCACCATGACGGAGCTCGACAAGGAGCAGTACGAGTCCATCACCGAGGCCGGCAAGGCGCAGGAATGAACACCCTTTACTATGTAGCAGTCTGCGGTCTGCGGCCGACCATGTGGAGCGCCCTTGGAGCGCCCGAGCCGGAAACAAATCCTCGACGATGTCCGCGGGTGAACCGACCCATGACTCCCCAAAGAACATAAGCTGAAATAACAACACGTTTTAACGAATCGAATTGTTTTGAATAAGTGTTCCAATGTTTTGCTCAGTTTGAGCTGGTTTTATCTTGGGTCGTCCACAAATTACGTAATGCAATTTAGAAAGGGGACCTGACTACGCGTTATCTTTTTATACTCAAAGGGCGGGGAGCGGGGCGAGGTCAAAAATTTAATATTTTTTCTTTACGCAATTTGTGAATAACCCCTTTATTTCTAGAACCAGTACAACGCTACTACTATAAATTATTGATTAAGTTATTCTGTAGGGTCTCGAAAATATCTTTCTTTTTAGTGCGTCAACTGCATCGAATTACAAATCGCAGTTTAGGCACGTGGCGCCTACTTATCACGGACGGGTTATGTATAACCCAATCGAGTGTCGGCGCGGTGCAGCGAGCGCGGACTGTGCGCGCGACGCAGCGTGTGACTGTACCTGTAGTCTGCCTGCGCTTTTATCACATTCTTATTTACTGTATGCTGTCAAGCTGATAATGCGCATTCACACTACAAACACATTTAGAAATGCCCAGTTCGTCTTTTAAAACAATCGTTTTTTAGACTTAACTTTTATAAATAATAATTTTTCATAAGACACAATATGATCACAATTTAATTGTGATTATTATGTTCAGCATTAAACCACTTGTTTGACTGCCACAGTCATCCCGTCATGACAGCATAGTTTTTTGACTGTCAGGACTGGATGACAAAGGCACGGCGGTTAATGCTCCATTGCCCGGTTTTTCAATTAGACTGTAAATATAGTAGAATTATTTTCTGAAAATAGGAAAAACTAAATTAATTAATTGTATAGCCAGTATGGGTAAAAAAGTCTTAGGCTCACCTAAGGTTATTATTATATGTTACTTTTCCCAAACATTTGATTGCATTACGCTTATTGTTAGCATTTCTAATCTTTATCTCTGCATGACCCAATAAAGCAAAAATGTAGACAAATAATAAAATTGAAAATATGCATTATACATTCTGGAAGAGTTTTCTCTTTGGTTACAGTACGGAAGACTTACTTATTTATAGATATGCTAATTAAGACTTGAATATTGACTTATTAAATAATTAAGTTATTCGTTTTCATCATCATCATATCATATTGTAGTTGGCAATTCTACAAACACAAAACATGGAATGTTGTAAATACAGTTATATTTTTGTAGGATAAAAATAATCCTGATAAGAAAATAAAAACATGCTACTTGTCGGCTGTTTTTAGCTGTAATTGCCTTACGACAACACCAAATAATCATAGGTAAATCCTATGCGCTGCTGGTTATTTGTCGGAAAAATGTAATTAAGCTAGGATCTTACTGTAATTGCAGTTTGCATAAGGGTTGTTTGAAGTCTGATGCTATGTTCACACAATGTAGCTGCTCCTGCCGTTGCTGCCGGGAAAATTGCTCGAAATACCTACGAGGAAGTATCAACGCGATTGAGTGTTCACGCACTGCCGTCATACTCTTTTTGTGCTGCAATATGAGACAGCGAGATAGCAATGTATTCCACTCGCGCTCGTGCTGCCGTTCCTTTAACTCGCGCACGAAAAGCCGACATTAGGAAGCACGGGAAGTGGCGGCGGCATGACGAGTAGCAGCGCAAGTAACCTGTTTACATGCTCGCGCTCGCGCTGACTTCCCTTACTATTTCCCTGCCCATACAGACATTGTGTTAACGTGCTATTAGATTGTATGATGATGAGTATATTATGATTTTAAATAAACTTATTTACCACATAACTTTTGATTTGTTTAATTTACCATGTCTTTGGCCCCGAAAGTAAAAGAGGTCGTTAGAATGTGAGTTTAACACGCCCAGTGTGATAATAGTTTGTCACTTTTCCAAACGTCTGCACCACGGTCTGCACCGACCATTGCAAGGCCCGACACAAGGAAAATTCAATACGAGAACGTAATATGGCTTGATATGATTTTATGTAAATTCTATACTTTAGCAGTTGTGGAGTCTAAACAGTAACTTAACTAAACAACTGAACAACATCGGATCAATAACTGAACAACATCAGTACAACAACTAAACAACATCTGAACTGAACAACAACTGAAAAACATCTGAACAAGATCTCAACAACAACCTAATAAAACAACCGAACAATTACTATACAACAGCAACTGACAGGTGCAGCGGAAGATGGCGATTTGAGTATTGGCAAAAAAAACTTCGTTTCATTTCTCAACTTTATCGAAGTAAGAGCCTTCTCATTAAGGCATTACGCGTCTGTAATTTCCATAAAACTGTAATTTCTATTGGCAGAATGCTTAAAGCAGGTCTTAAAACAACTGTTTCCGAATTCATATTTCGAACAATATGAGACGAGTTTAGATAAAATCCATTATTTTAATTGAAACAGTTATTGTTCAGTTATTGATCCGATGTTGTGTAGATGCTGTTCAGTTGTTTAGTTAAGTTACTGTTTAGACTCCACAACTGCTAAAGTATAGAATTTATAAAATCATATCAAGCCATATTACGTTCTCGTATTGAATTTTCCTTGTGTCGGGCATTGCAATGGTCGGTGCAGACGTTTGGAAAAGTTTCAAACTATTATCACACTCGGCGTGATAAACAGACACTCACATTCTAACGACCTCCATTATGCGATAGTTGCATAATTTTATTTTTCTTAATTGTACTCAACCGTTGCTGCCAACCTGTTTTATTTACTAAACAATTATATTAATTTGTATACCTACCTTTAATCTGATTTAGTAGTCGCCGCGTTAAATACGTGTAGTAACTTTAATGTAATAACACTAAAATCACAAACTAGCGAAACGGCGCGCGGGGCGCCTCTTCGATTTCGCTTTTGATCATTGAATATATAATAAAACTAAAGATGTGGATTGAAAGTCAGCATCTCTGCTGGATACAAAAAAGAAGAACTCGAAATTCGCGCCTCGGCATCGTCAATAGGTGTGCATTTCCCTGGCATGGTCATCATGGAAAACAAATTTGTCGTAAAAAAACCAGAATTTGTCGGGACACCGTTTAGAAGATATAACGCATTGAAAGTGACCGTGCTGGAGAAACGTTTCTACAGACCGAAAAATCGATCAATCGAAAACCAGACCACCTAGCAAGGATCCGATTATTGCAAATAAATGTCGTTTAATTGTCGACCCTACATGCAAAAAATCAGAATGATCCGATACGCCGTTCAAAAGATATAAGCTGGTTCTGGTGACCGTGCTAGAGAAATGCATTTCTCTGGCACGGTCACCGTTGCATCTCGAGAACCATGACACGTAGCGAGGATCTGATTATTGCAAATCGTTTAATCGTTAAGGCTTGTACTTCGACGGAAGGAACGAAATTCAAATGAAATTCGGAAGTCATGTCAAAGAGTATATTATAGAGGTGTCACCATTTCATATAATGTTAGTCTAACTGGTACTGATACAATACTTGACGACTAATGGTAGTGCGACTGCCTGCGGCGCTAAGGTTCCGGGTTCGATTCTCGGTGGACTACTCACAAAGTTGATATTATAACTTGGAAGGAATATTAACCTACATTATATCATAAGGACCATATTTTGAAATAAGCTGAACCATTCGCCAAGACTTAGCTGAACGCATAGTATCCATATTAATTATGAACTGTATAAACTGTACTGTATGTTTGTTTGTTATTCTTCCACTTTCAGTACATGAAAAGAATTGGTCTAAAAATAAGGGCTTAATCAGTTCACAAAACACTTATCTTCATAACATCTCAAATCATATTTACAACTTTTTAGTTTTACGTTATTTCAGAAGAAGCAAAGTCATTAAACTAAATAAAGCCAACTTATTAGTTCAGGTTTAAAAATGCAAGTGGTCAGTATCATGTTACGCACTTTGCGCAAACATATTTTTGTTTCGTTTTTGTCCATCCTGGTATTGTACATTTTTTGCGAACTTCGACATTAAGACACTTTTTTTGGATATTTCTTTGTCATTTTCGTCATTGCGTGCACCTTAAGCGCAACTAATACTGTTAAATTTCAATTTCAATTTTAAACGTTTATTGCATAAATCAGTATACATAGATGTAAGTTCAAAATATAAATAACAAAATCCAATTAGCGACGGCCATTATATATTCGAGTATGATATTATGATATGATAATATATAAAATAGCGGTCGCATTCTCGCACCGTTCATTAGTTTTTGAACAATATTTGTTGACCATCAGACAAACACAGAGCCGCATGCCTTAAAAATTTCATACCTTCGAACACCTTTTACAATCTTTTTCCTTTAATCACCGACACCAGTTGAATTGCTTCATAGTTAAAAATTATCATACATTTTGGTGGTATCTATTAAAGTAACTAAGAAAAATTAAAATCGAAGGTGCTTCTAATTGTTTGTTTGACTAAGGTTTTTAATCCATTCCTATCTGGATAATCCTATAATTTTTGGTCTTGAAATTGGTATTTTTAGAAAAGGGATTTATAGCCCTATACAATGTTTGGTATATTTCGGTGTTACCAACGAACCAGGGTGACCACAACCTTTAATATAATGATACCCTCGACCTTCCCGAAATGATAAGTACCTACCTGGAAATTAATTTTAACATTAGTATTGGCATTTTGTTCGGTCACACTCTAGGACTTTCCAGCTAGGTATAAGTCTAGAACCTTTCAACCCAGTGTTACCCTAGCATGAACATCTTGACCCAGTGCCACTCTAGAACCTTTCTACCCCATAACACTAAAAACCTTCCGAATCAATTGATCCCACTCTTGAACTGAAATCTGACAAAAATCTTTTACTACATAAATAATACTTTTGTATACTAGGTACGCAAGTTTCAAGAGATATGGGCGTGATATGTGTATGTATGTATGTACGTAAGTACATGTACATAATTATTTTTCTCAAACATGCTAGGAAATGTGTTCATTTCTTTCAAAAAAAGAAACCGCGAAGTTTCACATTGTTTGTCACGTCTCAGATCACGCCAGCAAAGTTGTATGGAAATCCTTTGCTGGTGTCCATTAAGATAAATTCGTTATACGCTAAACCCACATAATTTGATTTCAAAATTATCTCGATGACTCTCATAGAAACGGAACGTAATTTTGTATGAAACAGGTAACTAAAGACGAGGCTGTATGATGTGAAGACCCTTGCCTGTCCAGAATTAAAAAAGAAAAGAATGAACTAAACATTTAGTATGGCTGAATATTACGTAATACTGTGCCTTACAGGCGAATTTATTTTAAAAAATTACAATTGGTGGGAAAATTGTAAATTTTTATTTGTTTCGTTGTGTTGTGGTCGCTAGCTAACTTTTATAAGAAGTACAATCTTTCATTTCATAGCCTTTTTTTGAGAAAAGCACTATGTAAGCCTCGGGGAAAATTACTTTGCTTGACTTGTATAATTGAAGTCCTCGCCTGCGGCTCGGACTTCAAACTGTACTCGTCCAGCAAAGTCTTAATTTCCATACCTCGACAACAATGTACTAATACTTGCTTTCTTATAATTTGTCCTAAAACTGTGGTTGGTGGTGACCGTATGCGCAGCGCTCCATATATACATTTAAAAATTTCCGCCGCGGTTAAAAAACTGCTTTTGTGCCGCCGTATCGCCGTCTAGTGTTGCATATAAATCGAACCTTACTACTTCATACTAATCTGCACTAACAACCACGTCATCATATTATTTGATCGTAAAAATATTTTTAATACCTACGTCTAATCGGTTCATATTTTGCGTTTTGTTCGATGTACCAATCAACGTAGTATTGACATTGGCAAAATTATCCATAGCGGATAGAATGCCGTTGTTGTAGATAGTTGATATATTTTACGGCAAAATTCTAGCTACAATAATTTTTCACGGTCGAAATATCGAACAAATGTACAGTGTGTCGCGTCTGCATCATATTCAGTTTATCTATGATCAATTCCACGTCAGTTTTGACAGCAGAGGAAACACATCAAAACAAAAACCTTTTACTCCCAAGGAAAGCAGCCGGAAACAGTAAGTGTTTTGCTAAATTTCTTAATAACTAAGTTGTTTTGTCAAAAAATAGCCGCCCGGGCGGGTTCAACATGAAATTGCCATCAATAATCATACTAAGATCAATACAGTTCGATTAGCACTGGCGGAAGAAATCTCTTACGCCACGCTTCATCACTGAAAAATAGAGGTAACTTCAAATTTTAATTTCTCCGTTATTAAATATAAAATGAGATTTTGCGCTGCCCTGGCTTATTCCTCATATCTTGAAGAATAAAAAACAAAATTTTGTTGACAGTGATGTTCCTTAGAATATGTATAAAATGCATTCTCGTAGCTCGTTTTCACCTCACTTCATGGAAGTAGGCCCGTTAAGTCGTTTAGTTGCCGACCCCACATACAAAAAATCAGAATGATCCGATGCGCCGTTCAAAAGATATAAGCTGGTTCTGGTGACCGTGCTAGAGAAATGCATTTCCCTGGCACGGTCACCGCTGGATCTCGATAACCACGGCACGTAGCGAGGATCTAAATGGTGGAAATAATTGTCGACCCCGCATGCAGAAATGCAGAATTTGTCGGCCTTTAGTTTAGAAGATAATCGCAAATACTTTTTTGTATGGGCCTATAGTACGGGAGCTAACTTCCAATCTAACTTCCAATTATACCTAGTATACCTTCATAATATGATTTTTTGTGTTTTTTTTTATTCTTACCTAATAGCAAATCTCAAAGTTATGGTTTTCCATGGTGACCATGCCAGGGAAATTCACACAGTGATTTCAACAGAAAAAACGTTTCGTTGCCTTTGATTATAATTTTCTCCTATATTTGTTCGTCACTAATTAAATGTCTACGTGCCGTGACGTTTATCACAAATAACAATTTTTTCCTATAATGAACGTGGAATTTTGATTGTGAAATTCATTATGATAAACTTAAAAATATGATTAGACCAAAATTAACTAAACGAAAATTTGATGATTCGTCATAAACTGTCAACATGTCTAGCATTGCCAGACTGTCCCAAAAAGGCAGTCGTCCATACCTTTTGGCGAAGAACTGTCCATATTTTGTCATTTCGAATCCACTATCCCTCCTTTTCTAAACTCCTTGATCTAGAAAATGTCATAAACATCCTTCGCTCACTCTAGCTCCGTGTTCGTTTGCTAACTGTATTTTTATCTAGGAAATAGGTAGATCTGGCCCGGCCGATGTCCATCAACATAATGAGGCCAGAGAATTTTTTTTTACCATACCTTTTAACACATATCACGCCTATAATCCCTTGTGGGGTAGGCAGAGCGTAAACGGCCGCATAGAACAGACATTTACGCCACGTCTGACAAACATTTGAGGGTCATCCAGAAAATTGTGTATCACCATAGTAACATGTTGTCAGCCCATCGCCTAAAAATGCAATACACACCCTCGAGTCCCTTGGACGCTTCTTACGACTCCCACGGGCAAGAAATGGGGTGATGCTATTCTAAGCCGGCATCACACGGCCCCTTTCCTTTTAAAGGGGACATAATTGTCCAAAATTGGCGAACTAATCTGGCAACACTGTCATGTCATTATTTGTTGGTGTGTTGTGCTTCGTCAAAATAAAAAAATCTCTTGAAATTTTCGTAAACGGTGTGCAAACTTATTTTATTTCAAATTGTAAATAAAGCTTGATAAATTTTACTCCTATAATAACACATGTCATTCTCATTTGAAAACAAATAAGGTTTTCAGAGCGTTAAGTTTCCAGTGCCAACAAGTCTCAAGTTTATAGAAGTAAAACACAAATTCAACACCACGGCGGGTCGAAGCAATATGCGACGGGCGCGGGACACGTACGGCTACCAGCCCTTGCCACGGGCTCCTACTGAAGATGTACTTGAACACGAAAATGAAAGAATGGCGGAGGAGCTCAGTGGAAAGATAACTACTCTCAAGCATATGTCGATAGAAATTGGGAATGAAGTGCGGTATCAAGACAAAATACTCCGTGGGCTTGATGATGATGTTGACAGAAGTTCAGGCTTTCTTGGCAAGACTATGGGCAGAGTACTCAAGCTCGGCAAAGGAAACCACAACTATTACATTTGCTATTTGTTTTTGTTCTCAATTTTTGTATTCTTTTTGCTCTACATTGTCGTGAAATTTAGGTGATTGTAATGTTGGATGTTATATTGAGACTACCCTGGCCCTGGCTTCATTCCTGTTATATAAAAGAAAAAACATTTATTGTTGTATGTAAATAAATCTGTTATCTAAAAATAAGTTTATTGTGTTCTTAAAAAAGTCATCACTTTTTTTCCTCCATATTTTCACCTTTTATATGAGATGTTGTTAAGCATATAATTCTTCTAATATGGTGCAGTATTCGCCGCCTATGGAATTTTGAGTAATGGAAATGACCAGCTTGGTTGGAATTTTCAAAACCATTGAACAACTACAGGCAGCATCAATCAACATAGCAACAGCTCCGCAAGCATTTTGGAAATTCTTCCCACAGTATCCATTGAGATCTTCAAGAATTATAGTCTGCGGTACATTTTGCCACTCAGGCAATGTTGAAATGCTCTCAATCAATGATTCAATACTCTGAGTGTACAAAAAACTTATCATTTTCATATAATGTCTGTTGACTGAACTCAAGTCTTGAGAAAGTTCTGGTAATTCATTTAGTTCCTCTCGTAGAATGTACAGTACTTTGCCATTCTTCGCAGATGATATTGCTTCACCAAAAAGTTTTTTTTTATTTGTACTTGAATCGTTGAAGTAGAAAATACGTTGAACATTTTCAAACATTGGACAAAGGTTATTGGTTAACTTGAAAAGAGAAGAAGTTAGGTACTTTCTTCTTCTATCCTGATTAGTAAATATAGAACAGAATATAATTGAACTGGGTATTGTACTGCAGTTAGATTGCTTATGTTTCTTAGCACTTTTTTAAATCTAGAACTGTTTGGATTAAATGTTATATAGCTTCAACTTTATCACAGAACACCTTGTCCTTTTTATAATATAAATATGTATAGAACTTATCATAAATTAAAAAGTACTTTGTGAACTGAACATAACCAAACATAACCTCTTCAACTTGACTGAGATTGGATCCTTTAGGACATTAGCATAGAGTATATTAAAATATATAGGGACATATAATAAGAGGTCTGTGGATTGGATATGAGAGGATGAGTCCCTATAATGTTCGACACTATAATGCACAGAATAACATTGGCCGACATCGCGTTGCCAACCAGCAGTACAACACCGTGGAATAAGGAGTTTTCTTTTTTATTCGCATAGAAAACTCCCTCTTCCTTGCATACATTTCTTGCAAGCTCCCCCGGGGCCATTCGCCCTATGGAGAGACCCCCCTCCCTTAAAGAAGTAAAAATATTGTACAAATCAAAGGGTTATCCCCCTCCCCCCACTCGCAAAATTACCTCCTGCCACTCCGTGGGCTACCGCAGACCAAGCGTACGTTTTTGCTAGCGACAGATGGAGCACTTTTCATAGAAATTCAAAAAGAACCGAACAACTGAAATAATAGTGACAATTACAAGTTTCTTTTCGAATTTATGGTTTAAAAAACGCTAGTTACACCATACGACAGATCTTAGAAATATATACCCCTCGTTAGAAAGGTATATATGTTACTTGGTCTTGGTATTAGTAACTGTCACTCAGTCATAGTAAGATTGTACATTACGACAGCTACTAGCATTCTGTTACTCGTTTCTAGGCCCGCCCTTACCACAAAGTAAGTATTAGCGGCGGCCCGTACCAACAATGTACCGTGTATATAGTGATATGTGTGTATGTGTGCCACACATCACCATGCACAACAAATCACGTGAACGTGGTGACTGGTGGTGACCCCGTAGCGAGTTCCTAGCCTGTCAGATCTGTATCAGAAGGGGTTGTCACAGGATGATAGATGCTTGTAAACGTAGTGCCGTCCACGTGAATGCAATAGTATAAAGGTAGGTACAAAATAAAAGGATAAGTTATTGTAAAGAGGATAAATTTATTCCACATACAATATGTACAGCTATATCAATTGTTTGAAGTTTACAACAATAATTTTAAAAGATGTCCGTTTAAACACTAGAAATACATACAAAAAATACCTCTAATTCATTTGGGGGAATGTATTGCACAATTTTTTACGGTACGATTGATAGATAGAAGACATTGATACAATGTCACATTGATTTTAAACAGCAGCATTGATTACTTGAATTAAGAAGGACCACTACTTCTATGGAAATTACTAACTAGCAAAATAATTAATGTTCTAGACATGCCCAATGCACTACGTTTGCCTGTTGATTATTTATTTATGGCACAGGTTTGGTGTTACAAAATAGTGAAATGTGTGCCTGTATCATAAAAAGCAAATTTAAAAGCTATAAGAGCCCGAAAGCAAAATGTTTGTACTAAACATAGAAAAACTAAGATAGTGGCATTTTACTACAATAAGAGGTATTATATGTACAACAGCTTACGAATGTAATAATAATACATACAACAACTAATCAATAAATCAGTCAATTAGTAAAATACAACAACACATCCAAAACACGAGAAGACTTACAATATAAACATTCATCAACAATACCAATGAGAACTTTAAAAAAATAACACAATGTCACAAAATTTTGAATCAAAATTGCCTCAGACTGTTCAGCAATACTACCTTGAGTACTTAATATTTACAGTCGATTGTAGGGAAATGACAGCAACAGTATTATAGATCCTACCAGTTTGACCTTTAAATAAAGGATGATGATGATAAAGAGATGACAGACACCTAATAATAACGATAAATAACTATTTAGGCGAGTACTCGAGAACGGCCTCGACAGTGGCGCCACTTTACAAGAAAAATATTTTCTCTGTATACAAACAAACTATAAATCAGACTGTCCGTTGCCCAAGTTTAAACTGTCCTTAAGATGCCTTAATTAAAATCAGAACCTACAAACTCAATGAAATATTCGCTGTAATTAAAGTTATGGGAATTAATATCCAAAGTGGCCGTTTTTAGGCACTTTTTGCCATAACTTTAATGAAATTTCATTTTGTTTGCAAGTTCTAATGAAACATAAGGAAAATACTAAAAACGTAAGCAAAGGACATTATGATAGATTGTTTGTATAAAGAGAAAACATTTTTTTGTGAAGAGGCGCCATCGTCGAGGTCGTTCACGGCTACACTCACCTTAAAGATGCATAACCAATTAAAATCAATAAAGATGCATGCACACACTTCCATGGCTTATTGTATTTGCATATTTTCACATATTTTTGACAATAAATGGGTAGGAGTCCGATAGAACTCGCCACTACTAAATCTATGCTTAAACTTAACTGGAAAATTAACGAAGCAGTTGTGATTGTATGTAACAAACTTATAAAAACAGTAGAACCTATAACTTTATCGTGTTTATTTTATTTACTTTTGCATGAATGAAAAATATGACGGTGTTTAAAATGAACAAAAATATTTACAACTCCAATAAATACATAAGAATAAAGGCAAATTTACATTATCTCAAGATAAGATACTATAAAATAAGGAGCAAATTTTTTCCATAAGATGGAGATTCATAAAAACCTTGAAACTTCTGTGTAACAATAGATAGACCTGCTTTGGTTTTATGTTATGGTTTTGGCTTTAAACTGAATCTTATTACGACTTCATGCATCACACAGAATACGACTGATTTTTTCACTATGAAAATTTATCAGTCTTCGCAATGCCGCGATCACAATCAATGCGGCAGGCACCATTTAAGTAGATGTAGATATTAAATTAATTTATAATCACGATGTTATTGAACGACTGAAGCACGAAATATGAAATTTCGACATACTCGGTCTTAAATTATGATCACAATAAGTGGTACATTAGAACCACCTACAATAATAATACAGGGTGTTAAGTATATTACTGCGCTCATTTCAAGGCATGAATCAGTCCGTGAAAGTATTTTCCACAAGTTACTTAGGTTGAAATATGAAAAGAATAATCGCACCACGAATACAGTTTGAATTGCCCAATGAAGTCGTGATTATGGAGGGTCTAAATATTTTTAGTATTAAGCTCCTTGTTATGATTTATAGGCCAGTTCACCCCGTGAAAGGAAAGCATTATCTAACTCCCTGTGAAATAAAAACATACCTACTGGTACTGTTACACTATTCCTGTATTAGAAGAAAGATACCAGTCGTTTCTATTTCTTACGAACCTATCTTTCTCTGGACGCCTCCCGACTTTGTCCAGTTTCCGGTATAGGGCAGTGGTTGAGCGCTTCAGCGTGCGCGCGTGGGCGTGTGCGTGCGCGTGGCGGTGCGTGTGCGTGTGCGTGCACGCGTGCGTCAAATGTGCACGGGCACGTGCAGCAGCAGCGCGTCGCGTCGACTGAACTCCTCCGAGCACATCTCGCACTTGAACACGCCCGTATCTGACAAATAATACAAGTAGTAAACATTGGTGCTCTGTTTAGCGAATTGGACCGGAATGTACGATAAAAAAGAGACGAGAAATATAAATCAGTCAATCATTGGCATGCTAAAGTGATATTTGATTAATAAAAAAACGCATAAAATATATGAAGTGCCGTGTAATGCCGGCATAGAATAACATCAACCCATTTGTCTCTCGTGGGAGTCGTAAGAGGCGACTTATCGACTTATCGCAATTTTAGGCGATGGCATGACAACCTGTCACTATGGCGATACACAATTTTGTATAACCCTCTGTTTTGTATGCGGCGCTGGGGCAAGTACAAACAACGGCTGCTCGTAGCACACTGGCGTTTATTGTATAATAGTATAACTTATAAGGGCAGGCGCAGCTTACCCTCTATGCACATACCTATCATTTCCTCCCCCTATTTTACAAATACCTATTACTTAAAAAACCTTCTAAAGTCTATGTTTGCCGTGCGTCTTTTTGGCCTTTCTTCCACTTCTGAGCGAGCTTCTTGAAAATCAGGCTCACTATCATCATCTGTGGTGTCTGTGGCCGGTGTGACAGTCCGCTCCATCTCGCTTCCTTCAGTATCCAGCTGCGGTGAGATGGCCTGTCGGCGATGCGTCTTAGCAACATCCGCAACCTGCAGCGACTCGTCCGTCTCTGACGCTGAGCTAGCTAACTCAGCACAGCTTTGATTTTGGCTCTCCGAATCCGTTGGAAATGTTGATGGAACGAGTGGTAGTTGTGTCGAGGACTGTGGAGGCGATGTCATCAACGGCGGTGTTAAGGGCGACAGTGGTAGTTGCGGCGTTGTCACGCCAGTGTGCTACGAGCAGCCGTTGTTTGTATAATAGTATAACTTATAAGGGCAGGCGCAGCTACCCTCTATGCACATACCTATCACCCTCAAATCAAATATTTGTCAGACGTGGTGTTAATGTCCGTTGTTTGCGGCCGTTTAGGTGTAATATATATGTCGCAGTATTATGGCAGAATGTCGAAATCCTAGGATTTCGGCCAAAAGCCGGATTATGGCAAAATTGTAGACTACATTCGACCATCGTCCTAAGCAGATCCAGGATTTCGGTCATAATCCTAGGATTTTGGTCGAAATCCTGGATCTGCTTAGTATTATGGCATTAATCGCGATTCGGGGGAATCTATGAGCGGGGAGGGAACAATACGCTCCTCCCCAGCGCGCGGGGATTGCGTGTGGCAGTGTGTTTATTTCTATCATTCATAATCTTTATTTAGATACTAGGTGATGCAAATGATAACAGGAGGTTCTGTTTACCTTGTTATATTTTGTAAAAGAGAAGACACCCAAATGTTTATTTTATTACTCATCTAATAATATTATAAACAGCAACTTATGTGATTATCTAAAAAATATTGTTTTTACTACTTGAAAAATCTGTAATGAAAGAAATGATACTCAAAAGTTTATGTTAATGACAGAAAAACGAATTATTTAATGTTTGTTATATTAATCATAGTTAGAAGAGGTTAGCACTTAAATGTTTATGAAAAATGGTTAATTTTTATATCGAGACTAGATACCTAATAATTATAGTGATTAATTAGTACATTCTATCTGGAATCAATAAAAATAAAAGACTGATTTGATTTTTATAAATATTTTTGTGTCATTTATTTTGTTTCATCAAATTTTCTTAAGTTCTTATTTTTCTCTCCAAAAGCATAATAAGAATACAAATTAAAGTAAAGACAAATAGTAATGCATGGCGATAGTCACTATTCCGTGTAATGACGGCTTAAAATAGCATCACCCCTATTCTTTCCCGCGGGTACGACACCCAGAAGCTACTAACGGATGGAAGTTTTTATTTATTTATTTATTTATTAAACTTTATTGCACAGAAAGTACAAAGGGCGGGCCTAATGCCACGCGGTATTAGGCCCATGTGTATTACCATTTTATTTTTCTATAGCCATTCACGTTTTATCTAAAATAGCCCTCAATATTGTTTATGGCCATTAAAACTCTGCATACTCCGCAAGTATTTATGTATGTATGTGTATAGTCACAACAAAATTTATAAAAAGTGTTCTGAAGCCTTCGTTTTACCATATTACTACGTAGATCCAGGATTTCAGTCAAAATCCTAGGATTATGGCCGAAATCCTAGATCTACTTAGGACGATGGTCGAATAAAGTCTTCGATTTTACCATAATCCGGCTTTTGGCCAAAATCCTAGAATTTCGGCCGAAATCCTAATTCTGCCATAATACTGCGACATATACATACATACACATATCACGCTTATAATCCCTTGCGGGGTAGACAGAGCGTAAACAGCCGCAAAAAACGGCCATTTACACCACGTCTGACAAATGTTTGAGGGTTGTTTGGAATATTGTGTATTGTGGCGTGATATATGTGGGTGTAAATTAGATGAATCGGGGCTAATGACTAGTCAAAGTACCTTGAGTGTCGGTGTCGCGCAGGTCATGTTCTATGGGCTCTTCCTTGAACTCAGGCTCGGGCTCGGGCTCGGGCTCCGGTTCGGGCTCGGGCTCGGGTGTGGGCGTGCGGCGCAGCGCGGGCCGGATCGCGCGCAAGTCGTCGGCCGGGTGCCGCGGGGGGCGCCGCTGACGGACCTGGGGAACCAACATAGATCTTGTTAGGATCAGCGTAAGTATAGCGTGAGAGTTGCAGCCATATAAATCGTATCTGCTGGTGTTGGGCGGCCGAGACAGCTACATATAGTTGGTTGCAGATCACTTGTCAGCGTCTATCCTTCTCTATCGCAACAACAACCGCTAGAGAGCGGTGACACTCCGTGACGGAACTCTCGAGACGATCGCGTGCTATAGAATTCCTTCGTGCTTCTTTTGCTCTAATAAGTAGAGTTCTAGGCAATAGAAAATAACATTGCACAAAATCAACTGATTTGACAACTGAGTTACTATGAGAGAATATTGTTTCTTGTCATCCTCAGTTATTAGTAAAATTTACGGCAGATGTGGCGCAGTGGTAGGGCGACTGTCTGCGTTCCGGGGTTCGATTCCCGATGGCCCAATCACAACGTTGATATTATCACTTTGTGAAGTTGTTTCCAGTCCGGGTAGGACATAGCAGGGTGAACCTGATTGTCCGTAAGAAAGATGGTTCCGTGTTTCGGAGGGCATGTTAAGCTGACGTTCCCGGTTCCTGTATATGAATACTTAGACGGCGGTCGTTACACAACCGTTACACAAAGGCGGTTGAAAAACTCTTGATACCAGGGTTCATAGGGTCGTTCGTCGACTCGGTTTCCCACACGAAAAGAAGAAGAAGAGGCTTGTAAATGTCACCTTACATTTACATAGGAAACGAAAACGCTAAGGCATAGCGTGGTTCCGCTGGTGTTACCTGTTTGATCCTCGGTCGCGCGGGCTCCTCAGTGTGTATCATCTTGGGCCTGGGCGGGGGCTCGGCGGCGCGCCGGGCCAGCCGCCGGCGCCGCGGGGGCTCCACCAGCTCGGCGCGCGGCGCGGGCGCGGGCGCGGGCGGGGGGGAGGGGCTGCGGGGCGTGGCCGCGGGCGGGGGGGGAGGGGGGCGGGGAGGGCGAGCGCTCCCACGAGCGCGCGGGCGACGACTCCGTCTTGATTTTCCGTCGCCGCTTGTACTTGCGGGGGCCGTTCTGCTGGAAATGGTACAAACGTTTACAATACGATCGCAATGTATGTGCACCTGTGAAGATCTCTCAATAAATCTTAATTAACCGAGTTTGGCAGGAAAGAAAATAGAACGTAGAGTAGAAAGTAGTGCCGTGTGATGCCGGCTTGGAATAGTATCTACCCATTTCTTTCCCGTGGGTGTCGTAAGAGGTGACCAAGGGACTCAAGGGTGTGTATTGCAATTTCAGGCGATGGGCTGACAACCTGTCATTATGGCGATACTCAGTTTTCTGAATGACCCTCTAATATTTGTCAGGCGTGGCGTAAATGGCCGTTTTGTCATACCCCGCAAGGGATAACAGGCTTAATATGTGTATGTATTATTAAACGAACAAGTATCATTCATTATGTGGGTTTACGTGACTTACGTGTTCGGCAATCACAGTCGTGTAAGCAGCCGAAACGTAGAGGGATAAACTCTCTACCAACTAAAAAACAAAGTCGTGTAAACCCACATCACGTGTATGTATGTGTGAAAGTAGAAGATGTGTATCATGGTAGTGACCTGTGGCTGCCTCTTGAGCGCGGTGTTGGCGTCGCAGTGCTGTATGAGATGCTGCACTAGCTCCGCGCTGGAGTGCAGCGCGCGCCCGCACACCACGCAGCAGTACGACGTGCCTCCTGCACAACACAAGTAAGCTAATCGATTTATTTTTGTTAATTATGCTTCATGGAGTGTCGATGGCGGACATTCGTCGTTGCAGCCGAAATCTTATAGGTTGGTTCGTTCGGTGAATCTTTATTGGAGTTGCAAATATTTATACAAGGAGTTACAAAAGATATATATATTCTTTATTGCAGTGATTGACAATGTTTTAACTTATTATTAAAAACATAGGCGAGCGATTATCTCTATAAGAGGTCTCTTCCAGCCAACCTAATGAGGGTGGAAGAAGGGATAACACGGAAACAAGAGAAAAATAAAAACCAAATACCAAAATAATAATACCAAAAATAATAATATTATTTACTATCATCAGTCGATAAAATAATCATATCACCAGTCTAGGTTAGTACTACACTTTGGCATACATTGATGGTTATCTTCAGTTTATTGAAATGATGACACCCATGAAATAACTAGCAATATATACCTACCGAACCGTGCTGTGCCACGTTGGCATTATCATCTCTTTACTGTCAAAATAGTGTTGCGACGACAAAAATTTAGTGTAATTTAATTTAAGACATTGATTGAGACATTTCAAAAACGTCACAACGGCTTGACTTTTTGGTCTATAGACCCTTTACCATTTTTTACAAGGGACTCTTCACACCCTCTCGGCTTAACTTGTTATTTTGTAACACGCGGTATAATTATAACTGTTTTTATTCAGATTTATTGTTTGTTCACCCATAGAAAAAGACAAAGTAGTATTCCTATGACGTGGTATTACAACAACTCACCGTTGGCCCGCCGGTCGGGCGCGGAGTGGTGCGAGCGCACATGCTCGCGCAGCACCACGCGCTGGTTGAACGCGCGCGGACACACCGCGCACGCGTACGGCTTCTCGCCTGCAACAATCAGTTCACAATAAAACAATTTTAAACGGATTGGTTTATTTTGGATTTTACAATTCCTACGGTTCACGGATGACTTAAGGTTTTAGACGTCATTACTTAGAATATAAAATTATTTTTGTTCTACCGCCATCTATTTCTTAATTGCCTAGCGTAACGTCCGGGTTCCACGCAAAATGCTGAAACCGTATCTTGTGTAGTAGGTCTTACAGTAGGTTGGATCTGGTTCTTCTGCTGCGGAGTCCAACTTGATGAGATTCCCCATCCAGTATCTCTGTTGAAATTCGGATGCTTTTTAAATTTCTGTGGCTTCCCATACTTTCCTAGAAATGAATCTCTTCTCTCTCGCTAGGATTGCTGCCTTATCAAACCTGAGATAGTGGGTTCACACACTGCAGACTGTCTGTCACGACGGTTCTTTACATGGAGAATATGTTACTTTTAGACGTGTAGATACATTTATCTTTGTTTCTCCTATGTATGAGAGTCCACAGTCACAGTCAAGCTTTTTAACACCAGGGTCTTGGAGAGGGATGTTGCATTTGACTTATCTGATGTACTGGCTGATCTTCATATGAAGATGGTCTTTATTGATGCTCACAATCAGTTCTTAGTCATTCTTTTGTAGAGTTTGTTGTGATGGGATATCCGTAATTTTACTGAATACCAAATTTTAAAACACTTCCCGTGTTAGGTATACAATAATTTGAAACTTGCAAAATTTATCATACTCGCCCTTGAAAATTTTGCAAGATTAAAAAGAAAAACAAAATACATATTTTACTTGTTAATGGCTTAGTACTGTACTAAAACAAATAGTAAATTTTTTGTTAATAAAGCTGTAAGATTCCCTAAAATAAAAAAATAAATTTAAAAAATTTTTTGTTTGTTTTAAGCAGACTGTTGGTTATTTGACTGGCCCGATGGCGTAGCGGATAGTACCCCTGCCTGCTACGCCGACGATCGTGGGTTCGATTCCTACAAGACACAAATATTTGTTAAGTAAATTTTCAGATATTTGTGTTTAGTCTCGGTGTTTTCCATGTATGATATGTATTTATTTACAAAAAAAAGTATAATAAGTAATTTTATCAGCTATTTACTTCCCATAGTACAAGCTTTGCTTAGTTTGAAGCTAGATGGCGCTGTGTGAAGTGTCCAGAATATATATTTATTTTATTTGGATTAGTTTCGTGGTTGTTTTGGCTGTTTGTTGGTTGATTTGGGCAAACTGTTGGTTGTTTACGACAAGTCATTTATTTGTTTTTTTTAAGAAGATTCGCGAAGTAGTTTGGTTGTTTTCATGTCCTGAAAGCAGTAAAATGCCGCACATCGAATGCTGCATGCAAGTTATTGCTCTCAGTGTTATTGTAGCGTCGTAGGAATCTGTAAATAGCGATAGTCACTAAGCACAGCTAGTAAAGACGCATAGTATTTGTACAAGTGTGATGTCCCACACAAAAATAGAGAGAGAGAGAGAGAGAGAGAGAGTGTGATGTCTGATGTGACTTCCCCTACATAGGTCATTTAAGGCGGTAATCATTTAGGAACATTTGTTGCGCAACATTATATATCAACGAATTCACGAATGTTTCGCGACAACTACACATAGACAATTGTTTCGCGACAACAAAACAAATGTTTCGCGACAACTTCACAAGTGTTTCGCGAGAACTTCACAGGTGTTTCGCGACAACTATCAAGTGTTTCGCGACAACTACACAAGTGTTCCGCGACAACTACACCAGTGTTTCGCGACAACTTCACAAGGGCAGTGGGCGGCGATTTCTGTATATACCCGTTTCCGAAGTCATTTTTGGTAGCAAGTGACAAGTTTGGACGGTTTTGTTTTAGATACATTTGTTGTGAAACTTTTGTATATCCACAATGTCGCAATACAAATAAATAAATACATACGTATCCTTCAATGTATGTCAGGCGTGGCGCAAATGTTTAAAGGCGTGGTACATATACCATAGCGAGGCGTGGTTTATGTATGTATGTTGGTTTTTTGCTCAGTCCATTGGTAAATTTTGGACGTTGTGTCGTTTATTCAATCAGTGGATTGTTTGGTTTTGTTTATGAACAATTGAAAGTTGCATTTATGTGTAGTTTAATCCTACTGACCGGTGTGTATCCGCTCGTGTTTCCTGAGCGTGCCGCCGTCGGCGAAGGCCTTCCAGCAGAAGCGGCACGAGTAGGGCCGCTCGCCCGTGTGGATGCGCACGTGGATTTGCTGCGAGCTTCGAGATCCAAACACCTTTCCTGTAGAACAATTTACAGATTTCTATACAGGGTGTAAGGGACGGTGTGCCAAAAACTTTACAGGCATGATCAAACCATGAAACTGAACAACTTTGACTATGGAGCCTATGTTGGGAAACGAATTATTTTTTTCGAGTTTCCATAACAAGTCAGTCAGCTGATCGGGAATTTTGTATGGGAGGTCGAAAAAAAATTCTCGTTTACCAACATAGCATATGCCATTATAAGCCGGCATCACACGGCACAGATTTCTATATTATAAGTTATATAAGTAAGTATAAAATAGTTTCCCATTTTTCTAATGTTTTATTGTACACGAAAATAGATACGAGACTATAAGAAAAAGGGCACAAGGGCTTATCAACTTACCACATTCTTTGCATGGGAATTGTCTTGAACTATTAGATATTGCTGTGTTATTTCTACTGTAGCGTGACATCTTTTTCGACCTGTAACAAAAACATCGCATTTATTAGAATACTAACTAGCGGTCTGACTAGCTGTTCCACCCGCTGCTGATTGTTTTCCCGTGGGAATGTGATTTTTCCCCGGCATAAATTATATGGATCACTCTATCTATATTTCAGCTTTTTAGGTAAATGCTGAACCTACCTTGCTCATAATATTGACACTTAACCGAGGGAACAAAGATATATAAAGTAATAATTGAACCTTTCCTAGCACCCTCTATTGTATAACTTTTTAAGCATTCGCGATCACTTTCACTCATTTTAAGTATTAGACCGGGTCAACCCGCGACCACAATACATGAAACTGTGTTGAAACGTCGGGACACAGGTAAATTACTAATGAAAATGAAAATGAAATAACTTTATTCAAAGTAGGATAGCATTATCACTTATTGACGTCATGATCGGTCATTGTAAAAAAAATAAATTTGCATAACGCAATTTTCTTCTTTTTATAACAATTTTGTATTGTCCTAATAGAAAACCGGCTCGGTTATATTTACCTACCTAAATACTATCGCGATAGACCCACAATAGAGGGTTCCTTCTCGACCACACAGGTAAAAGATTATAAGATTCTTTATATTATAGGGTGAAATTCTACTAGTGATCGATAGCGAAAACTCAAGACAGGCTAGTGATAAGGAACTACTTTTCCCAAGGACTATATGTCGAAATACAAAAAATTAAATTGGACCTCCCATTCGGAACTGCCGATCAGCTGATTTCAGGTCAGATTTTTGACATTATTTTAAAACTTGAGATTTCGCAATCGGTCTTCTTCTAGCGTGTCGATAGCAAATATTATGTATACACACACACACATATCACGCCTTTTATCCCTTGCGGGGTAGGCAGAGCGTAAACGGCCGCAAAACGGACATTTACGCCACGTCTGACATATATTTGAGGGTAATACGGAAAATTGTGTATCGCCATCGTGACAGGTTGTCAGCCCGTCGCCTAAAATGGCAATATACACCCTCGAGTCCCTTAGTCGCCTCATACGACTCCCACGGGAAAGATATTGGGTGATGCTATTCTAAGGCATAGTATGTATGGTGGTAAATTATATGAGGTTGGACCAGTAAGTAGCAACGCGGATGGCCTCGTCGGAAGCATTCCACAGGTCCTCCAACGTGCAATCGGTCACTAGTAAAATGTCACCCTATTCAATTTGGGCGTGTAAGAGCATGTGTCGCTGCTCGTGCGACTCGTTACCTGGTCGCGGCCCTCGCGCCGGTGTGCAGCTCGGCGTGCGCGAGCAGCGTGAGCGCGTCGGGGCAGGTCTCGCCGCACACGTCGCACACGTGCTCGCCCCACGTCGACGACGTGCTGTCCGACGTGTGACGCTTGTAGCTAAGGGACAGAAACATGATCAACAAACGGCTAAGTAATGTGTTTGTAGCACATACATATCGGATAAGTACTCCAAAGGAATTGAATTCTTCTGTCCCCTGCAACAATTTTCTTGCAGTTGTACTACCACTGCGCCGCATCAGCGTACATAGTATATTGATTTGTTAAACTGTCACTATGAGATGACACTCATGTCAATTGACTATCGCACGCTCAATCGCACGTCCTAGTTTTTCTACAATTTGCAGAAGATGAATAAATTATCCGTATTTCTTTTTCTTATTGTAAAATGAAGCTGCGATAGTATATTACATACATATATCACGCCTATAATCCCTTGCGGGGTAGGCAGAGCGTAAACGGCCGCAAAAACCGGATATTTACGCCACGGCTGACAAATATTTGAGGGTCATTCGGAAAATTTTGTATCGCCATAGTGACAGGTAGTCAGCCTATCGCCTAAAATTGCAATACACACCCTCGAGTCCCTTAGTCGCCTCTTACGACTCCCACGGCAAAGATATTGGGTGATGCTATTCTAGGCCGGTATCACAGGGCAAACTAAGTAACTAGTATATTATGTGAAGAACGGGTGCGCACAAACACAATATGCGACAAAAATTGTTCAAACGAAAATGTTCAACACAAAATGTGCAGCAAATATTACGCGTCAATTGACGAGTGTCAACTGAGAGCAGGATACAAATATGAAACTCGCCTTAGTGTGACAAGGATAGATAGATTGTCTAGAACAATCCTTGTCATAACGCAAAATATTTGCTGCACATTTTGTGTTGAACATTTTCGTTTGAACAATTTTTGTCGCATATTGTGCGCACCCGTTCTTCACATAATATACTAGTTACTTAGTTTGCCCTGTGATACCGGCCTAGAATAGCATCACCCAATATCTTTCGTGTTTTATGTGTTTAATTGTGTGTGTGTGTGTATTTTAGTGTTTAAGTTTCTTGACGCTTCCAATACCAGGCACCCTTTACGGTGAGTGTGTACCTGTGCGCGGCGGCCACGTGCCTCCGCAGCAGGTCGGCGCGCTGGAAGGCGACGCCGCAGTCCCCGCAGAACAGCGCGGGCCCGCGCGGGGGCTCCAGCTGCAGCTCCGCGCCGCTCTCGTGCAGGGGGGACAGCGTGAAGTCCATGTCGTCGTCTGGTGGGGAACACTACTCATAAGAATAATGGTAACAAATACATACATACATATATCACGCCTTTATCCCTTGCTGGGTAGGCAGAGCATAAACGGCCGAAAAAACGGACATTTACGCCACGTCTGACAAACGTTTGAGGGTCATACGGAAAATTGTGTATCGCCATAGTGACAGGTTGTCAGCCCATAGCCCAACAAATAGTTGCGACAATTTTGTGTCACACGGTACGCTGTGATTTTGTTGCGTTGGGTCGTACGTAATTAATAAAATGATCTTTTAAACAAGTCAAAAATAATTTTAACAAGTTTCTAAATCAGTTTTGATAGTTATTGATTGAATAAGATTGATCTTGCAGTAAATATCCGTTCTATTTTTTACTTTTTTTTGCATTCCTTTATTGAAACTGACCTGAAGCTTAGGCACGCATTTAAATGAACACCAGTATAAATACAATCTTATCAATCGCAAATTTGTTCTTGATTTTATAATTTAAATCAGGCGCCACTGGACGGTCGGATTTCACTCGGTGCAGGCACGGAACAGGACAGCTATCTAATGGGCAATGGTATTGTAACATTCATACGCCCAGGGTTAGGCAGAGCGTAGACGAGATCATTCAGAAATTTGTGTATCACCATAGTAACACGTTGTCAGCCCACCGCCTTAAATTGCAAAACACATGATACTCTCGAGACCCTTAGTCGCCTTTTACGACACCGGAATGGGGTGATGCTATTTGAAGCCGGCATCACACGGCACTTATCATCACTATCTTGTGATAAATAGTTACCCGAGTGGTCGTCGTGCGCGGCAGGCTCGGGCTGCGCGGTCCTCGGCGGCTGGTGCGGGTGCTTCGCCCGCGTGTGTTGCGAGAGCGCCTCCCGCGACCAGCACAGCTCGCCGCACACGCCGCACTCCACCGGGGAGTCGCCGCCGTGCACCTGCACCATACAACCACACTAATAAATACAGACAAGCCACCGTGTAAGTATCAATGTAGAAAAAAATCTTTCATTTTTATTTTATATGCCCTTGACAATAATTTAGTATAAAAAGAAAAGTAAGTGTGAATGAAATTAAATTTATTAAATGTTGGATAGTATAAACACTTATAGCAGTAACGCTGCTTTCGTATTCCTACAGAAAAAAGAAGCGTGTGAACAAAGCTTCTTTTTTTTCGTCTAACAACCCGATGAAACCCAGTGTCAGTTTTTCTACTGCCTACTACTAGTAGGAGTACAATGGACAGTGAGTGGCGAGACAGTGCAGTCGGCCGAGTGATTGTATGAAAAGGGTGAGTGCACTAGCTCGCCCACTGTATTCGCTACGTGTGGTCAAGGCTTTAGCGATTAGACTCTACTTGCTTCCACCTGAAAAGATTTGATTCTCATTCTTCTGCAGACACGCAGTCAGGACTCACCCTGGCGTGTGACTGTAGCGCCTTCTCCCTGGCGAACCCGATCCCGCAGTGTCGGCAGACGAAGGGGCGCGAGGGGTCGGCGGGGGGCGGCGGCGGCGAGGGCGGCGACGGCTCGGAGGGCGGCGAGGGCGGCGTGGGGGGCGGCTTGGGCGGCGAGCGGGCGCGGCGCGACCACTGCTGCGTGCGCGCCGAGGTCATGTTCTCCCACATGTCAGCGCCGTTCTACACACAAACATACATACATAATTCACGCCTTTAGGCAGAGCGTTAACGGTCGTAAAACGGATATTAATACCACATCTAACAAAAGTCTGAGGGTCAATCAGATAACTGTGTATCACTATAGAGACAGGTTGTCAGCCCATCGCCTAAAATTGCAATACACACCTATCCCTCGAGTCCCTTAGTCGCCTTTTACGACACCAATGGGTAAGAAATGGGGTGATGCTATTCTAAGCCGGCATCACACAGTGTCCGTTCTAGATACACACGAGACAAAGACACAATGTATATTTCAAATTAATCACTCTAGGACTGTTTCTAAGCTATAAATAAAACTTAGTTTAATTGTCATAGAGGTTTTCGAAACCCTCACTCACCTCAGCAGGGTCAGAATTCTTTTTCCGCCGTCCTCGTTTTTTCTTTGGTTTCGTTAATTGGTCCAACATATCTTCTGTAAAAGAAAACAAAAATTCCAAAATTTAGTTTAATTAACAATAATACCCTAAGATAAGGTTAAAATAAGACATTTTAAAGTAAATTCTGTTTATTTTTTGAAGTAAATGCTATGAAATTAACTTCATTCAATGTACGATAGACTTATCACTTATTGACTTCATGATCCGTCATTGTAAAAAATGAAATATGTATAACACAATTTTCTTCTTCTTATAACAATTTTGTATTGTCCTGCCTGATATAAACCAGCTCGAGCGGTAAAAAAAAATAATAATAGCACTGCCTTGGGGCTAGCCAGGTTTATCAAACGGTTTGTAACTTTACCACCACCAGTAAACGACTTACAAATTGAAGTCAAGATTTTCAAAGGGTGTTATTTCCATGCATATAATTAACTATTTGCTTCTATGATGTCCCAAATAACTAAAAAAATTAACTTGTTGTAATCCAACCTACGAAAACCGAGACCAAAATATTCAGACGTCAAACTGTAATGTTGATAACATATTGTTTGCTCACCATTCCCGTAGTCGATGCCGCCCTCGCCGGTGTCGGGCACGAAGGCGTGCACCTTCAGATGGTTCATGAGGTCACACTTCCTCACGTAGCGCACGCCGCACAGGTTGCACGCGTGCGGTCGGTCGTTCTGATGCGCGACCATGTGGTTCATGAGCGCCGCCTTCTTGCGGAAGCGACGCGAGCAGAAGTCGCACGGCCACGGACGCATCGCCGTGTATTCATCCTGGATGGAGACGACATGAGCTCTTTGTTAAGGCGAGTGTAGCGGTCAACGACCTCGACAGTGGCGCCAGTCCACAAAAAAACGTTTCCTCTTGATTATTTTTTTAGTTATTTATTCTATCATTCAAATTTAGTTACGCTCTTTTGTTTTGATGATGAAAAGATAGTTTTCCCTACATCAAGGCGTGAGTCTTCTTTTACGCAACTTCTTTATTATACAATACATTTAACACGTCCATTTCCCATGCGGAGTAAGCAGAGCGTAAACGGCCGTAAAAACGGACATAGCGTAAACAACATCTGACAAACGTTTGAGGCACATTCAGATAATAATTTGTCACCATAGTGACAGATTGTCAGGCCATAATACACATGTTATCCTAGAGTCCCTTAATAGCCATTTACGATACCCATTGGGAAGAAATGGGGTTATGCCGACACACAGCACCTTAACATAGAAAAATAAAAAATTTCACATGATTAGTTGGCGAATAAAGGTATAAAACTTACCTGATCGGTTGGCAATGGCACATCAAGATCATTCTCTAATTTGATGTCTGAGATTGATGGATTGACTAGATGTTCCAGAGGGACTTCAACTCTAAAGAATAAAAAAAAAAACATTTTAATAATTTGTTAAATTCAAACTGTGACCAAGAGCATATTTTTATAAAAAACAACACTTAATAAGTGATGAACTTCTCTACAATGTTATAAAATAATGTCTTGCAGGGTAGGCAGAACATAAACGGCCTCTAAAAACGGCCATTTATGCCACATCTGACAAAATTTAAGGGTCATTCAGAAAATTTTGTATTGTCATAGTGGTTGTTGCCCATCGCTTCACATTGCAATACACACCCTCCCATGGGAAAGAAATGGGGTGATGCTGTTCTAAGCTGGCATCACACGGCTCCAGCATCATCAGCTTTATTTTTGTTGATGCTTATTCTAAGGTTGCCTGGAAGAGATAAGGCCGCATTTGCGCATTTTTCCTTGAGATGTTGTTACTTGTTATGTTAATTTTTTAGGCTGACTACCTGTCACTATTGTGATATACAATTTTCTGAATGACCCTCAAATATATGTCTGATGGGGCGTAAATGTCCGTTTTTGCGGCTGTTTACGCTCTGCCTACCCCACAAGGGATAATAGGCGTGATATGTGTGAATGTAAAAATAAAGCTTAGCATTAAATGATTACCTGTCCTGTCCTCCATGACCAACCCAGTCATCTGTGATGACCTCTTCGGTGACACACTCCACGCTCGGGTCCAATTCTGCGGAGTCTGTGTAGCTCACTACATCTTGAGACAGGTACATTAGATTCTCCGCTGCCATCTGGTCTGTATCATGTATGCCTTCTGATGGCTAAACAAAACAAGTAATATAAGTATTCTATTACAAGCAATCAGGTGACTAGCTACAAAGATATGTACATTACTCTTACTGCTGTGTATATGTTGCATACTTAGTTGCACAATGTAATGCACGGAGAAATGATAATACAAAGGAAATCATAAAAAAATATTTTGTTTATAAGCTTTGCTTTCATGTTTTATTTTTCTACCACATTAATGTTTACTGTAGTTATTTTTATGTATGGGTGTTCCATGATTTAGATCAGTTAGACATAGAAATAGGTACTAAAAATGAAAAAATGAAAATGAAATAACGTTATTCAATGGCTAAAGGCTAGTATTCAAAAAAAAAATTGTACAACACAATTATCTTTTTTTTATAACAATTTTGTATTGTCCTAATAGAAAACCAGCTGGTTGTTTAATATACTATATATGTATATTATACAAAAAAAAAATAGGTAAGTAAGATAAGAGAGTAGCCTAGGGGACACTATACAGGTTGTTATAAAAAGGTATTAAATTTCTTTCATTTGGTAAAAAAGAATTGACTTTTAATACAAAATTACTCAATTGATCATCACAAATTGTGTGGAATCCAATACTTTAGTTCTTTGTTGGAAATCTACCCTACCTAGTATCTAGGACAGGTTCACTATTTGAAAGGATCACAGTAATTTTCATAGCACACTGTACATTTCAAGTTTATTTTTAAAATCCATAGGAGACCTCTTAATTTGTCAGACTTACCTTGACCACCACTTCATCCTCCCATTGGAGGTTGAACTCCTCCCCATCTCCATCCATGGTGGCAGACTACTCAACCATTCCTACACAAAAACAAACAAAAAATTATGCATACCACTTCCATCCTTTGTGTCCTTGTGTAACATTTGAGGCATCAGTTTAGTCTCTATTGAGATTATTTTGAAATAATTCAGTACAAATAATGTAGATTTATTGTATTAACACAGTGTAAATAAGTAAATAGTAATCCAATTCACATAGATTTGCTAACACAGCACTTTGAGGATGTGGGTGGGGAGGGAAGCACCATCCAATACTGTCAACAATTTTCTATACACCCTATAACATTCTTCAACCAAAACATCAACATAACCTTACTACCCACCCAAAATATACCCAGCATATACACAGTTATCATTACCAGCAGCATATTACGGTCGCGATTGAACATTCCAATCAAAGATGGTCTAATAATAAAGACTCAAAGGCGAACCAAAATGGTGTCAAGATTCAAGATACACAAAAAGCGAGAAGCGATTAGGTTATCCTTGTCAAAACGAAAAGGTTATCCCAAACAAACCTTGGATAGTCCAAAATATGAAACCAAATTATTGAAAGAAATACTACTACCTCGTGGAAAAGCGCAATGATTTTCATGAAAATCGAAGCTGCGCTACATATCTATACGTTTACATGACGCAATCATAGGACTTATCAATAGTTGGTACACAGATGAAAACAGAAATATAACCAAAGTGTTTGCAAAATTGCAAACTGTTCTTACCGTAAAATGAAAGGAATAAATGAAGAATAGAATATTTTCACGGGAAATGAACACACAAATGAATAAAATTCAATAAATGTTGGGTTATTCACAAATGGCTATCTTCCGTTTCGCTTTTTGAACCATAGACTATAGATACACATATCAGCTCAAAAACCATAGACAAAGTCGCAACTAAACGCATTCTGCGTAGCTAAACGCAAATAACGTCAAATAATTGATATTCGTTTCATAAATTATGAAAAGATATAGTTGTAAAATTTATATTTATTTCTCTTTATTTGGTATTATTGGCACTAATTCAAATGTGATTTAATCAATGAAAATATAATAAAACTAGATTTTGTCTTATTTGCGTCTGAATTGGATTATTTTAACTTGATTTTTACAAAAAATATTCATATTCACAATCACAAGAGCAAAATGCAAATCCAAAAATAAAACGAAACGTTACCCTAGTTGGCAACAAATGTATTTCCAAAAATTTTGGTAGATAGAAACTAATAAAATCACTTAGAAGCGTTTAAACTAGGATTATATTATACTACCATACCAATCTAGATAGACAACACACTAGCATGGCGCAAGAAGTAAAGGAGCTTTGCCAATTGCTCTTTCCAGATTCTGCTACAGGTATGTATTAAAAGTTTCCTCTGTGGTCCCTTTTTGGGAAACTATTTATTTACTTCTGCAACATGTTTCCCTTAACCATTACTTTTATGAAAGGTAACTAACTGTAATTGCACACAAACCAACCTAACATATTTTAATCCATTTCAAAAACCTCAGGGTTTCTATTTGACTTGATTTTTACCTTTAATATGAGGAGGTTTATTACCCCCAAGTCTAGCAGTGGACTGTCTAGGGTAGGAGGTTTATTACTCTCTAGCAAAGACCGGTTAAGCACTATATTGATTAAGCACTTAATTTTCTAGCCCCATGTCCCAATACCACAGCTTGAATGCCTTCCCACTTTACCTGGTACCATTTCATTGGCTAAAAGTTAATCAAAAAGGGAAATCTTTGCTAAAACCCTTTTCCATTTCCACATAAATATACACTTGTGTGTGTTATATTTTTTCAAGTCTATTGAAAATTTTTATGATAGGTACATGATATCTTTAATGAATAAATTATGCACTCATTCACAATTGGTGACTATTTGTGTGCATGACAACAGTCTTTTTAACATTCAACCAATATCAGGGAGAATAAAACAATATTTAGTGCTATTATAAAACTAAAATTAGTAAAAGCTATGTACAAGGACTCGCCAACATATCAACTTAGTTTCAAACTTATCAAATTTATGAAATAATTGCCAAAACTATAAATTTAGCTTCCCAGTGCTATCTTGTTTGAAAGGTTAAGTTCTGTTTCCTATTCAACCACCTTAAAGTGCTTTATAGGGGTTTCGCACACACACACACACACTGCAATAAACTCATTAGCAAGGCAAGCAGGTTGCGAGCGTTGCACGTGTAGGAATCAAATTTATGTGAAAGCTGAAGAGCCCTTTCAATAAGGATAGTGATTTGAAGGCGTTTTGTGGCTTTTATAATAGGGCTTTATAAAGCCTTTCCATGGGTTTTGTAAGATGTAAATAGCGAGATAGGGTGTTTGGTGATGGTTTTTTTATGTATAATAATTATTTATTTACAAAACAAGTAAATAAGTATAAATATCAGCTATCTACAATACGGCCATCCCAATAAGCCATATTTGATCACTGTCTGATTTATGCTAATGCTATGGCAAAGGGTCCATTTTTCTTTGACATGTCTTTTAGTTTGGAGATGAGAGCTGCCAAATATGGCTAAACAAGGGATGGCCTTACTATTCCTATAGCACAAGCTTTGCTTAGTTTGGAGCTAGATGGCACTGTCTGAATTCTTACAGGTTTTTTTTACCTAATTCATTAATATCTCACATAACTCTTTAATAAAAATTTAGGGTACTGTATCTAATGTAAAAATAAATTAATATAATTATTTTCAGAATCTCCAGAATATTTTTCAGATGTCACAGATTACATAAAAAAACTGGGTACCCAAAACTGGGAGAACATTCGGAAAGAACCAGAGAGATTAACTGAAGAAATGAAGCAATTAACCGAACAGACTCAAGATCTTGCATTTACAAACTATAAAACATTTGTAGAAACTGCCGAGATCTCACGCACAATTATGAAGGACCTTAGCAAGTCTAAAGATTCTTTAGAGACATTTCTTGATAGTACACCTGATTTTATTCAGGAGTGTGAGAAGTTTTCCCAAATGGCTGGTAATATTGTAAAAGAAAAAAGGTGATATTCTTAAAACTTTTATAAGTATTTCACTAATATGTATATTGATTGAAGAAAATAAAATAAATTCCTTACTATTTTCTTTAGCCGATACAGTTCAATACGCAACCAGAGTGACAAGCTATTAGAGCTTCTGGAACTGCCATCACTCATGAGAGAGGCTCTCAATGCAGAGGACTATGAGAGTGCCCTGGACATTTTCACATTCATTAGAAACTTGTCCAAGAGATACTCCGAAATTCCTATTGTTCAGGTAGCTTATAATTTTTCAATTATATTGATTGCACAAATTATATGTAACAAGCAGCAAATTCCTTATCTTATTACATATTCTGTGTCAAGTAATTCGTTTTTTTCATTGTTTTCAGAATACAACCAATGAAATTATGACCTTGTGGTTTGAAACACTGTATCACTTGTTCAATCAACTTAGGTATGATTTACCTTTGCCCCTATGTTTACAGGTAAAGTCATATTCAGTTTTACTAATAAATAAGGCTGACTCTAGCCATTGTTGTTTTTACATAACCCAATAATCTCTGTAAACATTGCAGATTCTAGGTTACTTACGGCGCGCGAACACAGTCTACAGATCAACAGATGATGATCATAATGAACTTCATTATACCACCGGAAACAAGATGAGTGGAGGCATCACTGACGGTCTACATCTGCATTTTTTGAAAGCTAGAAACGCGTGGTTTGAGAAGGCATTGGAAGATGCTAATAATACTGAATGTAATATTAAGATGCTAATTATACTGAATGTAATATTAAGATGCTAATTATACCGAATGTTATATTTTTTTGTTGCAAGTTACGAGAGAATGGTCATTATTACGTTTACTAATTATAATTCCTGTTTTTTTTTAGCTTCTGATAGACTGCTAAGAAGGATAGTAGAGCTACATAGAATTCATTTGTTCAATGTTCTCACTCAACATAAGTCGATTTTCCTATCTGATGCTCAGGAGTCCAAAGTCAGAGAAGATGAATTAAGTGGAACTAGTGCCTTATCCTGTTGGTTAAAGCAAAAGGTAATCAAATCATATCATGAATATCAACATAAAATGAGATGAAATAAGCAGTATTATAAATATTACTAAATCGCCTTTTGTTTTCAGGTGGAAATACTAGCTGAAATCTTGAACAGCAACCTTCCAAAAGAGGACGAGTCGAGCTTCGAATCCCTATTGAATCAGTGCATGTATCTCTGCTTATCCTTTGGCAGAGTGGGCGCAGATATGCGGTGTGTTCTAACGCCTTTATTCCGCAACAACGTTCTTGCACAATTTCACAGTGGTTTAGAAAAAGCCGACAATCACTTTGAAAATCAAATGAAGTCTTACAAAGTGCCAAGCATAAAAAATGTAGCGCGTCCAGTAAGCGAAAACGCAGCGAACGGACCACCTGAGAATCTATTGGATTACTATCCTTTAGCAGAATACTGCAATGGAATGCTTACAGTCTTAAATTCCCTCAGAGTGACTGCGCCTTTGAATATAGTGAAGGAAGTTTATGCTACGTTTCGTACCTCCTTTGAGAAATCTGTGCAAGTATTATCAGGATACTACCACAGGGAACAGCAAGCTTTCACCGACGTGGAAAGGCAGAACTTCGTTGGTCTTTGCGTGTGTTATACAGAAGACTTGGTGCCGTACATTACGAAATGCTTGTCGCAATCCTTCCCCTCCACGCAGGTGGCAGAGTTGCTCGGAGTCACGTTGACTGTTCTTCAGGAGAGCAAAATTTTATACATTGATCAGGCATCAATTTGTGAGCCCCTAAATAGTATTACTGGACTTGCTATCAATTAAGTATTTATTGAAAAACAAAAGATGTATTAATGTAATAAATTAATTGTTATTTCCGATACTTGCTTTTTTGCTTATCGTCCTTTAAGTTTCGTTGTCAAATCTCGTAGGCTGGTCGCCTTCAAAAATGTGGGCGACTTGAGATCCACCTGTATCAAGGTCACTATAATGAAGCTTGTATTGATGGTTGATAGATGTTCTCTTTATCAACCATCAATACAATGTATGTCGATCAGATGAACCACACCGCTACAGATGAAGACGTCATGATCATGACAAATGCAGGTATTTCGTAAGACTGAGTAGTCAGGATCTTTTTCTGCTATTGAGGACCGCTCTCAGGAAGTTTAACATAATTCGTAACACCGGACGCCCACGGTACTTTATAAAGGGCTTTGGCGTAAAGTTTATGACCCATACTGTTTACGGGGAACAACAAAACTCGGAACTTCGGACGCGCACGGTAAAGGACTTTTGACTCGGCGCGCCGCAGCCAATACTTACTTTGTTACAAGTGCTTGCGACCCAGACTGTCATACGAAAAACACTTTCTCATTTGGGTAGGCTCCAAGAAAAAAATACTTGTATGGTTCTTAGCAGGGTAATGTAGTAACCTTGCAATGTCTTCTTAGGTACAGTCGGTTGTAGCACATAAGGTACCAGGGGTACTCCAAAAGAACTAAATTGTATTTGTTCTCAGCAAGAAAATGGCTACTTTTATGAGAATACGTTGAAAATTTTATTATTTATTAACTGGGGATAAAAATAATTCAGTTATTTTGGAGTACCCCTGGTACCTTATGTGCTATAACCGACTGTACATAGAATAAATCCATTGTTTTATTAATGATTTAAAGAGCCAGAAGCGTCGCCGTCGTGTGGGCGAATTTTGTTCAACTTCCTGAGTTAGGCTCTGAATGGCCAAAACTTTGGACTTGGTTTAAAAATTATCAACGAGTTTGTTGTCACGACTGAAAGACAAGTTTCCTATTGTTTTTTATTTGTCATCACTAAATGATTTTGGTGGATAAAAGTAACACGTTAAAATTGTGCGAAATCAAACCAAGTTATGAGAGAATAAAAAAGTTTAATTATTCATCATATATCTTTTTTCGACTGTAATATTTGAGATTTTCAATTATTGGTAAGGCACAGCCTTCTTAGACTAACAAAAATAATAATACGACGCAGCATTTTTTGAACTTAAATCTAGGGAATGGCTAAATTATTATTAGTCACCAACATTTATCGCTTATAAACTATAATAAAATGTGTCAGTCCGCGCTTAAAAAATACCACTGCGTTATAATAACGACTAGCTGTACATACCAATTTTTGATATCAAAAAGTATAATAATGTACTCTCATATAAGTCTCTGCAATTCACTGCAAACTCGTACCATCTCGTACATACAAAGTAATACAGGCTGACAATATTCCAGGCAAAATAGCACTTACTAAAAAATTATAAATATAAATGAAAAAATTAAACGGATTCTCTCATAGAGCAGATCACAAATAATAGTGTTGAACTAAACATTGTAAATAACACAAATATCCCTGTGAGCGCGAACTGACTGCTATTCCTTACCAAGTAAAAAGTATTTAGGAAAACCTAATTTTCTTGATCCTAGACTTGCCGTCGTCGTTTCTGGAGACCTCGTAGTAGTGGGTTACCTAGTAAACAATAAAATATATGATTAGTTAGTGAATACTTACTTACTAAATCAGTCTCCTGTCAAATAGCCATATGCTGAGGAAAAGACTGATGCAGTCTCTTTAGCTAAGGGTAAGCTAATTTAGGAATTGAAATGTACGCAGCCGTAAATTTATCTATTTTTGAAAGTATCAAGTACTGAAATGCATGATATTTGCCTATGAAAAATAATAATCGTAGATACAGTATTGTTTTAATTAGAACCGTTATTATTTAATTTTTTACGGCCGATGTGGCGTACGCAGCCGTAAATTTATCTATTTTTGAAAGTATCAAGTACTGAAATGCATGATATTTGCCTATGAAAAATAATAATCGTAGATACAGTATTGTTTTAATTAGAACCGTTATTATTTATTTTTTTACGGCCGATGTGGCGCAGTGGTAGTGCGAAGTTGATATTATCACTTTGTGAATTTATTCCCAGTCTGGTAAGGACATTGCAGGCTGATCCACCTAATTTTCCGTAAGAAAGGTGGTTCTGTGGGTCTTCGGAGGGCATGTTAAGCCTTCGGTCCCGGTTGCTGTCTATGATTACTTATACGGCGGTCATTACACACTCATGTTCTGCGGACTACTGGGCTGGCGTTATCCTTTTCTGCAGGCGAGTATGCATGTCCTGTATGGAGCCGTTCAGCTCATGCAAAGCTGGTGGATACAGCCTTAAATGAGACTTGCCGGATCATAACTGGTTGCCTGAAACCGACCCCGGTTAGCCAACTGTACCCACTAGCCGGAATAGCGCCTCCAGTTGTTCGTAGATCTGTGGCTAGCTCCTTTGAAAGAGCAAAGATGGAGTCAGATGCACGGCATCCTTTGCACGACCACATCCCAGTGACACAACGGCTGAAAAGCCGTAATGGCTTTGTTAAGTGCGTCACTCCTCTTTGCACAGACCCCGAACAAGCGAGGTGCAACCTTTGGCGGGAGGGGGTGACCCTACCAGATCCTTTCGTCCCGATTGCTGAGAGCTTGCCGCCTGGCCATAATTTGCCATGGTCGGTTTGGAAATCTTTAAATAGACTTCGGACTCAGACCGGCCGGAGTAAGGAAAACATGACCAAGTGGGGCTTCTTGGAGGGTTCCGATGTAGGTTGTTTGTGTGGTGCAGTTCAAACAATGAACCACCTAACATCGTGTCCTGCGTGCCCTAGCACCTGCACGCAGGACGATCTTATGACAGCGTCTGTTAGCGCTGTCAACGTAGCCAAGTTCTGGGCCGCGACGGTGTAGTGTCTGCCATCGACACGCTAAGAAGAAGAAGATTACACACTTTGAGGCCTACAACTAGTAGGCGGTTGAAAAACTGACAACAGGGTTCACCGGGTCGTTGGACAAAAATAAAACGGGAATTTTTATGGATGGCCCAATAATTTAACCGCGACGGGTCGGCCATCATATTTTTCAAAGGAAATCTTACCGCCAATTTGTATATAAACAGTACAATCAAGATCAGGCTGGGTTAGACACTCAAACGACCAATATAAGTCGTAGTCGTAGTACAAACTGTCGTACTGTGTTGTACTGTGTTTCCAAACGCATACAACGTTAATCTCTTCCAAGTAAGAGTGAACAGGCTTCTTCTGGGTGAGCTCGCTCCATCTTAGACTCTGTCTCTGTCCTATGACCTAGACTAGAGTCAAGAGCAAACAAATCGTTAATAAAAAAAACTGTCTAACCAAGCCTGATCTTGACTGTATGACTAGGGAAACAAAACGATTTCGACTATAATTGTCATGTCATTTATATGACGGTCTGCAACTGTGAGACTTCCAGCCCGGCTAACAAGCGCGCCACGACATATTTTGACATCTCATGTGCGCTGAACTTTAGTAGTAATAAAGTGCGGAAATTATTCACAGGGAAATGAGCCGCAGACGAGATAATGCGGTGACATCATGCATGTCTATGTATGTATTAGAGTGTATTATATTATAAGTAGTATATGTAGGTGTTTGCACTATCCCGCTTATATGTTTGCACTTTCCATATCACCCAAAGGTTGCCTGGAAGAGAATGTTGATTTAGCATTAAGGCCGCCTTATTCTACTGTGTTTTGTCTTTGTTTTACTTTTTCTCGATGTTATTTTTGTGTGCAATAAAGAATATTATTATTATAAGTAGTTATCTTAAGATATTCTCTTCTTTCAGAGGGTTTCTTCCCTATCTCACGGGCCTTAGCCAAGCGAGGAGGGGTATTATGAGTCTGTAGTTACAGAAGTTGTCAAGAATTTCCTGACTGTTCTGCATGTATTCAATTCTACGGCCTTTTGTAACTTATGACAAACATTCGGGTGTATTTTTAAGGTTTTCAAGCTGTCTTTAAGTGTTTTAGGGATGACTCCAATTGAAGACAAAACTATCGGTACGATGTGAACAGTTTGAGCTTTCCATTGAGTTCTAACTTCTATTGCTAGATCACGGTATTTAGTTAGTTTTTCAGTTATAGTGGTTTGAATGTTATGAGAATTAGGGATGGCTACGTCTATTAGGTATGCTATTTTGTTATTTTTATCATAGAAGGTAATATCTGGCCTATTATAGTGTACACTTTTATCAGTTAGTATTGTCCTTAGGCCGTCCGCCCCGTCACGCGGTTTCACGCGTGGGACGGCCCGCGCGGGCCAGATTTGACAAAACACAAGATTGGCGCCTCGTGACGCGGGCTGCGGTCACCCGCGCCGCGGCTTCAGCAACCCGCGACATAATGTAACCCGTACGAACACGACGACACTTGCCATATTACAACTACCTAGGCACTATGCGCCTTCTAAATTTGGACGGGTAATAATGGCGGCGATGTCAGACCGTCGCGCGGTACCCGCGAGACCTCAGGCGTTACCTTGTCGATGTTGCCGAGCGACTCGATGAACTCCTTGTCGTGCGTGATGATGATGAACATGAAGTTCTTCTGTCGCATGCGCTCCTGTACGATCTCGCCGAGCGCCGCGCACAGCGACCGCACGTTCTCGTCGTCCAGGTTCGTGGTCGGCTCGTCCAGCGCCAGGATACCGAATCTGACACAAACTCACACGGTACATACATACAGTCGGTTGTAGCGCATAAGGTACCAGGAGGGGTACTCTAAAAGAACTGAACTATAACTATATCGATAGGTAGGCAGAGCGTTAACGGCCGTAAAACGGATATTAACACAAGTTTGAGGGTCAATCAGATAACTGTGTATCACTATAGTGACAGGTTGAACCTTAGGGTTGATCAGATAACTGTGTATTACTATAGTGACAGTTTGAACCTTAGGGTTGAACCCTTGAGTCCCGTAGTCGCCTCTTACGACATCCATGATTAAGAAATGGGGTGATGCTATTCTAGACCGGCATCACACGGCATACATAAATCACGCCTATATCGCTTACGGGTTACGCAGAGCGTTAACGGCCGTAAAACGGATTTTAACACCACGTCGGACAAAAGTTTAAAGGTCAATCACATAACCGTGGATCACTATAGTGACAGGTTGTCAACCGATCGACTAAAATTGCAATACACATCTAACCCTCGAGACCCTTAATCGCCTCTTACGACACCCATGGGTAAGAAATGGGGTGATGCTATTCTAAGCCGGCATCACACGGCTCACTCACGTGGTAAACTATATTATTGTGCCGTTCACACATTTGATCTATGAGCAGAGAAATAGTAACGGAAGTGTGCAGCGCGAGCATGTTAAAAGGTTACTCGCGCTGCTACTCGTCATGCCGCTGCCACTTCCCGTGCTCCCGCGAGTGTCGGTTCTTCGTGCGCAAGTCAAAGTACCGGCACGGGCACGATTGGAATTTATTTCTATCTCGCTCACTCGTATTGCTGCGAGAAGAGTACGACGGCAGTGTGAGAAGACTCACTCGCGTTTATACTTTTACGAAAGTATTTCAGGAAATATTTGCGGCACCAAGAGCATGGTGTGAACGTTGCATTAGACGTGATTTCATAGAACGCTAAAAATACCGCTGTCGTTTACAGCTCGGAGAAATTTAACAGAGAGAGAAAGCGAATTCTCTATTTCTTATCGTTCATCACTAAGATAACGGCGTCAAATCATTGACATCACAAAAAAATCTCCCTGGGTTGTCACAACTATAGATTTCGTATAATAAAGGTAAAATAGATTCAGGTCCATTATTATTGGTAGTTGTTCCATTAGCAGCCGGGGACTAATCGTTGTTACATCAATGTACACATTTATTATATTGCTTCATCAAAATAAGTTCTGCAGCTATATTTTGTATGGATGGGAAACATACCTGGAGCTGAATGTCTCAGCGAGTGCTAATCTGATGATGAGGCAAGCTAGGACTTTCTGTCCCGCACTGCACCTTCCTCTCATGTCGATCTCAATACCGTTCTTGCATTGAACCACCCTGAAAAATAAAATGTGCGGTGGATTTGAATTCGCGACCTACGGCAAACAGTGCTTATACTTAGTTACATAACAGCCACAACAGTCCAGTGCTGGACATGGGCCTCCCCCTATCGGGGGGTATTGCCTTACTCACCACGCTTGGCAGACGAATTTGCGAGCGCAGTGAAAGATGTTTAATTCACAGGGAACGCTGCTGCCCATTCCCTGGATAATTATCCCTTAGTCGGTTTTTACGACACCCACGGGTAAAATTGGGGTGATGCTATTCTAAGCCGGCATCACACGGCAGTGCTTTACCAACTGTGAAGTTGTGTGTTTAAGTGTACCGGTAATTTCTGGAATCTTTTCGTGGTTGTATGTTGTATAATCATTCAAAACATGTAGAACACCGAGTCGATGAACGACCCGAAGCCCCTGCTGTGCCCGTTTAAGGCAAGTATTACCGTGAATGACCTCGACAGTGGCGCCACTTCAAAAAAAAACTCTTTATACAAACAATCTATTAGAATATCCGTTGCCCATTAGTCCGGGTCCCAATTTGTGACTTTGTATGGAGGTATGATACCATCCGGCAGAAAGCATGAAACTTGGCATGTATGTTGTTTTTATATATGTGTTTCAATAAACGAAGGGAACCACGTCGAGGCCCCCCTGTTTCCCCCCCTTACCCCCCCTTTTATGTCCCAATTTTCAGTTATTTATATTTTTATTGAAAACGGGTAAAGATAGGAGAAAACCGCCAAGGAAACAAATATTCCTTATAAAATTATCTATATAACCGTCTTTGGATGTATGTTGATAGGACTTATAGTTTTCAAGATATGCTTACATTTACTCCAATTTTGTGAGGAATTAGCGGCCCATCTAGCGATTTCACCCGCTGCTAACCGTTTTCCTGCGGGAATAAGACTTTGTTTTGGCATGTATTTTATACAAACCTTTCTCTTGAATCTCTTCAGCTATCAACAAAAACCGCATAGAAATCCGTTGCGTAGTTTTGAAGATCTAAGCATACACGTAGGGGCGCCACCGGACCACTGGGACACAGCACGTGGACATAATTTTATTTTATTATGTAGGTAAGTTAGGTAAGTAGGTACCCCATTTATTTACCGTGGGAGTCGTAAGAGGTGACTTAGGGACTCGAGGGTGTGTATTGCAGTTTTAGGCGATGGGCTGACAACCTGTCACTAAAGCGATACACAATTTGTCCAATGACCCTCAAATATTTGACAGACGTGGCGCAAGTGTTCGTTTTTTGCGGCCGTTTACGCTCCGCCTACCCTGCAAGGGATTACAGGCGTGATATGTGTATGTGTATGTAAGTTAGGTATGATATTAAAATGGAAATACTCACGTCACTTCTGGAGATACCAATATAACGTTCGAAGACTACCGCAGTAGTTTTATAAATTATGTAAAGAACCAAAAAGGGAACAGAATTGATGTACTCGTAATATTTGACGTGTACAAAGAGGGCAGCTTGAAGAATACTACCAGTGAAAAGAGAGAAGGACTTCGACAAAGGGTCATAGCAGCAGGGAAGCTACCAAAAAACTGGCAAAACTTTCTTCTCTGTTCTGACAATAAATAGAACATTTCCTATCTGATGGGCTCCAGCAAGTTCAATATGACAAAAGGACGATTTTATCAACAAAAGGCGAAAAAGTTCTACGTAATGATGGCACAGACGTAGCTTCCCTGTACTCAAAGCAAGAAGAAGCTGATTCCCGAATTCTCCTCCATATTTATCATGCTGTGCAGCACGGTCATACCAAGGTTGTAGTCGTCTATGCTGTTTGGAAGAATTTTGGATATGTTTTGGGGTCGGAAAAGCTACACGTAACATCGCTATCCATGACCTGGCTAATTCACTCGGGCCAGAAGTATGCTGTGGGATTATATTTTTTCATGCGTTTACAGGCTGTGATACTGGCTTTAGTGGAAAAGGAAAGAAGTCCTTTTGGAATGCGTGGAAATCATTCCCTGAAGCCACAAAAACCTTCAAAGAATTATTACAGCCTGTAAATGCAATTAAAACCCGTCATTTGGATCTTTTGTCGAGGTATGTTATCTTTACATATGATAAGACATGTGAAGCAGAAGATCCGAATGAATGAAGCAAGGAAGGCCTTATTTATTATTATTATTAATATGATTATGTTTTATCAGGCAGGCAGTTGTAACAACTGATGGTACCTGTATCACACTGTTCATAGTTCACTTTATCTCCTTCCATTTTATATTTTTAAGTGTTTATCAAGTTTGTTTTTGGTGTTCTGTGCTGATATGATTTGTTAAGGGACGGGCCATGGATAGGTTACCACCCACGTCAAGTGCTCTTTTAGAACACACAAAAAGGGCGTCATTCCTAGCCGGCTTCACCTGGGGTCAGACTTTCATACCTAATCCAGAATATCCCAGTTTCGAAGATTAGGGTTGGAGAAAAGAAAATGGTCTCTGGTCTCCATTATGGAGCACAATGAAAGAAACAGCAGCCTCCCTAAAGGAATTGACCGCCTGCAGTAGGGGTCGGTGGCTCGGTGCCAATGCAGGAAGTCAGGGCTTCCTTGTACTGGCCTTTGCAAGTGCGTAGGAGATAATAGTGATTTTAATTGATTAAAGTTGTATAAATTAATATTCTTCTTAGCGTGTCGATGGCAGACACTACACCGTCGCGGCCCAGAACTTGGCTACGATGACAGCGCTGAGAGACGCTGTCATAAGATCGTCCTGCGTGCAGGTGCAAGGGCACGCAGGACACGATGTTAAGTGGTTCCTTGTTTGAACTGCACCACACAAACAGTTTACATCGGAACCCTTCAAGAAGCCCCACTTGGGCATGTTTTCCTTGCTCCGGCCGGTCTGAGTCCGAAGTCTATTTAAAGATTCCAAACCGACCATGGCAAATTATGGCCAGGCGGCAAGCTCTCAGCAATCGGGACGAAAGGATCTGGTAGGGTAATAAATTAATATCCTAGACTTATGTTTTTAATAGTCACTCAAAACCTAGCACTAATACGTTCGTTATACCAATGCATTCGCAAAATATAATAACATTTAATGATAACATATATATAATATATTCATGTAATACATACATAACACACAACGCGCGCCTCCCCCCTTCTATTCCCTCCTTCCACCTGAACTCTCCCACCCCACCATCAACTGTGTGGGAGCTCGCGTATGGTGTCATATTAATATTATAGTCATTATTTCTTGCAATAATAAAATAAATGTAAGCATATCTTGGAAACTATAAATCTTATCAACATACTTCGAAAGACTGGTATATAGACAATTTTATAAGGAAAATTTTTTGCCTTGACGGTTTTCTTCTATCTTTAGTCGTTTCAAATATAAATCCGAAAAACTGAAAATTGGGGCATAAAAGGGGGGAGAAGGGGGGGAACCAGGGGGGCCTCGATCTGGTTCCCTTCTTTTCCTGAAGCACACATCTATAAGCTACATATATACCAAATTTCATGCTTTCTGCCAGATGGTATCGTACTTACCAAATAGGACCCGTACTACATGTTATTAGTAAATTTAGAACCTACAAAGTCAATGAAATATTCGCTGTCATTAAAGTTATGGTAATTTATACCAAAAGTGGCCGTTTTAGGCACTTTTTTACATAACTTTAATTGCAGCGAATATTTTTTTGAGTTTACTGGTTCTAATTTTACTTAAGGATAATGCTAAAAACTTGGGAAACGGATATTCTGATAGATTGTTTGCATATAGAGTTTTTTTTGTAAAGTGGCGCCACTGTCGAGGTCGTTGACGGCTACACTCTCCTTAAGTTGCGTGCCACAACAAGTCGACTCATGCGCGCGCAACTTCACAATGAATGAACAGTGAGAATTATTTGCAGTGAAGTTAGCGACGCGCGATATAATGCGGTGACTAAATTTGAACGCGGCTCGCATGTTAGCTAGACTGGTGTCAGTTTTATAAAGCGACTGCAATGAACTATACTCCTTATTCTTTTTTTTTAGTGTGGGACACCGAGTCGTCCAACGACCCGATGAACCCTGGTGTCGGAGTTTTACATCCGCCTACTTACTAGTGGTACGCCTCTGACATGGTTGTGTAACGACTGCCGTCTAAGTAATCATAGACAGCCACCGGGACCGACGGGTTAGCGTGCCCTCCGAAGCACGGAACCATCTTTCTTTCGGACAATCAGGTGGTTCAGCCTGCAATGTCCTAACCAGAGTGGGTGCAAATTCACAAAGTGATAGATATCAACTTTGTGAGTGCCCCATCGAGAATCGAACCCGGAATCTTTGCGTCGCAGGCACTACCACTGCGGCACTTCAGCAGTCTGTACTCTGTGATTATTGGATGATTTCCTTGTTAGCAGGTAGCTATAAAATCAAAGTGAATGTGAAACGGACAAAAGAAAAACTGTACGAAACTGACATCTGACACAGAGCTCAACCAATATTTTAAAAACTACAGTCCAACTAATGTCTCGTAGTTGTGGAATCATCATCAACTAATAGCACGTTCACATGATGCCAATATGGGCAAGGAAATAGTAAGGGAAGTGGGCAGCGCGAAAGTGTGGACAGGTTACTCGCGCTGCTACTCGTCATGCCGCTGCCACTTCCCGTGCTCCCTCGAATGTTGGCTTTTCGTGCGCGAGTCAAAGGAACGGCAGTACGAGCGCTAGTGGAATGTATCTGCTATGCTATCTCGCTCACTTGTATTGATGCGAGAAGAATATAACGGCAGTGTGTGAACACTCACTCGCGATGATACTTCCGCGTTTTCGAGCAATATTCGCGATAGCGGCAGGAGCAGGAGCAGGTGCATGGTGTGAACCTGCTATAAGTGATCGTATACAGCAACTGATTAGATTACTGACCTGTAGTCGTACTTGCGGCGGTCGGAGTCGGTGGTAATGGTACCTTCAGTCTTGATCTCTATGTAATCGATGTCGTTCCCTCTGTAGATCTTCCTCCACATTTCCCTGTAAAATTAATACAGTTCTAAAAAAAAAGTGGAGGAAAATGTTTCTTAATACATATCACCTGAATAAAGACAAGAAAAATAATACAACAATCAATATAATAATCGCACAAAAATAATATAATAATCGCTCAATCAAGGATCAAAATGCATGTGTTTAGACAAATATCACTAAATAAATAAATTGAAATCACCGTGGTCTGACATCTCTGATATACGCAGAGATCCCTGGTTCGACTGTTGACACAAGATTTTACACTTCTGCTCCATCTTCTCCCTGTGGAACTCCATGAGGCACTTCTCGAGCGCGACTGTTGCTGTCCTTGTCTATCGGCTGCAGTGGGACAGAGACAGACCACCTGCCTGCACTGACCTGATGATGAGGTTGATGTGCTCCATCTTCTCCCTGTGGAACTCCATGAGGCACTTCTCGAGCGCGACTGTTGCTGTCCTTGTCTATCGGCTGCAGTGGGACAGAGACAGACCACCTGCCTGCACTGACCTGATGATGAGGTTGATGTGCTCCATCTTCTCCCTGTGGAACTCCATGAGGCACTTCTCGAGCGCGACTGTTGCTGTCCTTGTCTATCGGCTGCAGTGGGACAGAGACAGACCACCTGCCTGCACTGACCTGATGATGAGGTTGATGTGCTCCATCTTCTCCCTGTGGAACTCCATGAGGCACTTCTCGAGCGCGACTGTTGCTGTCCTTGTCTATCGGCTGCAGTGGGACAGAGACAGACCACCTGCCTGCACTGACCTGATGATGAGGTTGATGTGCTCCATCTTCTCCCTGTGGAACTCCATGAGGCACTTCTCGAGCGCGACTGTTGCTGTCCTTGTCTATCGGCTGCAGTGGGACAGAGACAGACCACCTGCCTGCACTGACCTGATGATGAGGTTGATGTGCTCCATCTTCTCCCAGTGGAACTCCATGAGGCACTTCTCGAGCGCGACTGTTGCTGTCCTTGTCTATCGGCTGCAGTGGGACAGAGACAGACCACCTGCCTGCACTGACCTGATGATGAGGTTGATGTGCTCCATCTTCTCCCTGTGGAACTCCATGAGGCACTTCTCGAGCGCGACTGTTGCTGTCCTTGTCTATCGGCTGCAGTGGGACAGAGACAGACCACCTGCCTGCACTGACCTGATGATGAGGTTGATGTGCTCCATCTTCTCCCTGTGGAACTCCATGAGGCACTTCTCGAGCGCGACTGTTGCTGTCCTTGTCTATCGGCTGCAGTGGGACAGAGACAGACCACCTGCCTGCACTGACCTGATGATGAGGTTGATGTGCTCCATCTTCTCCCTGTGGAACTCCATGAGGCACTTCTCGAGCGCGACTGTTGCTGTCCTTGTCTATCGGCTGCAGTGGGACAGAGACAGACCACCTGCCTGCACTGACCTGATGATGAGGTTGATGTGCTCCATCTTCTCCCTGTGGAACTCCATGAGGCACTTCTCGAGCGCGACTGTTGCTGTCCTTGTCTATCGGCTGCAGTGGGACAGAGACAGACCACCTGCCTGCACTGACCTGATGATGAGGTTGATGTGCTCCATCTTCTCCCTGTGGAACTCCATGAGGCACTTCTCGAGCGCGACTGTTGCTGTCCTTGTCTATCGGCTGCAGTGGGACAGAGACAGACCACCTGCCTGCACTGACCTGATGATGAGGTTGATGTGCTCCATCTTCTCCCTGTGGAACTCCATGAGGCACTTCTCGAGCGCGACTGTTGCTGTCCTTGTCTATCGGCTGCAGTGGGACAGAGACAGACCACCTGCCTGCACTGACCTGATGATGAGGTTGATGTGCTCCATCTTCTCCCTGTGGAACTCCATGAGGCACTTCTCGAGCGCGACCGCGTAGTTGTTGATGTCCTTCTCAATGGCCTTCGTCACCTGCAGCTCGTAGAACTTCTCGCGGAAACGCTTCTCGATGTCCTTGTTCTGTGCCTTCTGGAGATCTTTCTTCAATGATTTCAGGTCATCCTGTGAATGAGGGTGAATATAAGAAATATGATGCACAAAAAAAATGCGATTATGTCAATATGTGAGTGACTTTAGGTGACATATTACGTTAGCAGTGTCACGTACCGTGAGTTTTATTTAGTGTCACATGACGTTGATTTGAACTCGTCAACACTGTGATAAGTGCCATGAGGTTGAATTTATTAAGTGTTTCATGACGTGAGGTTGACCTCGTCAACACTGTCACATGCCATACGAATAACCTCTCACTTGCCTTTAGGTTGACCTTGTTAACAGTGACACATGCCGTGAGGTTAACCACTCACAAGCCGTGATGTTGACCCCTCACATGCCGTGTGGTTGACCTCGTTCACTCACATTCATCTGCTTGACGCGTCCCTCGAGCTGCGCCTTCTCTCTAAACAGCGTGGTCTGCTGCTGGATGAGAGGCTCCTTCTCCTGCAGCATTTCCGCGTTCACTCCGCTCAGTTTCTCGTTCACTTCCGCTTCCTCCTTGGCGCAGCTCTCGATCTCGGTCTGCGCTTTACGCAGCTTCAGGTTGTCTTCCAAGTCACGTTTGTTTATCTGGGTAAGAAAAAAAACACGTCAAAATAGTCCTCAAATAAACGATAGGTGTAAATTTTAACATATTTTTTTTTTAGTTCAATAATTAGATGCCAAAGGACCATGAAAATGTCAAGCATAATACAGCTTTACTTTAATACTTCATTCTGTAAAAGAGACAGATTTTTTTACAACGAAATATTAAAATTAACCTGCCATTATGTTCTCCACTCCTTAAGAATTTGTATCTTTAGCATAAGTAGGTGCCACCATATTATCTAGTGCCGAACATTTGGTTGCAGTTTTTCTGGAATCCTGCCAAATTGTTGGGACACACCAGGGCGCGATTTGTTAGATGTTTTGCCGTTTAAAACCACCACATATTCAGTTCATTTGGACAACACGCTCTCTCGCCTTAGATGTTTGTAATTCAATGTAAGCTTACCTCTTGTTTAGCCAGTTCATCTTTCAACGTATCAATCCTCTTGGTGAGCATGTCCCTATCGTCCATGAGTTTCTTGTGCTTCTCCTTGAGTTTCTCGTTGGCCTCGTTGATCTTGTCCATCTCCTTCTGTATGTTTCTCTCCTTGTGTTGTTTGATCTCGTTGTCGATGGACTTCACTTTGTCGAACGAGTTCACTATGTTCTGGATGTACGAGTTCTTCAGCTCGATTGCGCTCCTAAACACGGAATGAGAGATATTAGATATTGCTTAGGATTATATTGGACTGTCTAAAATTGTTTCCTGAAAAGGAACCATACATTTTATCATTGATATTCGTTTATTGGTCTTTACTCAACCATGTCAGAGGCCTACTACTGGTAGTAGATGGTTGAAAAACTCTGACACCAGGGGGTATCGGATCTTACGTTGACTCGGTGACCAACACGAAAGAAGAAGATTGAGATTTGATTTAGTGAAACTAAAAAAAATATAATGTAATGCCGATGATGCCGGCTTAGAATGGCATCACCCCATTTCTTTTCCGTGGGAGTCGATAGAGGACTCGAGGTTGTGTATTGCAATTTTAGGCGATGGGCTGACAACCTGTCACTATGGCTATACACATTTTTCCAAATGACCCTCAAATGTTTGTCAGACGTGGGGAAAATTACAGTTTTTTTGGCAGCCGTTTACACTCTGCCTACACCGCAAGAGATTAAAGGCCTGATTCGTGTGTGTGTATAAAATCTTTTTAAGGAATATACCTGTTTTTGTTGACGACATTGGCCTTCTCTTGTTCCTTGTCCTTGAGCACTTGCTCTAGAGGAGCAGTCTCGGCTTGTAACTGTTCCAGCTCTGTCACGAAGCGCGCGCGGTTCTCTTCGATTTGCTTTTTGTTCTCTTGAAGGTTCACTATCTCTTGCACCTGGTAGGATAACATGATGCATTAGTAACGGAAGGAAGGAGCTAACATCCAGGATCGTTATCAAGCACAAACATAGGCTATACAGGGTTATTTTTTATTCACCCCGGATATTTTACAGGGTGATTCTACTCATGATTCTGAACAACTTTTATTATGGGGTCAGTGAGGGATGCAGCAGCACGAGATGCGAATGAATTTGCTCTCGTGTGGTACACTCAACTTTTCACCTCTACCAGTGAGAAAATTCTGCCAATGTCAAGTTTGGGAAACTGGCTGTACTGCTCGAATGCCTCAGACAAAATCAAAATTCCCGCCAAATTATTTTTAACAAGATTCGTTCAGAAATATTACATAATATGTACCAATATTCAGAGATGTCAGAAATATTTAATAGAGCAAAACGCTTAAAAAAAGAAATAAATAACTGGCTGAAATAGTTTTCAGAACGCACCGCCGCCATTGTCACGATTAGTTCTGATAAAATGAGATGTTCGAAATTCAAATCACTTTTCTCCTTCGAGTGGATAAAAACGAGTTTTGCCCACTGAATTTACGCGGCAAAACTGTTCTTTTGAAGCTGGAGAGGTGAAAAGTTACTTTAACTCACTTCACAAGGTTGAGGCACCCTTGAACAAACAAAAATATCCTCCTAATGCGCAACAAATATTGTTTAAAAAATACTCTGCAATACATGAACGTGCAACCACGCTGACCGCCATCAGATGCAATCAGTTTCCCAATGTCACTTAGACCGTCGATGATCTGAACTCGGCCAAAAGGCTTGAGGCCTATAGGACAAGCGTAATATGCAACTGTCACCTTCTTCTGTATGTTGAGCAGCTCCTCTTTGATCTTGTTCTTCTTCTCCTGCATCTGGTTGATCCTCTTGACGTGCTGGTTGAGCTTGGCGCGCGCCGCCTTCACCTTGGCCTTCAACGTGGTGATCCTCTGCTTGAGGTCCGTCTGCTTGGCGCTCGCTTCCTCCACGGTCATGTCCATCTCCACGCCCTCGCATTTCGATTTCGCCGAGTCGAACTGGGGAATATACGGAAGGGTTTTAAACGAATATGCCAGGGATATTTAAAATGGGAGTTGACGAGTTGTGACTATGCCAGGTGGTAAGTAAAAATGTAAGTATACCCTTTATTGCACAAAAATGAACAATATAAGTAGCACGAACATTTATAAGGTAACATGGCATAAGAGATCTGGGAGAAAAAGTCGTCTCTTGAGCATACACTCCAAATTGTATACTTCTTTTTGCCTTTTGATGAGGTGAATTGGTAGAGCACCTGACCGCTACACAACCGTGTTTCTGTGAATGTTCATAACATAACGATATTTGTAACTTCCACCAATTCGGACTAAGCGCTTCCAGTCATCATTTATAATGCGCACTGCTAAAGAGTGGAACTCACTACCTGCGTCTGTGTTTACAAACGCATACAACCCTAATCTCTTCGAAGTAAGAGTGAACAGGCTTCTTCTGGGTGAGCTCGCTCCATCTTAGACTCTGTCTCTGTCCTTTGACCTAGACTAGAATCAAGAGAAAACCCATCATTAATAAAAATAAACTCCAGTGGGGATATAAGTATGATGGTATGTTATGTCCACGTGCAGCAGTATTAGTAGCTGTTCCATGTAAAACAACATCTTTTCAAAAAAATTGCTTCAATATGTCCGTTAAACTTTTTAATAAACTTCCAACAGCTTTAAAGGACATGCCAACAACTATGTTTAAAAAGAAATTGTATGAATTGTTATGTGAAAATTGTATATACAGTATCAATGAATTTATTTATATGGGAATGTAACTGATTATTTAATTTAATTTTGATTTGAATTTAATTTAATTACGGTCACATTTTAATTTGATTTTAATGTAATTTTAATTTAATTTTACGAAGTTATTTAATTGTAATTTAATGTAGCGTCTGACTCATCTTTGCATACCAAAGTGTATATTGGTTGAATATGTGATACTAAATAATATTTACCTACCATCATTGTGAACCATATTTACTGCAAATAAAATTCATTTATCATTTATTTATCATTTATACTCACGTCCCTGGTGGCGGTCTTGAGCTCCTGCAGCGAGCGGTCGAGCAGCGGCATCTCCCCCTGGATGGATTTAGCTGTGGCGAGTTTCTCTTCCGGCTCCTTCATGGATGTCTGGTACTCTTCGATCGTTGTTTGTAGGTCGGCGATTTTCTGAAGTATGAACAGTGGTTAAACGTGGAGGAAAACTCAAAGTTTATTGCAGATGGCAGCAGGCGCGAATGTGACTAAACGCACCAATAAGTAGTAACTAAATTTGACATTGACACATTTTCGACCAATCACAGACAAGAGTGGCGTCATTAGTTCCCCCAGTTTGCGACCTACACATACATACAAATCACGCCTTTATCCCTTGCAATGTAGGCAGAGCGTTAACGGCCTTACAAAACGGTCGCTATCTGCACGTCTGACTAATATTTGAGGGCAGTTTCAGAAAATCGAGTATCACAATAGACACGTTGTAATTTTTGAAAACCTGCAAAATTATAGTGCGGGCAGGATTTGAACCTGCGACTTTCGTCAATACTAGTGACGACGCCTCTTCCATCTGGGCTACCGCAGCACGTTCCTTGCCCGCCAATTTTGCAAGTGTATTTAATGCCAGTAACGCGTGGCACGGCTCCATCCACTGGGTTAATTTTTCAACTAATACCCGGCGACTTATTCTATCTTTACAGATTGAATGTTGTCTAAGCGATGATACGTTGTCGGCCTGTCTAAAATTATGATGCACATGAAACCCTCTTGCTTTTAAGTCGCCTATAACGACACCCGCGTGACAGAAATAGGGTGATGCTTTTATACGCCTGCATCACACGGCACAGTTTGCTACCTTTGTTGTGCAGTATTCGTACCTTATCGACGTCGCCCTGCCTGGTCTCCAGCTTGGGGATGTCGGTCTCCTTGAGCGCGGTGATCTTCTCGTTCAAGGACTTGAGGCTGAGCAGCTCATCCTTCTGCGCTTGAGTCTTCTGAAGCTCTTCAGATGCCTTCTCCAGGCGCGAAGGAAGCGTCATCACTTGCGTCGACAGGTGGTCAACTAAGTCTGACACCTGAGAATAAATGATATCATAATTAAATATTTACTGCAATGTCGGATTGTAATAATAACTATGCAGATGATAGAGTTCAGATTGTAAACACAAGAAAAATAAAATTTGCTAAGAATTTTTTAAGGGGTGAACCAGTTCGTGAAACTGAACAACTTTTTCCAAGGAACATAGGACGGTATATGAAAAAATAATTTGACCCTCCCATACTTTGTGTGTTACCCGGCCGGGATAATTTGTATGGGAGGGCCAATTTTTTTCTTCATATTTCGACCTATGTTCCTGGGGAAAGTTGTTCAGTTTCACGTACTGGTTCCGCCTTAAAATATTTTCAGCTTATTTTTTTACACCATGTATAACTTCATGGAAAACGGTTCAGAATCCTTAGCTCTCATTGAAAAGTTAACATGATTATGGTTGCAACTTAAAAAGCGAAATTGAAATCTTATATGAAAATAAGCGGAACAGTATTTTTTATATCAAAGGAGGAATAGAATAATAAATGGTGGGGCCACGACCAAAGCCATGATAGAAACAAAAAGTTCTGTCAACTAGCTGAGGTGAGCGGGTCGGGGGCGGGGTAATGCGAGCATGCTGATTGGTCAGTGTGGTCGCGTCATCTCAGAAATTACCTCTAATTAACCAATGCGCCCAATTTACATCAGAATTAAAGGTGTGTTGCCAGAAAGTATTCGTCCTTCGCACGTATATCTGGGGTTTGTTGTCGTTGTTGTTTTGTTATATGTTTGAATAACCACCAAACAAAAACAATGCACGAAATCTCCACACACGTTGGTACTCATAAATGTTTGATGAACAAACCTCGGTCTCTCCGTCGAAGCCTCGGTTGCACAGCGGGCAGCAGCTGTTGTCCTTCACTTGCGTCTTGTACTTGACAAGGATGGTCAGGAGTGTCTGCAGCTGGTACAGGGACATGAACAAACCTCGGTCTCTCCGTCGAAGCCTCGGTTGCACAGCGGGCAGCAGCTGTTGTCCTTCACTTGCGTCTTGTACTTGACAAGGATGGTCAGGAGTGTCTGCAGCTGGTACAGGGACGTGAACAAACCTCGGTCTCTCCGTCGAAGCCTCGGTTGCACAGCGGGCAGCAGCTGTTGTCCTTCACTTGCGTCTTGTACTTGACAAGGATGGTCAGGAGTGTCTGCAGCTGGTACAGGGACATGAACAAACCTCGGTCTCTCCGTCGAAGCCTCGGTTGCACAGCGGGCAGCAGCTGTTGTCCTTCACTTGCGTCTTGTACTTGACAAGGATGGTCATAGACGCTTGCAGCACCGCGTGCTCCTCTTGGAGCTTCTCCACCTAGAAAAAGAATATGAAAATAATGGTATTAATCTATCGGAAGTTCTCACAATTTAACCCATATCAACCAATGGTACAGCATGTTTAACAGTGATTTAAACTTTACTATCCTCACTATTCAAAATCCTTGAAAAAAACATTACAATAGGTGTTAACCTTGTGGTTAAGTGTTTGAAATTTTATGCTTGTGGTTTTCATTCTCAATAACATGTCAGTGATATGAGATTGAAAAAAAACACGACGAAATGAGAACCTCCTCCTCTTTTTTGAAGTCCGTTAAAAAGCCAGTATGTAACAAAAATTAATGGCCATGGCTCGCACTCGTAGAGAATGCAAAGAGCGGACTCTATACATTTCAGTGTCATTCATAACATATCATATGCGCTTGTGTTTAGTGACACGACCAAAATTTATTTATTCCGCCCGAGCCGGTTTTATATTAGGACAATACAAAATTGTTATTAAAAAAAGAACAATTGTGTTATACTAATTCCTTTTTTTACAATGACGGATCATGACATCAATAGTGATCTATACTGTCCTACATTGAATAAAGTAATTTCATTTCACATTTTAATTTTTTCACAGAAAAAACTGAATACACAAAGCCTTTTTGAGATATTTTAGATCGGTACACAAACAACCACTTTAAATGCATGTTTATTGAACTATGTATACTGTAATGAGTTTTGAAGAGTAGAATAGACCCAAATTGAAGTATCCGTTTTCCGTCGAATTCTTTGTTATTAGAGGTGACGCAATGCACGGGATAGTTCATTATCAACAAAAGTAATAAGAATGGTTGCACTTACGCGCAATTATAATCAGCCTTGTTTTCATTTAATGAAATAACAGTCGAGTGTAAAAGCTATTGCCGTGTGATGCCGGCTTAGAATAGCAGTGCCTTTATTTTTATTTTTTATCCCGCCCGAGCCGGTTTTGTTATACAAATGCAATGACCGATCATGACGTCAATTAGTGATAATACTAATTGACGTCATGATCGGCGTATCCTATATTGAATAAAGTTATTTCATTTTCATCACCCCTTTTCTTTCCCGCGGGTTTCGTAGGAGGCGACTAAGGGACGCGAGGGTTCATGTGTATTACAATTTTAAGCGAAAGGCTGCCAACCTGTCACTATAGTGATACACGATTTTTCTAAAACGGCCCACAAATATTTGTCAGATGTGGCGATAGCGCCTGTATTTTTACGGCCGTTAACGCTCTGCCTACCCGGCAAGGGATAAAGGCGTGATATATGTATGTATGTTTAAGCTATTTAATATGTAGCTGTATACCTGCGCGGTAACTTTGGCGAGCGTATCCTCATATGTCTGAGCACCACACGCCTTGAACATCTTGTCCTCGGCTTTGCTGAGTTCAGCTTTCTTCTCGTTGAGCATCTCGCGCACGTGCTTGCGCTCCGTTTCCAGTTTTGTCATCTGAAAAGGCGTCAATAGTTGGTAAATCATTAGTTGGTAAAATGGTGATACACGACTTGCGACTGATAAGAGTTTGTAGTTTTTCATTTAGATTTTTAATGAAACTTGATCTAGATTAATTTATCAGCCCATGGAACTGTACTTAACTGTGTGTGTTTAACACTCGGGAAAGTCGCAAAACAGTGTAAGGGTGCATTCAAAGTGATCTGAACCAATGATCGATTCTATGAAAAAGCTTTTTATGCGAATTTTCAAAAGTCGCAGATAAAAAATTGAAGAGATATGTTTCTTTATAACTATAATATGCTGAGAAGCCTTTGGAACTTTAAGAAAACTTAATATGTACCTCTCTATCACTGGCTTTGAGTTTCTTCTTGATGGCGTCGACCTCTCCCTTCATCTTGACCTCGAACTTGTTGACCTGCATGGCGAACCCGCTCTCCGGGAGTGTCCCCAGTATCTCTGTGAGCGCGGTGCGGTGCTTGTTCTACTTACTAGCGTCCATCGGGGCGTTCGCTCACTCGTTGTCCCACATTACAAGAGAGAGAGAGAGACAAGACCCACCTCTCTATCACTGGCTTTGAGTTTCTTCTTGATGGCGTCGACCTCTCCCTTCATCTTGACCTCGAACTTGTTGACCTGCATGGCGAACCCGCTCTCCGGGAGTGTCCCCAGTATCTCTGTGAGCGCGGTGCGGTGCTTGTTCTACTTACTAGCGTCCATCGGGGCGTTCGCTCACTCGTTGTCCCACATTACAAGAGAGAGAGAGAGACAAGACCCACCTCTCTATCACTGGCTTTGAGTTTCTTCTTGATGGCGTCGACCTCTCCCTTCATCTTGACCTCGAACTTGTTGACCTGCATGGCGAACCCGCTCTCCGGGAGTGTCCCCAGTATCTCTGTGAGCGCGGTGCGGTGCTTGTTCTACTTACTAGCGTCCATCGGGGCGTTCGCTCACTCGTTGTCCCACATTACAAGAGAGAGAGAGAGACAAGACCCACCTCTCTATCACTGGCTTTGAGTTTCTTCTTGATGGCGTCGACCTCTCCCTTCATCTTGACCTCGAACTTGTTGACCTGCATGGCGAACCCGCTCTCCGGGAGTGTCCCCAGTATCTCTGTGAGCGCGGTGCGGTGCTTGTTCTACTTACTAGCGTCCGTCGGGGCGTTCGCTCACTCGTTGTCCCACATTACAAGAGAGAGAGAGAGACAAGACCCACCTCTCTATCACTGGCTTTGAGTTTCTTCTTGATGGCGTCGACCTCTCCCTTCATCTTGACCTCGAACTTGTTGACCTGCATGGCGAACCCGCTCTCCGGGAGTGTCCCCAGTATCTCTGTGAGCGCGGTGCGGTGCTTGTTCTACTTACTAGCGTCCATCGGGGCGTTCGCTCACTCGTTGTCCCACATTACAAGAGAGAGAGAGAGACAAGACCCACCTCTCTATCACTGGCTTTGAGTTTCTTCTTGATGGCGTCGACCTCTCCCTTCATCTTGACCTCGAACTTGTTGACCTGCATGGCGAACCCGCTCTCCGGGAGTGTCCCCAGTATCTCTGTGAGCGCGGTGCGGTGCTTGTTCTACTCACTAGCGTCCATCGGGGCGTTCGCTCACTCGTTGTCCCACATTACAAGAGAGAGAGAGAGACAAGACCCACCTCTCTATCACTGGCTTTGAGTTTCTTCTTGATGGCGTCGACCTCTCCCTTCATCTTGACCTCGAACTTGTTGACCTGCATGGCGAACCCGCTCTCCGGGAGTGTCCCCAGTATCTCTGTGAGCGCGGTGCGGTGCTTGTTCTACTTACTAGCGTCCATCGGGGCGTTCGCTCACTCGTTGTCCCACATTACAAGAGAGAGAGAGAGACAAGACCCACCTCTCTATCACTGGCTTTGAGTTTCTTCTTGATGGCGTCGACCTCTCCCTTCATCTTGACCTCGAACTTGTTGACCTGCATGGCGAACCCGCTCTCCGGGAGTGTCCCCAGTATCTCTGTGAGCGCGGTGCGGTGCTTGTTCTACTTACTAGCGTCCATCGGGGCGTTCGCTCACTCGTTGTCCCACATTACAAGAGAGAGAGAGAGACAAGACCCACCTCTCTATCACTGGCTTTGAGTTTCTTCTTGATGGCGTCGACCTCTCCCTTCATCTTGACCTCGAACTTGTTGACCTGCATGGCGAACCCGCTCTCCGGGAGTGTCCCCAGTATCTCTGTGAGCGCGGTGCGGTGCTTGTTCTACTTACTAGCGTCCATCGGGGCGTTCGCTCACTCGTTGTCCCACATTACAAGAGAGAGAGAGAGACAAGACCCACCTCTCTATCACTGGCTTTGAGTTTCTTCTTGATGGCGTCGACCTCTCCCTTCATCTTGACCTCGAACTTGTTGACCTGCATGGCGAACCCGCTCTCCGGGAGTGTCCCCAGTATCTCTGTGAGCGCGGTGCGGTGCTTGTTCTACTTACTAGCGTCCGTCGGGGCGTTCGCTCACTCGTTGTCCCACATTACAAGAGAGAGAGAGAGACAAGACCCACCTCTCTATCACTGGCTTTGAGTTTCTTCTTGATGGCGTCGACCTCTCCCTTCATCTTGACCTCGAACTTGTTGACCTGCATGGCGAACCCGCTCTCCGGGAGTGTCCCCAGTATCTCTGTGAGCGCGGTGCGGTGCTTGTTCTACTTACTAGCGTCCGTCGGGGCGTTCGCTCACTCGTTGTCCCACATTACAAGAGAGAGAGAGAGACAAGACCCACCTCTCTATCACTGGCTTTGAGTTTCTTCTTGATGGCGTCGACCTCTCCCTTCATCTTGACCTCGAACTTGTTGACCTGCATGGCGAACCCGCTCTCCGGGAGTGTCCCCAGTATCTCTGTGAGCGCGGTGCGGTGCTTGTTCTACTTACTAGCGTCCGTCGGGGCGTTCGCTCACTCGTTGTCCCACATTACAAGAGAGAGAGAGAGACAAGACCCACCTCTCTATCACTGGCTTTGAGTTTCTTCTTGATGGCGTCGACCTCTCCCTTCATCTTGACCTCGAACTTGTTGACCTGCATGGCGAACCCGCTCTCCGGGAGTGTCCCCAGTATCTCTGTGAGCGCGGTGCGGTGCTTGTTCTACTTACTAGCGTCCGTCGGGGCGTTCGCTCACTCGTTGTCCCACATTACAAGAGAGAGAGAGAGACAAGACCCACCTCTCTATCACTGGCTTTGAGTTTCTTCTTGATGGCGTCGACCTCTCCCTTCATCTTGACCTCGAACTTGTTGACCTGCATGGCGAACCCGCTCTCCGGGAGTGTCCCCAGTATCTCTGTGAGCGCGGTGCGGTGCTTGTTCTGCATCACGGAGAACTGCTTCTCCTTCTGCTTCATGTTGTCTTCGGCGAGGTCGCGCTCCTTTAGTTTCGAGCTCATCTTTTGCAGTTTTGTGATCTGTGAAATATAAAAAAAAAAACTTTAAAGTGTTACATACATACACACATATATCACGCCTATAATCCCTTGCGGGGTAGGCAGAGCGTAAACAGCCGCAAAAAACGGCCATTTACACCACGTCTGACAAATGTTTGAGGGTTATTTGGAATACTGTGTATCGCTATAGTGACAGGTTGTCAGCCCATCGCCTAAAATTGCAATACACACCCTCGAGTCCCTTAGTCGCCTCTTACGACTCCCACGGGAAAGATATGGGGTGATGCTATTCTAAGCCGGCATCACACGGCAAAAATGTAACCTGCACATAACCAGATTTGCAGTTGTTGTTTAGATGATTGGAAAGCGAGCTTTGTTAATGTTTCTGAACAATTACTATTATAGTTATGTATGATATAAATGAATTTGTTATATATTAGTAACAAGCTTTTACAAGACGACTGATATGGCGCAGTTAGATTGGCCAGGGCAGTTATTTGAATGTTGAATTTGAATATCTGTTCTCCAGTGTTAATGTTCTTTTTCTCTCTTCTCTGTTTTTATATTTATACTTGGGTGTTCTTTCTGCATGTTTCCTGATACGGGACAACCTGGTAGTGGCCATAAGTGTGCTTTGTTTTGTTATGTATCGTTCTTATCTTGAAGTGTCATACAACATCACTATCGCGTGAAAAGATAAAACAACAGATCATGATATTCTAAATATGTTTTTTCAAAAAGTTGTTACCTTGTCAGCAAGGTCGTCGCGCTCCTTTTCGACTGTCTCCAGCTCCTTATCATCATCATTGATTTCCTTCTGTGCTTCCTCTTGATTCAGTTCTGCGTCTGCTGTTTGGTACTCCCTGAAAATGGATTAGGTTATAGAAATTTGTAATTTAACTTTTTTATATTCCGCATCGCAGGTTATGTGGATTCATACAATCTTTGTGAATTTCACGTTAAACCAACTCCACTCTTTAGTGAGATATTCTATTGAATACCAAATAAAACACTTTCCATGTTAGGTATACAATTTTTGAAAACTTGCAAATTCAAATCCTACCCGCACTTTAAAAAAAAACAAGTTTTCAAAAAAAGATATTCTGTGTTATTGAAAATATATTGGTAAGTTATTAGTTCCTTTGGTAATTTCATTGGTTGTTAGTGGTTTGGAAGCAGTGACTAAGAAAATTAATGAAAATAATATAAACATGCATTACAGAAGTTGTCGAAAATTTATGTGGGTGGTGTATAAAAAATGGAGAATGGGAACCATAGAGACACGGTGATATAATAAGGACTGTAGGCCTTTTGTTGTTTCTGACTTGGTTCTAATTGTCGAGTGCTTAAGGGAGATGTGGATGGGAGGTGGAGGCTGGAGTAACTCACTCCTCAGCAGACTGCAGGCGCTGCTCGAGCACCTCGAGACGCGACTTGGACTCGGTGGCGTCCGTGATCTGCTTCTCCAGCTTGAGGATGTCCTTGCGCGCGGTCGCTATCTCCATCTCCTTGCTGGAGATCTTCTGCTTGTGCCGGGACTGGGGGAGAAAGAGATCCATTAGAATTAAAGACCAGCTCAACTAAAAACCTCCAGATTTCAAAGTTATGCATGCATAATTTCCGATATCGACTGTCAGTCACTAGTGAAATTTTTCGAGTTTTGTGAAGTGTAAAATTACACGCCAAAATGTAAAATACCAAAGCGTTAAATTACACTGCGCCACACCAGCCGACGGCTGATGTGGCGCAGTGGAACTGCGACTGCCTGCGACGCAAAGTTTCCGGGTTCGATTCTCGGTGGGACACTTACGAAGTTGATATAACTCACTTTGTGAATTTGTTCCTAGAGTCTGGTTAGGACATTGCAGACTGAACCACCTGAGTGTCCGAAAAGAAAGATGGGTGCTTCGGAGGGCACGTTAAGCCGTCGGTCCCGGTTGCTGTCTATGATTACTTAGACGGCGGTCGTTACATAATCATGTCAGAGGCCTACTACTAGTAGTTGAAAAACTCGGTGACACCAGGGTTCATAGGATCGTTGGACGGCCCGGTGCCCCACTCAAAAAGAAGAAGTAGAAGATGACACGCCCAAATCAATGTGTGCGTGCATCTGAGATTGGTCGATTCTTTACAGATGTGTACCAATTTTTTTAAACGCGTTATTGCGATCGCTTTTCTAAGTGCATGCATGTAGGTGTGATCTTTTTTGGTGACATCGGGACTTGAACAAAATTCGTCCGTTTGCCAATCCCCCTTTAGTTTATAGAATCAGTGATTTGATAACATCATTATTCACTGCGTAACTAGCGACATACTAAAACCGAGATCGCAATGTAGGGTGAAATCTAACTAGTGACCGACAGCGAAAACTCAAGACGGGCTGGAGATAAGGAACAACTTTCCAAAGGAACATAGATGGAAATAAAATTCAAAAATAGGCCCCCCATACAAACTGCGGATCAGCTGATTTTAGTTACTATGTAACTCCAAACATTTTTGTCGTATTTCAACCTATGTTCCTAGGGGAAAGTTGTTCCTTATGACCAACCCGTCTTGCGATTTCGCTATCGGTCAGTAGTAAAATTTCACCCTATATACTTAGTAAGTTTGCCGTCTTTCCCGTGGGAGTGGTAAGAGGCGACTAAGAGATTCGAGGGTGTGTATTGCAGTTTTAGGCGATGGGCTGACAACCTGTCACTTAAGCGATACACAATTTTCCGAATGACCCTCAAATGTTTGTCAGACCTGGCGTAAATTACCGTTTTTTGCGGCCGTTTACGCTCTGCCTACCCCGCAAGAGTAGGTGATATCTGTATGTATGTATACTTAGTAAGTATATTACTTACAACTGCATCCCTGCTTTCGTCAACAGTCTGCTGGTAGGTTTTCTCCTCAGCATCAGCAGAAGCTTTCAGCTCTTTGAGTTCATTCTTCAAGCTCTTGACCTTGTCAGTGAGGTCAGCGATGCCTTTTTCCGCGTCCTCGTTTGTCTCGATGGTTTCGGGCGTTTCCAAACCTGGTGTTAAGGAAAACAATAACATGTGAGAATGAAGGAAAACAATAACATGTGAGAATGAAAAAAATATGTTCTTTCTTTCGCATCCTTATATCGACACAAGGTAGAAAGCCGCCGGCATTACGATCGGGCTGTCATGTTACATTAAATCTAGAGTTCGGCTCTGCGGCATGTGCCGTAGCACGATAGCAGCATTTATTTATTTATTCCTTTAAGTTTACAACATAACAGTTACAGACACCAAATCGTTATAAACATTTGTAAGTAGGCGTCAGATTGTATAAGGAGATAGATTTATTTCAAAGCAGTATTTTTATAAATTGATACAGACAGGTCCTGAACAAGATTTTCGTGTAGCTTGAACTTTTCTTCCCATCCCATTTTTTTTCGAAACTATTACCATAAAATATCTTTACCTACACTTGTCTTTAACCCAGAAGCATTATGTCTTATGAAGAGCAGACCTTTCGATGAAATGAAAAATTGATTGATTACTCAAATATTAGGTCCTTACATATGAAATTGTCGTTTTGTCGTACTGGCCACTTTGATCACAAATTTCTCCTATTTGGTTAGGAATTCGAAATTCAAATTTATACAGCTATTTCCACATGTAGTTGTGTTTCGTAAACCGTCATTCATTTGTTTTTTTACTTATCTTTTTTCTGTTTGCATCGCTCAATTTACAAAATGGAAAATTTGAAATATCGCGTTATTTACGATTACGAGTTCCACCGTGGCACCAGTGCTGCGGAAACGGCTCGAAGGGTTAATGATGTGTATGGCGGTTGTGTCGCAAAAGAAAACACAGTGCGTTTTTGGTTCCAACGTTTTCGTTCTGGAAATTTCGACCTGCAAAACAAGCCCCGTGGACGGCCGGAGACCCAAGTTGATAATGAAGAATTGAAGACTATTGTGGAAGCGGATCCATCGCAAACCACGTCCGAATTAGCTGCAGGCTTCGGTGTTAGTGATAAAACTGTTTTAATCCACTTGAAGCAAATTGGAAAGATTAAAAAACTTGAAAGGTGGGTTCCTCACGAATTGAGTGAAGCAAACCGGCAAACGCGCGTCAACTGCTGCGTTACATTACTTGACCGGCACAATAACGAAGGGATTTTAAATCGAATCATTACCTGTGATGAAAAGTGGATTCTCTACGATAATCGGAAGCGCTCATCGCAATGGCTGGACCCTGGCAAGCCAGCCAAAGCCTGCTCCAAGCGAAAATTGACCAATAAAAAGTTACTTGTAAGCGTTTGGTGGACTAGCGCCGGTGTCGTTCATTACAGTTTTCTCAAATCTGGCCAGACGATTACGGCAGATGTCTACTGTCAGCAATTGCAAACCATGATGGAAAAGCTAGCTGCTAAACAACCGAGGTTGGTCAATCGCTCTACGCCACTGTTGCTTCACGACAACGCTAGACCACACACTGCACAACAGACGGCTAGCAAATTAGAAGAGCTTCAATTGGAATGTCTAAGGCATCCACCGTACTCCCCGGACCTTGCTCCAACAGATTACCATTTTTTTCGAAATTTGGATAACTTCTTGCAAGGGAAAAAATTCAACTCTGATGGGGCAGTCCAAATCGCCTTCAAAGATTTTATTGATTCCCGTCCGAATGGTTTTTTTAGTAAAGGGATCAATGAACTACCTATGAGATGGCAAAAGTGCATAGATTACAATGGCTCATACTTTGATTAAATAAATATACTATATTAAAAAAAAACGACTTTTTGTTCCTCCCATACAAAACGCCAATTTCATATGTAAGGACCTAATATGTCGCCATCTTCCGTCGCACCTGTTAGATGATGTTGTTTGGTTGTTGTTTATTTGTTAAGCAGTTGTTCAGTTGTTGTTTAGTTGTTTTGTTAAGTTGTTTTGTTGTTGTTCAGTTTTTGACTTGAGATCTGAACAACTGCTAAAGAACTGAATTTTCAAAAATTCACATAGTGCCATATAACATTATTTTATTTTATTTGTCCTTAATATTGGACCTGGCAGTCGCCGGTTTGGAAATAAATTGTATTAATGAGTTTTAGAGTGCAGATAAAATAGTGTATGCAGATGCATAATATTTAATGATCAAAAAGGCACTCGCATTCTGATGCCCTCCATTATTGTACGACAGTTGAATAAACTACTATTAGTAAATACATTACTAAGTAACTACATTAGAATTTGAGATCCAATTATAAATATGACATGTGTATTGAAGGTATATTAATAACTAGCAGTAGTTTGTACAAAAGCTGTCTCACTGGGCTAAAGGTCTTCAACCACTTACCCGTGAGATTAAAACTATTGACCAGTGTAAAATTCAGAAATAATAAAAAAAAATGGTTACTATTTAAACTATAGTCTCAATCTCAATGAATATTTTAATGATAAAAATTTATGTTTAAATTTAAGTTTTTTATATTATACGTCCGAAACGGGCAAATTATTGACTCTATTTCACTTATTATGTAACATGTTAATGACACAGTTTAACAATAAAGTGATTTGATCTCTTATCTAAGCACATACCAGCCATCTTAGCGGTCTCCACGATGCATTTGTTCCTCTTGTCGATGCGCTCCTGGTTCTGGCTCTCGAGGAACACCAGCTTGTTGTGCTTGCCCTTGTTGTTCTCAGTCTCGTTGGCGATCTTCTCCTCGTCTTTGTTGAAGTTGTTGATCTTCTTGTAAGAATCAGTCAGCTCTTTGTTGTTGGCTTTGGCGGTGGCATCGTGGTTCTCTAAAAAAACATTAGATAATTTGATAATATGTAATTGAAATCAAATCAAATTATTCAGTAACATGAGTGACCTCAAGACTTGTTTATACTTTTTCAGTAATATGATTATCAAGAAATATCTTTAACTAAAATATGGAACAGTTGCTCATTATATACTATGGTTTATTTTGCACATACATTGCTATATTATTTTTATAAATGAAAATTTTAAATGAATAGTGTTAGCGACGGCCGCTTCAAAGGCGAGTATCCAGAGGTTGAAAATTTGAAGTGTTCTGTCGGGGCGCCGGTAGCTCAGGGGCAGAGCAATGGGACGGTACGCCACAGGAACTGGGTTAAATCCCCGGCCGTCGTAAAAAAATATATTCTATTTTTAGTTACTTACTAATAGCACTTTGCAATTCTTCAATGGGACCTTCAAAAATAGTTTTGATAGTTTTCTTCAATTCTTCCTCCTGTGTTTTGTTATGCTCTAATCTGAAAGGCCATTTCAATAATTAAAATTCTGATAGCTTAGTTAGTTTTATTTATAATCAAATTAGAATTAATGGAATCATCTATGTATGTTATAAGGAAAACTAAGAGTTATCTGGGGAATAGATAGCAGTATTGCTTAACCGTTTGCTCACTTAAAAGAAATTGTTATTTTCTTCTATGGACCTCCAGGGCTCTTTTTTTCAAACACACGTTTGTATGTTTTTCTTTTGTATACATGACTGTTATGTGTCCTGAATAAAAAAAATAAAAAAAATGTATCCCTGAGAGTACAACACCATTTGCGCTCTTCAATCCATCTATCTAGTATGATGTTGACTATGCTGTTCACCCTCCCATGGTGATGGCCTTAACCCTTTGACTCTTACTGGCTCCCCTGAATCCCAGAATGTCAGCAATTATGAATCTTGAACCTTGCGTCCTACATAAGTGCATATTCTAAGGAATTCATTACTAATTTAAAATAAAAAGAGATTGGCTTTAAAAGGTGAATGCAGTAAAGAAAAGATTTGACAAGTTTTTTCTACATACTTGGCCTTAATTTTCTCTCTCTTGGTCTCCCACTGGACAAGGTTCTTCTGCAAGGTCTCAATAGCAGTCAGTTTCTCTGTGATGGGCTTCAGCTCAGTGCTCAGTTCTGCGACCTTGAGCTCTGACTCCGAGATCTTGGTCTCAGTGTTGACAGCCTCCAGCTTCTTCTTGTCGACATCTTGCTTCCTCTCAGTCAGGTGGGTGACTTCCAGTTCTGAAATATATGAGATTACAACAAGCTGTGTGTGATGCCAGCTTAGAATAGCATCACCCCAATTCTTACAGTGGGTATCATTAAAAGTGACTAAGGCATAAATTAATCCAAGGAATGGGCAGCAGCTTTCCCTGTGAATGCATCATCTTGCACTGCCTTGCACCTGCTACAATGACCCCAATAGGGGAAGGCCCATGTCCAGCGGTGGGCTGTTAATGGGAAGGCAAGTCAAGAATAGATAGTAAAAGAAAAATATGAAACTAGGCTTATGTATGAATCAAAGGGAGGGATGCAGGCAGATGATCAGCTTCTTGTGCTAAAACCAATTTAAGCATATTCTAAGTTAACCCCTTGTCTGTCACGTACCGGGAGCCGGACAACAATTTTGAACCTTAACTACCCACAATAAAATTCAAAACCAATGCAATTGTTATAGTATGAAGCGACAGACGAGTGATTAACAACACTTACCAAGAAGTTTTAAATTTTGTACATATTCTTTTCTTAATTTCCTGAGGCGTTCAAAGCAGTCACTGTATTTGTCAGCATCAAAGATCTCATCAAAACGCTCCTTCACTTTCTTCCCTTCATCCAGGGGCCATGCTGAGTCTTCTTGGTGGCAGAATATTACAGAGTTCAGGATAGCCTTGGGAACACCTAGAAAAAATCAATTAAACATTGCTTACTGCACACTCTGCATTTAAATATGCAATGAACCCTTTATAAAAACGGAAGGATCTAAATGCTGCTATTTCAACAGAGCTGTGGCAGGAAATTTTGCCTGGTAATTATAATGAAAATTGTTTATTACCATAACACATACACCATTTCTAACTTGATAATGATTGGTACAATATGGCAAAAGGGAGGGACTCAGTTATTGTCCTAGTGTAGCTGCAGAATGTGGCCATTTCCACCAAAAATCTGTGAGAATCATGTCTTGTCCAAGGATGTAAATTTGAAGCAGCAGCATGTGAGTTGCTGGCTGTTGATTAACTAGCTGGGGAAAAGGAAGCCTAAAATCCATATTCATACCCAACTCCTCGAGCATAACACGGTCTAAATCGGTGCATCGTGATGATATATCCTTCACGCCACCATTCTCATCAACAACAGAGAGAAAGGAATCAAGGGTCTTGAATTGAGTCTTCTTCTTAGCCAAAGCAGTAACTTTCATGGACCGCGATACTTCCAGCTGCTTATTCTTCGCGTTGGTCAGCTAAAACCATCAAAACAAAATCAATGTAAAACGATTGCGTGCAACCAAACAAATACGTAAAGGAACAAAGCATTAGCATACCTTGACTTTTACTTGTCCCAGCACCTCGGTGGATCTGTTCACTTTGGCATCGTGCACAAAGCATTCGTTGCGGCTGCCTGGGGGCATCTGCCCCGTGATAGCATACCGTAAACATTCAATGATAGTCGTTTTACCACATCCATTTTGTCCGAGAATGAGGGTTAGCGGCTTCTCAAACGAAATGCGTTGTTCATCGTTTTCGTCCGGACCAAAACTACGTACACCCCTCACAGCCAAGGACTTTATATCAGCCATCGTGAATCAACACTCACTGTAATGAAATTTTAGTTAATTTCGCGCCAAGAGACAGAAAAATCTCTGAAATACCGGTGGCGAGAAACGGCGTTGGGTGGCGGCGGCAATCGGCATAAACGTTAGTGATGGGCGCGTCCACGATATGCTAAAATCGATAGTATGTAAATAATTTTACTCCAGTCATGTCATGTTACGAAGCGGGCGCGCACGACACTAAAAACTTAGGGCGGAGTATGGCGGAAATACCTTCATCTATCTACATCTACATCAGCCTATTGCAGTCCACTGCTGGACGGTAGGCCTCCCCCTTCTTCTAACTATTGATAATTAATAGGATTCAAGTATGTAATCACCACATCAGTCAAAACGTGTATGAGATTTTCTAGAACGTAAGTGGTTATTATACTCTTGGGCTTTTCGTATATCTACCAAAACCTAAAGTGATCGCGTAAAGACAGGTAGCTTTTTCGCCGAGCATCAGTCCGAGCTCTTTCCATTTTGGAAGAGACTGAAAAGGACTTCCGACTTGTCGCCTTTAAAAAGTTGGTCTTGTTAAGCTTATCTGTTAATGTAAGTTAAGAAAAATAAATAAATAAGCCTAGGATGAGCTCGGTAAAGATAATACATGCGAGAAAGCCACATATCTCTTATATATATGTCCTGAGAAAGCATAGTAAAGAAACCAAAAGAGTGCTGCTCATTTAAGATGGACTGGACTAACACTATTTATTTTTATACGCTCACAGACTTTGTTCATCATGTAAGCGCTCGCGTGTAGCTAGTCTACATATAGTTAATTTGCGCTCGCGTGCACCGCACGGGAGAGATTGTTGTCGTACCTGTGACTTACCTATCTAAAGTACTTACCTTTCACTTCGCTCTCATCGAAAAGGGAAAGGTTCGACTGTCGCTCAGTGACAAAGTTGGCCGTGCGCGTCTACACTTATCTCAACAGGCGAAGAAAGAAAAAATCAAAAGTTGTCCAGAATTTTATGGAACTACTTATATATTAGATGGTATCTTCTCTTCTCAATACAAATAAAAATAGGCTGTCTAAAAAACTGAACTTATTTCTGTGAGGATGAATCGCTACTGAAAAATATAAGAATACAACCGACAAGATATAAAATATTTATACCCTTTATGAATATCAAGATTTTTGGGCAGTCGTATCCATCGATTAAGTATCGATAAAAATAATTATTTGAATCCCTAAGAAACAATACCACTCAAATGTCAGTCACCGGAATTCGGATACATATACTTTGTTTTTTTAAAGTTTGATTGCTTTGGATTCTAGTCTTTTGAGCAGAAATTATAGTAATGTTGCCATTTTCTCAAAATTGACTAGATGATGATTATTATCACCTACCGTTATGTCGTAGAATATACATATTACATACATATACATATGCCGTGCCGTGTGTTGCCGGCTGAGAATAGCATCACCCCATTTCTTGCCCGTGGGAGTCGTAAGAAGCGTCTAAGGGAGTCGAGGGTGTGTATTGCAATTTTAGGCGATGGGCTGACAACCTGTCACTATAGGGATACACAATTTTCCGAATAACCCTCAAATATTTGTCAGACGTGGCGTAAATGTCCGTTTTATGCGGCTGTTTACGCTCTGCCTACCCCGCAAGGGATTATAGGCGTGATATATGTATGTATGTATGTATGTATTACAACTTTAAAATAAATGAAAAAAGATAATAACAAAAAAGTGAAAAGGACAGAGCGAGCAGACTCGCCCGCGGCCCACTTCGCGCGGGGAACGCTCATGCACTGGTAAAACTATTTTGTTTTTTATTAATGATGGGTTTGCTCTTGACTCTAGTCTAGGTCATAGGACAGAGAAAGGCTCTAAGATGGAGCGAGCTCACCCAGAAGAAGCCTGTTCACTCTTACTTTGAAGAGATTAGGGTTGTATGCGTTTGGAAACACAGACGCAGACTATCACACAGACAGACAGTCACTTTTATCCATTATCTCGATCTTCCACGCCAAGAAAACGATAACACATGACGTCCACACCGAGCGGCAAACGACCGAAGTGCCTTTGAGGAAACCGTTTTGCCGCTAACGTTTAGTTCGATTAGATTTGGTTCTTTTGATAATAATACAGCGTTTTGGAGTATATATTATTGTAGTAATCCATCTCTATCCGATCCAACCATGTTCGTAATTTTTTTGGGTTTTGTATCCAACGGGTCAAAACGAGTATTACTGAGATTCGTCTGACTGTCTGTCACTAGGCTGTATCTTATTTTATTATAAACCATGATAGTTAGAAGTTAAAATTCTCATAGATTCCGTATTTCTGTTGCCACTTTAACAAAAAATACAACAAAAGACGTGTTTATTTCCTCCTCCATGCTTCTGATATATATCTCATAAACGGCAATAGTTTAATAGTAATTTTTTTACAGAATATGACTGTATTGGGTACTGTTGCCACTATGACAATAAATACAACAAAAAATAAAACAGATAAGTGTATGTTTTTTGTGCCATTTTCATACACAATGGTACGGAACCCTTTGTGCGCGAGTACGACTCTTACTTTTTTGAGGATTACTGCCACTTTTTGAATAAAATAATGGCAACACTATTTTGGCAGCTTCAGTTCAGTTACGTTGGTGTGTTGCTTGTTGCTGCCGTTTGTGTTTTGTGTTTTTCGCGTAAATTTCATTACATTTGTTGGTCTGTGACTGAATTATTGATTGTATTGAGAGCACGACACGAGACACGGATCTCAGATATATTTTGTCCTAATACAATAGATTTATCTTTACCGAGCATTTACCGAGTGATTTGGGAACTGTTTGTTTCACTTGGATGCTGTGCCTAGATTCTTCTGGATGCTGCGTGTAACACTTCAACAGATCTTCATCTCGTGATTACACTCTGCATGTAAGTATTAGTTATAATAATACCATCAAATCGTCAATTGAGTTACTTATTAGTTTGCACCGACTTTGACTAAATTACCTATGCATGCAATTTGTCACATAATTTATTTTTGCTTTGATGAGTAATGCACATAGTTGTTCATTGAAGGTTGCGGTAAGCTTGCGTTAAATGAGTCAGTATTTAATAACAACTGCCTATACAGTATTCATTGTACATAATATAATAGACAAAGAATTATTATAGTGGTGCTCAGAGAGCTGATATGTTATCAACACTTGACTTGACACCACATAATTTACATGTGTACATGATATTTAGCTCATTGTATGTTTACATTTTTGTGTATTTTTTAAATTATTTTATTTTAATGTTTCATAGGGCTCCAAAGCGTATACTCCAACACCTTTCCACCCAAAAAAGTATATACCATCCACTTTGCCTGCATTTGGATAGTTCAGTTTAATTTCATATAATTTATTACTCATTAACAAGGTAGTATTCATTTAAGGGTGTGCTGTGATTTTTTTGACATTTAATTGAGATAATTTTATTGGTAAATACAATAAACACCTTATTTTTGTGTATAAAGTTTTTCTTTAAATTATGTAGATTTTGGTGGTAAAAAAACATGATAAAAGAAAGTATGCTTGGTAGATTTATTTTTCAAAGTTTTTGTCTATTTTCACACTTTTTTGCATAGCAATCTTATGAACATAACACAACACATTACTAGATTCTAGTAGATGTTGTTTGATTACTTGTTTATTTGGTAAGAAATTTCCAAAAGCGTGCAAAATTATCCAAATATGGCAATTCTGCTCTGTTCTCACACACAGGATTTGCCATTAGTGGGATAGGTATGTTTAAATGTTCAAGGCAGGCCCTTGATGCAGATGTAGGTACAATAGTTTTAATAAGATTGCTTGTTTAGCCTGGTAATGTCTTGGTAAAATCCACACTTCCACACTATCCACACTAATATTATAAATGCGAAAGTAACTCTGTCTGTCTGTCTGCTACGCTTTCACGGCCAAACCGCTGAACCGATCTTCATGAAACTTGGCACAGAGATTGCTAGCATACCGAGAACGGACATAGGCTACTTTTTATCACCATTCGAGGGTCTGGAGTATAGATGTAGACCACCAGGTGTACCACCAGGAGCCCAGCTAAACTATTAAGAGATACAGGCATGGTTCCGAAACGAAAGTTATTCAGTATGATGGGCCGCTTCTTTTCACAAGGACATTGAGGATCTAGAGTACCTTATGTAGACCACCAGGTGTACCACCAGGAGCCCAGCTAAACTATTAGAGATACAGGCATGGTTCCTAAACAAAAGTTAATCAGTATGATGGGCCGCTTCTTTTCACAAGGACATTGATGATCTGGAGTACCTTATGTAGACCACCAGGTGTACCATCAGGAGACCACGTAAACTAGTAGAGATACAGAAATGGTTCCAAAACAAAAGTTGTTCATTATGATGGGCCGCTTCTTTTCACAATGACATTGGGGCTCTGGAGTACCTTATGTAGACCACCAGGTGTACCACCAGGAGCCCAGCTAAACTATTAGAGATACAGGCATTGTTCTAAAACAAAAGTTGTTCAGTATGATGGGCCACTTCTTTTCACAAGGACATTGAGGATCTGGAGTACCTTATGTAGACCACCAGGTGTACCATCAGGAGACCATGTAAACTATTAGAGATACAGAAATGGTACCAAAACAAAAGTTGTTCATTATAATGGGCCGCTTCTTTTCACAAGGACATTGGGGCTCTGGAGTACCTTATGTAGACCACCAGGTGTACCATCAGGAGCCCAGCTAAACTATTGGAGATACAGAAATGGTTCCAGAACAAAAGTTGTTCAGTATGATGGGAATAAGTTGAGAAAGGACATTGCCTTCTTTACCGAGGACAGAAAAACAAAAAATGTGGTATAGAGGTATAAAAATGTATAACAGTAACTTAAATTACCTTTTTATCTGTCTTATCTACTTATGCTAACCATTTTAGTGTGCTCAAATCGGCACCTCTGGAGTAAGTACTCTGTTATTTACTGACTTTTGATGGTTATAAATATTGATCTCTCAGGCCGGATAGCAAATTTTGAATTGTCCCTTTAACAACAGAAGCAAGCAAGTCATCTTTAAACAGTAGAGATAAGAACTGTTCTAATATCACTGTCACACTTACTATGTATACACATACCTACTTTAGAACTTCTGCCTAAAAAAACTATCTAACGCGGACGAAGTCGCGGGTAAAAGCTAGTAAATTAAAAGACATAAGTCTGTTCTTGGGTCTGGGTGTTTATTGTGCATGGCTCTGTCTAAAACATTATACATAGATATGAGTTTGATTATTGTCCTATACAAAGTGTTGGAGAAATATGCAAATAAATAACTAGTGTCCAGCCCAGTGGTTTTACCTGCTTCTAACCAATTTCCTGTGTGAATAAGGAAATTTGCAATAGGCTTACATGATGTGATGAAGAAGGTGAAATTAGCTTCATTTACTGAAGAGTACATAAGGATCAGGATCATGTTCATGGCAAAAAAAAAAGCTAGAAGAATTTATTTATGAAAAAAACTAACCAAAAAAATAACAGGTTTTCCATGTTTCATGCAAATATGACTGGACAGATATAGTTTTTTTTTTACAATGATAGCTTCAAACTCGGGACCACATCTAGGATACTTTTCACTACAGGAAAGCCTCATCACCTGTTTTGTTGTAGTTCATACAAAAATTTCAATGCATTTTAACATATACTATATTGAGTGGGGTATCGTAAAATAGGTCTTAAAAACTAACCAAAGGTTTCTTTGCAACAAAGTCAGTCAATTGATTGCAGTAAAATTTTATGTGTATGTATGTACATACATAGTATTACATACACTATGACAGATACAGAAATGTCTGCACAGCAAAAGTAGCTCTGGTAATTTTTTTAAATACTTTTTACCGCAGAATTTTTTAAAATAACTAAGCTAAACATAATATTTGGTTAGCAAAATGAAGTTTGCGGGCACCACCTAATTAGAATTAGTATATATAAGAATATCCAAAAATGTTTTCATATTTCCTTATACTAAGTTAAGAGTACATATATTAATTAACATAGCAAGTATACTGAATAGTCTGATCTTGAAAAATCAGTAGGATATATGTATGAGGTTTTGTGCTGTTGGTCCTCACTCTTTATAAACTTTTTATAGCCAAAAAAGAGGTACCTATAATAAAATATGAACTATGTTTTTATCTGCAAATATACTTTTTAGGGTTCCGTACCCAAAGGGTAAGAACGGAAACCCTATTACTGAGGCTCGGCTATCCGTCTGTCTGTCCGTCCGTCCTACAGTTACGAGGCTGTATCTCCTGCACCGTTATACCTAGACAGTTGATATTTTTACAGATGATGTATTTCTGTTGCTGCTATAACAACACATACAAAAAAAATTATGGGGGCTGCCATACAAAGCACGTGTTTTTTTGCGTGTTTTCATCGATAATTGTTTGATAAAGGTACCTCTGGTACCTCTATAATGGTACGGAACCCTTCGTGCGCGAGTCCGACTCGCACTTGGCCGGTTTTATTTATCCCTAAGATATACTATAATAAGTAACATAAAGTTTCATCCTCCAGGAATCATCATACAACACAAGATGGCATCTACAACTATGATTGAGACTGTAACCATCACTAGGCCATTAAAGGTAAGTCAATAAGCCTATTTTCTTATTATTTTTACATTACAAGTTAGCTGATTGTTAGCCTTACCACAAAAATTATAGACGTGTGTTGAATGGTTATGTAGATGGGTTTTTATTGAAGTTCCACATGACCTATGGTACTTCATATACATATGCCCTCGATTTTAATGGATAATACTTTTGGCTATATTTCAATTAAAGCCAACATATATATGTCTAAAGAATGCGAATAACATAACATAAATATATTTATTTATTGAAACATAATTTGACAGCATTAAGCCAAGACACGGACAAACTTAAACTAGATAATTACTACTATATACAAAATTATTTAAAAATTCCACATGTGAGAGGTAATACTTTACTGCACAAAAACAAGACATGAAAATACAGACAGAAATTATTATTATAATACACTTATTAATAAATAACCAATAAAAATTCCTGTAATATTTACTTCGTCATATCATTTTATGACTGCAATGAATAAAAATCACAATGAGATAGGTCCACATAAAGACTGAAGTGTTCAAGTTTTAAAACTGGGTAACTTTCGCTATGCATTTTTATATCAGTTTCGTTGGCCTGGGATGCATTTATCGCTAAGAATACGAGTAAAGTGGATTTGCTGTGTTTGCACCAACAACGTTAGTTTATTTAATATTCACCAAGTCTGATCCAATTTATAAAAGCCTTGCCGCGCGCATTTCTTGCTGAAGACTTGCAAGTGCGCGAAGCCAAGTATTGGATTAGTTGTGCTAGTCGTGCGTTAGTGAAGATTCGCGCCGTCATGCATACGCACGGGAACCTGACCGCCAGCTACCTCTGGCAGCCTGGCGAGCTCGCGCGCCGCATGCTAGGGGAGCGCCCTTCCCCGGTCCCTCCCACCAGGGAACTCTGGCCACCTCCGCATCAACAACTCAGCATCAGCACCCTACAAATTGCCTACCAGCTAGATGATACGTACGCCCGACGTGCCGCGACGCTACCTCCTCAATCTTACGCGCCTACAGACGCGTACGTCCCGACAAGTGAACCTTACCCCTCGACATTGGAAACTTACTCACCAACGACGGTTCCTATTGAGAGAACTCGTAGCCGGCCACGCCTCTGCACTATCGGTACAAATACGGATCCACCGCCTACGATACTCTCCAGGCTGAGAGACTTGTTCAAAAGACCGGAAGAACCTCCCATAGGGCATCCGCCTCCCGGCCGACTTACAGCCGTACCGAGAGAAACTGCTTTGGATATAAAAGAAGACGAAAGCAGAGCACGGCGTGCAATCAGTGGGATCAAAAGAGCTATATCAGGAGCAAAGTATCGTATAGCGCCTGGTAATGAAGCTGTGGACAGTCCGAAAATATCCTATGATATGCCTAAGCCCGGAGACAGGATGGCCACGACGTTTGGAGCTCGCGAGACAAGAAAGTGGTGTAAATTACCTTCGAAGGCGACGTGTGAGAAAAAGCTGCGTGGCGTGGGGTCGTGGTGTGCTGACCAGCGTCCACGGAGACCCACTCGACGGGAGCCCCACCAACCACGCCTGCAAATCACTCAGGTGTGAAGATGTGACGATTTTACTGACTCGGTGATTGTAGTGCAATAGATTATTTTAAGCTAAGTTAGTGCTAAAACGATGTAACTGTAAAGAAAATCATTCCTGTAAAAAGTTTGTAAAATAATAGAAAAGAAAGATAATGTAACAAGTTAATAGACCCTAGAATGCTAAACGATGTTCGTGTTTGTGTTGTAGAACGATCGAAGTTAAAGTAGCGTTTTGGCTAATAAATGTGTCTCCGTAATCTGTGTTTTGTTGGTGCGCGGGGAGCGTTGGGCGGGCGGCGCGGAGGGCGGGGCGGGCCGGCGGCGCCAGTCCCGCGTCAGGCGCCGCGTAGCCCGGTCCGCCCGCCCTAGACACGACGCCCGCCCTACGACCGTGCCGCACTCTTATCCTCTACACTAATCCCTATATTACTCCTATACCGTTCACTTATCAACAAACAATTCGGAGCCGTAAAAAAACTATTATTATCAACAAAATAACTCTGAAAAGGTTTGAAAGGTGATTTTTTGTGTGGAATTACACGACCGGCGCGACCCACTGCGCAAATCTCACAAACGAAACCGAAAATTGGGACGAAAAATATGTATTCTGTTTTTCATGCTTACTCGGAATTTTCAGATACGTCGTTTTGTGTTGGCTAGGCAATTTACATGTTATGTGGAAATGCGAAAATTTCTTTTTCCAAAAAAATAAACTAATTTACAGTATCAGTTTAAATTATAATCATATGCAAGTGTTCCACTTTATATCTTTTATATTTAGACATGCTTTACATAGTGTTTCATCGATTGTTCAGCTCCTTTGTAGTTGTAGTGTTTATCTGAATGCTAAAAAGCTTCTTTATTTTTAATATCCTATCTGCTATTTTGTTACAAACCATAAAAAAATCAGTATTAACTTTACGTAGATAAGGTACGTTAGCTTTAAGAATAGAACACTCAGACGTAAACATCATACCTACTTATTATGGAATATACGTTAAATTTCTCCCGAACTTTGTATCTAGATAAAATTGCCGCGAAAGCAAAGGTAACGCTAATGTTCTCTTACATAAACCTGGTTTAAAAATTTAAGTTTTCTGCCACATATACGATTAAAATAACAATACCTATTATTCTTATAACCATTGGAGGCTACTGTATTGCTTATCTATCTATTTTAAAACACTATACAAATTAAACATCTAATCATACAGTAGAATAGTTTATTAACCTAGTTAAGCCAGACCAAATGGCAGACAGCCAAATGCCATTATTGTTATTCAATAAAACCGGAACAGATTGAAAGTATAATACAACTAAAAGTCACAAAAGCTCAGCTTCGATTCAATATGTATGGCCGATCTTAGAAAACGTAACAATCCTTTCACTTTCTTGCTGAATAAAATAAAACGTTCGCTGGATTTCTTCGCGTATTTATAAGCTCAATGTGCTGCGTCATTCGCTGGTAATGACGTCTTTGGCGACGATTTCTTTCATTTATATGTATTGTGTACTGCTTGTTCATACAGGAGTAAATACATATTGGCAATAGCTTTCGAAATAATTGCACTAGTCAGGTTTACATTCCGGGCTTGTTCATAGGAAAGTTCATCTAGTTTATCCTTATTTGTGATCGCTATACCTCCCCGGCACGCTCAGAGAAACTTTGAACGCAACTCTTGTTTGTTGATCTAGACTTTCGAGTATCCATATTTTAAGATTGACCTATAAGACAACCTTTAGGTGACAATGACTTTTGATTGCGTTTTCCATACCTCGTTAGGTATAAAAACTGTTCCAGCTGTCCACTTTGTATCCGACTTTACAATAATTAATTGCAAAGGATGTTAAAGCCTTATGCTATGTTAATATTAGCTCTATCTTCTCTACCGGATATCCCACAGGTGTTACGCGGCGCTCTATTGTAACAAAAGCAAACTACTAACTGCAATGCGTTTGTTTTGTTCTCAGACTGTAAACAAACGGAATGTGATCTATTTGTTTGTTATTCTGTACAAGCTGCAGCTTCTATTATGGATTAAAGGGAACAGTTTGAAATGCATCTTGTCATTCGTAGATCTGATTTGTAAACAGACGGCTCTCGAAGTCTAAATAAAAAAGCATTCTTAACTTATTTGAAACTGCAAACATTCGTAATATTTTTTAAGCTCAAAAATCAAATTGTTACGATTACGGTAATGTTATCTCTGAATTCTCCAAATAGTTGGATTTAATGACTAATTATTAAATACCTCTGAAGACATTAATCTAAATAACGACATACTGATAAGGACATTTTGTCACGCAAACCATTCTTCCTGGCGGATTACTAAAGTTTTTATTGCATGTTACTGAGGCATATTCCATAGATTGGGCAGGTTAAGTCCGTCTGTGTCGCCAGCGGGCGACCTCATTTAAGCTTGTAATGTGACTCCTCCAACGCACGCACGTGTTTCTCCTCTTGACCTAAATTATACGGAAGTCATGCGGAAGGTAGCCTTTCAGAAATCTTTGCGTTATGATGGAAACGCCAACCAACCGAACGGCCACAATGATTTATAGCCAGCTATCAGGCACGCCTCATTACGTTTAACCGCAAATCGCTTTGATTTTTGTCTGTTGGTTGGCTATCGTCATTACAGCAGATAGATAGGCATCAGCTGTTGAGGCAGTACAGACAGTACAATCTCATCTCGTGTCATAACTTCTTGCCTCAGTCATCGTTGACTGTTTGTCCCATCAATCACGTTTCAATCTGAGGTATGCTCAGCTGTCGAATGAAACTCTCCCGATATTATGCCTGAAACTCAATTGACGTTGACGAATTACCCTCTATCATTCACTGGATTCCTTTCCTTCGGATGCTTCTCTACAGCTCGCGGCGTAGGAATTTTTATTGTCCGGTTAGGGAGAAAAGGACTGAATTTTCTTTTTATTCGAAGGGTCGGTGTAATTTGATGGAAATGCTTCGAGAAATATTTTCCTGTCGCTCCTGAGTCAAATGCTGGCACGTGGCATATTTGCGGACGAAATTGATTTAGAAGATTGATTATGATTTGAAGATTTTTCTTTTAGGCTCTAAATAAAACGGAAAACCCCCTAAAGGGTGATTGAGTGATAAGTATTATATTCAACCAAATACATAAAATTGTACCGAACGAAAGTCGTGAAAAAGTTAGTGAGTGAAAGTCTGCATCAGACTGGCCAGTAGCAGATGCAGTAGCGTGGAGCTCAGTGTCGCGTGGTGTGGTGGCGGGCCGGTAGCACCGCATGCAGGGGCGCGCGGACGCCGGCCCGGGCGGGCTCCGCTCCAACCCGCGCGCCCTCCAACCGCCAGTGCTGCCTCCGCCGCCGCAGTTCGCCACTGAGGACGACATGCCTGCCAACCAGATAGCGCAGGTAATATATAGCGTGGAGTCAAATACGGGAAGGAAATTATGGGCCTAACTACAAAAAAACTAGACATGCGCTAAACGCGTGTTTTTAATATAAAACTCTATACAGAAAAACGCTGCGGTCGTCTAACTTTTTGTAGTAAAGCCCTAAACCTTTTAAAACATCCATCATCACCAATCATTCCTGCTGCCGACCAGATCGCTCAGGTAATATAAAAGACACCAGCTAAACCATTTTCTTTGTCAGGTTCCTTAGCGGTATTAACTGAAGACCGGCCCTGCGCAGTTTTTACAGATGGGATGTAAGCAATGCTACGTTGCGAGCCTTATACTTATTAACGTTCCTAATGTTATGTGCTATTGAAGTCTAGTTTACGTTTTTGTAAAAATTCGATTGTCACCAGCATTTTTTCTGATTCCCCGAAATGACAATATTCCATCCTGACCCGATTTTCATAAACAAGTTAAAATATCGAAAGTTGCATTGCTAGCAAACCAAGTTTTCTTTATTGTTGCCATCGCCTGCTCCTTCAGAGCGCATTACTCAAGACGAATCGCTTCTGGAACAGATTTCTCAGCCGTTGAAAGGAAACGCCTGTCAGATAGATTTCTCAAGTGTAAATGCATTTATTTCTTTTCTATTTCACTGTAGAGAAATCAGACTAGATTAATAACTAGAACATGTACTTCTTTACTTGCATTAAAGCTGCTGTTTGTTGTTGAAGATTAAGTGGCCTCTTGGGATTTAGCTCAGGTGCTCTCTCTCTAATAACTTATTACAACTTCTCTGTCTGTTTTCTTAATGCCTGTGCTTAAGGTCCTGTATTAATGACGATAGTAATTCCTGAAGATACTTTACACTATCAGTCAGAAAAATCAACTGCATGACATGAGCCTGCACCACCCCATCGATAGCACCTATCATAATATTCTGCTCACCACACTACACTACAAGTTACTTATAAGAGACCACCTCTGACCGTTCCGTGTATTTTATCCCCATGCGCCTTTTTTGTTAATCACAAATTCTCAATGCATGCGATCTACTCGCAATGGTTGCAGCATCGGCTACTGCGATGTCGTCATCCTCTTCATCCTTTCTGGGACGGTGTTTAAAGCGCGAGGTTGGATGGGGGAAGTAGTTGGACGCGGCAACTATCAATATCAAGGGGTTTTTATGATGGGGAGCGTTGTCGAAGAACGAGACGCTTCCTTCATATACGCGTTAATGGTAGGAAGACCTAAGTCGATGTGGAGGTTTGGGCGCCCCGGAGCTTTGCGCATGAAACGGTTTTGGATGTAGCTAGCATATTCAGATGTGAATCGAAAGTGGGTTGTGAATCGAAGGTAGATGTTGGACAGCACTTGGCTCTTCGTCCATACAAAAATGGTCAACCTTCTGGTTTTTTTTTTACAAATAATATTTTTCATTTAGTTTTAAAATAACGTAGCTAACAAAAATATGTATTATTTTAGGTAAAAATTTGGTACTAAATGTGTATAGGGTCAAAGTTGGAAAATCAAAAACATAAATGCATTTTCTTGCAATTCTCGAAATCGTCATAATAATATGACGTGATTAACTATTCAGATTCACTGTTCGCATGGTCCCGCCATTATGATAGTCAAATTTTGAAAACTTTCAAAATTTTCAAGCGCGGGCAGGATTTGAACCTGCGACTTTCGCATTACTAGTGGCGACGCCTCTTCCATTTGGGCTACCGCAGCTCATTTCTTGCCCGCCAATTTTGCAAGTGTATTTTAATGCCAGTAACGCTTGGCATGGCTCCATCTACCGGGTTAGTTTTGCAACTAATAACCGGCGACTAATTCTATCTTTACAGATTGAATGTAATCTAGGCGATGAAAACCCGCGATAAATTGAGTACCAAATTTTAAAACACTTCCCGTGTTAGGTATACAATTTTGAAAACTTGCAAAATTTTCAAGCGCGGGCAGGATTTGAACCTGCGACTTTCGCATTACTAGTGGCGACGCCTCTTCCATACCTAACACGGGAAGTGTTTTAAAATTTGGTACTCAATGATAGTCAAAACTGACTGACTTTTGTTCCAATATCTTTTGATACAGAGATGTGGTATTTTTTTACTTGAGGTAGCAAATAGTAGCAATTTGATAGTAAATCAGACATTATAATATTATAATAATATTAAGACTTGGCCCCCCATCTTGATTCAATTATTTTATGTCATATATTTTCTTTTATTTGATTCTGTAAGCGCCCCATTCTGGATACATAAATAGCAGCCCTCGTATGTATTCTAGCACCGCAAGGGTGCGAGATAATTTCGTAAACAATAAAAATGTGGTACAATTAATCTGATATTTCGTGTTTATCATGACATGACGAAAAGGATCCTCGGTCTAATATACGTATCAAATAAGTATGTGCTCAACAGTAATATTTTGCCATTTTCCTGGCTATCAAAGAAATGAGGTCATCGAGATCTTTTGGATATCTTGCTGCTCCCAGGCTTTCAAATGATATCGGATGTGTTTGTTATCTTCATTACGACTGCTCTCCTTTGCGAAATGTGCAGCTTTCGTGTAGAGCATATATCTATGCATGAATATAATATGCTGTTACGTGTCTCATGTTTCAAAGCTTTAATGCCAGTTATGTAACCGATCTTGGAACTCGTTATTTCGCGCGGCTGGCTCGTCACGTTCGCTTCACCATAAAGCAACTCAGCGTATTTTCACACTAATTAAATTTGATCCAGAACTTCGCCTCTCTTTCATCCTCTAATTACTAGGGAATTAGGCGGTATTGATTGCACCCAGATTCATTATAAATTCAACTGACACGAGCTCTAGTATTATAACGGAAAAAGTCCGTAGTTTCCGACCTATTGAATTTTATAACTTGCTTAGATGGCTGAATCTGAAAAATGAACGGCTCAGATGTTCTGCTTCCTCCAGAAGCAAAATATCTCTAAGTAGATTTAAAGTTTCAATCAATTTCAATCGAAGGAAGGAAGATGTTAAGGCAGTTTCTAGAAAGTAGGTCGCCAAATAGTACCTCGGGTACTGCAGCGTCGACGTAGGTAACACAATTTTGTGAACTTGCATTGCGGTGAAGCTTTCAGTAGATTCTGCCGAGTAACGTCTTAATAAAATCCACGAAGTTCTTTATGAGGTTAGCGTGCAGAACGTACAAGTCATTTCGTGAAAATGATTGATTCATCAAAGCGCTATTCATTCCAAATGCAAACTTGTATATGTAGAGCGGCAAAACCTGATTGCCCCTGTCTGGTTAGAGTGCCTAGTTTGTATGAAAACGGAAATTGGATTCTCGGCATTTTTACTTTTATTTTATGCGCACACGATGGCACAAACTCTGGCAGATATTTCCATTTATGGAAAACAGGTTTGCATCATGTTTTAGCTTTAGCATAGGCGCAGCGTTTAATTATTTTATTTCAGCAAAATGTTGTCAGAATAACTCAGTGTTAATTAAACTTGACCCAAATGCTCCCCTAGCAGTGTGTTTATGACTATGGCCATTAATCACAACATTATTTTTGACTGGCTTGGACCCCTCCCAATGTCCGGAAGTCTAGCACGTATAACTCCGCTTTTGTTATTTAATGAATGAATTCCCTCCCGACGACAGATGTTTCCGGCTGATATCCAATTGATTTAAAATGGAAATAGCTATTGCCCCTTTATGCGAATCTCTTTGTGCTCTATGCAGTAACGATTCGTCTCGACGTCGGAAAGCAAATAAGCTTTTCATTGTTTGTAGCGCGATTGTAGACGACTTGTTCAACATTGAGTTAGGAATGGGAAAACGTCAACTCGTAAAGTGGTTAGACTCGCGTTAACCGTGTAACAGAGAGTAAACGAATAAGAAGTAGTTGCCGGCGTCGCATAAATTGAAAACTTTGGCGTATCCCTGGAGGTGTCAGACGTGAGCCGGGTCTGTACGTGAGACAACAACAGACACCCTCGGCGAGAGCTGTCTGCGTCTGAGGAGGGTAGAGGGTCCGAGCGGGCGCCGGGCGGCGGCGGCGTCGAGAGCGCGCTAACAGCTGATGGCGGTCTCCTCGGCGGCGGGCTGCGATCGATGACCGCACCCTGCGCACCCCTACCCCTCGAGACGCCCCCTCTCACTTTCCTGATTTTCTTTCCAACGTGTTTCATTGTGCCGCCGAGCCGCCACTTGCTCAGCCGAAGGGTGCAGATTACCCGAGGCCCAAATATGCGTGTCGGTAATAGAAATAACGATGTTAACATTAACGTACTCATTGGGGGTGATTCTTACTTGACGGCTCACAGAACGTTATTAACTTTGTTTTTTCGGGGTTGGATATTTCTGTACTGTATCAAATTGGATAAATAACAAAGACATTTCATGCGTGTTTACTTTCTCTGCTGGCAAGACCAATAATTGCAAAAGCTCACACACAGACGAAAGACAATGCCGTCTGTACTTTTACTCAGCCCCCTTTCTCACGTTTTGAATCTTAGCTCTACTTAGCGGGTAAGGCGTGAGGCGTGATGGAGGTGTAATTCCGCGCCTGCATTCTATCTACATGCACTACGCGCCGCGCCACCGCCGCCGCCGTCACGAACAATGCGCTTTGTCTATCTCGCAGTTTTTCTCTCTGGGGAAAAGTGTTGCTCTACTCTGCCTACAAATTGTTGTAAGAGTTTTTAGGGCGAGGCTGAATAGGGTCGCGCATGCATGTTATATCAAGTACTCTTTAGAAACAGAGTGCTAAAAATTTTACAGTATTTTTTTATTCCATGAAGAACTTTTTTCTATGTAATAGAGACCACAAGAAGAAGACTTAAAAGCTTATTTCATGTTGCTCTCCAGCTAAGCACCGTCACGTCGTGACCATAAAATTTCGGTCTAGACTTATTGGAAACAATGGCTTCACATCTTTGATATACAGTAGGCAATAGTCTTTCATCATATTAAAGCGTAAATAGGTGTTGCGTGACTTCTTATTCTATACTTTCTTATGTTTCTGATTATTAGCGGTTCACAGCAACGAGCTCACGGGCAGACTGAGCCCATATAATATACTGTGCTGCGGGACACATCACTGTCATTTTTATGACATCTGAAGCACAAATTACGTACGGCTCGGAGCTTTGTGGTTGATGACTTGATGTATCCTCGGAAATGCTCTAATTAAGAAGTGGGCGATACAGTACATACAACTTATTATCATTACTAGCGGCCTGCCCACCGGTTTCACAAGTTGGTTACTGTTTTCAGCAATCCACACTACGAATCCTCGTCTGATGATTATCTGCGGCGTTATGCGCTATGTTTCCTATGATTTACTTTGTTTCACGTGGGATTGATAGATTTACCGGCGGTAAAAAGTAGCCTATGTCCTTTCTTAGGTTCCTGTTCCTTAGGTGCATGAGCATTATGGCAAATTGTATCAAAATGGTTCATTGGGTTAGGCGTGAAATCGTAACAGACTTACGGAGCTACTTTTTAAATGTATAATATTAATTTATAATTATAATACACTAGCAGCACAATGTAGGTACAAAAAGGTAGTCTTTGGGTATACCCAACGATGTACGTATACGTATATCCATCATACATGTCTCATTATTGGAAAGATCCATTCATCTGTGTGGAAGCGAGTGCATGGTTTTCCATTACCAATCCATACAAGCCCCAATCAATAATACATCCATCCATCTCAATCCCTCCACCAAAACATTGAAAGGAAATAATAGCTGTGCGTAAGGCCAAAGTGCATCTAATCGCAAATTATTTTCTTCACTTTTGGCTATTGCAAAAATACTTATTAGGAGTAAGTATGTTTAATGAAATAAGTACAGTTTAACGTACGTTAATTATTTAATAATTTTAGGTATGGACAAATACGTTATTCAATTGCTGTTTTACACTTTGACACCTACTTTAGCTACGTAGCAAATTAATATATTTCTGTAAACTCATTTTCACATCACAATAAACTTTAAACAGCGAAATTCGGAGAATTCTCCTTTGTTTCATGTTTTAATATTAATTTCACATACGTTTTGCATTGTTGGCTACTCGGAATCGGTCTATGAAGAGCCGAACGGTACTCGAAACTTTTATACAGGGTGTAAGGGACAATGTGATGTCGGCTTAGAACAGCATCACCTCATTTATTTCCCAAGGGAGTTGTAAGAGGCGACTAAGGGACTCAAGGGTGTGTATTGCAATTTTATGCGATGGGCTGACAACCTGTCACTATGGCGATACACAATTTTCTGAACGACCCTCAAATATTTGTCAGACGTGGCGTAAATGACCGTTTTTTGCGACTGTTTACGTTTGTGTGTATGTGTAAGGAACAGCCCTCCGAATACTGATAGCGTGCACTGACACCATGAAACTGAACAACTTTCAGTAAAAAATATTTCGGGAAACGTTTTTTTTTACTTCCCATAGTAAATGCAGTCAGCTGATCGTAAATTTGTAGTTGTTCAGTTTCGTGGTCTGATATAGTCTGCTCAGTGTTCGGTGGGCGGTCCCTACACCCCGTATATTTTTTTGGGAAGTATAAAATGCTTAAAATAGCTAAATAAATACGCTATCAAAAATAGCGGCGATCTTTGATAAAGATTTTAACTCATTAATGCCTTCTTCTGGGTGAGCTCGCTCCATCTTAGACTCTGTCTCTGTCCTATGACCTAGACTAGAGTCAAGAGAAAACCCATCATTAATAAAAAAAAATATATTTTTTGTCTTTAAAATAAAGTTTCTTAAAAAATATTTACGAATATTCCTATTTAAAAGTAATGTTGACTGTTGCTGGGCTGAAGTCACGAATGAGAGATTCACACTAACGAAGGGACTTGACTTAAATATTTTTTTTTGTGCATTCATTTCTACGAATAGTAAAAATATTTCATTTTTGTCTAGGGTATTTTCTAAGTTGTAGTATGGGTATTCAAAAGATAAAAAAAACGGATAGAGCGTGTCGGATACGCCCAAATAGGTACAGGGTTTCGTTCGTAGTCATTAAGTATGAATGGAAGTTAATCTTAATTCATGCCATGCCATACAAGGCCTATTCGACTATACCAATCTACTTATAATATAATCTATAGAATAAATTATTTTTGAATACTTGCAAAAATTTCAAGCGCGGGCAGGAAAATGGAAAATTTTGCAAGTTTTCAAAAATTTTATACCTAACACGGGAAGTGTTTTAAAATTTGGTACTCAATAGTCAATAGTTATATTGTTGCTGCTTTTTTACTTGTATGGGGGCGGGGTCCATAAACATTTTATATAGTTTTAATTAAATGTTTGTGTAAATACGATCTATCCTCAAACCAAATTTAATGTCACTATGTGACGAAGTTATTAAAGCAAGCGGGGCATTTAGACGGAACTTATAAAATTCAATATAAAAGTTTAAAGTAGACTACGAAACCATAAAAATGCTCCTTTTATATAAGTTACCCAGAATCTGTTTTCTTCTTCATATAATATGTTTGTCTTGTCGAGACTTATCTGCATTGCAATACCCTTGATTCTCAATCATAATCATGCAAGGTGGTTACAGTTCCATGTAATTAATACATACATATTCCGGAAGCACAATACAAAATCTCGACATATATTACCTATACAGTATGTGTACAACATTGTAGTATGTACTAAGGGATCGTCCACAAACTACGTAACGTAGTATGTTCTTATTTTTTACCTCCCTTTCTACCCTCGTAGTATGGACGTAACGTCCTTTAGGTATAGGAGGTAACGCCTGCAGACCCCCCCCCTCTAAATTGCGTTACGTAGTTTGTGGATGACTCCTATGTTCATCGCAATGCTATGCTATTGTGTGACAATGTACAAACCCCCATTGTTAGAAGCTAATCTTATTATACAGCACGTACTTATATCATGCTAAACCGAGCGTTTAACTATTCAGCTAAATACAGATTTAGCCACTGAGCTGCATGATTTATTGTAGTTGCTAGGTTAGCTTTGGTGTGTTTCGCATTTTACCCCCCAAGGTTTATTAAGTTTGTGAAACTCAGATGCAAATATGAGTAAAGTTAATGTAGTTTGATGCAGTGCAGACAAAGTTTGTTTTGTTTAAATATTGTTCGACTCAATCATTAAATAACTATTATTTGTGGATTCCAATACGAAGAATAATTAATACCAAGTACTATTAAGTTTTGTTTCTGTATCATTTCCTTCAGCACGGGTGTTTCATATGAATGACACTCTTTAAGTGATATGTGGGGCCGGCTTAGAATAGCCATTACCCCATTTCTATCCCGTGGGTATCGTAAGAGGCGCCTAAGTGATTAATCTATCTTTCTATCAAGGGACTCGAGTGTTACATGTGTATTACAATTTTAGGGCTGACAACCTGTCTCTATGACGACACACAATTTTCCGATTGCCCCTCAAATGTTTGTCAGACGTGACGCAAATTTCCGTTTTTACGGCCGTTTACGCTTACGCTCTGCCTGCCCCGCAAGGGAACAAAGAACCTAGTCCTGGCATGGTCTAACCATGTCTTAACGTCTAAGTTATGCGACTCTCTGGACAGAGAGGTTCTTCTAGGTAAAGGTGGCCTGTGAACCAACATCATAACAATGTATGTTTCTTTATTACCTTTTCTAGGTGATCGCGCTAATATGCGGCCTCCTGGTGGTGATCCTGATGGTGCTGGGGCTGGCGTCGGCCGACTGGCTGATGGCGGCCGGCTGGAGACAGGGGCTGTTCATGCACTGCATAGACCCTGAGGCGCCCACGCCGCTGCCCTTCGACATAACCGCCCAGCCCGGCTGCTATGCCGCCAGACCAGCTACCTACATTAAGTGAGTATTCGGGGTTTCTAAATAAAACAAATAAATATTTATTAATTAACAAAACTAACACTGTAAGGACCTATTAGCATGTATTGCTGCCTGTCCTATAAATAAATTGTTTATTTTCAAATCAAGCAAATTATGATTTGGTTGTAGTAGTGCCATTTTGGGGTGTCAATGCTTAGGCTCTTAGAACCATCACATTTTGTATGAAATTTTACTAGTGACAAATAGCGACAACTCAAGACGAAGTGGTGATAAAGAACAACAAAAAAACGGGCCTCCCATACAAAATTGTTGATCAACTGATTTGAGTTCCTAATAACGATAGAAACTTTAAATATTTTTGTCATGTTTCACCTATGTTCCTCGGGGAAAGTTGTATCTTATCACTAGCCTGTCTTAAAACTTCGCATACGTCACTAGTAAAATTTCACCATATACATTATTGAGACCGTTAAGGGCTGAAGTAAAGATAAAAAAAAACGTTATATTCATATTGCATACCTAGCGACATTTGACGCTAAACGTTATCGGAAGCAAATTGAACTGAAGTCAAAATTACGAGAGATGCGCTAAACATGGTCAATTGTCTCGGTGGTGCGCCGTATATAATATACATACATATATGAAAGATAATTGGTGATTCTTCTTTTACCAGGGCAGCAGGTGGACCATATCCTCCACTTGTATATTGACTGAATATTCTTCTGTTACCAGGGCAGCAGAAGAACCATATCCTTCACTTGTACGTATATATTGATTGACTGAATGTTCTTTTGTTACCAGGGCGGCAGCAGGGCTGTGCGTGGCGACGCTGGCGGCCGACGTGTGCGGCGCGCTGCTCACGGGGCTGGGGCTACGCGCCGCCGACCACCGCACCAAGTTCCGCTACTACCGGTTCGCCGTGCTCGCCATGGCCACTGCCCGTGAGCATCCTCACCTCATTCCTTTTCCATCAATGAATTGCTTTGAAAATATACCTACGTAAACTATTGAAGTAGCTGAAGGAGAGGCACATAGCTCGTCAAGCTTTTGTTTAAGTATTTAATTAATTTTCATATGCACTAATGGTATAGTTTTAGAATGCTTATATTGTATAATATGTTTTTGTAAGTTTATTTGTATTTTATAGTATTTTTTTCTCATGTTTCTTTGAAAGAGAATAGTTATGATATAGGAATTCACATTCTTAGTTCAGGAAATAAGAAAGCCTCTTAATTATTTCGTATAAGTGTACCTATTTATAAGTATGTTTATTGAATAAAGAATTATCTTATCTTAAAGCGGAGAATTGATGGGGTCGGAAGGTATTAGACTGGCCACGTCCTTCTACAAGACGCATGGAACGACGAACTTGTGCATGTATGCGGTCAACCCAAAATCGCTGATTTTGGGAGCGTTCGGGGGAGGCTTATATTCAGCAGTGGACAAATGACGTCTGCTAATGATGATACATCATCAAGAAATCAGTGAAGGGCTCTGTCATACACTGTATATTATCAAAGATTTTTCCATACTTAGGACACTGCATACATGGATGATCTTCTCCATATTTCTTAGTGTATGTTTGAATTCCGATCATAAATATACTTTTCTTTGTTTTACAGTGATGTGCATCCTAATAGCACTCGTCATCTACCCAGTCTGCTTCGCAGCTGAGTTAAATCTTGGTAAGTTAGTGCTTCAAATTATTCTGTTATTTGGGAAAAGTTAGCAGTTTTTTTTCACTTGCCCATCCTCAGTTTTAAGTATCTGTTTCTAGTATTGGACGAAGCCATGGTTGAGTTAGAACGGATTCTATGCCAAGTATAGTATTTTTAGTAACATGGTAATTGTTAAACGAGCTGGTTTCCGCAACTCGACGTCTACTTGCGCCTATTTTGCGTGCAGGGTGGGGGCTCATTACTCGAGGCATCCTAGCTCCCTGAGGAAGCTCAGCAATCCTGCCAAGTCACTGAGTGCCTAGGGATCGACGTCGGGGTTCCGAGGTACTTTGCCCAGTGTGTTGCCACCTCTTTGCAGTAACAAAGGTAATATAAATTCGTCGCTTTTCCAGGCAACCGTTCAGTGTGGGAGTTCGGCTGGGCGTACGGCGTGGGCTGGGGCGCCGCCATCTTCCTCTTCGGCGCCGTAGTGCTGCTGCTGTGCGACAAGGAGAGCGAGGAGCTCTACTACAAGGAGCGGAAAGTGAGTGTTACCGTAGAGCAGGTCAGTGACCGCACTGCCCACTGGCCGGGGACCGATACGCGTCGCCTGGAAAAACCTCTTGTAGGGGTCTTACTAAGCAACGTTTATGGGTTTTTTGGTGTAAATGTTCGATGTCGTTGAATGTCAATGTCGCGTGGAAAATAATGAGTTGAAGTGCGGCGCAGCCATCTTTGTTGCTGTACGAAATCACAAAACGACATGCTAGCAAAATGTCATAGGAGCAAGATCTTGATCTTGATTACGGAACGAAAGATATAGTACCCTTTTGCTTTATGTGTCGTTGAATGTTACATGTTGAATGGAGAATTTGATTTTTGTTCCAATCTGGTACATAATAAGCACACATGTATTGGAACCCTATCCCTTACGATCCATTCGTGGGAATCTGGTAAGTATTTGATGTTGTATTGTTATATGCACGGTTAATTTAAAATAGAGTAATAATTTTGTTAAATTAGAGTAGTAACTTTGTTTTTACATGCATTTCAGTTGAGATCTCAACAAAGCATAAGCATCCCAATGTCACCTCAGTTTTAGCCACAATCCCGACTTTAATTTACTATCATCCCAATTTTAGTATCAAGGACACAATATCTACTACAAATTGTCAAACCAATTTTTATTTTTACCACAATACGTATACCGTGAATACATTAATGTGCAGTGCACACCGCCTGCGTATGATCACGCACCTACGCAACGCATACGCAAGCAGTGTGTCATATCTCATATAGTCCCATACATTACAACGTTACGGTACGCGCGTGTACACGCATACGGACGCGGTGTGCTCCGCCCTTTAAATTTTACCACGATTCCTAGCACAAAGCATAACCCAAGTTTCCAAATCTATCCCAATTTTAGCGCACCTACAACTCGGTACTAAATCTAATATCAGTTGTTTGTCGTAGGTGGTGGCGGCGGAGTCCGTGGGGCGCCCCTAGGGCCGCGGGCGCCTGCCCGACCTGGTGCCGTGAGCGCGACACCCTCCCCGCCCTCCAGCCCCTACACCGCGCACCCAACGCGCCCCACGCGCCCCACGCGGCGCGCCCCCGGGCCACCTGGATCTGACCGCCTAGCCGACATACGCCGCGAAGAGCCCAACGACCGCCTCGTCTAATGTCTCCTGATTGAACAAGTAACTAGCTTATCTTCTGTTAAAATAATAAATTTACTGAAACGCAATATTTTTTTCTGAAATGGCAACACCAGTAACTGTAAACCAATCACGATTCGAGTTTACTTTTTAACATGAGATTTTAGACTTGGATACTTGTTCTATTAGCGTGTGTTGCCAATTTATTTTTCAATATGAAAATAAGCGGTTACATGTTGGATTTGGATTTAAAGACGTTTTGGCGGTGCCTGGAGGCTCTCGCGACGTGTCGGCGTGTCGGCGAGGTGGCTTGTGACCGCGATCCTGCACGGGTAGTGTTTTACTCGCCTCTTTTGTTCACTTCCGTACTTGCGCTCATCTAAATTGAAATTGATGTGATTGTAAAGAATCTCTGCCATTATTCGGTGTTTTAAGCGCTATTTATTTTTATTATTATTTGACTGATTTGATTATTATTATCTGAGCTTAATTCAATTATTTCTTAAATCGGTGATCGATAACTCGCTATAAATAATGAACAAGAAAGCCTTTGCTGACTTATCCTTGAATCATACATAATCGATCGGGAATAGCCCTATCGGAGCCATATTTTAATTTTGTTACTTTTAGTTGTGTAAGTTTTATTTTTAAGTTTCGAGCATTTGCATGATCAGAGCTCACGACGGCGGAACGCATTCATCCAAGCCGAGTACTGTCGTACCTCGAATGTAATCCGTTCCAAAGATCATTATTTATTGGTTTATTTATTCGGTTAGTAGTTGTGTTGCATTATCCGTGGCGCGTGTGGTGGTGTTGGTGTGTGTGTGTGTGAGTGAGGGCCCACGGGAGCTGGCGTGTCGCGCCACTCGGGCAGGCGACCCACAGACTGCGTACTACATAGTGAGCTCAAATATTTATATCACTCTAGATACTAACCGCGTTTTATAAACTGACTAGTGATAGTGCACGATAGTGTAGCCAGTGAACGGACGGACGCGCGGCTACGCGGCGACCGCGGAGTGTGATAATACGATAACCGTGGAACGTTTGCGTTCCGGCTTGCAGTTATAAGATTAACGGGCTATGACTACTGAGATATTTAAAGGAATTAAAATAATATATGTTTTGATTAAAGTTACCTTTTAGTATGGTATACTTGCAGCTATGTGAAGTATATTTTATTACTATTTATTAAACTATACCTAATAATGATATTTTATGTATACTGACCTAATCGTTAGATCGTTTCTCATTTCTTGAATCTCATTCCTTTGTTTATAATATCGTTTTGCAGAATTTTTAACGACGCTTTTTTGGAATTGAAAATGAGTGATTATTTAAAAACAGACAATTATATTTTCTTAATATTTATCTAAAGAGAATGTCTAAATAATTTTCTTATCAGATGTAATAAAACGATTGTTACAAGTAATCCACTGTAACAGTAACAATGTAAATGTCATCATAAGTGTAATCTTAATGTTACAATTATTAAAATAATTTAAGGATCTTGTTAGAAACGTAACCGATGAATAAATCAATGTTTTATGTTCATCACAAGATGAATTCATTAGGATATACTGTAATCCATTCCCACTAACATTTGTATTTTGGTTGTTATAGCTTTAATACTTCTTAATATGTATTTACTTTTGTGATAACTTGATGAAGACCTAGGAAACTAATTTTATAACTACTTTGGCGCTGGGATAGGTAGGTAGTTTTTTATAAATGTCCTATTGTAACCCTGTCAATTCCATACTTTGATATTGCCATGTGGCATCTTTTATTTATTATAATTTTACTACAACTAAAGTATAATTTCATATAATCGTTTTAAGTTTTGAGAGCTAGATTTAAGTTACAATAATTTTATCTTTCCCTATGAAATGATGTACATTAGAATTTCGATTATCTATATTTGAGTGTCTAATTAAATGACTGAATATGAGGGAAAAGATTGACTTCCTAACGTACGTATAATTTAAATTTGAACGCATAATTAGATAATCACACTGCCATCTCACATTTTTTAATCTACGGAGATTGTTTTATTGTACTAAGCTATTTAATGTAAGTGTACATTTTTACATAGAAACGGTAACTCTCATATTTATTACGTAATGACGATGTTATCTAGCAAGTTATTTTCATGCTCATCACCCAGGCAATTTTATAATGTGCTAGTCAATTGGTCATGAGTCCACTTTTCTGGTTTTAGACCCTATTCAATTTTGTAAAAGTCTCACTTGTAGGAAAACAATATTGTCATTGAATATGTATAATTTCCTTCAAATCTAGGGCTGATCTCATTAAGTGTTTGTGACGCACAATTCTGAAATTGGTCTTAGTTAAAATAATATTAAATAGGCCTTTATGAAATAGGTGTAATAAATGTGTGCAAATAGATTCCTCTTCATAAATAATACCCGTTATGAAAATAAAGGAATGTTCATTTAATAAAATCAGAATAGGATTGGAATGTTTGAATCTCATATGTTTATTGCCTGGGTACCCAATAAAATGTCCATTTAATTAGCCAAATTATAAGTCATATCATGAGATTGAATAAATTAATTACCTAGTGATAAATGAGTTTTATTTAAAAGTATATCATATTAATATTTATTTGCCGTGTGTTGCCGGCTAAGAATAGCATCACCCCATTTCTTGCCCGTGGGAGTCGTTAGAGGCGACTTAGGGACTTGAGGGTGTGTATTGCAATTTTAGGCGATGGGCTGACAACCTGTCACTATAGCGATACACAATTTTCCGAATGACCCTCAAATATTTGTCAGACGTGGCGTTAATGTCCGTTTTATGCGGCAGTTTACGCTCTGCCTACCCCGCAAGGGATTATAGGCGTGATATATGTATGTATGTATATCTATCATATTTAACTATAATAATGACCATGAAGAAAGAGCAATAAGAACAGAAATGTGAAAACAACAACAACAAGACAAAATATGTATTATATAAGCAAGTATACATAACATAGTTATTTTCTCATGATAAGATAGCATAAGTCTAGCTAGGTCACGCTAGAATTATATTCATAAACTGGCTGCCACCGAATAATTCGTTGCATATTTTTTCTAGTCAATTTTCGGAATAATCAGATCTCCGCCAAGTGGCTGCTGCTTTAATGGTGGCCCAGCCACAGAAGCATCATTTTGGCACAGCCACCTATCACATGGAATATCTTTTAAACGGCGGGGAGACATTTTTTTACTTCTGCGTCAATAAACAAATTAAAGGACAATTATTTCACACCATCAAACTTAGGGTATTCCATGGTGGCCGTGTCAAAATGACACACACTAATTTTATTAGTACTGATAATAATTCTTAATAAATGAGGTGCTTAATGTAGCCGTCGCGTCTTGGCGCGCCAACTCGCTGGGTGACCCGGGTCACGCAACGTTCTAGTATTTTGCCAAGCTCAAGATTCCAACACAGGTTTTGAGGAGTATATGAGTAAAACATAAAATTTAAAGACCAACTTAATTTAATTTGCTTCCTTAGGTACACAGTAAATAAAAATACGTAACTACACTTAATTTTTGAACCATAATGCCTGCATTGGTTGTACGCGGGTTACACCACGGAAGATTATACTGTCAAAATTTATCACAATACAATATTCTAGGCACTTATTAAATATACTAAATCTAATAGCACGTTCACACGATGCCAATATGGGCAGGGAAATAGTAGGCAGCGCGTATGTGTGAACAGGTTACTCGCGCTGCTACTCGTCATGCCGCTGCCACTTCCCGCGCTCCCTCGAGTGTCGGCGCCTCGTGCGCGAGTCAATGGAACGGCAGCACGAACGCGTGTGGAATGTATTGCTATCTCGCTCACTCATATTGGTGCGAGAAGAGTATAACGGCAGTGTGTGAACACTCACTCGCGTTGATACTTCCGCGGAAGTATTTCGAGCAATGTTCGCGACAGCGGCAGGAGCAGGAGCAGGTGCATGGTGTGAACGTGCTGTAAGGATATTGGACGTTTACACTTCGACCCCTGTGACAGCTTTGATGCTCTTGACGAGTCGCGCGTTGGCGTCCTTGTAGTCGACCGGCGTCGCCGACATCACGGTGGTCTTCAGGCGAGCCTCATCCTGATGGAACATATTCAAATTATTATCCAACAAAGTATTAATCACTATACAGAGTTAATAAGAAGCCAGCTTTGTTTACAAATAAGAATAACCGGTCTTCTTCTTCTTGTCGGGTCAATGGCAAAATGGGTTCGATTCTCGGTGGGACAATCACGAAGTTGATATTTATCATTTTGTGAATTTGTTCCCGGTCTTGTTAGGACATTGTAAGGTGAACCAACTGATTGTCCGAAAAGAAATTGTTCCGTGCTTCGGAGGGCACGTTAAGCCGTCGGTCCCGGTTGCTGTCCATGTTTACTTAGACGGCGGTCGTAACACAACCATGTCAGAGGCCTTCTAGTTGTAGTAGGCGGTTGAAAAACTTTGACACCAGGGTTCATCGGGTCGTTGGACGACTCGGTGTCCTGCTCGAAAAAAATAAGAAAGAAACAAAGAACGGCAAAATGTGGATCTTCAGAGTTTACCAGCCCAAAACCCATATGACAAAAACCGGTTATCCTGTTTAAAGTGGTAGAACTTCATAATCACAATGTCCAAAAATAGCGAATAGCCATGAATGCGAAATGTCAAAAAATCTCTTTTTACGGAATGCTTATTATGGCATTTTGCAACTTAGACAGTTTACTTTTTTTGTGCCGTACTCTGCAATTTTAGCCCCGTGACTTTGAAATCTACACCTGACTATTTAGTGAGGAACTAGGGCTCATCGGGAGAAGTTTGTGTGATTGTTCAAACAACCAGCCCAACCGTTTGACAGTTGACAGTTGCGGTACTCGGCAATGAATGTAAGTGGACCACATAAAGAGTGGAACTCACTACTTGCGTCTGTGTTTCCAAACGCATACAACCCTAATCTCTTCAAAGTAAGAGTGAACAGGCTTCTTTTGGGTGAGCTCGCTCCATCCTAGACTCTGTCTCTGTCCTATGACCTAGACTAGAGTCAAGAGCAATCCCATCCTTAATAAAAAAAAAACACAAGGAGTAATTTTTATAAATATAGAGGTAGGAAATGCGTAAAAATCCCATCTGTTCTGTAATATAAAGGTTGAGATCGTTCGGTACAGGCGGGCTTATTGCTAAGAGATCAATTTCTCCAACACAACTCACGCTGTAAGTCTCCATCTTGGTGCGGAACTTGAACACGAACGTGTGGAACTTGACATCCTCAAACAGCTGCGTGTAGGCGGCCTGCAGGTAACAAAACATCATCATAACTTTTTTTTACTATCATCATATTACATAAACAATCCTATACATACCAGCCATGCCCTGCCCATGGCCAGCCCCGAGGCAGTGCCTTTATTTTTATTTTTTTTATCCCGCCCGAGCCGGTTTTCTATTAGGACAATACAAAATTGTTGACCGATCATGACGTCAATAAGTGAAAATGCTATCCTACATTGAATAAAGTTATTTCATTTCATGAATAACTATACTTTATATGCTCAAAAAAAAATATTACAAAGCATAAAGTAATAGTATTAGAACTAGTTAGCGTACAATTAGGCGGCCTTATTGATATAGCCCTTTTGTTTTTAAGTCACTATTAGTTGGACGACTCGGTGTCCCAAAGAAAAAGTCCAAATTAGTATTTGATTTGAACAACATGTTTACTACACAAAACTTACCACCTTAGTCGCCTTTTACGACACCCTCGGATAGAAATGGGGTGATGCTATTCGAAGTCGCCACCACTTGGCAACATAGAACTTAAGATGATTTCAAAATATACCTGCTAACCAAGTAAATTTGTGTGGCAGGTAGATTTTTTTCGCATGTTTCGATTTCGACCTATGTTAAAATTTGGTATTCAATTTATCGCGGGTTTTCATCGCTTAGACTACATTCAATCTGTAAAGATAATCAGTCACCGGGTATTAGTTGCAGAACTAACCCGGTAGATGGCGCCGTGCCACGCGTTACTGGCATTAATTACACTTGCAAAATTGGCGGGCAAGGAACGAGCTGCGGTAGTCCAGATGAAAGAGGCGTCGCCACTAGTAATGCGAAAGTCGCAGGTTCAAATCCTGCCCGCGCTTGAAAATTTTGGAATTTTGATAAAACAGCATGTTATTTACCTTGTCGAACTCGAACATGCGTCCGATGTCCGCGGCGGGCTGGCCGAGCATGGCCTCGGCGGCCTCGTTGAAGGCGGTGATGCGCTGGTCGCCGGTGGGGTCCGACACGTTGGCCTAAACAAAAGAAAATTAATTAAAAATATGATAAAAAAAAAGTTTTTTTAAAACAAGCTTTTATTTATTTGAGTGCACTATTTGAAGAGTGGTTGGCAAGCCTATTCCAACGAGCCCAAACTCGATAGAGGCACGTAGTTTCATCTCGGAGATGCTATGACCACCTTCCGGCTCCATCATCATACCAGCTTTTTGACATCATAATATTGCATTGTCACCCAATTTAAATGTCTATACAAAGTTTTAGATCAATCGGAAGTCGTTAAGTGGCGCAAATTTTGCTTCCAAGATTTGACACGTACAAACTAACGAACGTATCGGTGAATGCTAGGACGCCGAATAGAGAGCAGTTTCTTCTGTGTCGATTTGTAATAAAAACCTTTAGTTGTACAATACTTACACCCAAAAGCAGCCTGTATTTGAAGTTCGGGTATTCCCTGTTACACTTTTCATATCTAAACAACCCGTTCTCTTGATCCACGAGCTTCTTATTGCACTGTTCTTGAGGGCACGCCTTGTACACCGCGTTATCGGCATAGGTGAATGTTAAGACGCCAGTAGAGAGAGTCTCTCTTGTGAGTCGATTTGTTATAAAAACCTTTAAGGGCGGAGCACATCGCGTCCGTATGCGTGTACACGCGCGTACCGTGACGTTGTAATGTATGGGACTGTATGAGATATGACACACTGCTTGCGTTTACAAGCATACGCAGGCGGTGTGCACCGCCCATACGTTGTTCAATACTTACACCCAAAAGCAGCCTGTATTTGAAGTTCGGGTATTCCCTGTTACATTTTTCACATCGAAACAATCCGTTTTCTTGATCCACGAGCTTCTTATTGCACTGTTCTTGAGGGCACGCCTTGTACACGGCGTTATCGGCGAAGGTGAAGGTGAGGACGCCGAGCAGGGAGTAATAGTCTCCTTTCTCGCCGGAGCCGAGCTGTTTGGCCTCGGCCTCGGAGAACGTGATCCATTCGTTGCTGCCGCCGGAGTACGTGCCTTGTCTGTTAGGAGAGAAGAAAATAGAATCAAAGGTATACTTCGCCGGTTTTTTCTATTTAATCTTCATTGTTGTTAACGAATATGAATATATGAATATGCGAAATTTATACCTAACACGGGAAGTGTTTTAAAATTTAAGCATTTTACTTTTCAAATATTTGTGTTGAGTCTACGTGTTTTCTATGTATTGTATGTATTTAAATACAAAAAAGTAATATGTATTTTAACAGTAATATAGTTCCCACAGTACAAGGTTCGCTAACTAAAGCGCTGTGTGAAATATCCAAGATATATATATTTATTTATGTTGAGAGTATGTGACTCACCTGGCAGATATGTTGACGATTTCCATGTCGGCGCCTCCGTTGTCGTACCAGCCGCGCAGCTTGTGCGCTTCCGGCAAGTCAGGGTTGAGGCGCAGCATGGTGCCCGCGAGGCACGATAGCGATTTGCTGCCGTTGAACTCGGTCAGGCGAGCACCCTGGATAACAATCATGGGAATCTTGTAAAATGCCGCAAATTTCTGTTGTCACTATTTTAAATTAGCACAGGAATAGAGACAGAAAATAATGTGGTCATTTGCTTACTTAACCGATGTTTGATTTGTAAAATAGCGTAAGAGAAAATTGTAGAATCGAAACAGAAAGAGAATGGGCGTGGGCAAAAATGGAACTAATCAGTTTTTCACAGGTTCCTATGACATTTCTCATAGTGAAGAAATGTCATAGGATCATGTCCCTAAATTGCCACGCCTAGTCCCTTTCTGCACGTACTCTAAATTTTTTGTAATATTTGAAAATAAATGTCACATTATGGAAACGAACATGGCAGAAAAGATCGTGTTCCAACAGGAAAACTGTTATAATGATAAATCTTACCTTAGCGGCAACAACAGGATTTGTGCTTCCATCAAAGGTTTCTGCACTATTTCCCCAGAGTGTTAGACATATCTGAAAATAATGTTAATACTTTAAAGTCGGTTATCAGTTATTTCCGGGTTTCATAAAGGGTAAAGCATCGTGGACCACACCCATACTTTACAGCAGGTTATACAGAAGTCAGAAGAGTATAACTAACATCTGTGTATGGCCCTTGTGGACTATGAAAAAGCCCTCGAATCTATCGAAACCTGGGCCCTGCAAAAACTGCTGGGATGAACGTGGACATGACGAAAGTCATTTTCAATCAACACATCGTCCCCGAACCGGTCTCCGTCGAAGGTGTAGCCCTGAAGTGGCAGTGGGCTGTGCACAGCACATCTGTCGTAGAACCGACGGACTGTGCAGTAAGCGGGTTCTCGAAGGGAGGCCACGCCTCAGCAAGCGTAACGTTGGACACCCTCCGGACGGATGACTAAAAAAGGCGGTTGGTAGCGACTGGATGGCGAAAAGGAGAGATCGTGGCCTCTCATGGCTTACTTTGGGGGAGGCAGCAGTCTAGCAGTAGATTAGAGGCTGATGCATGTATGTATGTTTCAGTTATTTGGTATTAGGTTGCATATTTATCAGACGTGGTTATAAAATCCGTCTTTTATGGTCGTACGTTATACCTGCAAGGCATAGGTTCATGCTTGATGTATTTACGGACGTTCCGTGTTATTTTCTTTACAATAGCTAGTTTCTAGGCTAGATAGTTAGATACTTACAGCTCCTCCCGAATTGTCTACAAGTGTGACTTCTCTCTTCTTGAGCTGTTTGCCGGTGTTGCGTGCAGTTAATTCCTGCAAGTCAGATGCCATCTTGCATACGCCAATCACATCTACAAAAGAATAGAGGAATTAAGTTTTGTTCGAAATGCGGTTTGGCACCAAGTCACTAAAATTAAATTCTCAGTAAAATAGAAAAAATGTAATCCAAACAGGTATTTATCATGAACAGCCCTATTGGGAGGAGCTTGCCATACTCATCATCGTCAAGCTTGGCATGGCAGGCATAGCTTCATTTGACTGGTAGTTATTCCAAAAGGCGACAAAGGAATTCCAATAATTATCATTACGAAATATAATTTTATGAGCAAGAATATGGTAGAACAAATATCTTACCAAGTATAGTGTCAGGGCTCTTGCCAGCAATGTCACTTATTGACTGGAACTCATATTTTACCGAAGGCACTGAAGAAACGTCATCCATACATTCAGCAACCACAGTCTCGTTGGAGAAGGTCATCTCATAGTCATTCCTCAGGTTTGTAAACTGTTTGTTGGCTGTCTTCAGTTGGCAACGGCTGATGTAGTAAACCTTATCCACCTAGAAAGCATGATATTTAATAACTTGCGGACTTCATTAAAAAGAAGAGTTTCTTCTACTGTTTTTGCGTATATAGCAGGCTCAAAGTAGAAGAGAGTAAATATATTTTTATAGAGGGAACCGTACGAAAAGCCAGCCTGATGCCATGTTTTTTTTTTATTGCTTCAAGCAGGTAAGGTGCGTATTGGTTTGGGATTATGTCGGCGACGCCCGTGAACTTGTTGCGAAACAATGTCGCGAAACATATGTCCTTAAATGAATTAGCACCTTAATTGTGACAAATTGTGATGAGTTTTTATCATTACATTTTCTTTTTAAAAGCTTTTATTTAACTTGCAGTGTATGTATTATTAAAAGCTTTTATTTAACTTGCAGTGTATGTAAGTAAGTAACAATGTTTGTTCGGTGCAAATCTTGCAAGTTTAATTTGAACCACTTCTCGGTATCCGATTGAGTTGAAATTTTGCATGTTGGTCCAGAACCGATGACAATGCATGTTAATCATAAATTTGACCTGATGCTGCTGCCAGGATCGGCTCCGTACGAGAGATCTCTTCAGCGGTTTATAGCTGGGACACAAAATTTTGTATACGAATTCGTTTATTATAGGCAGTTGGTAGGCCCACCATGAATTAGACGCTTCATCCAGGGTTGTCTTCGAGCTATGGAACTCCTCAATATTCAACTGCTGGGACTTGCAATTTTGTATACGAATTTGTTTATTATAGGCAGTTGGTAGGCCTACCATGAATTAGACGCTACATCCAGGGTTGTCTTCGAACTATGGAACTCCTCAATATTCAACTGCTGGGACTTGCAATTTTGTATACGAATTCGTTTATTATAGGCAGTTGGTAGGCCTACCATGAATTAGACGCTACATCCAGGGTTGTCTTCGAACTATGGAACTCCTCAATATTCAACTGCTGGGACTTGCAATTTTGTATACGAATTCGTTTATAATAGGCAGTTGGTAGGCCCACCATGAATTAGACGCTACATCCAGGGTTGTCTTCGAACTATAAAACTCCTCAATATTCAACTGCTGGAACTTGCAATTTTGTATACGAATTCGTTCATGATAGGCAGTTGGTAGGCCCACCATGAATTAGGGTCACGTCAATAGAAGGCCTCCTGATAGAAGAATTAGACTGTTCGAAATTAACTGGGACTCGGCCATGTAATAATGACGCCATCAATGAAATGAAAAGACTAAGACATATAAAAAGCTAATTCTTCTATTAGGGATGCCGGAGGAGTAGGTACCAACCTACTTCTATAGAATATAAAAGAGATAATTATACTTTATCCTAATGTTAGTTTTCCCCGTGCCTTAAGTTTTTCTATTGAAGGTCTCTCCGTTTTATAGAAAGACTTTCGTATTGATCAATAACTATCGTAACATAAACTAAAAAATATAAAATAAAATTATGTAAAAAAAACTTTTAAAACAAGCTTTTATTTAAGTGCTCTGAAAAGATGAAAATAAAATTTTGAATGACATTAACCACATTCATTTATGACTTTACAGAAATGAAAATATAATAAAAGCTTGTCGCGAAACTTTCAATTTGTGATTGAAAATTTGTAATAAGGTACGCACCTAACTGTAATTAGGTAGTTTCTTCTAGGCATCGCGACAAGCTTTTATTATATTTTCATTTCTGTAAAGCCATAAATGAATGTGGTTAATGTCATTCCAAATTTTATTTTCATCTTTTCAGAGCACTTAAATAAAAGCTTGTTTTAAAAGTTTTTTTTTACATAATTTTATTGCTCTTTTGGCTGCAAATATATGTTCTAGTAATTTACATGTAAATGTGCCTGGCATAGTATTACTTTAGTATTCCAACGTGTAAAGGACCCTTGTGATAGCTGCAATAACTATGGCATTCTTCTCTTCTCTTTTCGTGTGGGACACCGAGTCGTCCAACGACACGATAAATCCTAGTATCAGCTTTTCAACCGCTTTCTTTTAGTAGTAGGCCTCTGACATAGTTGTGTAACAACCGACGTCTAAGTAATCATAGACAGCAACCGGGACCGACGGCTTAACATGCCCACCGAAGCACGGAACCATTTCTTTTTCAGACAATTAGGTGGTTCATCCTGCAATGTCCTAACCAGACAAAGAACAAATTCTCAAAGTAATAAATATCAACTTTGTGAGTTTCCCGCCGGGTATCGGACCCGGAACCTTTGCGTCGCAGGTAGTCGCACTACCACTGCGCCACATCGGCCGTCACCACTATGGCAGTGAAACAGATGCATACCTGTATCATATCGTAGTACTTGTCGCAGGCATCTCTGAAGGCAGTGGCTCGGATCTCGCCCGTGTCGTCGCACAGGTCCATGCTGAACAACTTTCCCTCTCCCTTAGCATTGCTCCATGTACGGATCGGCGTCTTGCTCATCACTCGGGCTTTAATTACCCATCTACAGGTAAGGAGTTTACACTTGAGAGAATGATGAATATAGATATATTAAGTAGTAATAATATTATAATCTGTATTAGCATAACAAATACCTTGTAGTGTGCCTACAGTGTATACTTGAGTAATTTTTAGTGTAGTTTACATATCGGGTTCGGGACTTTTTATATTAATTAAGTACCATTTCAAAAAGAAAAAAAGATAATATTATTAAAATTTTGATTGATTCTTTTTTCCGATATTTCTATTATTAAGGAAAAAAAATGTCCCTTCATACAAAAAACCTTTATTTCACTTTTTTTTGTGCCAGGACAAAAACTTAACCACAGAGGTCTTTTTTGACACCCCAAAATGATTTAAATATCATCATGCTAAACTAATGTATTTAATTATAAAGCAGGTTTCTTGTTCAATGAATTGATATAAATTTTACAAAGAGGTTCAAAGTATTAAGCAATATTCTTATATATTTTTATGCTGAAGCCTAGTGTATGAAAAGACATTGCTATATTTTTAAATGGTCAGACTAAAAGCTTTACTTATGCTGCCTCTAAACAACTACCAGAACACTCCAGTAAAAAACAGTTCAAGCAAATGTCTGGTATTTCATAAGTACACAGTTCCTAATAATGTTGAAATTTTGTATTGGTTCATACATTGCAGTGCAAAATGGGCACCAGAGATGTGGTTGCAATAAGCATCAAAAACTGCCAATTGTCACCAATCCAGCTCAAAAGACACAGACAAATTAGATGTTTCCAAATATATGTATAAAAGACTATATCGCAAAAAATTGTGGTTAATGCAACTAGCCCGAAACCCATCAATATATTAAAATCTTCAAATAAATGGTTTGTTGCATTTCCAATGATATTAAATAATTTGATTATAGATAATGAAATGGTATATACTTGTTCTGATAAGGACTCAAGCTGGCAATAGGATGAGTCATCTGTGAATTGAATGAGCTGACATCAAGATTTGGAGCTGCACCATTAGATGTATGAGCCATTGGTGATGGTGCCGGTGCAGATTTTGGCGCTGGCTGCATAGCTGGCTGCGGCGGGGCAGCTGCTGCACTCTCTTCAGTCCAAGTTACTGGATTTCCAAGCTTCTTGCCTACTGTGGCACCAGGGGCTAGGATTGTGATTTCTAGGATGATCATTACCCTCCTGTTATTGACAAGAAACACAAAGATAGAATATGCATGTGTCAGCGTGAGCAAATATCCCTCAATTGTGATTTTGCATCTCAATTTAAAAAAGTCTATTGAGTTAACCATTTTTTTAATTAATAGCTTGGACTCCCCTGGGGGTTTAAGGTTCACCCTTCCTAAGGCCCTAAGGGAAAAAAGTCTTTGAAAAACTTCAACAATTTTTTTAAATAGAAGGCGCTATTACAAGCATGTTTACATTGGGACTTTTGGGCTTTGAAGCATCAAGGCTGAGATATAGGCCATTGAAGTTAGCAAGAAAGACAGCAAATTTTTTAAGATTTTTTTATGTATATTTTTAAAAATTTTCATTTATAGAGGGGCCTAATACAAAAACATTTTGGCCTTTGTAATTTTGAGTTAGGCTGCACCTAGGCTGAGCTAGTCATTTTAATAAGCCTAGGTTTGTTCTATCCCAAAATTGCAAAAGGCAAAAAATATAAAAATATTAATCCCAAAAAAAAGTTAACTCTGACCAAATCCAGTTCAGTCTTACAAATTAGCACAATATTTTATGTGATTATTCTAATAAGCCATAGAATGTTTCCAACCCAATGATCTTATAAGTAGCACAATCTTGTATAATAATTTATTTCATACATACAAAATCAAAATACAAAATCAAAATGTCAACTTAAAACTACAAACTTACTATACCTAACTACAAATAATAAATACCCTCCAACGCGTCCCCGCGAGGCAAAGTACCCAAAATACTGGCAGCATTACCTCTTTGAATTGCTAAACTAATTCTCTGAGCTAGGTAGCTGTCAGATCTGGAATCACCCGATGCCTCACGGAGATGCGCCGCAAGATCGGTGATGAAAGCCCTGGCCTCCAACTCCCACGGGTCCAGGGTCTCCACTGCAAAGGGCACGAAAACATAATAATGAACTAAGTATCGGTATTTACGCCGCTTGAGTCCTTCAGCCGTCGCTGCCGCTGCACCAGCACCTCGACATGTAGATGGTAAATGAGTTGGAGCTATTTATTCTAATTATGTACAAGATTGTGCCAGTGTACCTCTAATTTTCTTTACAAATAAGTCAGGAAATGAACAGAATCAACTTCAGAGTTGGGTATGGGCCTTAGATTTAGTAGTAGCTACTTACTTTTCTCCTTTCCCAGTATTCTTCAACAGTGAAGTGACAAATCTATCTATTTGTACTACAGAGTAGTCGGACAGTTCCCCTGTGATCAACTTGTCATTCAGCTGTGTAGCGAGCATGGCAAAACTGTGCGAGTGTTTGCCGTCAGATACTAGCAGGCGGAAGCGCTCGTTCGCGCCACTGCCTTGGATTTTCTTGCTGCCCAGCACTTGCATTACCGGCTTGTCGACATGCCCCCCATTCATAATAACCTGAGCGCAATTGGGATTTAATCATTAAGCAAGGACTTACGAATGGTTTTTATAAAAGCAATCTTGATTAGAAATCATTAAACAAGTCGCAACAAGTACGTACCTCAAGAGAACCTTCGGAGAGGTTGTAAGCCATGATTTACACTTTGTTTAGACCAAATACAAACAAATATTATATGCTACACTTTCAATTAACACAATAACTAAATAAAAATAAGGATTTTCTTGGGATTTTCGATAAATTTAGTATATTTTTGCGTTTTACCGCGAAATAACAGAAACCGCTGCTAGCGGCAACCACAGATTACTACTGACAGCGCTAACTTTGACAGCACCAGTGTTGTCATATGATAGTCTCACGTTTTCCCAAAATCTTGTAGGATGAAGAGTAGTCCTGCCTGTCCAGTCGGACCTCTCTCCCTTTTCAACAAGAGTGAAAGGGACTTACGATAAGTCGTCTACAACAAAGTTGCCGAGCACAAAAATCTCCCCTTTTTGTTTCTGATTTGAAAGTCGCTTGGGCCTTCCTTTAAACTCAATAGACTCGGTTCCAGTCCGGAGAAATTTTAGTGATCTGTGCTCCTATCTGACCCTGTCAAACTCAACAAGTGTTTAGTGATCTGTGGAAGCCTTTGATGCTTTGATAGATGTATTTTTTTGGTATTTTTTATCAACGAAAATACGTTCCTGTACCTACCGAAATTACTGTTTGATTGTATATTGTTTTCATAGAAAATACATTTTTCAAAATGAGTGAATATGAGTTCGTTACGTGAGCTACCCTTGACTGAATAGTGGCAGTTGAAGATGTTATTATTTTGCCTGGCTCCCCTGGTTCTTTCTCACGACTGGTATCATCAACACAGAGGTTTGACGATGTGGTATGCAGCTTTGGTGCGTTTCATCAGGCGACGATTAGTATTAGGAATAATATTTGCATCTTCGCTGACTTACTGCATAGTCAGTTTTTTGCGGGAGGTTAGTATATTCTACTCATTTATGTCCAAGGTGTTGACGAAGTTCTGTGCTCTATTTAGACACAATTATGCAGTGTAGTATAAACAAGTCCATATGATGTAATTGGCATACCTTCTATAGACTTAACATGTTTTCTGCAATGTAGTGCAAATGTAATGAAAAAATGTTTTATAACAAATGTACATGAATCAAATTAAACTATTCACCAATGTTTGGCTGATGTATGTATGTCTGAACTGTACTCACTGCCATGCCGAAGCCCAAGCATGATACTGCTCTTGATTGGTGTTGCTGTGTTGTGTCTAGTACTGAGACACCATATTTTGTTTTGTTTCATCCTAAATGTGGCATTGAGTAATATTTAAAGGTGCAATCTTCATCAATCTTAGAAGTGATTATAATTACACTGAATGTAAAGGTATGCTAATTATTTAAACATTATTAGGGATAAACATATTATTAAGAAAAACTTGTTATTATAGCATGCAAGTCTATAAAGAATATTGTACTTTATGTAAATATAACTTTGTCATTTACAGGGCAGTCACAGAAATATGATCTACCAGGACATTTCCATAGAAAGAAAGCCATTTGTGTGGAGAACACTTCAAGAACACAATGACACAAATGATGTCATCACATGCAGGAATTCCGTGCAAGGGAAACTACTCATTGTTGATGATAGAGGTGAGAGTCAAAACACAATGACAACAGAATGAAATTATATAAACATGATACAATAAACACACACCGACTGTTTGTTGCTGTTTTTTGGCAGCATTAAGTTTATATACAGGATGTCAGGGACAGCCAGACCATGGGGTGCATTCAGACCATGAAATTGACCAACTTTCGCCTAGAAACATGTCAGAAAACAACAAAAATAAACTCATATAAATTTTTAAAGTTCAACTGAGATATCATAATGGAAATGCATAAGAACTTTACTTAAATATACAAAAAAAAACAACCATCATAATTTGTTAACCTCAATTTAGTTAAAGCTCCTCTCTTTGTTCTTATCATTGGTACATATTCTATCAGGACAACTTATCACCAGGAAACATTGAATGTGTGTAGGTACATGGGAATCGCATAGGAGTAGATAACTTTGTAATTTTTTTTTATTGAAATAAATTTTACAGCATTACAGCTTAGCATAAGCAAGCACTGTAAAACTAAACATAGAGTAACAAAACTGAAAATTTATACAAAAAGTAATTGTGAAACTTAACATAAAAAATATTGAATTAAATTCTTTTTAGTACTTTAGATTCTTATTTAGAAAACATAAAATCAATTTTGCACAACCTTAAAAACACTTAACTAAAAGAAAATGTGTAACTCAGAAAACCCCCCACATAAAACGTGTAACTCATAATTAACTTGCTTAACTTCTTTTAAACTGTAAATAGTGCAGTCAATCCCATGATAATTCATTATTAAGTTACTTTATAAAAAATGTTTTAGTAACTACCCTATTATGTATGGACAAAACACCTATGTACCCGAAAAGGTCGCCTGTATCAAAAAGCAAGGACCTTTTGGGACACCAATTGAATGCTAAGGAAAAATTTGTTGTTTTTACTACGAACAAGAAATTATCTCATAAATAAACTGTTTAGGTAGGGATTTGCCCTGAAGGCAAACAAAATACTCAGCTAGTCTCAAAATTATTCATGTCTTACTATTAGTCAACAGATGTAGATGTTATTTTATTAGAAGTGATAAGTCCCAAAGTAAAGCAGACATTCAAACCCTAAAAGATGAATATGTTACTTTTACATTTTACAACTTATATTTGAAGAATCTAAGGAAAAATCTAAGACAATTTAAGTCCTAAAAAATAGGCTTTTTGTTTCCTAAAAATTCGGGGCTTTTTTTCCTTCCTACTTTGGGACGATTAAAAATAAAACATTATCTATAATTACAGGTTACATATGCCAGAGACCGGACTTGATGCGGAATGGCTGCTGTGATACAGATGGAGACTCAACTAAGAAATATAGTTGTGATACTTGCAAGGAAAACAACTGCTGTATCATATATGAGCACTGTGTGTCTTGCTGCCTAGATCCCAGTAAGGTGCGTTTGCGGGGTAGAATTTCGCACCATGAAAAGAGTCCAATAAAGAAAAATTTACTACAGTACGGCTATCCCAATAAGCCACATTTGACAGCTGTCATATTTGTGCTAATGATATGGCAAAGGGTCCATTTTTCTTTGTTGGAATCTGTATTAGTATGGAACTGACATGTTATAAATGGCTTATTGGGATGGTCTGACTCTAAAATCGCGCATAGGTGGCGCCAACTTACCTGTGATATAGAGTCTTGGATAGTGTAATTTGACCAATGTTTTTTGGACAATAGTCGATAGCGTCGCGTCTGCAGAACTCTTTTCTTAGCGCGGACTCTAGCACTTGATTTCATAACAAACTTTACGATACTTTCGTATTACGTTAGCAGAACATTTCCTTATTTCTTTTCTATGCTTATTCAATCCATTCCTTTAATTATCGTAAAATCTTACCAATAATAAGATTGTTTCTAACAGTTGCATTGCTATTTTCAGCGGGACATGCTAGAGTTGGTGCTATCAAAATTGTCAGCGGAAGAGAATGTGTTGTTCCGTTCCCTGAGCGACGACTACGAGCTGTGCCTCACGAAGTGCCGCACCAGCTCGCATAGTGTACTGCATGAGAACTCGTACAGAGATCCCGCGTACAAACACTGCTTCGGACACGAACCACCCAGAACACCAGACTAGCAAACCGTTAAGATAGGTAGATTTTTTATCCAATTTTAGAGTAATTTAAGGATTAGGACAAATACTATTAACTAATGACTTTCCTGCGATGACAGTTATAATGTGACGACTGTCAAATGCAATGAAAAACTAACTTCAGTAAATCTAAAACTGTCAGCTGGTAGATAACGTGTTGTTCCGTTCGGGTTCCGTTCCGTTCACTAAGTGATGACTAAAGTTGTGCCTGACAAAATGTCGGACTGGCTCGCATAGTGTACTGCATGAGAACTCGTACAGAGATCCCGCGTACAAACACTGCTTCGGACACGAACCACCCAGAACACCAGACTAGCAAACCGTTAAGATAGGTAGATTTTTTATTCAATTTTAATGTAACTTAAGGACTAGGACAAATATTATTAACTAATGACTTTCCAGCGGTGACAGTTATAATGTGACGACTGTCAAATGCAATGAAAAACTAACTTCAGTAAATCTAAAACTGTCAGCTGGTAGATAACGTGTTGTTCCGTTCGGGTTCCGTTCCGTTCACTAAGTGATGACTAAAGTTGTGCCTGACAAAATGTCGGACTGGCTCGCATAGTGTACTGCATGAGAACTCGTACAGAGATCCCGCGTACAAACATTGCTTCGGGCACGAACCACCCAGAACACCAGACTAGCAAACCGTTAAGATAGGTAGATTTTTTATTCAATTTTAGAGTAATTTAAAGATTAGGACAAATATTATTAACTAATGACTTTCCTGCGGTGACAGTTATAATGTGACGACTGTCAAATGCAATGAAAAACTAACTTCATTAAATCTTAAACTGTCGGCTGTACATAACGTCCCGTTCGGGTTCCGTTCCGTTCAGTAAGTGATGGATGACTAAAGGTGTGCCTGACAAAATGTCGGACTGGCTCGCATAGTGTACAAGCACTGCTTCGGACACGAACCACCCAGAACACCAGACCAGTGAACCATTAGGATAGGTAGATTTTTTATTTAATTAAAGTAGTCCAGCCATATTGTTCAAAAATCAATATAAAATCTCATGCTTTCTATCAGTCTGTCGTATGCTAAACTAACGTTTGATTCCTAAAGTAATTAAAGAGAATATTCTCCTTCTTCTTCCTCTGGTTGGGCCGCTCGCAGACGGGTGATCAGCTCCGCTAGGCGGGAACTATTTCACCCAATTCCCAGGTTTAGGGCACTGGGTTCACTGGTGCTCCGGCAGCGTCACCTCCTCGAATCTTCTTGTTGCCCTGCAGAAATGCAGGACATCTTTAAGAGATATGTAAAAGAGGATATTATAAGAGAGCATTGTACGGTCTTCTAAAAACGTCAAACTAACGAAAAAGAGAAATGCAGATTTCCAACTTCTTTGCGAAATAAAATTGCTAAGGAATTTTCCTGTCTGCATTAAAGCCTGACTTCTTGAAACCTAAAAAAGCGCGCATCGTAAAGGCATGTCGTATTTACGCTCGATCGCAGGTAGGATTTATATCTTTTATTTGATTTGATTGAAGAGAGGGCGGAACAAGTGAAAGAGTTGGTGTATTTAGGTTCCATGTACACATCAGATAGAAAGTGTGAAAGTGACATTGAAAGAAGGGTGAATGCCGGCAACATGGTGTATGGAGCGTTACACGCTTTTATCAAATGCCAGAAAGTGTCTGATTATGCCCGTCTGGCTGTGCATAGAGGGGTGGAAGTTCCGACACTTATCTAGGGATCTCTCCCTTACTACTTATACTTAACTTTCTCAAGTTAAGTATGGCAGGTAAAGCATGAATGTAGAAAAAATGCGGTAGAAATGAGAGCGTTAAGAAGTACGATGGACGTGAAATTGAGTGACAGGATAAGGAATACCTGTATATGGAAACGTGGTATTAAAGAAGGCTGCTGTAGAAAAGAGTATGCTTAGATGATTTGGTTATGTAGAGAGGATGAATGAAAGAAGAGTAACGAAACAGATGTATATGGTAAGTGTGAATGGGAACGTCGGTTACGACGAACGTACCTCGATCAAATTGGAGACGTGCTAAAGAAAGGTCAGGGCAAGAATACCCTAAACCGACGAGCGTGCATGAAAAGATTGATGAATGTAGAGGAGGCTAAGGAAGTATACAAAAATCGTAGTAAGTGGAAGTTAGTAGTCTCTGCCTACCCCTCCGAAAAGAGCCATGTGTGTGAGCTTTTGTGAGACATAAAATAGTAAATATTTTAATAATATAATTAAGTTCATGCGCTAAAACATTGAGGTAAGTTAAGTTATAAAAAATGGGTGCAAGTTATCGCGAGTGCTTAAAAAGTTATAAAACATTTACTATTTCGCATTTATACAAATTTGAATTGGTTAAATGTGTGATTCATAACTAAGAAATGAGCGATTTGAATGATTCATTCGAATAATCATCCATTTTTTTTTATTTGACCCTTAATTGTAAAAATCGTTATAGTGTGGTTTGCCAGGGTTCTCTTCTTGCCAATATCTTTTAAATACGTTACCAATATTCTGCAGTTCATCATTCTTACCCAATTTTTCAATAAATTTTTCGTCCCAGTCATTTTGCCCAATTGTTTTTCTATATAAGCAACATAACTTAGTCCTATTTTTTAATATTTAAATTTTAATATTTAAAAAATACTCCAGTATTTATAAAATCCGTCTTGACAGTACTTAACGATAGGCAACGGGTACGTAGGCTATAGTTTAGGATCCTGTGGTTCATTGACCTTTGTTTTCTGGCAGGTTATTTCTTGCTGACCAACATGGCCCCAGGAGCCAAACTTTTCAATAATCAAACATAGTTACCTTCTAGGTACAGCAAGCACACGCGTGCAAAATTGTAGCTCGTCTGAGATGACGTAGGTCTACCGCTGATATGTTACGTACCTACTAATCAGGTACATACTAATTTAGTATGTATTTAGGCCGTCCTCACGTCAGTCCATTGCTTGAAGATCATGCGAGTCAGACTGAACGACATCGCTCCAGCGGTATCTTATTTTATTATAAGTTAATATTTAGTTGCATCTCAATTATGAAAATTATTAATCTTTAAATTGTACAGTTAGGTAGGCCAAAAATTATTAATTGTATGTTTATTGCTGACTAACAGACAAAGAAACCCAAATTTGTTTCGTTTACGATAGGAGTTTTATATATCATGTTTGGTAAGGGAAGTATCATCATCTTTTCAGAAACCTCATTTTGAGAGCATTATTATCAAAGCATTCATGTTCCCACACATAATATAATTATATTCCGTATATTTATAAATTTTATATGAATTCTGGTATGAAACACATGTAATATACATCTATAATCCTTAACTATTTTATCTTCAAAATAAACACTCAACGTTTATTATTTTATAGTACTGCACGTTTACCGAAATAAAGATTAAAACATTTTATTACACTAACCTACTATTGCAATGTCAAAATGTATACTTAGGTAGACAAAGTTCATAATCAATCATACCATAATTTATATTTTCACTATATTACCACCTACTTACTTAAAATTATAACAAGAAAAAACAGCAATCTGGTTTAAAAAAAGTATCTGACTTATCTTATAAAAATTGAGTTCTTAATCATGATCTATGTCCTTTTTTATGTGTATGGCTGGATCACTCAAATTTAACCATCATCATACAAATCACAACATATTAATTCTTATTATTTTATTAAAATTAGGCAGTTACCAAATTAGCTTTAAGACTTGTTATGTAGGTCACAGATTTTTTATTCAATAATAAACATATTTTGTACCATACTAAAGTTTTTGATTTTTTACTTCCAAACTTAAGAATTAACTGAGAGTAAAATAATACTAATACTTATCTTCTGCAAAACAAAACATACGTACCCCATACAATAATTTTATGTATAAGTAGTATTAGTTAATCAGCTAATGCAACGTAACAAAATATTCGATTGAGATCAGATAATATGTTATCAATATATAGTATTGATAAAAAACTATCTATACGGATTATGATTGCGTAACAACCGTGACTATCAAAATCTATCGTTTTAATACGGCACTTTCGTATTTAATATATTCATTTGCTATCGGCGATTACAAACCGATTCGATAATATTGGTAAGACGCAGTAGCAGTACGAATAAACCGGAACCAATCGTTTAAACTAAGCTTTGATTTGCATGAATTCTACTTCTTCTCGACGTCAAAGCCACATTGCGTGCGCTGAGTTGAGTAACACTTTAAAATACAACTAGTACAATGAGCAAATCCGTCAATCTACGGCATCTCAGCAGTGAAAAGTGACCAATAGCCTTTTACCTTTGCGAGGCCGCTGTGAGCAGTGCGTCGATTCTTAAAAGTCGTCGAGTGATTATTACGAGAATGTACGTCCTATTGTTTGGCGAATACATAACTAATTTAGGCTATGTGTAGGTAAATATTTCCATTAAGTAATACAGACAGCACTGAGAATATATATTTAAATCCTAATACATACAAAACATAATTTTAAAATTCAAAGCCTGTTTATCGTTTTATCTCTCAACACGTTGATATACCTGAAAGTGAAAATGAAATTACTTTATTCAATTTAGGATATTATCATTTATTGACGTCATGACCCGTCCGTCATCATCTGCATCGTCACTTACCATTAGGTGAGATAGCAGACAAATGCGGGCCTATTTTATATATTATATAAAAAAACGTAGTTCATCTTATATTTTATTACTAAATAGCATAGAAAAAGGTTTGAGGAGCATATTTGATTCACCCTTTGATTCAATTTTCTCGAGTTTTTTTTATCACTCGGTGACATTCAAGAGTCGTTCTCGAGTTTGTGAATAGTGTCGCCGCCTGCATGCGGATTGTCGCGCGGCCTTACCGCTGCGCAGGCGCCGCCGGCAGTCTAGTGGCTGCCGTGTTGCAAGGATCACCTGTCTGATACTCGGATTTCATTATGGTCAAGTGAGTACTACTTAACGATATTTTGTACGCACTTTTTTATTTGCTGATTACGGCTATGTTATTATTGATTTCATATGTAACAGACAACTTGTGCTTACAGAATGTAATGTACCGTACATACTCTAAATTATATAAAGTTATAACAGACTGCCAATCATCTAATATGCGGTATATTCTATTGAAGTAAATTAATAATTCCCATTTCTACATAAAGAACGAGACCATAACTACGAATAGGTTTTTTTATTATTTGACCATCGTTTCACTCGCTGCTACCCATTTTCCCGTAGACAATGCGTAAGAGGTTTTCCCTGGCAAAAAGAATCTCAAAAAAGGTTTTCCTCTTTTAAGAATACCTACATTAGACTGGTTAGTTCAAATAAATATTTATATTGCAAAGTATTGTAATAATAAGTTATGTCAGTTTTTTTTACTAAGAGATTATTGCAAATAAAACACAGTTATCATTATAATAATACTAGCTCCCAAAACTCTGGTGCGCCCCCCTCTCTTAACAGCTGCGCCCCCGCCATTTATACCTACCTAGGTTTTTTAAAATCGGTGTTATTTGCAGTGTTTATTTCAGTTTATCGATTACATACAAGCGAGGCCACGCAGTTTATTTCCCAAGCTATTAGCATTATTTCCTTGGAGTATTAAACCAAATTATTTTGGTTCTGTAGCAATAACCCTCGCTCGTACTACTCGTATTGACTGTTACTGTTGATTGTAGTTTTACTCACACGCTCGCCAATAATAGCACCGGAATTGGCGATAAAGTATCCAAAACCATTGCAATGCACAAGCCAGGTTACAAAAGTGTTAGCGACTGGCGTTGATAGAAGTAATTCAAAATATTTGTATCAAATTGCCTTTAGTTTATTGGTAGGGTTTACGCTACTTACCTGGTTAGTATTAGTATCGTTAAATATGTATACAAGGAGTAAAAAAAGACAAAACAAGCCGAAAAGAAGTTCTTTCTTGTTAATACCCTTATTGCTACTCCTTGTAACAAACAAATGTTATACATAGTTTATATGTGCCCAAATTCTATGTACTAGCAGAAGACACCTCGTAGCGTCTTCGTAGTAAATTGCTACGCCGTGCTACGCCCTGCCGCTGTCAAATAAGGTACCTTAGGTAAGAGGTACAAAGAAGAGGCTTTCTGACTAAAGTGGCACCATCATCTCACTCAAACATTCATTAGGTACTCGATGCAAGCAAAAATGTATAGGTAAATTAATCGTTTCGGTCAGATTAACGCGAAGTACAGCTAGGTGTGCTAAAATTACGTATGATGGCTGGCGGTAGTATTCTGTACTAATACCATAATTTATTTGCTACTCACTTTCAAGATAGCCAATAAACATAAACTTTTAATATATACCTCTACATAAGCACTTGTACGATTTCCTTTTCGTTCGCGGTTACGTTTACGGTTTTCCTTATTTCCTCAATGTAACGTCAAATGACAGCGTTATAAAATAAAGTATGAAAATTAGTACTTCGGTAAATTATTAGGTATCCACATCAAGATCAAGCTTCTGTATCGAAAGTTATCGAGGTTATGTCTTCCGAAATTTAATCAGGTATTTCTCCTGTATCTATCGGTCACATACATTAACAGCCACAACAGTCCACTGCTGGACATGGGCCTTCCACTATTGGGGGTTATTGCCATACTCACCACGCTTGGCGAACACAGTGCAAGTTATCGCTTTCACAGGGTACGTTGCTGCCCATTCCCTGGATGAATTTATCTTCCAGTCGCTTTTTAAGACACCCACGGGTAATATTGGGATGATGCTATTCCAAGCCGGCATCACATGGCAGTCAAATAAGTAGATGAAAGTAAGTAGTGATTCTTGAAAAATGCCATATAATGTGAAAACAAGAAACAAGCTGCATTGATAAGTATATTGTGTAATATTTTATGGAAGTTTACCGATCTGATCGTAAAATGCTTTATTTTCGAAAATAAACCTAAGTTTTTTTAAATGAAATTACTTTATTCAATGTAGGATAGTATTATCACTTATTGACATCATGATCCATCATTATAAAAAAAGAAATTGTGTTATACACAATATTTTTTATAACAATTTTGTAAGTCCTAATAGAAAACCGATTCAGGCGGGAAACAAAAATAAAATAAAGGCTCTGCCTCGGGGCTGGCCAGGTTAATCACACGGCATGTAACTTTACGCCACCACCGTCTGTAAACGACATTTCTTTCCCATTGAAGCAACGTACAAAGCTGATATGAATTTCGTTTGTCAATAGAATTGAAAATGGGTTTTATATTGCTATATGGTAAGAATACATCTTCTACCTTGTGTGTCAATGGTAATATTACATACATTTGAAGACGAGATGTGGAATGAAAACAACTTTTATTGAATATCATAACAACATATGCATAACATGAGTCTCACCGGTCTCACCAATACTGGAATGACGCAAGGTTTTGTAGAGTAAGTAGGTAGGTAGGTACTTATTTCCATTTATTAGCCAATGTTTTGGATTTACCTTCGATTGCAATGTAAATGAAATGCTGAAAACTGGTTCAATCAGTGACTGGGGCAAGTTCAATGTTACGATTTGTTTAATTATAGGAGCGGAAGTAATTAGGTACTTGAATATACGTAAAAGAGTCAAAACAACGTGACGATTACCATTGTGATTGATGCGTGTTTAAAAAATACACACATACATACATAACTCACGCCTAATCCCTTACGAGGTAGGCAGAGCGTTAGCGGCCGTAAAACGGATTATTAACACCACGTCTGACAAAAGTTTGAGGGTGAATCAAATGACTGTGTATCACTATAGTGACAGGTTGTCAGTCCATCGCCTAAAATTGCAATACACATCTAACCCTCGAGTCCCTTAGTCGTCTCTTACGACTCCCATGGGTGAGAAGTGGGGTGATGCTTTTCTAAGCCCGGCACGCCAAAAGTGTTTAAAAAATAATGCATAATAAAAGGTGTCGTAAGAGACGGTGTAACTACCGAAAAATTTGCAGGCATGATCAGACAATGAAGCTGAACAACTTTTGCCATGGAGCCCATGATAGGAAAAGATTTTATTTTAAGATTTTTTTAATATTTTTTTAATTTTACACAGTTTCCATAGAAAATGATGTTGAGTTTCATGGTCTGATCCTGCTTGAAAAATTTCGGTAGACTGTCTGACAAACATTCGAGGGTCATTCAGAAAATTGTAGGCGTAAGCCGACATCATACGGCGGCGGAAAGAAAAGAGTTTTGCTTATTTAATAACACTTACGTCTCTCTACTTATTCTTGCGTATTAATAATACTTAATTACATTCTTGATTATTTCTCATCATCGCGTGTAATCCTTTCAATTAATTTATCTTAGTCTCATGTTGATAAAACATTTACGAGTTGTTTTATCACAAGTTGCAATCTTATTATTTACACATTCCTAACAATTAGGTAAAGTACCTCCAGGGCAAGCAACTCGTGGCGTTTCTACGTAACATCAAACTAAGTAATAGAAAAATCCAAATGACGTATGCAATTTAGCATTGTGACGGCCGATGTGGCGCAGTGGTGATGCGACTGCCTGCAACGCAAAGATTCCAGGTTCGATTCTCGGTGGGGCACTCACAAAGTTGATATTTATCATTTTGTGATTAGGACATGGCAGGCTGAACCGTCGGATTGTCCGGAAAGAACGTTCCGTGCTTTGAAGGGCACGTTAAGCCGTCGGTCCCGTTGCTGTCTATGATTACTTAGACGGCGGTCGTTACACAGCCATGTCGGAGGCCTACTACTGGTAGGCGGCTGATTAATCTGAGATCAGGGTTATCGAGTCGTTGGACTTATCGGTGTCCCACACGAAAAAATTAAAAAGAATGGAGCATTTCACGAAAATAGCAACCAAATATCCGGCACAAGCCTTGGTGGCACCTAATTACTCTAAAGATATAAAGTCATAGGGAGTGTAGAATTGTAGAACATAATGCTTTTAGGTTATTTTAATAAAGTCGGCAACAAAACCAGTAAATTAAATTGTAAAATCCAAAATAAACACAACTTAAATCCGGTTAAAATTGTTTTATAGTAAAAACCATTAAAATTTAGGTTTCTGACACAAGAAAATTTCGTGGAATGCTCCAATGCGTTACGATCTGTAAGTCCAACGAATTACTTGGTAGTTTTAGGTAGATGGTTTAGCATCTACGAAACAAAACGAATACGTCGCAATCGCAACGTAGAGGGTAAACTCGTCTAGCTAGGTACATGAAGCAAATTATCAAAATGCTATATTGTTATTTAACGAGCAAACAGTTTAAAACCTACCAAGTAAGTCGATTAAAACTATGCGATGAGAGTGGTACTTGGCGGTTTAATAATAATTGTGTTTCCAATCACCTGTTATGATAGTCAGTCTGATGTTGTCGAGTAACTAACTACAGCATTGTCCAGTACCTACGGTCGTCGATCTCGTTGAGGTGAGATGACCGATCAGAATGCTTCGGCCTTGCCCTGATTACCTATCCATTGGTAGCCGTGATATTATGTCCACATTTACCGTTTGTTATTGTATTGCATCGGTGCTCATATTAATCGTCATCGTTTAACTAGTTGCAAAATGAGTAGAGATAGGTACTGCAATCAGTAAAAGGCCTTATCGTGCGTCGCCAACATTTCATTTACCACAAACTCTTACGGAAACCAGGTAAAGGGACACAGTAAATACATACCTACGCCTACGCACTTACACGAGTTTAAATCATACAATCCAAGATAAATTGTACTGAATCGTGATAAATGCGAGCTCTCTTTTGTTATCTATCTGCTACTTACCTTAGAATCAGCTGGGCCTTGAGCGCAAGACCAACCTGTATCTCTCCCTACTATGTATTGCCACAAATTAGAGACAGCGCGCGGGGCGCCTTATATTGGCGACCAATTCTTTTTTAATTTTTCTTACCGCCTGCCAAGCATCCGATCTATTTGTGTCATACTTATAAGTCTATAGCTTTGATTTGGATACTTTGACAGTGATTAACATTGTCTTTGGTGTTGACAAAGTGACAACAGTCACAAATCGTGACAACAGGATTCAGGATTTGTTGCAAAATTGAAAATTATCTCGTTAGCAGAAATTCTTGGATTATGTGTTTAGCGTTCAAATTTTTAAGTGTTGTGTACGAGTTAAATGTTTTCTGATAAAGGCTTGTTCGTGATATTTTAGGTTTGTATCTAATGCAAAGCTTTATATGACAGTTTTGATTGACTGATTTCTGAGGTGAGGAAAAGCCGGCACACTCAACCACAGCTGGTTTTCCGTTCTGTGAGTCTATTATCCTTACTGCACATGGTGTAGATTTAAGTATAAAATTCTGATGTAGGTGTATGTTTCATAAGCCCAAAACAGGCCTTTGCCCAGCAGTGGGACATTAAAAGCTACGAGTAGAAATAGAATAGTTATGTATCATTAATGGTAGAGATAGGTATAAAACAATAAGTATAACCAGGTAGGCCATTGATATCGTAATGTGCCAAATGCTCATCATACAGTAACTATAGCAGGAATCTCATAGTTCTGTGCAGGAATCACACAGTTCAATATCTGAAGGAAGGTCTATACCTACACGAACGGTTCGAAATTACTAGTATTATTATATCTACATATCTGTAGGGAAAAAATCTTGCTGTCTATCTTGTACCTACATTGCCTTATTTTATTTCTGTTTCCTGCCTACTTGCACAAAGATTGCTTCAGCCAAAACGGTGCTTCTCTCGACACGAAACTTTTGTCCGGAGAGAGAGCTAGACTTAAATGTCTTCTTCTATTCAACCGCTTATTGCACTTTTTTATAATTATTATTATTTATTTTATTAATTATAAAGCATAAATATCTTAACACCGTTAAACCTAAAGGTTTTTATCGGTGCTGCACATTCCTCTTGAAATTACGTACAAAACATTATTATATAATTATAATTTTAATATATACATTGTTATCGGTGGAGTAACCGCAAGTCGTCTGTATCTTCAGCTTTCTCCCTGACCTTCTAGAATTAAATTAGGTGAGTATTATTTGTGTTGCAGTTGGAGGTGTTCGCGGCGCGCGTTATTGGTGGGCAGCGTGTCGGCGGCGCTGCTGGCGGGGGCGCTGGTAGCGCTGGTGGTGCTGCAGCCGTGGACCGGCCCCGACCACCTGCGCTTCCCGCGTGCCACTGTCGCCGCCAATGGCTACGAGTGCGCCAGCGTTGGCCGGTAAGTCTGATAGCACGTTCACACGATGGGATATTTCCCAGTAAGCGGCAGGAGCAGGTGCACGGTGTGAACGTGCTATAACACTAGGTATTTTATATCGGGTGTAAGGGACAAACCTCCGAATAGTTATAGGGTGCATTCAGACCATGAAACAACTTTCCCCTAGGAACATAATATGACAGTAACGACAAAAAATAACTCTCGCACAAAATCACGGTCAGCTGACAGCGTTTTAGTATGGGAATTCAAAAGTTTTTGGGTGTTCAGAAATACAGGATGTAAAAACATTTAAGGGGTGAACCAGTCCATGAAATTGAACAACTTTCTCCAAGGAACATTGGACGAAATATTAAAAAACTCCCATATAAACTGACGTCGGCTAGAACATTTTGTATGGGAGGTCCAAATTTTTTATTCATATTTCGAACTATGGTCCTTGGGGAAAGTCGTAACATTAGTTAGTTAGCTTCATAGGCGAGTTCACCCCTTTAAATATTTGCAGCTAACATCTTTACATCCTGTATATTTCTAGGGAAAAGTTGTTCAGTTTCATTGTCTGAATGCACCCTATTCGTATTCGTAGTGGAGGACTTACCCTTACACCCTGCGTCACCTGTGGTCTTCTAAGTAATAATAGCAACCGGGACTACTGGCTTGATGTGATTCACCCAACTGGAAACAATCTTACTAAGCGATAAATTGACGAATGTCAACTTCGTGCGTCGCATACCAGAAATTGGACCAGACATTGTGTGACGCGACGAACAAAAGAGATAAGACTTTTTGTGGACGACACTTTAATGCGGCCTTCGCCTTGAATTCGGGACCTAGACCTACAAACTAAATAAGGAAGATTCGTATTATTACGCAATATTTCAAAGAACTTGTTTAGTATGAAAGTTTGTCAGAAAGGAAGAATACTTAAAATGCGGACGGTATTACTTGAACTTTGTAGGTGTGGTGTGATAAGTTTATGAAAGTGAACATATTTCATCAAGGAAAATATGCTGGGATCCAAAAAAAATTTGCCGTGACTTTCTGATCGATTGTCATTTTGTTAATAATCGTGGTCGTCGTAGTAGCCATATTTAGTTTGAGCTATTGAAAGGATTTGCCATTTCCCAAGATAGGTACCTATACGTACTGGCCATTAGGCCTGGAAAGTAAGTAACTTCATCGTTATCCTAACACCCCGTATGTGCGCTGAACTATAGTATATCTAGGATACCTAAAAGGTATTCTTTGGAAAACCAACAGCTGTTAACACAATATACATAAAACAATAAAAACCGTGCGTAAATAATTAAGGTTTTCACCTGTAAACAATAGAGTAAGCTGAAAAAAGCATTTACAATGAAACACGACACCATTTTGTTGTAGCACACAACACACATTAAGCATAACGCTTAAATAATTTATTGTTCAGCAAAAAACAAAACCAAAGCAAATAGAGCAAAGAATGCTTAGTTAATTACAAAATAAAACTAAAAACCTCATTAAACATATTAGTCGTGTCTATCAACGTCGAAGAACGACCGAGTAATAACTCGTCTCGCTGACTCGCAACTAGTATTAAACAGATACATACGTCATACATCAGCCTATTGCAGTCCACTGCTGGACGTAAGCCTCTTCCCCCAGGGTACGCCATATGGCACAATCTCTCCAGTCTTTTTTAAGTCATCGAAACAGATATTGAGATCAAATTCAATAGACAGATAATTGTAGTTATTGGAAGTCGCCAAATGAATTTATTTTGCCTGTAATTTGTTGAAGCATAAGGAGGAACAATAAGACAGAACGCAGGGACTTACTAGGATGCTTTATTGTTATTTGTGATAATAATTCAGGGCTATCAATAGTACTACAGGCATTTTTAATTTCACGTCTCTTTTCCAAGGGAAGTAGATGATGTTTTTACATACTTAGTTGTATGTAATTATTTGAGTCACACGAGCAGCTTTGGTGTAGTCGATAACACAAATATTTCAGGAACTTTTTCTGGATTTTTTATTCGATCAAGATCGGGAAAGTGGTTCATTTACACGAGTTGAAATTACCCTAAAAATACTTGCACTGAAAATAATAGGACCCTAATATACCTAGACCTACGCAAGGGTTTAATTTATGGTTTCTTGTCACGCTTACAAATTGCGTGTGCTCCTGTTTTACACTACAATTAACAAAATTTTCTCGTAACAGCACTTACAAACTGGTCTTAACTTTGTTTACGTCAGATTTCCTTTGCCGTAACATAAACACAACATGACTGTCGTTTCTAAACCTGCTAATAAGCAGCTACCTACTACTGATAGCCGTAACTGTCTCTTTCAAGACGTTTATCAATGCAGTAGCTGGTAGGTAAATATGCAAATCTGTCTTAAAAATAAACCATCAGGCACACCTGCCACTTTAAAAAATGTCTTTCATTATTTTGAATCATTGAACCAATGGCTAAACTATAAGCCTGTCTTTCCCAGCTGTTTTTGCACTATTATTCCTGTTAACATATGTGCGGCAATCGACAGCAAAAAAGAGGTTATCGCAGTTTTCTAACTAGACAAGGTACGGAACACTGCGTGCGCGAGTCCGAGTCGCACTTGGCCGATTGTTTGTATTTACTTAGCTGATGTAGGCTGATGGTCTTAGTCACCACCCATTGAACGAATTCTATTTGATTAACTCTACGCAAGAGTTCTGTCGTCTTGTTAAGCCACCTCACCAGTTACAACAATCTATGCCATTTTGACTAGCCCGATGGCGTAGCGGATAGTACCCCTGCCTTCTACGCTTAGGGTCGTGGGTTCGATCCCCACAAGACACAAATATTTGTTAAGTCATCTTCAGATATTTGTGTTTAGTCTGGGTGTTTACTATGTATAATATGTATTTATTAACAAAAAAAGTATATAAGTATTAATATCAGCTATCTAGTTCCCACAGTACATGCTTTGCTTAGTTTGGGGCTAGACGGCGCTGAATGTGAATTGTCCAAGATATTTATATTTATTTCATTGCAGGGCGATACTAGAGAAGAACGGGTCGGCGGTGGATGCGGCGATCGCTACTTTGTTCTGTGAGGGAATCGCGTGTGCTCAATGCATGGGCCTAGGCGGTGGCTTTCTGGCCACGATCTACGATGCGCCCAGCGGCCGCGTGCGAGTGCTGAATGCTCGCGAGCGGGCGCCAATGGCCTCGCAGGAGAACATGTACGCCAACGCGTCATCCACAGTCGGCGGGCTGGCCATCGCGGTGCCTGGCGAGCTCATGGGCTATGGCGCACTCTACAGGTAATTGCAATGGCCTCGCAGGAGGACATGTACGCCAACGCGTCATCCACAGTCGGCGGGCTGGCCATCGCGGTGCCTGACGACCTCATGGGCTATGGCGCACTCTACAGGTTAGTGCAATGGCCTCGCAGCAGAACATGTACGCAAAGCGTCATCCACAGTCGGCGGGCTGGCCATCGCGGTTTGAATGGCCGTCCTGAATAAATTACAAAATAAATGGCATAATTACGTTCTAAGTATGTATCATTATTATCTTTCACGTAAAGCATACGTAATGCTTTGTGTCTTTTTTGAAAACTAACAAAAGATAAACATGAAGCAGGTTCATTCAAGGACATAGACACCATCACTTACAAAATTTTATTTATCAATTAGTATTATTTATAAGCATTAAGTTCTACAATGAAAACCTGTTGGTGATTATATAAACACAACCAGCTCCTAATTGCAATATTTTTTCTTCTTTTTACCAATGTTATTATGGTTAAGTACAATGCTTAGCACTCTTACATATTAACTACGAATGGTATTATTATATTTGATTATTATCCTAAGATTAAAATTTGCAGGGAATATGGTCGTCTACCGTGGAGAGAGCTGGTGCAACCTACGGCGGACCTCTGCCGCGAAGGGCACAGGGTCAATTCATACATGGCCAGGGTCCTGGGAACCTACAGCGACCGGATCTTGGCAGAACCCTCTATGAGGTTCGTTCAGCAAACAGTTTCGATCATCATATCTTTAATTTCAGCTAGAGCAAACATACTCGTAGTATATATAGGAATTATGCATATATACAAGGTGTAAGGAAAAGTACTGCGTTCGTTTCAAGGAATGAACCAGCCCATGAAACTGAAAAACTTTCCCCAAGGAAAATAGGTGGAATCACACATCACGAAGCGGGTAACTGATGGAAGAAGAAAAGCGGCAGTGATAAAGGTAAGGCGTAGGTAGCTACATATTATATTAGGCCTCTATCAAATAATTTACAGGGAAAAATAAAAATACATTGGAACATTTATCATGCATATATCCCTTGTGGGGAAAGCAGAGCGTAAACAGCCGTACAAAACAAACATTTACGTCACGTTTGACAAACATTTTAGGATCAATCAGAATATGGTGTGTGGCCATAGTGACAGGTTGTGAGCTCATCGCCTAAAATTGCAATACACATGTGTCCGTTGAGTCTCTTAGTCGCCTCTTACGACACCTGCGGGTAAGAAATGGGGTGATGCGATTCTAAGCCGACGTCTCATGGCACTATTAAGAAAGATATGGAATGTAATATAAAATTTGCAATAATTTGGTAGAGCCGTTACACTCCCGCCGATTTCCCTAAATCGCTGCCACTGCTGCGGTTGCTGCTGACGTCAGTTACGTCTCTTCGTGATCCAATCGACGACATGACTGTCTTCTATCCTTTTCTAATCTAAAAGCGACTGATCATCATCCCATATCCCAATTTATTTGGGATCGGCGCAACATGTTTTTTTCTTACATTCATCTCTGTCAACACAACAACAGCTGTCAAATATTTGTTTACACCCTTTTGCTTCATATCATCTTTTTATTCAATCCATCCAAACTTAGCTTAGCTTTTAGCCTTCCTCAACTTCTGTATCCATCCATATTCATATTAAAAAAAATTGTCACATGATTTTCATCCCTCCTTATAAAATGCCCGTACCACGATAAACGACAAAACAAGACAAGCTACTGATATAGTTTTAATTTAAGTCCTGGGACATGAACTATTTCTGATCGAACGGTTTATCACGCTTGATGTTATCACTATTTTACAATTCATTTTGTTTCTACAGGGAAGTATACGTGAACCCGGCAACGGGCAAGGTGTGGGTCGAAGGCGATTTAATCAAAGAGCCCACTTTGGCGCGCACGCTCGACATCATTGCCGAGGATGGCCCGGAGGCGATTCACAACGGCAGCCTGACCGCGGCGCTGGCGAGCGACATCCAGGCCTTCGGGGGCATCGTCACAGAAGACGACCTCAGGAACTACAAGTAAACTGTCTTCTCTAGGACTTGCTAGACTTCTTTCTATAGGATTATAGACCATGATGGGGGTGGCCCGGAGGTGATTCACAACGGCAGCCTGACCGCGGCGCTGGCGAGCGACATCCAGGCCTTCGGGGGCATCGTCACAGAAGACGACCTCAGGAACTACAAGTAAACTGTCTTCTCTAGGACTTGCTAGACTTCTTTCTATAGGATTATAGACCATGATGGGGGTGGCCCGGAGGTGATTCACAACGGCAGCCTGACCGCGGCGCTGGCGAGCGACATCCAGGCCTTCGGGGGCATCGTCACAGAAGACGACCTCAGGAACTACAAGTAAACTGTCTTCTCTAGGACTTGCTAGACTTGTTTATATAGGATAATAGACCATGATGGGGGTGGCCCGGAGGTGATTCACAACGGCAGCCTGACCGCGGCGCTGGCCAGCAACATCCAGGCCTTCGGGGGCATCGTCACCGAAGACGACCTCAGGAACTACAAGTAAACTGTCTTCTCTAGTACTTGTTGGACTTCTTTCTATAGGACAATAGACCTTGATGAGGGTGGCCCGGAGGCGATTCACAACGGCAGCCTGACCGCGGCGCTGGCGAGCGACATCCAGGCCTTCGGGGGCATCGTCACAGAAGACGACCTCAGGAACTACAAGTAAACTTTCTTCTCTAGGACTTGCTAGACTTGTTTATATAGGATAATAGACCTTGATGGGGGTGGCCCGGAGGTGATTCACAACGGCAGCCTGACCGCGGCGCTGGCGAGCGACATCCAGGCCTTCGGGGGCATCGTCACAGAAGACGACCTCAGGAACTACAAGTAAACTACTCACCCCTTTAACATGTCAAGATCGTTTATTTCCGCAGTTTACCAATTAAATGGTAACGACGACGGACTATAGACAGTCAGAATAGGTACAAAATAAACTATTGCTGTTCCATGATTAGTTATCTGTTGCACGGAACGATTAATAGTACGAACGTGCTCACAGTTTAGAATGTGTTTTTATCTTATTTCCAAGCAAGACAAAGTTATAATGCTCAAAAATTATGCTTAAAATGTAACAAAAACCTTTGTGATTACGCTCGCGACTGCGATTCATCGTGTACGTTGGTATTGTCGTACGATAATTAAAGATCGCTGAAAACTGCACCATAAAATACAAATCTACCTTCGCTACGTAGGTAGTACTGTTATCTATTCTGTCCCATTTTCCTCAGGGTAGAGTGGCAAGAGCCAATCGCCGTCCCACTATCAGAGGGCCGTATTCTCTACTCCGTTCCGCTTCCCGGGTCTGGCTCTGTCTTGGCCTTCATCCTCAACATGCTGCGCGACTGGGTCGGCACGGGCACCGACGCCCCGGCAGGCTCGGACCTCTACTGGCATCGCATCATTGAGACCTTCAAGTACGCGTATGCCAAGAGGACCGGCCTCGGGGACGTCTCGCGAACCAACCTGCCCTACCTCATCCGTGAGGTAAGTTGTGGTGACCGATAGCGAAATCTTAAGACGGACATAAGCTGAAAGGCTGAAGTATGACAAAATATTTTGAGTTTCCATAGCAACTGAAATCAGCTGATCGGCTATTTTGTATTTGGAGGTCCTAAATCTTTTTTCGTATTGCGACCGTGTTTCTTGGGGAAAGTTGTTCCTTATCACGTAGAGATTCGTTATTGGTCACTAGTAAAATTTCACCCTATATTTTGAGTAAGATTACAACATAAGGCACATAAGGCCTCCTAAACACTATGATGCTGACACATCTGACTATGTTTAGATATGGTTTCGTTCTAAACGCCAGATGCTGGATCTCGAAGCCGCATATTTTTCATTAAATTAAATCCTGTATCCTGATTTTCTTAATGAGGAACAGCGTTTTTATTTAGTTACTTGATGGTGAAAGTTGATTTGTTCAGGCTGGGTTAGACAGTTTGGGCATTTTTCAAGACTTACATTGGCGGTTCCAGTTGCTAACCGGACTTGAGCTTCACTCTTTTCGTGTGGGACACCGAGTCGTCCAACGACACGATGAACCCTGGTATCAGAGTTTTTAACCACCTGCTATTAGAAGTAGGCCTCTGACATGGTCGTGTAACGACCGCCGTCTAAGTAATCATAGACAGCAACCGGGACCGACGGCGTAACGTGCCCTCCGAAGCACGGAACCTTTCTTTTTCGGACAATCAGGTGGTTCACCCTGCAATGTCCTAACCAGACCGAGAACAAATTCACAAAGTGATCATTATCAACTTTGTGAGCTTCACTGAATTAACCGGTCATTGTATTTCCAGCTGGAAAGAAACCTGTCGGACCCGGCGTGGGCGCACTCGTACCGGTCGGCGGTGGACGACGCGCGCACGTACTCCGACTGGCGGCACTACGGCGCCATGTTCGAGGGCGCGGACGACCACGGCACGGCGCACGTCGTGGTCGTCGCGCCCGACGGCAGCGTCGTCTCCGCCACCAGCACCATCAACTACATGTGAGTACAGTAGACCATCACAATAAGCCATATTTGACAGCCGACAGCTTTGCAAAAATTCAAGAAAGCAAAGAGGACATACGTACATACATAAATCACGCCTTTGTCCCTTACGTGGTAGGCAGAGCGTTAACGGCTGTAAAACGGATATTAACACCACACACACACACACACACACACACACACACACACACACACACACATATCACGCCTATAATCCCTTGCGGGGTAGGCAGAGCGTAAACAGCCGCAAAAAACAGCCACTTTCACCACGTCTGACAAATGTTTGAAGGTAATTCGGAAAATTGTGTATCACTATAGTGACAGGTTGTCAGCCCATCGCCTAAAATTGCAGTCTCTTAGCAAACACATCGTCTGACAAAAGTTTGAGGGTCAATCAGATAACTGTGTATCACTATAGTCACTATCTGCTTCTTCTTCTTGTCGAGTCAATGGCAAAATGTGGATACTCCAAAGTATACCAGCCCAAAACGTGGCCACATCGATGGCTCGTTGGTTGGCGCTGAAAAGGTCATCCTGGGTACAGGTGAACGGACAGGTGGGGACAATAATAGTCGCTAAAGTATAGTGACAGGTTGTCAGCCCATCGCCTAAAATTGCAATACACATCTAACCTCGAGTCCCTTAGTCGTTAAGAAGATTTTTTTTACAGTTGGGGTTCTCAAAGGCGTTCTACAAGCCTGGGCTTCATGCTGAACAACGAAATGGATGACTTTGCGATCCCGAACACCGCGTCCGCTTACGGCATGCCGCCTTCCCCCGCCAACATGTTATCTCCAGGCTTGCAACCGCTCAGCTCCATGGTGCCTACCATCGTCCTCGACAGCAATGGAGACTGCAAACTGGTGATTGGGGCTGCGGGAGGCACCAAGATCACCACGCAAGTCGCTCTGGTGAGACAATTTGTTAATTTAGTTCTTCTAAGATCTGACTAAATGAATCACTGAGTTGTTCAGTAAATTTCCTATTCGTAATCTTACCTTGCCACAAAGCTCTCTACTAAATTGTATGCAATTAAACATTCATCTAAAACTTGAATATTTAGCTAATTCAAGTTTAAACCTTATAGCATTATAGTAACTTTTTACCGCCTTTGATTTTTGTTTCCATTCATCTCTATCAGCTGTCAAATCTTAGTTTACACCCTTTTGCTTCATATCATCTTTTTAACAATCCATCTAAACTTGTTAAGGCCTTCCTCTCTTTCTGCATCCATCCACATTCATCCGTACTAATATTATAAATCTGAGACTTTGTGTGTGTATGTATGTATGTTACCTGTTCACGCTCAAACGGCTTGACCGATTTGAATGAAATTTGGAACACAAGTAGAGTATAACCCGGGATCATTCAATTTATATTTTCATTTATGCACTGTGAGTGCATAATAAAATCATAGTACATTTGTGATGTTTGTTTGCAGACGGTGATGCACACGCTGCTGGAAGGCGGGGTGCTGCCGGAGGTGGTGATGCGGCCGCGGCTGCATCATCAGCTCATGCCCATGGAGATCGAGTACGAAGCGGACTTCGATCAGGTAAACATCTACTAACTACCGTTTGAGTTTAGAAGTAGCTAGGTGGGTCCAGGCTGTAGAAAAGTAAGTTTGGTGAGTTTTCTATGCAGTGGGTTAGTCAATGTGGCGCAGTGGTAGTGCGACTGCCTGCGACGCAAGGGTTCCGGGTTCGATTTTACATTCACTTTGTGAATTTGTTCCCGGTCTGGTTAGGACATTGCAGGGTGAATCACCTGATTGTCCGAAAAGCAAAATGGGTTGGGTTAATGCTATTCTAAGCCGACGTAACAAGCATTATCTTTTCCCCATTTTGGGAACTACCAGCACGTGCCATGTAGACTCCGATCCGTTCTTCCCAGAAAAACTCGTAAGCCCAGCCGCGCCACAATGGCGCGATTGAAACGGCATTACCTTACCGAAATTATCTCTTGTCACCTTCTATAACGTCTTCTACGAAAAGAGTCACTATTAGAATTCCCTCGTGCCACCCATTCAAGGGCTCAATGAAAGCTAGTTATTTTTAAACTGTGTGGCAAACCACAGTACATGTTGATTCCTCAAATATGCTGCTGAGTAGTTTGAAGTACAAATCACAGTAGAACACCGGATGCAGATGATACAGTACAATAAGTAACTGGCTATTATGCGGACAATATGATAATTTGCATTTCCTTCCACAATCACACTACCACAGTAATGGACTGCAAATAGACATAGTTTAGCAGATTATAGTTATTTATACCTAGAGTTATACGAGCCTTGTACGAACGAGTATAACTTGTTTATTTTTTCGCGTTATACCTATCTATACTATACCATGATAAATATTAGTTTCCCTACACATGCATTACATGTATAAATACATACTTATATCACGTCCATATCGCTTGCGGGGTAAGCAGAGCGAAAAAGGCCGTGAATACGAACATTTACACCACGTCTGACAAAATTTGAGGGTCATTCAGAAAATGATATATCGATATAATGACAGGTCGTCAGCCCATCGCCTGAAATTGCAATGAATGTGTAACCCTCGAGTCCCTTATTCGCCTCATATTTTATACTAAAAATCTCTCAAAGAAGTTATGCAAAATCGCGGAGCACCAGATGTTATAATAATAGGCAACAGCAGCACACACAGAGTGCGCTGAAATTGACAGTAAATATTTCGAGTAATGTTTTTGGGTATTCAGAGGTTTTGTGAAATTGAAGGTCTGTTGAAAGAGATTTATTTAAAAAAATAAGTAGAGCTGTTGTGAATTTTCCATATAATATATGTATGTTTAAAATAAACGGTTTAATGAAGTAGTATAAGAACTTTTTGAATTATTTCTACAGGCAATAGTGAAGAGCCTCCAAGCGAAGGGTCACGCCACGACCGAGCGGGGTCCGACCGCCGGCTTCGCGGCGATGACGGGCGCCGAGCGAGACTCCAGCGGGTACCTCCTGCCAATCACGGACAGGCGACGCGTCGGCAGCATAGATGGCTTCTAACACTTCACAGCTTTCTGTTAGTCAAATCTGTTGAACCAAGGAATTTCGTAAAATCTATACTAACCTTTGACTGGGCCGATGGCGTAGCATATAGTACCCCTGCTATGCTGAGGGTCGTGGGTTCGATCCCCACAAGACACAAATATTTGCTAAGTCATTTTCAGATATTTGTGTTTAGTCTGGGTGTTTCTTTGTATATTATGTATTTATCAAAAAAAAGTAAGTATTAATACCTGCTATCTAGTTCCCATAGTATTAGCTTTACTTAGATTGGGGCTAGATGGCGCTGTGTGAAGTTTCCAGGATATTTTTTATTTTAAAGAATGGCCAAGAGTGTGGTAGCTTGCAAATGCTTTAATATTAGACCATTTACATTGGCCGAGTGTTTTTCTGTATGAAAATTTGCTTCTTATCTTTCTGTTATTTGTAATTCAAATGTGGAATGTAAATAGATAGATTAATTTTAAGGTGTTGTTAATATATATACCGTCTAGGTAACCTTTGAACCTTATCCAATTTCTCAATGAACATCAAGTGGATTGGGGCAGGTTGTGAAAAAGCAGTTTTACAGAGGTACTTAAATAATATCGTTATAAAGTTGACTACTAATATGTATTTCTAGCATAGCTATCTGCTTGCCAGTAAAATAATGAACGTATATTTTGTACCTTTTACAATGGGTATGTAAGTATATGAAATGCCAATATCCCCGCCTAAAGTAACTATCTACGGACTAATTTATTTAATGAAAATGAAAAGCGTGTATAGTTTGAAGGCTTCTTTTGAATGAATAACTTCTTATGAACTCACCTTAAAAATCACGAAAAAATAAATAAGTACCTACTACAATACCAACGCGATGATAAGCGGGTGAGTTTATAGTAAAAGTAGTTTAAAATTGTGAAAATGTTAATGATATCCTGTATTTATTGCATACTGATTATAAAAGGTGAAATTTTACTAATGACCGATAGCGAAACCTGAAGACGGGCTCGTGATAATTATAAACAACTTTACCCAACGAACATACAGGGAGTAACAAAAGCGTATAACAAGCCGAAAGGAGGTTAAGGTACTCATGAACTTAAACAACTTTCCCCATGGTACAACGGTTAAAATATTTGAAAAAATGACCTCCCATGCAAAATTGCCGATCAGCTGGTAAATTTAATATGGGAGGTCCAATTTTTTTTATATATTTCGACCTATGTTCCATGGGGAAAGTTGTTCAGTTTCATGAGCACCTTGACTTCCTTTTGGCTTGTTATACCCTTTTTTTACTCCCTGTAGATCGAAATACGAAAATATTATTCGGACACCCATACAAAATTACCGATCAGCTGATTTGAGTAACAACTTACTATAAATACAGAAAAGTCATATTTCAACCTATGTTCCTTGAGTTGAGCCCGACTTAAGATTTCGCTAACGGTCACTAGTAAAATTACACACTATATTTAGATGATGCGGGATTAGGTTTTTTGTGTCTCGGTCAGTCAACAGGACCTGTGATATTTATTGTTACCGTTAGAATTATGTTGTTAAATTTATTGTTAAATTATTTAGCTTAGTAATGGCACTTATCTAGATAAATGTTAATACCTGAGAGTAAGAAAGCTACCTATTTAGTTATTACAAATTTGTTGTGCTATGTGTAAAAATGATCGTGAAAAATAAACGAGTGTAATAAGTTTTCCTACATGTTTTTGTGTCCAGTCCAATCGGTACCCGATTATTAGCAAGCTTGTGATATTTAGATTTCGACAAAAAAACGTATGTGACAGCGGTCGTAGATTTGCAGTCCTTCTAAAAGCAGTCCTAGCCGCTCTAGGCTCCAGACCGTGTGCCGCCTCTTTCTCAATAATATACTAGATCTCAAGAAATCAATCATGATGAATTTACTTTAAAAGTTATAATTTTCAGTCACTAACAAGCTAAACGTCGGCCCAAGAGGACACGTGTTGCGAGCGAAGCGAGCTTGATATTGATTATTGGTGTGCCACAAAAGTTTATAACGAGCGAAGCGAGCTCGACTTTGCGCGTTAAAACGCAAGTAACACCGAGAGAGAGTACTTACACCAACGCAATACGAGTTGCGAGCGAAACGAATTCGTCATTTTACTTTTATATTGGTGAGGTGCAACCAACATTTATAGGAGCTAGGTAAAGAAGTGCAACATCAGGTTATATAAGTTAGGTGCGCATGGTTCTTGACATTTTTGACACTATTTGGCGCCCCACTGAGTGACAGTATGTAACATTGTTCCGGAACGTAGCGTTTATCGCAGAGCGTGGCAGAAGAACTGACAGATGGTCTTTGCACTACAGCGATTCGTGTCCCGTCCCTTTAGTGGCACGAACACTAGGTACCTACCTACGGTACCTACCAAAACGGAGCGATTTCACGCCAGGAAAGAGCGTAGCTTGCTTTTGCTTGCCAACTTTTATCAGGCGCTCATATTTGTTTAAGTACCTCTTTGCAAATCCCACGGATATCTTAAAATATGGAAAAGTACCTTAACTGTTAATAAAAATTTGTAATTCGAACATTACCGAGACAAGTGTACATAGATAAATCATATTAGACTTACTTTTAGAGATATATTAAAAATTGTTTTTTTTTTAAATACCTATTAAAATCATTATACTTCCTCAATTTGATACCTATATATTCATAACAATACTTACTTTACTTATTGCAATATAAATGAACTAAATTGGGCCTCATTACTAAATAACTTTTACCTATAACGGTGAACGCTGACTTATCAGTAACAGATGCAAACAAGAATAGGTATCTACTCTACTTCTACTGTGATGCAAACAAACTTTTGAAACGCGAATGTTTTATTTGTAGAAATTGTAATATAAAGTCAACCTGTCATGTCTGACTGTCGTGCAGTGCACACAGGTCGCTAGCGAAGGCATGTGCCGAGCAATGGCGTAAAACGCCGCACAAGCTGTTAATTTATTTATTTATTTTTCTTTATTGAACAGAAAGTACAAAGGGCGGGCCTAATGCCACGCGGCATTGTCTGCCGGCCAACGAAAAGATAAACAGAAAGAATCTGTGCTGTTAACGTGCATTAGATAGCACACAAGTTCGTATCCAGAGCCTTGCGGCACCCCGCCCGCACGCACGCACTGACATGTCGTAAATTTTATTTACGACCTTTTTTAACACAAATTCTTGATTCTGCAGTTGCGTGGTTTCCCACACTAACACAACACGACCCTCATCATATTTTTTATGGGACCTCTTTTGGAGCCTACATTGTGATTTATATCGAAGTCAAAAGTAGATAAGTAAGTAAAGTGCACATATTTCATTATTTTTTGTGGTCTAGCTAGGTAGAGGCACTTAAAGGGCTGTTCAGTTTCAAAAAACGTTATTGCCCGCCAAAAACAATAAACGCGCTGATTTAAAGCTAAATTAATATTTTATATCTACGACTACAAACATGCTTGTACATTCAAAATACAAAAACAAAACCAAAAATATACAAAGTATCGCTTTTAATTATTTACTAAAATAAATAAAATAACTTGGTATTATTAATAAAAAGAACATTAACTTGCAAGTGTCAGGTACCTTGCAATACTTTAATCTCAATCTAAAAATGGACGTTATTCAAGGAATCAGATCCGCAGGATGGCTTTGTATTTTACGCCCTTATTGTAACAATTACAGATGAGGACGTAGAGAGATTAGGCCTCTGATACATACACCTGCAGTAATTGTTTAAATAAAATAAATAAATAAATCTGGTGAGTGGGGGCCCGTGAAGCGAGGAGGCAAAAAAAATGCTGACCCCTCACTACCTCCACCACCAGACCCATGAACGACCATCCGGACTACGGTCCGGATGAGAAGTAGCCCGGGTACGAGGTTCGCCTCAAGACCCGCGCCGGCAGACCCATATAGGCTGCTGAAGACCTCACAATACAAAGGCGGTATCGTCAAAAGGAAATGAAGGGTCTTTACAGCTTAATTTTCAAAAGGATGGGTTTTACAATCTGGGAACAATATAAACATGTCAAAATGCATTGTTGTTGAAATAGCCAAAAGATATCGGCGACATGCTTTATAATAAAAAAAAAGGAAAAAAATAAAAGACTTACGACTGAGCCATTGTCTCTTCAACTCGACAAGACATGCTTCGTATAAGTAGTAGAAATACCACGATGCTAGGTATGAAGTTGATAATTGTTAAATATATTATTTTATTTTTATAAAAAATAGGTAAGCATTTGTCTGCCATCTCATCTGATGTTAAGTGACGATGCAGACGATATTGGAACATGCTCACCTAGATAATGCCTATTCACTCTCGCCTTGAAAAGGCCCAGGTTGTAACGTTCCAGAAACAGATCCGCAGGCAGGGAGGCTCAACTATTTCCTAAACTAAGAACAGTTATTACTGTTTCTTATAATAAACAGTTTACCAAAATAATTGTTGAATACCAAATTTTTAAAACACTTCCCGTGTTAGGTATACAATTTTTGAAAATTTGGCGGGCCAGGAATGAGCTGCGGTAGTCCAGATGGAAGAGGCGTCGCCACTAGTTATGCGAAAGTCGCAGGTTCAAATCTTGCCCGCACTCGAAAATTTTACAAGTTTTCAAAAATTGTATACCTAACACGGGAAGTGTTTTAAAAATTTGGTATTCAATTTATCGCGGGTTTTCATCGCTTAGACTACATTCAATCTGTAAAGATAGAATTAGTCGCCGAGTATTAGTTGCAAAACCAACTCGGTAGATGGAGCCATGCCACGCGTTAGGTACTGTCATCAAAATACACTTGCAAAATTGGCGGGCCAGGAATGAGCTGCGGTAGCCCAGATGGAAGAGGCGTCGTCGTCGCCACTAGTAATGCGACTCCCTGCGGCCATAACTCCTGATGTAGAAGAATGCTGTCTTTAGGCGAGTGTATCCGTCAACGACCTCGACAGTGGCGCCACTTCACAAAAAAAAGTTTTCTCTTTATACAAACAATCTTTCAGAATATCCGTTTCCCAAGTTTTTAGTACTATCCCTATGTAAAATTAGAACCAATGAAATATTTGCTGCAATTAAACTTATGGAAAAATGTATTTAAATACGGCCACTTTTGGTATTAATTGCCATAACTTTAATTACAGCACTATTTCATTGAGTTCGCAGGTTCTAATTTTACTTACGGATAGAACCAAAGCGCTTTGTGCGAATTTGCGGGGTGTTTACGATATAAGGGTGAAATCCCAACCGGCGTCTCGTGCCCCGGAGATGGAATGGTGACGGAGGTACCAGGTCATGGAGAGACTGTGCTCACTCCCCGAAATGTATCCAAAAAAAAGTGATATAAAATTGATGGTGATATCAAAATATAAAGTATCATGAAACACTTTAGTTCTAAAGAAGTAAGTAACTCAAGTGTCCACGAAATGATAAAAAAAAACAATGTAAAATAATCAAATATGAACCATTCACCATTTTATGACCCATTTTTTTTTTTTTACATTTTTAACAATTTAAACATTTTTATTTTTTAAACATGTGTTAGGTATAAGTACTATTATAAGTAAACTTGCAATTTTTTTTATTGCGAGCAGAATTTGAACCTGTGACTTTCGCCATCACTAGTGGCGACGCCTCTTTCATCTGGCCTACCACGGTTCATCCACTGCTCGCAAATTTTGCAAGTGAATGTTGATGCCAATAACGCATGGCACGGCTCCCACGGTAGCCCAGATGGAAGAGGCGTCACCACTAGTGATGGCGAAAGTCACTGGTTCGCGATCGCGAGTTTTCATCGCTTAGGCTTCATTCAACCTCAATATACTAAAACGCGGTTCTTACAGCGATACTTGTTTGTATTGAATTGACCGATATCCCAATAGCCAGTATTTTACATGAATTAACCGCTGGGTATTAGTTGCAAAAATAACCCGTTAGTTGGGAGCCGTGCTACGCGTTATTGGCTCAAGATACACTTGCTTAATTCGCAAATAATGAATGAGCCGCAGTAGCCCAGATGGAAGGGGCGTCGCCACTAGTGATGACGAAAGTCGCAGGTTCAAATCCTGCTCAAGGTAGAATATTTTGCTGGTTTACTAAAAATTTTATGACTTAGATTAAAATGGGATATCAAGAGACCACGGTGAAAGAAAAAAAATGATATAAACCGTGAATTAATGTTTATTATTAAAGGTTTATTATTGCATGTATTTTGCACCTGCCTCGCCCTTTTGCCACATGCCCTAAGGTAGACTGGTAGATAATGTCCTCGGCATTAAGTCCGCCCATGTGAATTTATTGCATAAAGTTAAATAAATCAATGTACCTAATCACATACGCCGATTAATTTGATACCAATCGGATCCTGGTGCTCCACAACCGGTATATCTATACTACTCACAATCTCGTGTCGTGTCACGAAAGCGAAGTGAACTGGTGGTAGTTTGCTTTTCTCATCGGCCATGGTGCTTGTAATACCTCATCACCTCACCTGTGAAATAACCATCCATCATCATGCTCTTTGCAGAGTCCCTTAACTCCTTTTTCTTTGTTTTACTGCATCATCTGCGGGGTGCTGTTCTTTTTTCCTTACGGAGTAGGCAAATGTTCTACGGAGCCAGACCTACCGCCGCGCCGCCGACATCTTTGTATCGTAATCCGCCAGTGACTACGTACCAAGGACATTATGTACACTATACAGTTCCGAGAAATATATATGTATTGTTTCTATTGTAGAACCTTTTTTTAACAACCTTCGCGTCTAATATTTTTATCTTTGAATAAAAATGCACTTAACTTTGATCCGCCGCCGTGACCGCCGTCTATGGGCCTATTGTTAAACTTTACTTCTGGTTATTACTATTCACAAAAAGTTTTGGGTTCCTTTCTCTGTGATTGTTTCTTAAATTAATTTCTTGTTTGTCTTGACGACTTTGTAAGACGTAGTTGTAGAAAAAAAAATTTACTTCTTTTTAACTACCTTTGCGTCCACAGCGCTCATTATATTGATCCGCTGCCGTCTATAGGCCTATCCTATTGTTGAACTTTAATCATAAAACGGACAATATTTACCGATAGTGTTAATTATTGTCACATACATACATATATCACGCCTTTATCCCTTGCGGGGTAGGCAGAGCATAAACGGCCGAAAAAACGGACATTTACGCCACATCTGACAAACATTTGAGGGTCAATCGGAAAATTGTGTATCGCCATAGTGACAGGTTGTCAGCCCATCGCCTAAAATTGCTATACACACCCTCGAGTCCCTTCGTCGCCTCTTACGACTCCCACGGGAAAGAAATGGAGTGATGCTATTCTAAGCCGGCATCACACGGCAGTTAATTATTGTTGTGTACAGATAATTTCTTATTTGTCTCGACGAATTTATTATCATTTTTACCACTTAACTAAGCGTCTACGACTTGTTGAATAGAAGCATACTCAGCTTTGGCCTGCATTTTTTTGCTATAAAACGGCTACTATTCACAGAAAGTTCAAGGTTCCTTTATTATTATGATTTTAATGAATAGTAGTTTATGCAATATCTGCAAAAAATAAAAAAGCTGCAGTTACATGTCAGTATGTATATATGTCGCAGTATTATGGCAGACTTAGGATTTCGGCCGAAATTCTAGGATTTTGGCCAAAAGCCGGATTATGGTAAAATCGAAGACTTCATTCGACCATCGTCCTAAGTAGATCAGGATTTCGGCCATAATACTAGGATTTTGACCGAAATCCTGGATCTACGTAGTAATATGGTAAAACGAAGGCTTCAGAACACTTTTTATAAATTTTGTAGTGACTATACACATACATACATAAATACTTGCAGAGTATGCAGAGTTTTAATGGCCATAAATAATTTTGAGGGCTATTTTAGATAAAAAGTGAATGACTATAGAAAAATAAAATGGTAATACACATGAAAACTTCCATCCGTTAGTCGCTTCTGGGTGTCGTACCAGCGGGAAAGAATAGGGGTGATGCTATTTTAAGCCTTCATTACACGGAATAGTGACTATCGCCATGCATAACTATTTGTCTTTACTTTAATTTGTATTCTGATTATGCTTTTGGAGAGAAAAATAAGAACTTAAGAAAATTTGATGAAACAAAATAAATGACACAAAAATATTTATAATAATCAAATCAGTCTTTTATTTTTATTGATTCCAGATATAATGTACTAATCACTATTATTATTAGGTAGATACCTAGACTAGATAGTCTCGATATAAAAATTAACCATTTTTCATAAACATTTAAGTGCTAACCTCTTCTAACTATGATTAATATAACAAACATTAAATAATTCGTTTTCTGTCATTAACATAAACTTTTGAGTATCATTTCTTTCATTAAAGATTTTTCAAGTAGTAAAAACAATATTTTGTAGATAATCGCATAAGTAACTGTTTATAATATTATTAGATGAGTAATAAAATAAACATTTGGGTGTCTTCTCTTTTACAAAATATAACAAGGTAAACAGAACCTCCTGTTATCATTTGCATCACCTAGTATCTAAATAAAGATTATGAATGATAGAAATAAACACACTGCCACACGCAATCCCCGCGCGCGGGGGAGGAGCGTATTGTTCCCTCCCCGGTCATAGATTCCCCCGAATCGCGATTAATGTCATAATACTAAGCAGATCCAGGATTTCGACCAAAATCCTAGGATTATGACCGAAATCCTGGATCTGCTTAGGACGATGATCGAATGTAGTCTACAATTTTGCCATAATCCGGCTTTTGGCCGAAATCCTAGGATTTCGGCCGAAATCCTAATTCTGCCATAATACTGCGACATATATAACAAAATCCCAAATAATATAAAAAAGCTTTTTTGAGTAAATTTAAAATGACTTTGTATAACCTGTTACTAGAGAAGAGGTTCTATAGTATAAAGGAATATTTAAACATTAAATTTAAATTTTGTTGGTTTATAATTGTGTATTTATTAACAAAATGTAGGTAATTGATTAGATATTACTGTCATTTTGTATTATAATTGTAAATTTGCATGTTACGATTTAAGTTTTTTTTTTTATTACATTATTATTATTAATGATGGGTTTGCTCTTGACTCTAGTCTAGGTCATAGGACAGAGACAGAGTCTAAGATGGAGCGAGCTCACCCAGAAGAAGCCTGTTCACTCTTACTTTGAAGAGATTAGGGTTGTATGCGTTTGGAAACACAGACGCAGGTAGTGAGTTCCACTCTTTAGCAGTGCGCATTATAAATGATGACTGGAAGCGCTTAGTCCGAATTGGTGGAATGAACCAGGTACGGATGGTATCCGGCGGTGCGTCTGGATGTCCGATGGTAGCGGGGAGCTGGTGGAACAAGGTCGTGAAGCTCTTGAGCACACTCTCCAAAGTACAATCTATAAAAAACCGACAAGCAGGCAACCTTGCGGCGATGTGCCAGGCTATGTAGCTTGGTGTCCACCAGTTTAAAGTCGCCTATGAGCCTCTTGGCCCTGCGTTCCACCGAGTCAAGAGCGGCAAGTTGGTATGTGGCTGAGCCATCCCAAAGGTGACTGCAATACTCCATGCAGGATCGGACTTGTGCTTTGTAAAGAGTTAAAAGCTGTCCAGGCGTAAAGTATCGCTTCACTCTATTCAGGATTCAGTGACTGAAAATATAGAATTTTAATTTTAACCTCTCATCTGTAATACCATTTTCTTTGCAAATAAACGTATGATTATGATTATGATAATCAATCCATTACAACTGTTTTTGAATTCGCAAAAAATCGAGGATTAGTTTTTTTTTATGGTACCTATCCGACCTATCAAAGTTCTACGGAAGCGTATGTTGAAAATGGTCTTCCTTCTCACCAAAATCATTTAATGTTAAAGTCACCAAAACGAATGAGAACCAAGAGAATGTGTATATACGAAACAGCCAAACCATAACCGCCGGATACCATCCTACCTGGTTGCCATTCCACCAATTCGGACTAAGCGCTTTCAGTCATCATTTACAATGCGCACTGCTAAAGAGTGGAACTCACTACCTGCATCTGTGTTTCTAAACGCATACAACCCTAATCCCTTCAAAGTAAGAGTGAACAGGCTTCATCTGGGTGAGCTCGCTCCATCTTAGACTCTGTCTCGGTCCTATCACCTAGACTAGAGTCAAGAGCAAAACCATCCATAATAAAAAAAAAATTGAAATGTAGAGTTTGTGAAATTTGCGTTGGTGGAATTAGAGCGTGTAGATACAGAACCTTGGCTCTACTTTAGATCTGATATTTTTTCACATGGTAAGCTCTCGTTTGACGACATGAAAATGTTAATAGTAGAATGGAGAATTTCCCCCCTTACTTTTTGTACGATTCAATAAAATTCAAGCCATATCTTAAATAGTTAGAAGGCGATTTTGCTGCTAAAATACTCTTCAAATATTTTTCACTTTGTATCATAAAGTCCGTACCAGCAAAAAATTAACTCTAGTATAAAAATGGTGAAAGTTTCATACAAACTTCTGCCATTTTGATATTGAGAGGCAAAAGTAATAAGCGTTTGATTCTTTTTGTAGTCTACTGAACCTTTCTATCATTGCATTGAATTTTGATGATCATCAGTTTATCAGTGAGTGAGTGACGAAATGGTGTATTTTAGATACATACACATATCACGCCTTTATCCTTTGTGGGGTTTGCAGAGCGTTAACGGCCGTTAAATACGATTGCTATCACCACGTCTGACAATTTAAATAATCGTGAATCGCTGACTACCTGCCACTATAGCGATAGTATCGATAGTCAGATTTTTGGGTTGTACGGTGTGGTTGGGCGGGTGTGTTTGGTTGAGTCAGGGGGAATGTATTAGTATGAGTCATGTTGAGTAATTGGGTCCCCCTGATTGGGTTGTACGGTGTGGTTGGGCGGGTGTGTTTGGTTGAGTCAGGGGGTATATATCAGTATGAGTCATGTTGAGTAATTGGGTCCCCCTGATTGGGTTGTACGGTGTGGTTGGGCGGGTGTGTTTGGTTGAGTCAGGGGGTATATATCAGTATGAGTCATGTTGAGTAATTGGGTCCCCCTGATTGGGTTGTACGGAGTAGTTGGGCGGGTGTGTTTGGTTGAGTCAGGGGGAATATATTAGTATTAGTCAAATTGAGTAATTGGGTCCCCCTGATTGGGTTGTACGGTGTGGTTGGGCGGGTGTGTTTGGTTGAGTCAGGGGGAATCTATTAGTATGAGTAATTGGGTCATGGTGAGTTTGGTTAAAAAGTAGGTCATGGTATGTTAGGTTAGTTATGTGTTGTTAGTTAGGTATGTTATGTGTTGAATAAAGTGTGATTTATGGTTGGATGACGCAACTCGAAGGTGTTGAGGCGTAATACCTGAAGGGTATTTGTAGTTGTAGTAGTAGAACCTAACCTTACCTAACCTAACCTAACATGTCATGTCATGGTATGACCTACTTTTTAACCCAACTCACCATGACCCAATTACTCAACATGACTCATACTAATATATACCCCCTGACTCAACCAAACACACTCGCCCAACCACACCGTACAACCCAAAAAGGGGTGGTGACGCCGTTGCACAAATTTGTATTGCTATTCGAACAACATCGTAAATTCGTTTATAAGTGCAATTTACTTGACGTTGATAAACGATAATTGCGCGCGCGGCGTACCTGCGCGTAAATATTTATTACCTAGTCTGGAATGAAAGGCCCTTCACTTCCTATTGCCGCCGCTCCCAGCGCTGCCGACGCCTTTCAAGTCCTTTCAAGTCTAATGTAGACTTGAAGTCTACATTTCTAAGGTCTCACGGTATTCTCCGCGCGCTCCGCTCTCGCTCTTATATACCCTCGCTTGCACAGACCTCTCACCACCCCGTAACTGGGTTGTAAAAGGGTGTGTTGGGTATGTTATGTGTTGAATATTGTGTTATTCATGACTGTGTAGACAGTAGCGTGTTTCCTGACTTGATGAAGCATAGTAAAGTTATTCCCTTGTTTAAAGCTGGTAGTACTACTGACCCCACTAATTTCAGACTTATATCAATACTACCAACACTTAGTAAAAATTTTGAAAAAGTTATTTTAAATCAACTGCAAGGAATGTTTTTATCGTAATAACTTAATGCACCTGCAGCAATTTGGTTTCACATGGGGTCGCTCTAATACTGGTGCAGGTGTGGACCTCATCAATCATATAATCGATGCCTGTGGCCTGTGCTATCATTGAACAACTACAATTCTACAGGCGAAAAAGTGGCAACATCGCGCCAAAATTAATATTTAAATAGCAACACTGATGAAAATTACAACTACAGGCGTTTTTTGAAGCTACAGGTTTACAATTTTACAAGTCACAGCTACAGGCACCTGTAGATTTCCATCGACAAACCATAGGGTAGATTTTGCTTTTAAAAACACAATCGAGCAAGTTTTTACAGGTGTACATCAAAAGACTTGTAAACTACAACTGTAAAAACTTACAACTTGTGAATAATTTTACAGGTCGTCTGACCTAGGTAATTATTTTACAAGTGCAAGATTTCTGCATAAAAATCTATTCAATATGTTCAAAAGTACTCAAAATGCGTTCCTTGCCAAATTATTTTGCTCGAGGCGTTAAATAAAGCAAAACTTTATCGTCAATTGTGGATTATTATTATTAATTCACAACAGTACTATTTTAACGTACTCTATCAATAATATGATTTTAATTAGAAATATTGTTGATTTCATTTTTGTAATTTCCTTTTTATTAAAATAATAATTTTCAGTGTAATGCCTTATATATTTAGCAAAGTGTTTACATACTTTCACATTATTTATTCTGTGCTGTAACATTGACGTTGAATTTGAGTGAATGAAATGAATGAATCGATAGTGTTGTACATCGACTTGTAAAATGTACCTGTAGTCGAGATTTTGGAGCGGTACTGACAATGGTAGCTTTACAAGTGTCTTCATAAAACGCCTGTAACCTGTAAATTGTAACTACAAGTGTGCTACAGGCAGATTTTCGCCTGTAAATGTGGACCTGTCCCTGTACAATGATAATACATGGCACTGGGAGGAATCTCATGATGCAGTAGGTGTGTTTTGTGATTTGTCCAAGGCGTTTGATTGTGTTCATCATGATACTCTTGTCAGGAAGCTACATCACTATTGCGTAAAAGACCAGGCTTTTAAGTCTTTTGGAATCATATCTTTACAATAGAATCCAAAAGGTTGATGTCAACGGTGAAAGATCATCTGGATCAAAGATAAGCATGGGCGTTCCGCAGGGTTCGATTCTTGGTCCTTTTTTGTTTCTTGTATATATTAATGACCTACCATATCTAGTTAAAGAAAAACATGATATAGTTTTGTTCGCAGACGATACCTCTCTACTTTTCAGAGTAAAGAGGCAACAACTCAACTATGATGACGTGAACAAAGCTATTACCGGTGTAGTGCAATGGTTTACAGTAAATAACCTACTATCGAATGAAAAGAAAACTAAATGTATCAAATTTGTATTACCAAATGTTAAACCAAGCTCTACAATTATTAAGGTAAGAGATGAAAGTTGAACCTTGCAGACTCAACTGTATTTTTAGGCATAACTTTGGACGCCTCGCTCCAATGGGGGCCACATATTGAGAAATTGTCGAAGAGACTTGAGTTCAGCAGCATACGCAGTTAAAAAATAAGACATCTCACTGATGTAGACACTGCAAGACTAGTTTACTTTAACTACTTCCATAGCTTAATTGCCTTATGGCTTACTATTATGGGGCCATGCTGCGGATGTGAACAATATATTTGTTCTGCAGAAATGGGCTGTTCGTTCAATTTATAAATTGGGACCTCGAGTCTCTTTGAGACAGAAATTTAAAGGAATCAACATATTGACATTTGTGTCACAGTACATATACGAAAATCTATTGTACGTAAAAATAAATATAGATTCTTTTAAGAAGAATTGTGACGGGCATAATTTTAACACTAGAAATAATGAGCAACTTGCTGTGCACATGAGAAGGCTTAGTAAAGTAAGCAAAACTTTTAAGGGCAATTGTATACGCTTTTATAACAAACTTCCTAAAGATATTCAAGACTTACCCTAACCTTACTTATACTTACCTTAAATTTAAACCAGTAATTAAACAAACACTGTACAAGAAAGGCTATTATGAAATATCAGACTACATGCAAGATAAATCTCCATGGGTTTAGTTTAAATGTATAAAGTAAATATTTTATTAGACGAAACAGGTAGATTTGTCTACTGCAATTTTTTGTTATTATTGTATTATTTTTTTGTAAGAAGCCATTTTGTGGCTATACATATATATTATTCATTATTTCCAAAATTAGCAGAGCAGCTTAGGGCCTAGAAAGATTGTTAATTTAGAGTAGGAGCACTTCTGGGCAGGTTTTTTGGGGGGTTTTTCCTGTTCAAGGGGTCCGGTTAATTATACGCATGTAAATAACACGCTTTGGAAATCTTGACTAAAATTAGAAACAAATTTCGTTTACAAATGGTGGTGGCGTAAAGTTACGTGCTGTGTAATTAACCTGGCCAGCCCCGAGGCAGTGCCTTTATTTTTATTTTTTATCCCGCCCGAGCCGGTTTTCTATTAGGACAATATATATTTTTTTATTTAAACAAGAAAATTGCTTTATGCAAATTTCTTTTTTTTTATAATAACCGATCATGACGTCAATAAATGATAATACTATCCTACATTATATAATTTGTTTGTTATATCTATTTGTTTTGGTACGCTGGGATTGGAACGGAATGTGGACATCGAGACAAACCCAAATAGGGATTAACGGTGTCTTTTATTTAGTTTAAGGATTGTTTATGTAATAAGATAATAATAAAAAAAAAAAAAAAAAACATTGAATAAAGTTATTTCATTTTCATGGTTGGATGACGCAACCCGAAGGTGTTATGGCGTAATACTTGGAAGGGTATTGTAGTAGTAGTAGTAGAACCTAACCTAACCCCTAGCAAAACCATCCTTAACAAAAAAAAAATGAAATTTAGAGTTTGTGAAATTAGCGTTGGTGGAATTACAGCGTGTAAATACAGATGCTTGGCTCTACTTTCTCTACTTTAGATCTGATATTTTTTTTCACATGGTAAGCTCACCTTTGACGACATGAAAATGTTTATAGTAGAGTGGGGAATTTCCCTCCCTTTCTTTTTGTGCGGTGAAAGAAAATTCAATGCATACATTCACCCCATTTCTGAAATGGTTAGAAGGCGATTTTGCTGCTAAAATACTCTTCAAATAATTTTTACTTTGTATCATAAAGTCCGTACCAGCAAAAAAAAAATACATCTAGCATAAAAATAGTGAAAGTTTCATACAAACTCTGCCATTTTGAGATTAAGAGGCAAAAGTAATAAGTGTTTGATTCTTTTTGTAGTCTACTGAACCTTTCTATCATTGTAGGAAGAATTTTGATGATCATCAGTTTATCAGTGAGTGAGTGACGAAATGGTGTATTTTAGATACATACACATATCACGCCTTTATCCCTTGTGGGGTTTGCAGAGCGTTAACGGCCGTTAAATACGATTGCTATCGCCATGTCCGACAATTCAAAAAATCGTGAATCGCTGATTACCTGCCACTATAGCGATACTATCAGATTATCACCTAAAATTGTAATACAGATGAAACCCTCGAGTCCCTTAGTCGTCTCTTACGACACCAGCGGGACAGAAATGGGGTGATTCTATTCTTAGCCGGCATCACACGGCATAGATAACATATCAATAAAATCTAAAGGACTTATCAAAGTTATCTTCTTTTTCTTTCCATGTCGCGGATAATTTAATTTTGTCGGACAAATGAGTTGCAACTCAAACGGCATTTAGAGTGGGTGCATCTTCAAAAGAACTTGAAACTTTATTTGCTTTGTTTACTAAGTCTACGATGGACAACATATGCTGAGAATTTGACCAATCTGGCATATCGGAGGCCAAATTTATGAGGGTGCAAAAAAGGGCGAAGCATTCTGTGAAATGGTAGGCAGTGCACGACGGGATACATTTAGTATAGTTGACGAATTTTGAAATGGCTTGATGTATTTTGTGATACTCGGAGGCGACTTTGAGATGTCGCGTCCTGTATCTAAACAATATCGGTGCCCGGCCGCCGGGGCATGCGGAATGGCAGTAATAAATTGCCAGTAATTATTATTGGACTAGATTTCTGCCCAGCGGTTTCACCCACTGCCATTCATTTTGCCGTGGTAATAGTTGGTTACCCGTGGTAAAAAGTGGCCCATGTGTTATTCCGGGTTATACTCTACCTGCGTTCCAAATCGGTTAGGCCGAGCGTGAAGAGGTAACAAACATACATACACACACACAAACAGATTTATAATATTAGTACGGATTGCTTGTTGCCAATGATGTTGAACAGAATATTAAAGTATTCGCTGCGAATATTTTCATGGGCGAACGAGTCCATGAAACTGAATAACTTTTTCCAACATTGGTTGATTTCCAATATGAATAAAAATTTGTACCTCCTACACAGATTGACCTGGTCGGTTGGAACATTTTGTATAAGTGTCCAATTTAATTTATATTAACTATTTATTGTACACAAAAACATACACAGGAACAATTTACAATGAGACAAGACACAACAGGTTTACTTACTTATTTCTAAAAAGAATTTTCTTACAGCAAACCTACATAAGTGAAATTCTATAATTCGACATTTTTGATTAATTTCACATTTGACTTATGTTATGGAAAGTTGTTCAGTTCCATGGGCTAGTTGAGCCCTTAAAATATTTGTATTTATTTAACCGTTTATTGTACACAATATACCAATAATAATATAGAACAATACACAATAGGTCAGCTTATTCCTAAAAGGCAGATGACGAGTACAACTAACAAAGTAAGATACAAATAAAGTAAGGCTAATAAAACAAGAACAGTGCAATGAAAAAATTAATATAAATTTATATATGTTATTATCTGAACTATAAGACAAACTTTTATACTCTGTATGTTACTGCTTGTTGCTATCAGGACGGCTGCTCTTATTTCCGCTATGATTTTCCTCAATCAGAAGTGTCTATATTTTACTCTTGTCTTGTAATTGTAACACAGTGAATAGAGTTATGTAAAGTAAATTATGCCGCGCGAAGTATCGTGACGCCTCGACAACCAGAAATGTCCTAGCTAAGTATGTCACAAATAACAATATATCCCTTGCGGGGTAGGCAGACATTTACGCCATTTCTGACAAACATTTGAGGGTCATTTGGAAAATTGTGTATCGCCATAGTGACAAGTATTAGCGGGCGCGCCCGGAGTTAGTTAAGGGCGCCTATCGCTTTCGGTAGAACGCGCCCTTAAAAACAAGAAGACTAGAACGGGCGGGGTCCATGTTGTGTTAATATACAGGTGGTAATTTAAATGCATGTCATAGCTTAAGGGTATATATCGGGTGAAATTTTACTAGTGATTGATATTGAAAACAGAGAACGGCCTGTACCCGATATTATCAAACTACAGGCTACAATTTTACAGGTGAAATTCGTTGTTCATTGCGTAGCCGGTTAGCCATTATGATACCAGGAATATGAACCGGCTACGTAATGTAATGAGAATTTCACCAGTAGACTTGTAGCCTGTAGTTTCATAACATAGGCACCTGGTCGAAATATGACAAAAATATTTTGATCTTCCATAGTAAACTCAAACTCAATCAGCTGATTGGCAATTTAGTATGGGAGGTAAATTTTTTGTTCATATATTTCGGCTTATGTTCCTTGGGAAAAGTTTTTCCTTATCACCAGCCCGTCCTTAGTTTTCGCTTTCGGTCAGTAGTAAAATTTCACCCTATTACAACCTTATATAGTTAAGTACCTGTACTTCAATCTGTTAGGTTAGGACACAGAACTATGACTAAAGTGATTTACGATAAATTACGTTCACATCAGGATTTGAATTTTTAAGTGATGGGGGGGGGGCAGCACCTAGCTCATGTTATCCCCTTAATTTTTTTTGTCGTTTAGAACAAGTACTTTTTGCTCTAATAAGCATTTCAAACCAAAAAAAGTACCTATACTTCTGTTAAGAATTTTTTAAATATTTTATCAACACCTTTATCGATATACTTACTTACGACATACTCTTGAGTTATCGCACGCATTTTAATTAAAATCCGGTAATATTGCACTGAAATGTAGGTAGGTAGGTATACTTGAAACGTAGGTACGTAGGATTTGAACCACTAGTAGCGACGCCTCTTACATCTGGGCTACCGCGGCTCATCCATCCAAGCCCATATAAGACGATCTGTGATATTTTTCCTACAGCTTTCAAACTTTGTACAGGTGTTCCTAAGGCTCTATACAGGTGAAGCGGCCGCGCAGCAGCGACCCGGCAGCAAATTTTGGCGGCCGCGACCGGGCCGCAGAACGATTTATGTGGAGCGCCCGCGCCGCCGTCCGCCGCACGCGCGTTCTCCACAGTTTCGGGACAAGTTCAGGACAAATGTGGGACTACATATGAGATGTTAGATAAATAAAATACATGTATTTTGCTATTGATAATTTGTTTGTTTTTATTGTTTATACAAATTACGACCGATTTTGATACCATTTTAAACATTTTGTTGTTTGTATAAACAATAAAAACAAACAAATTATCAATAGCAAAATACATGTATTTTATTTATCTAACATCTCATATGTAGTCCCACATTTGTCCTGAACTTGTCCCGAAACTGTGGAGAACGCGCGTGCGGCGGACGGCGGCGCGGGCGCTCCACATAAATCGTTCTGCGGCCCGGTCGCGGCCGCCAAAATTTGCTGCCGGGTCGCTGCTGCGCGGCCGCTTCACCTGTATAGACCCTTAGGTGTCTCCGAGTAGATTAAGCTCAATAACTAGCAGTACCCACCTCTGAGTTGGGAGGGGGAGGGGGGCGAATATTTGTATGGAATTAAAAAAAAAACTCTTTTGGAACCCATCGTGTGTGGTATCTAATGAAAGAGCGTTTTATGCCTATGCCAAAAATATATCACACTATAGTATTTCAGTCACATAAGTAAAGAAATGATTAAAATAATTTTGAAAACATATCAAGTTTGGAGTCCTCCAGAGCCCAAACGGATACATCATTATTTGTAGATTATATCTAGAATGACGTGTAATATTCCTATATCTAACAACAACAAAAAACATTACAAAAAATATTTTTTTCATGACTAATAAAAACTCTAAACTAAATAGTTGTGCGATAGTTGGTTTTCATACATTTCAGAATCGAAAAATTGCGCGCACTGTCATATAACTCCATACCGATCTTCGGTCCGATCAAACTAAAATACTATAAGGTGATATATTTTTGGAATACGCATAAAAAGCCCTTTCATTAGATAACACACACGATGGGTTCTAAATAATAGGTATAGTACCAGTTTTGTCCCTGTTCCCCCGGCCATCCCGATTCACTTGCACTATTCCAAGTGCTGTTTTCAGTTCTTTCTGTTACCTTTTTATAATTTGAGTATCAGAAAGTGTTAAATATATTCAGCAAAACATCGAGGTCCTGGAGACGACATTTTATACTACAGCCATGGACCAATTGGTCCAGGGGGGTACCATCGGGAATAAAGGCATGCTACAGCTTATGCGGCACTAGGTCAGTCTCGGTCCAGTCAATTGATCTTTTATTATGTATTAAGTATGTATATAAATAGCTTTTCGTTCACCTTTTCATTCTAGTTTACCTGCTCACATCATATCCTCAGAGTTTCTCAAGGGTTGCCTAGAAGAGATCCCTTGATGGGATAAGTCCGCCTTTGTGTTATTTCTTGTTTTTGATTTAATATATGTTTTCTGTATTAATTTTAAGACTGCACAATAAAGAGATTATACATACATACATACATACATACACAGTTTCTTTTTCATTAACGTTACGTATTCGGACATATTCTCTATTTACCGTAACATATCTGGTGCCGTCGGTACTTATCTATATCGCTGCAGCAAAAGCAGATATTTAGGTAAATGAAACACAAAGCATCTTATAAAATAAATTATATAAAGATCAATAACATGGTTTACTGGCTTTGACTGTACTTAGAAGTTTGATAAATGGAAATCTTTACTATATGTAATAACAAGACAAAAACTTTCTTCAATAATTTGATTAGGTCGCACTGCCGCATGTCGTTTTGTGGATGTTCCAGTCAAAGCGCTGAAACAAAATAAAATATAAATTGACATCGTTTAAAAAAAAGTGAACAGCCACAGAGAAACATGTTATTGAGACTCAAGAGAATGGTAATCTAGCCAATCTTCAAATGTACTAAGATGACGCTCTGAGCTAAACTAAAAAAAAATATTTCCATACAAACGTATGTAAATGGAAGAAATGCAAATGTCCTTAAAGAAATGAATTTGACTCAAATGATGAAATTTCAACAAATCACAAGTCACAACGCCATCTGGTATGACATTATAAAAAAATAACAAGAACGGTCAGTAGAGGGTTAAAGCAGACACCAGACTAGAACTTTTGGTACGACCTTCTCTACCGAATCGATCAACTATGGAAAATCATTTACCTGACACTCTAGGCTGCAGTAGTACTTCCTGTAACAACCATTGCACATTTTCCTAGTCATGTTGCCGCACACGTAGCAAGATCCTTCTTTTATGTACGTCACTTCAGGGTGTAAAGAAGTCACATGTGTTATCAACGGCGAAAGAAGTAAGGAATCGTCTTCGGTTCCGTCTTTTATCTGGAAACCAATGCAATTGTTACTATTTGGCTTAGTTTAGGCATACATATTTATCTTCTACTTGGAGTCGGTGCTTTTATGCTACATGTCTTCTCCTTTCATCTTTGTCGGCAGTAAAATTCTCATTAACAACTTTTAACTCATGTCGTCTTTTATACATTTCATCTGAAGTTTTTTAGGATTTCCTTTCCTTTTGCGTCCATCCACATCCATACTTACTACTTTCTTCGTTACATACCTTCTCCTCATCCTTTCCCATTACATGCCTATAACAAGGTTCCCTATTTTATCTATGACTGTCGCTACTTTTAAACTCCCTTTCATTCAACTTTAGTAATCGAATACAATTACCGTTTCCGGACTGTAGAAGTTTAGTGGGCTCATAAAGCCACTATCTGTAGACCCTGATCTTGCAATCTCCTGGTGCTGATGTTCGGGTTGCATGAGTGGTTGTGGCACTATTTGTTTAGGGTCAGGTCGTATATATCCAGATGTGCCTTGCTGCCAAGGCGCTGTAGTTCCGTTGGTTTGGTAGCCTTGTGAAACATTATTCTGGAGATTAGAATTGCTTCCCATACTCTGTTGGGAAGATAGTTGGCCCTGCTGTATGTATATCTGATTTCCTTGGTTATAATTTTGACTCATTTGTTCAATAGCAGCTATTGCATTTTGGTTGCCTTGACCCGTATGTGATTGCTGGCGTGAATACATTTGATTATTCTGGCTAGTTCGCAGAGTGTCTTCATAACTTGGAGGTGCCGAAGGCATTTTATTTTGAGAATATGTATTCACCATTGCAGCATTCATTTGATGAGGATTCGATGCTGTATTTGTTGTACTATTATTAGTTGCAAGAATATCACGTAACACTGATATACTAACTTGCCTACCGGGAGGACCCTTTGCAAATAGAACTGATTTAGGATTTTCAGTTCTATTAAGCGGCATATATTTTGCTTTGTTAGGACTTATATTAGGATCCTGAATACATCTTTTACTTTGCATTTGTATTTGGTTTGATTTCGGAAGGCAACCAGCGTTAAAGTTTAAATTTTGATTTGTTTGCGGCGCAGCCATTGAAGTTACATTATATTCTACACGACTGTTTGAAAATTTATTCAAATTATTTTCTACATTTTGATGCTGAATATTTTGACCTCCATATGGGGTACGTAAATGATCTAGCTGGTGATGTCTATTCATATCTTCAATTGAAGTAAGTCCTTTATTTGTAGCACTATTTAGTATTGCAGCCATTTCTGGGTGATAATTGTTCGCAAATCTAGTAATTTCGTTTATTACATTGGAATTTTCTGTTTCTTTTAAAGGTTTGTTTTGCTGTGAAGCGTTAACACATGCATTCCAACCCGTTTGAACTATTGTGCCAGTATTTGTAAAGTTTTTAAGGGGCGATTTCAATTGCTGGTTAAGTAAGGGTTGGTTTTGAGTTGGCCTTGCATTGGGCACCACATTTGTATCTGTTTCAATCGGTATGCTATTTAATCTTAACTTCTTTTGCTTGGTCCACTCCAGCAGTTCAAGAAATAGTGGAGCAACTTGAGTTTCCAAACAAAGTGTTAGTTTTTTTGATGCAGCTAATTTAATTGTATCGTTTAAAAATTTTCCTGTAAAGAATACATTCTTTTCTTGTGGCAGTATGATAGAGTCGACAGTGCAAAACGATAAATTAAAGAAGTGGTATTTAATACGAAGAAAGTTATCCCAAGCCCTGAGAGTTTCTGGGCAATTTTTAGGTTTCTTTTCTCTAAAGACAACATACTTACAATACGCATCAATTGCAAGTATTAAATGATTCGATACACTATTTAATAATTTCGTTATACAAGTCATTTCAGTATTGGAACTGTTTTCTAAGTATTTAGTATCCTCAGTGACGTTAGGCGCATTATCTTGTGTCCTCGTTGTTTTTTGATGAAGAGATGCTAGTTCCTCAACAGGGAATTGATAATGCTTAGGAGTGCTTTTATTTTCTGATGATACACTGGATATTTTTTTTAAATCATGGCTGAAATTATCCTCAAGCTTTCGTTTATTATTATCATAAAATTCAGGATTTTTAACCATATCATTAGCTAGAATCGTGGCAGTATGGTGATGAATTGGCTTTGTATTTAATTGAGTGGACGTTTCTAATTTTTTAGAGATTTTCTGATCCAGATTTTTCTTTTTTTTTCTCTTCACCTGATTATTATTGTTATTTTTGTTTGGTAAATGTTCTTTAATATCTTTATTACCACTATTTGTGTTTATCCCTTCTGATTGTTTTATTTTTTTGGTAACAGGACTTAAGTCTATTTCCAGTTCAATGTATGTTTCTTCATGTGAATCACTTGAAGTATTTATTTTATTTGAATTGTCATTTCTATTACTTTCCTCTTCAGTTGTATTTTCTTGTTTGATGTTAATATCAGCTGAAGCAACTTCGTCTTCTTCATCTTCAAATATGACTTTTACTTCAACTGGAGTACTTAAGTCGAAGCTAGCTAGCTGCTCAACAAAACTGTCTGTAAAAAAAAATATAATTTATTATTGGGGCTAGGTGGCGCTGTGTGTGAATTGTCCAGGATATTTATTATTATTATTATATATGGATCTACATGTGCGTAGTTGTTTTAATATTAACATTTCATTAAAAGATCAATTTTATTTACATTAAATCAAATAGTTTTAAATATCACAATTCATATTTTTTTAACTAATTACTTGAAGTCATTTAAAGTTTTACTTAGTAGAAAATATGGCTGCATATATTTATTTATTTATATTCCTTTCATTGTTTTACAACTCTTATTAGGTACTGTACTATTAGTACTAGGCAGGTACTTACAGCTAATTGTATAATCAATGAGCTTTTTTATAATAATATTTTTAAATATGTTAGTAAGTTGGTATTATATGAATATTGATATAGGTATCTGACACGAACCTTTACTCATTTTCGGAAATCTTTCAGCTTCCAATAACTATCTGAAACAAAGAAATAGATTTATGAAATATATTTGTGAAGAAATAGATTTTGCTTTCAAAGTTTGAAGATTTCAGGATAGCAACTGATTAGACTAGTTTGGCAAGGAATGATACAGGGTATTTATAAAGGACCCGGAATTAAATTCAGGGAATTGGCAGCAAGGTTTCATATAAATACAACACCTGCGCTCACCAGTCCGCCAGTCAAGCTTGATTAGTAATGCAAAAATCAATTTTATCTTGATGGTTTTTATAAAACGCGGGAAAGCATGAAGTTTTACTTTCCCGCGTTCTTTTATCTATCCTACCGTCTGCGCCAAAACTGCCTCATGACAAGCTGATCAAAGACGTTTAAAAAATTTACATTTTATAAATACATTTTTAGTCAATATCAATACTTTGCAGAATGTTTCTATTCATCCTTATGAACAAGCATATTTATGGGGGCAATGTGCCCATTAGAATAAGGTATTTATGATTGTTGTGAAGAATCTCCCTGCGAAGTATGCGTATAGACTACATATTGTCTTTGTATACCTACAAATAGAGATTTTAAATTGCAGAGTTTGAAGATGTCGGTCGGGCTCGGGATAGAGACTGACTTAACAAAGGAAGATACATGAATATTTATTATAAGGAATAGAATCATTTATGTCCTTAGAGATTATTAGTTAATAGTGTGGGCATAATAAGTTTAACTATTGACTTATCTAAATATGTAAACAATATCAAAGTGCACCAGATCTCTAAATTGATAAGTAACATTTAGTAGTAAAATGATGCTGTTTGCCTTCATCTAAAAATAAATGGAGGATGTTGGTATATATCATAGACGTGTATCACAACACAAGTTACAATCGCATTTATTTGAACTGATTTTATTACGTTCAAAATAATATTATTTTATTTTAAAAGATAGTAAAAGCTTACATGCACCACAGGGACTGTTCATGTCCATTTAATAATGTCTCACACTCATTACACCACGTTTGTGAAGAAAACGTGGGAGAAAACTAACAAACAATTATTACGGATAAGGTTATTTTTGAGTTTTCATCTTTAATACGACGACTTTCAGTTGAAATCATTTCAGAAAATTTTGGAACCGACTTCATCTTTGCGTATAAAGTTTGAAAAATTCTATCAATGGATCCAGAAACCAAATCGACTTGACATGGGATTATGGGATAACCTGACCTGTGGAGTACAACATTTCAAACAAAAAAGGGTAAGCCAGGGAGTCTTTTAAGTACTCGAACATTAAACATAAAAAAACCGGCAACTTGCTTGAGTTGAGAGCCTCCTCCTTTTATTTTGTCGATGTAAAATTTCAGACACATTTCAGATAAAAATATTAAACACCTTTCAATTTTATTGATTTTATGGCGTTTTCGTTATGATTTCGCCAGTGTCAAGTGTTGATGACGACTTTGACCGTATCACATGTACACCAGCCAAGAAACGCGTCAAGTTTAAGTTTACGCGTCATAGAATAATACTGACGTGGTGTATGCGGCAGTGTTTTGCACAGTATAATAATGGCCAACACAGTTATGTACAACCAAATCATGCACGACACAATCGTCGAAGACACAACGTGACCATTCTCAAATCTGCTAGTAGTGATGTTAATTGATCCGTAGTTTACAAACTTGTATAACCTTATCGATATTGTTTTGTCTAATAAAGTTTTTTAACTCTTTATTGTGGTTTGGTTGCTCACTTCGTTTGCTCCAAGGGGATGCTGTGTTGAATTTTTGTCAGGAAGGTTTATTTTTATTGCGGGGAGCTAGGCCCCCCAAACGGCCCCTTTTGTGGGGGGTGCGCCTCCCCACGTCTCACCCTCCGTGGGTTGCCTTATGTCATGTTCGAATAAAAAATCGTTGAGCTGATATACCCATCTTCATCACTTCATTCACTATGACGTCACTTTGTTTTGATTCCAATAACACTCCTGTACATTATTTATCCAGGCCAGTTATTGAAGACGATACAATAACTGTATCGTACATCGTCATGTTCAAAACATTGTTGGGCAGAAACATCACACACACACATATCACGCCCTTTATCCCTTGAGGGGTAGGCAGAGCGTAAACGGCCGTAAAAACGGACATTTACGCCACGTCTGACATATATTTGAGGGTCATTCGGAAAATTGTGTATTGCGGTATTGCCATAGTGACAGGTTGCAGAAACATTGTTGTGCATATATTTCTCGTATTATCCTACGTCTATGTTATTTAGGCCTCTTTATGCTTGCTCTATATCCACATTATCTCATCTGTGTCTATGTCGCACATGCGCATTTGTATGGGAGGTCTAATTTTTAAAACTATTCTAAACACAATATATTTCTGAGTGCTAAAGACAACATTCCTGTTTATGTTTTTGTGTACAATGAATGGGTTAATAATAATAATAAAATTTTCCTTAACTTAATTTATATGGTGGTCCCAGGTCCCAGGTGAACAGACTGTTCTTAGGAATTCAAAGAATGCAGACAAGTACTAACTCGTATAAGTGGGTATCGAGGCCAATGCACTTCCCTTTTACAGTTTTGTGGCTCAACCAGTTTGGTATAGCCCGCCGCCGCCAGGGAATGGCTACGGCGCGCCCAGTGAAACAAAAGTGCGTTATTACTTATTACTTGTCGCGTGTTATTTGCCATGATAAGACGCGTTATGCTCAAAATGCTTACTCAAAATAACAGCATCAACATTCTCATCAGAACAGAATTTAGCCATTTCTAAAGTGATTTGGAAAATTACTGTGTCTGTTTTGTCAAAATATAAAACGAAGCGCGTTTACTGTTGGAACTTTTTGGAAACTTGAATGTTGAAATGGATGGAAGGAATAGAACATTGTTAAATGAACAGGTGTTCTATGAAGCTTCTATAAAAGTATGATAAATTATAATACATACGTGATAATTACTCATAATCTATTAACATTGCGTTATGTATGAAAATAAGAACTTGAAAAAAATTATAGCGTCGGCCGGGAATTGTGCCTGTGGAATACCGTCCCGCTCTGCCACTGAGCTACCGGCGGCGCCCCGTCCGAATCCTTCCAAATTTTCAACCTCTTTATTAATACTCGCCCCGAAACAAACAAGCGACATCTAGCACAAGTTTTAATTACCGTTATTTTTCAGCATTGAACATACCTAGTATTAATATTTAGTTAAAGTTCTTATTCTTACAAATACAAATTTATTTCTCATCACATCTTAGGCACAACTCAGTAAATTCAGAACAAATATACAACATGAGCTGAAATGGAGGTGTAGGCACAGCACACTGCTGGTTTTAATCTTACCCCTAGTCAAAAATGGGTCAATTCTTTATATATATATATTCTAGCCTATAATGTCCCACTGCAGGGCAAAGGCCTCCCTCCAATTCTTATATACTGAAATAAAATATATATAAATAGCTTCATATTTTTTTAAAAACATATATTTCTAAATTAACAAGATTAACCCTAAAATATACAGCGTGTTTTTTCTTATTTATCCCAGTTATTATAAAAGCTTATTACGCAAAGACAAAAATTGAAAAAAAAAACGCTACGTATCTCGCGCCAACGAGCCCAAACAGTCGGCTCGCCGCCGCCGCCCTATTACGGTACCTAGCTAGTAAGTAGGGAGCTCTGTGCGATACTCTGTTTTGGTAGAGGAGACGGCTCATGTTTGGTCGTGGGTTAATGTGAAAATCGATATTGAATGGAATGCTGATCAATAAGATTGAATGTACTGAGTGTGTGTGTAGATATGATTGGAATACGTCAAAATTGTAAGCTACTCGAGGATACTTTTACTTATTAAACTTATTTATTTTTTATTTAAATTATTATCTGGAGTTTAAATAAAACATCATTAATTAATATATTTTTTTGATATGGATATCTATGGTATAATTCTATATAACATATAAATATAACACACGATTATAAAACAACTAATTAATTTAGCATATTACTTACATTAATTATCGGCTATAATTGACAACACTTTATATATATATTCTTTATTGTGTACTAAATGTTTACATAAATTTTAATATAAAACGTAGTCTCAAAGGTGAGCTTATCTCAATGAGGAGATCTCTTCCAGCCAACTTGCACACATTATAACACTTATATACATTTTAACGATACAAACAGCACGACTGCCAGAACAAGAATGCCCTGCCGATCGGCAAGCGCCTGCTTTTATACCTGGGCGTGAGTGAACCTACCGCGTGCACGAGGCGTGCACAAACACCACGTGCACTCAGACCACGTGTGCATTTGGGAACGCTTTTTTTCTGAATTAAACGGCAGGACTTTTCTTTTCTTGTATAGTTGTATAATGGTAAAAAAGACGTTAAATGCAAAATCTTTAGATAATATTACAAATAGTATAGCCACAAATTTTTACTTTGAATGCTGCGGTATTGAAGTTACGGGTTTAAATTTAATAGTAGTAGTTATTTACAGAGTTCCAAAAAAGGTTAAAGCCCACATAAACCTATTTTTGCACAAACTTGATCAGCTGCTTCACGTGCTGACTGAAAAATATCAAAGAAAAAAGATTATCCTCTGTGGTGATTGGAATATAGATACGCTGAAGGATAACTCTTACACGACCAAATTACATAATACTCTATTTCGCTACAATTTCCGAACACACATTAAAACACCTACTAGAAAATTGGCCTGTATTGATCATTTTGCCAGTAACCAAAAAGGAGTCATTGGTGAAACACACAAACTTGGTCTTTCGGATCATGATACTGGTCAAACAATTACAATGAACGTAAAAAAGTGTAGAGCGTTTTCAACTTGGTTTGAGTTTAGAAGAGACTACAGTAAAGATAATATAGAAAAGTTTTTAAATTGTATTGGTGCACTATCTTTTTCAGAAGTTTACAGCAATACAAATGTACAACAGTCTTTTAATTTGTTTTATGAGATATTTCGACTTCTTTACGAATTGTGTTTCCCTATAATAAAGGTAAAACTTAGGAATCGTCCAGCTCAACTAGCATGGCTTACACGAGGGCTAAAAAGAGCAAGTATGATGAAACGTAAACTGTTCTTTGAATATATTCACGCACGTACAAATAAATCTTTAAAAAGGGATAAATTCAAAAAATACAGTAAAATATTTAAAAGGTGTATAAATAGAGCTCAGAAAATAACAAATAATAAATACATTATGCAAAACGGGAATAACCCAAAAGCCATTTGGAACAGAATCTCTATGACTATTCCTAATGACATTTCCAATCAAGATATATATTCAATTCAATATAATGATAAAATAATTATTGACCCAAAGCAAATATCTGACATTTTTAATACATTTTTTACAACACCAAATAATGACATTAATTCCAATAATATAACACCCAACTTAATAAATACCAAAACCATCAAGCAAAATCCTAATACTATTTATATTGTACCGGTTGATGAGACTGAAATTCATAAAATTATTATGTCGTTAAAAAACAGTAAATCCACAGGATATGATGATATCACTACTGAAGTAATAAAAGTATGTGCTCCGTATATTTCTCGCCCTATTGCCCATATTATTAACCTGTCATTCAGCCAAGGAGTCTATCCAGATAATTTAAAAATTGCAGTTATAAAACCGTTATTTAAACAGGGGGATAAACACGACCCAGGCAATTATCGACCTATCACACTAATTCCTGTTCTTTCGAAAATCTTTGAAAAAGCAATGAGTACAAGGTTGTTAAGCTTTTTATCCAAGTTTAATATTTTGCATCCAAAACAGTATGGATTTCGCAAGGGTAGTTCCACAACTTTAGCTTGTTTTGATTTGGTTAAAACTATAACTGATGGTATTAATAAAAAAGAACAAATGGCCTCACTATTTCTAGACATGAGCAAAGCGTTTGATTTTGTTAATCACAAAAAGTTACTCGCAAAATTAGATATTTACGGAATAAGAGGAAAAGCAAATGATTGGCTTAATAGTTACCTTTCTAACAGATATCAATGTACCGAGATCTCCAAGATGTCATCAAACAAAAATAATACTATATCTAAAATTAAATATAGATCAAAATTTCTAATTAACGGAAAAGGTGCTCCACAGGGCGGAGTTTTAGCGCCTTTGCTTTTTCTCTTATATATTAACGATCTTCCTGATGCCACTGACGAAAATACCATATTATTTGCTGACGATACAACTCTCATCATAAAATCTAATTCTAATCTTGAGAATCTTGAAACAAAAACAAATAAAGCATTAGCTGATATAATTACATGGTTAAATAATAATGACTTAAAAATTAATATTAATAAAACGAAAATAATGACATTTAGATCCTATAACACAATACCAAAACAATTAAATATTCAATATAATAATACTCAAGTGGAGCAAGTTGATATGATTAAGTTTTTAGGTCTTACACTGGATGTACACCTTTGCTGGAAAGATCATATTAATCAAATTTGTAAGAAATTAAACCGATTTATCTATGCAATTAAACGAATAAGACAAACTGTATCAATCGAAGCTGCTTTAACCGCCTACCACGGATATGTTTCTTCCGTTTTGAGCTATGGTCTATTGCTATGGGGTAATTCAGTAGTGGTTGAAAAGGTATTCATATTACAGAAGAAGTGCGTTAGGGCCATTTGCAATGCCTCATTTCATGATAGCTGCAGACCATTATTCAAACTACTGAATATACTTCCTCTGGCATGTATGTACATAAGAGATGCCTGCTGTTTCATAAAAATGCACCCGGAATATTATTTACAATATTCTGAGGTTTCTAGTAGACATATTCGATCACAGTACCAACACACAATCTATAGACCTTCTTCTCGCACTTACATATATAATAAAAATGCCTACAACTCAAGTATCCAATTATATAATAAATTACCCATAAATATAAGAATGTCTGAGTGTATGGGTTTTAAAAGGGTTTTATCCAAATGGCTGAGTGAAAGGTGTTTTTACTCAGTCAATGAATTAATGGCCTATAAATAATGGAATAGTCATGTATATTTGTATTTAACTATAAATTTTTCTAAAATGTCTTGACATTGATATATTGACATTATTCGAATTCACTGTTTGTATTTTTGTGTTTTTTTTTATTTTTCTCTTATTTAGTTTTTTTAGTGTGACATTAATGTTTGTTTAGTTTTTCTTAAATTATTATTATTAATGTTATATCTATTACTATCTGACATTATTTGATTTGACATTAATTTACTTAATTGTTTAAATTATAATTTTACCTATAATGTAAGTAACTTGCGCATAAACGGACATTTGCACGCCTGTGAACAGGTTGAATATACCGACTGTACTATAATTTATAAGAACTGTAACAATGTGTATTTATGCAAATAAATGATGATTATTATTATGATTATAACTATAAAGATATATGACATCTAAAAAAGTTAAGATATAATAATGAGAATATTTATTATTTTATTTTTATTTATTTAAACATAATATACATACACATACAATTCCATTAAATGCCCTCGATAAAACCTCATATGGACCATAACTCATGTAATGTTATGTATGACTCTGATTATTGTAAATGGGTTCAAAGGTATTTTTGCTATGTAGATTATTAAAAGAATTATAAATAAAATGAAGATAAGTTTAAAGAAATAAAAATTGTAAATACCTCTAGTGTCAAGTAGTGTGAACTATTGCAACTACATTGCAAACAGGAAAACCTTGTAATCTAATAGGGAGGGGACCTTTAGCCTTGCTGATAGTGATTGAAATCGCTTTGAATCTACATACATAATTACATACATACTTATATCACGCCTGTAATCCCTTACGGGGTAGGCAGAGCGTAAACGACCATTTACGCCACGTATGACAAATATTTGGGGGTCATTCGGGAAATTGTGTATCGTCATAGTGACAGGTTGTCAGCCCATCGCGTAAAATAGCAATACACACCCTCGAGTCCCTTAGTCGCCTCTTACGACTCCCACGGGAAAGATATAGGGTGATTCTATTCTAAGCCGGCATCACACGGCTTTGAATCTGTTCGATCTAAATAACGGAACTTCGCTTTGCTGTTGCTCTTTTACTAAAGAGTTATCACTATGCATATTGGCCGGCCAGTTAGAAAATAATTATAGACGCAACAATTGGGCCCACTCGGTAGCTGTTTAAATAAAAGCTTATAATCTAATAAGCTAAATAATAGCTTGAGGCTTTGTTTTTCGTGAAAAGTTATTCATTCGCGCTGCACCAAAGAGAAACAGACAATCGTTCTGCGTTCAAATATTCTTTTTTTTCGACACAGAAACTGGAGAAATACGGTCACTATTCATAATGGAGCAATTTTTACTGGAAAAGGTTTGAATCTGAATTATAGCATTTAAATTTGGTAATAACTTTAAAACTGTCGATATTAATATTGAAAAAAATATTCATTAGAAATGTTTTTTTTTTAAATCAAGTAAAGTTTGTCCAATTGTGTAACCGTGTATCGCCATAGTGACAGGTCATCGCCTTATATTGTAATACACTCTCGAGTCCCTAAGTCGCCTCTTTCGAAGAAATGGGTTGATGCTTTTCTACGCCTGCATCACACGGCACAACACAACATACACATACCTATGTTTATTCAGATAATGGGTGAAATAATCTGAATAAAACCTGAAAAAAACGTTTTAAACCAGTTATATTTTACGATCCAAGGTTCGTTCCAAACCATGGACTCCAAAAACTAAGGAGGGTCAAGTTGGACCTAATCCACAAGATATGAAAAATATAACAACTATCTACGACTCAAAGGAAGGTGACATTTACATATGAAAACAATAAACAATAGAATAGAATCGGTCAGACAGATCACCTTGTTATTGCACCCTGGACCACCAAGTATGAAAGGAAACAAGAAGACGTAATGTCTTATCATGAAATACTAATTAACTAAAGTATGACATCAGCCTAAGGACAAAGAATTATCAGAGCGGATCTTATCATAGGAGATCATAACAAATGTGCATCAATCAATTTATATCACTCGTCGCATAATGTTCGAATTACATAACATAACTGGACTACTGAACAACATCTAAAAAACAACTGAACAACAACTGAATAAAATCTGAACGACATCTGAACAACGTCGGAATAACACCAGAACAACATCTGATCAACAACTGAACAAAATCTGGACAACTAAACAACAACTGAACAACCTAATGAAACAACTGAACAACAACCGAACATTTTTCTTTTAATTATTTTTTCTTTTTACCCTACAACAACTGACAGGTGCGACGGAAGATGGCGATTTGAGTATTGGCAAAAAAACTACGTTGCATTTCTCAACTTTATCACAGAAAGGGTTTTCTCATTAAAACATTACGGTTCTGTAATTTCTATTAAACTGTAATAGCTGGCAGAATGCATAATGCTAGTCTGTATACAACTGTTTTCGAGTTTTCGAAAATTATGAGAAGAGTGGAGATAAACTGCTATTCAAGTTGATGTTAGGCTGCCTTTATTGTAGTGCTTGTTTATTTTTAAAACTTCCGAGGTTTAGGTGTTGTCCCAGGTATGTAGCCGTTTTAGGCGTCTTGTTTGCAAAGGGGCGCTGAGGCACTGGGCGAGCCTGTTTTGGTGATGTGTAATTTTGTTTTGGTAGCTTTTTGATGCATTGGCTAATTCTTTCTTGATGGTTGGGATTTTTCGGTAGGCGTGGATTTAGTCCATTCTGGTAAACCATGGAGCATCTACAATTAGCTTTGAGCACCCCATTCTGGAACCTCTGCAGTATTTCTGTGTTTGATGTTTTAGCTGTGCCCCATAGTTGGATGCCGTAGGTTCATACAGATTTTAGGATGGTCTTGTAGACAAGCATCTTGTTGTCAACAGATAACCTGGATTTTCGTCCTATTAGCCACTCCAGAGATCTAAATTTGTGGTTAAGTTCATCATGTTTTTTTTGGCTGAGAGGTTTCCATATCTGTTTGCGATCCAGGTATTTTACAGAAGTGTTGTGGGCTAGGATATCTTGCCCAAGTTTTACAGTTGGACAGACTTTTTTTCTGAGAGCAAACGTTATGTGGTTTGACCTAGGGGCACATGCTTTGATCCTCCAGGATTTTATCCACACATGTTCTTTATCTAGATGTGCTTTTAAGGTGTTTGAGGCTACATCGGCATCCGCATCATATGTTAATACTGCAGTATCATCTGCAAAAGTAGCTGTCATTACAGTGTCCGACTCATGATTTTTGATAAAATGCACAATGCACCAAAGGTTCAAGTTGTAGGCGTAGGGTAGGTATTTCAACAAAACTCTGACTCAAGGGGTCATCGGGACGTTTATCGACTAGATGTCCCACACAAAAATTTCAACAGTTAACCACCTAAATTTCAAAACATTGTGGCGTTTGCCACTTGCCTGAACGTGCTCGTGTATTTGAACCTGCATGAAGTAGTTAGAACATAACTCTATGTAATCTATGTATTGACTGTTGTCTATGCTATTGCGGGAAGTCCGCTGGTGTTTTGTTCTTGTTTGGGGGTTGCATTGCATGTGATAGTAATATATTATAATTAGTGAATATAGCTGTTCCTGCATGAACCCGGCTTTGATTTCATTCCACACTTAATGGGGCGTGCAGACCCCATAGTGGTGACCCCGAAGTTGCGCAAGAGGTGCGTGTTCTTACGCGCTACCTGCACTGCTGCGTGTTGGCCGCTTTTCCATTCCGGCCAGAGTATCCAAGAGACTGCAGCAGCAGCAGCGGAGCGACGCAACTTTTTCCACAGCGAGTCTTAGACGGCGAGAATCGTCGCGGCGCAGTGGAAGTTTCAAGCATTGTTTGTGTTCTTACATGTGGATGTCAAGCCTAGTTTGTCTATTTGGAAACAGCTGTTATGTGTGACTCTAGTGCATTGCAATCATTACTGAGTGTTATCTGATATTGAGTGGATCTTAGAACTTATTTTTGTTGCAACAAGCAAACATTCGATTTATGTTCAAGTAAAGTTCAGTATCGCCATTTTATTTTCGTGCGTGGTTCGTTCGCATTGACGGTGGCGCCGCCTCGCTCATCGGATATGACTGGTACTACTACAGCCCAACGCGCCGTCCATCTTCGAGCATCATCTGTCAGGGTGACTGACCTTTGACAGCTGTGATAGCGCGGTTTCTTCGGGTACTTCAGCACGCAAGTATGGTTGAAATTCATTCATACAAGAAAACCTTGAATTGAACATTTTCTAACTTTAAGTGAAATTATTTCAAAAATACGCCTTATGCTTATGGTTCAGTGTCAACATATAAGGAGTAGTTTTTGTTTAAGGTTTAGTGCATGTAATATAAGCATGGCTGTCTAGTAATGCTACAACTAACAAAGCTTTGATTTGTCTGTTAACCAATCTTACAATTTTAATTAATTTCTTGTGTATCTTGTATGGTGCAGTTTTCTAATTAATTGCAATACTTTAATTGTCCTTATTCTGAATTGGAAGTTGATAACATTACCCCCCCACCCATAATTTTGAAAAGCCCTTTTGTACTGTTACATTAAGTTTATCCTTTGAAGTAAAGTTTATTAACAATGTCGGAGCGTGACAATGAGAATGGTACTAAAAAGGTCACAGAAGATAGTAGCGATAATGCAGGAGGTAAGCAAGTAGCAAAGGTGTCCATCAAAGTACCTCCTTTCTGGCCAGACCGCCCGGCCCTGTGGTTTGCGAGCTTAGAAGCGCAGTTTCATATAAATCACATAACACAGGAAACAACCAAGTTTTATTATGCTATTTCCCAGTTGGATAATCGGAGCGCTGCGGAAGCAGAAGATATTATCATCAAACCTCCGGCGGTCGATCCGTATACTAAGCTTAAGGATGCTCTAATCAACCGTTTTTCTGAATCCCGTGGGGAGAAGATAAGGCGCTTACTTGAAAAAGAAGATATTGGTGACAGAAAGCCTTCTGCATTTCTGCGCCATCTGAAATCATTAGCTGATGGTGGCGTTCCAGAACCATTATTGCAGACAATTTGGATGAGCCGGCTTGGGAGTCACATTCAAGGTATTATTCTTGGTTCAAGCAAAACTTCTCTTGATGAACGAGCAGAATTAGCCGATCAGCTGTATGAGGTGGCCAACATTTCTCAAGGCATACGAGCTGTCTCTTCCCAACCATGTGCAGCTACCGCCGGGTGCCAGGCTGGCCCTTCTGCAAAATATGATTCTTTGAGAAGGCAAGTTGAAGAGCTGAGCCTCTCCGTGGCTAGTTTGGCTTCTACTGTCAAAACCAACATGGACTTCCGTGTGAGACGCTCTCGTAGCAGATCCCGGTCTCGTTTTCAACCACAAGGTAAGCAGACACTATGTTGGTATCACGCTCAGTTTGGAACTAGAGCAAGAGGTTGTAATCAGCCTTGCAGTTGGAATCAGGATACGGGAAAACCCCCAGGCAGTCAGTAGGGACGACGTCTGATTGCCGAAACCTTCCTGTTAGTCGTCGCCTTTTTATTAGAGATTCCAATTCCAAATACCGTTTTCTTATAGACACAGGATCAGACTTATGTTGTTTCCCAAAATCTTTTGTTCCAGGTTCTCAACCAAATTCTACATACCAAGTGAGTGCTGCTAATGGTACTAGAATTAACACGTATGGCTCTATTTCATTAAAATTGGATATAGGCTTACGTCGGGATTTTCGTTGGAACTTTCTGGTGGCGGATGTAGACACTCCGATTATTGGGTCTGATTTCCTCGCTCACTATCATTTGCTCCCAGACTGTACAGAGAAGCATCTGTTAGACGCTACTACTGGGTTGACTGCAGGGTGTTCTGTTGTAAATCATAGTCAAGCAAGCGTAAAGGTAGTAAATATTGCAGTTTCTCCTTACTCTGAACTTCTGACGGAATTTGCCGATATCACTAAACCCCCAGGATTTCAGCGTGATATTAAACATGACACACTCCACTATATAAAAACTACTGAAGGGCATCCCGTCGTTTCAAGACCTCGCCGTTTAGCTCCGGAAAAACTTCGTGCGGCGCAAAAGGTATTTACTGAGATGGTTCAGTGCGGCACCTGCCGACCCTCTATGAGCCCATGGTCTTCGCCTCTACATATGACTCTTAAGAAGGATGCTACATGGAGACCATGCGGTGACTACCGTGCCTTAAATGCCCGGACTATTCCAGATAGATACCCAGTTAGGCATATAGGAGACTTCAGTCACAACTTGGCTGGATCGAGTATTTTTAGTACGATTGATTTAGTTAAAGCGTACCAGCAGATTCCTGTTCATTCCGATGACATCTGCAAGACCGCTATTACGACGCCTTTCGGGCTTTTTGAATTTCCCTTCATGACGTTTGGTTTACGCAACGCCGGGCAAACGTTTCAACGTTTTGTAGACGAAGTTGTACGAGGTCTCGATTTCTGCTGGGCGTACATCGATGACATTCTGGTGTTCTCCAAGACACCAGGCGAGCACTTGCAGCATCTGAGGCTTTTATTCGAAAGGTTGCGTCAATATGGAGTTGTCATAAACACTGCGAAATGCGAATTTGGGGTAAAAGAAGTTACCTTTCTGGGATACCGCATTAGCGCAAGAGGTACTCAACCACCGTCCGAACGTATCAAAGCTTTGCAGGACTTTCCCCCTCCTAAGACGGTGCAGGGTATGCGACGCTTTTTAGGTATGTTAAATTATTACCGCCGATTTTTACCAGACGCTGCACGTCATCAGGCCTCGCTTATTGACGCACTCACAGCAATAAACGGTAAAGGTGCTAAACCATTTGAATGGACGGCCGAGTTGCTTGAAAAGTTTGAAGCTTGCAAAAGCAGTTTGTGTTCAGCTACCATCCTGGCTCACCCTGTAGGTACAGCTCGTCTTGGCTTATTCACTGACGCATCTTGTTCGCACATAGGTGCTTGCCTTCAACAGCTAATTGATGGCCATTGGCAGCCTCTAGCGTTTTTTAGTAAAAAACTAACCGCTAAACAAGCTGTTCTGCCAGCCTACTACCGCGAACTTCTCGCAGTGTACGAAGGCGTACAACACTTTCGCCACTTTTTGGAGGTCCAGCATACGACCATATTCACTGATCATAAACCCTTGCTGTACGCTTTTGTTCAGCGGCGGGACAAGCTGCCGCCTCCACAGTTAAATCAGCTTTCCTTTATTAGCCAATTCACTACCGATATCCAACATATAAAGGGGGTAGACAACGTAGTGGCAGATACGATGTCTCGAGTGGAATCAATTTTGTTGCAGGAGGATCTCAGTGAGCTTTCGCGAGCCCAAGAAGCCGATAACGAGCTTCAAACGCTGAGGTCTCATTCTAGTCTTCAAATTCAACCTTTCGTATTTGCAGGAGCGGACACAAGTGTTCTCTGTGATTTTTCCACAGGCAAGCCACGTCCTTACCTTCCACCCTCATTTCGTCGATCTGTTTTCAAAAAATTGCATGATCTGAGCCATCCTGGAGCGCGCGCAAGTGCTCGTCTGGTGGCTGATCGCTATGTTTGGCCTGGGGTAAAAAAAGATTGCAGTCAGTGGGCCCGTTGTTGCTTAGCTTGTCAGCGTAGCAAAGTCACTCGCCATATCTCTTCGCCATTGGGAGATTTCCCAAAACCATCTGGACGATTTCGTCACGTCCATATAGATATCATCGGACCGCTTCCTTTATCGAATGGATTCGCATACTGTTTGACAGCAATTGACAGGTTTTCTCGTTGGCCTGAAGCCTGGCCTATGACTACAATCACAGCTGAGGAAACGGCCAACACTTTTGTAGTTGGTTGGATTTCCCGTTTTGGGGTTCCTAACATTGTAACCACAGATCAAGGCCGTCAGTTTGAGTCCACACTCTTTCAGGGCCTTATGGATGTATGTGCCACGCAACGCATTAGAACAACGAGTTACCATCCGCAAGCGAATGGAATTGTTGAACGTTTCCACCGGCAATTAAAGGCGGCTCTCATGTGTCATGGCGATACGTGGTACAGAGCGTTACCACTCGCACTTCTTGGTATTCGCACGGCTTTGAAGGAGGACATCGGATGCTCTTCTGCAGAGTTAGTGTACGGCGAGCCTCTAAGATTACCCGGCGAGTTTTTACTGGGATCGGCTAACCAAGGACAAGACAAGTGCTCCAGCGACTTTGTAGTCCAACTCAAAGCGAAGATGGCTACGCTGCGTCCGTCTCCGGTCTCACGTCACTCGCGGCCCTCGACATTCATCTTTAAAGATCTGGCGTCAGCTACGCATGCTTTCTTGCGAGATGACACCACCCGCCGTTCGCTTCAACCGCCCTACACTGGACCATATAAAATCTTGGCAAGATCTCCTAAAACTATATCACTTGACGTGGCTGGTAAAAAGTACGAGGTAAGCATTGATCGCATCAAGCCGGCCCATTTAGAAGCAGAGTTCAGTCTAAGTAGGCACTCTGATGGATCCACTTCGCACTTATCGACTGCTACTCCTCTTGTTCCGCAGAAGGCGCTTTTATCTTCTACACCTATCGGTGGTCAACATCCCGCTCCGGTGATTGCATCTCCGGCACCAGTTTTACCTCCCGTTACTACGCGTTCAGGACGTACCGTCAGATTCAGGGATATTCTTGATCTGTAGTACCTTTTATACTCCGTGGGGGGGTGATGTGGCGTTTGCCACTTGCCTGAACGTGCTCGTGTATTTGAACCTGCATGAAGTAGTTAGAACATAACTCTATGTAATCTATGTATTGACTGTTGTCTATGCTATTGCGGGAAGTCCGCTGGTGTTTTGTTCTTGTTTGGGGGTTGCATTGCATGTGATAGTAATATATTATAATTAGTGAATATAGCTGTTCCTGCATGAACCCGGCTTTGATTTCATTCCACACTTAATGGGGCGTGCAGACCCCATAACATGATAGCTCGTAAAAAACAATGCAAAATGCATAAAAACCTGCAGGAGTAGCGACCTAGGTTCACTGACTGCATATTAGCATATGGAGCAAAGGAGAAAGGGCTTTAGTTATTTGTGTACACTTTGTGTACAATTATGTGGGAGTAGTTGGGATTCGCGGGCTCTGAGCGTGTTATAAAAAAATGTCGTCCGTTTTTTCCTATCCCTAAGAGAAGCTCGGCCGTTTACCCCTTGTAGTTTTAGCACACTACCAATGTTGTTCTGACACACTGCCTGCATTTTCTAAAAGTCTTAATTTTTGTAGGTCAGCTGAACGAAATTTCTTAACAGAAATAAGTTGTCCTGTTGTGTCGTCATTCTTTGTATATTATGTCTCTTCTAATTTCTTGTGTGCAATAAATGTTAATTATAATAACTATCAAGGTTATTAATAGTAGGTACCTATTCTGTATAAGAACAACATGACAATATTTATTTACGGTTATTGATGCTCTGTCTATCCCATAAGGAACAGAAGCATGATTGATGAGGTAACTACTGTTTGCGAAATTTTTTACTTAAATGCTAGTTGAGTAATTTTTACTTTTGAACTTGTTTCTACTAATGATCTCGACCATGCTACACTCCTATTGATGTCGTCAATACAAACGATTTTTTAAATTTATCTAATCTCTTGCAAATTTTTCTTTCTAGCTCGTTCTCCTTGGTTGACAAATAACGATTTGTACGAGAGTAAAAATACGCAAACCTCACAAAAACTTTTTATAAACTTTATTTTTAAAATAAAGATATGAAATTTTTGATTTAAACTAAGACGAGTTGTCGACGACGAAAGATGGAGCGAAGTAATCAGGTTTCGTTTTTATACCTTTGCTGCCTATAATGATTCTTTGTCCTTAGGCTGATGTCATTCTTTGCTTAATAGGTATTTCATGAGAAGACATTAAGCCTTCTTGTAAATGCTTCCTTTCATTCTTGGTGGTCCAGGGTGCAATAACAAGGTGATCTGTCTGACCGATTGGAATCCGATTGTCTATTGTTTACATATGAATGTCACCTTCCTCGAGGTCGTAGATAGTTATTATATTTTTTATATCTTGTGGATTAGGTACCAAGTTGACTCGAGTATAAAAGGTTGATACATTTTTAATTTCATATCAAGTCTTCTTTCTACTAGTGAATGGTGAATTACTTACTCTGAAGTCTCTACCAGCAACGTGGACTACCTATTTTTCAATGGCAGCTAACATGGATGTGAGTATAACATGTGTACCTAGTGCATTAATTTTTTTTTAAATTAACTGTTTTTCTTTCTTTTATGCATTCCTATTTTTATACCTTTTTACTCTATTTTTCTTTCACAACAGCTCACATGTGGTATCGGGAACACCATTGCAAGTTATGAGGAGGAAAATACCTATAAGCAGTACCACTCTCCCACATTAGATGATGAAGATTTACCGTATCCATTGAAAGGCAAAGCACCGAATCTCTGGATGAATTTTTCAACGACGATGTCCAGCCAGACCACCAAGAAGAAGAAAAAGATTTGGGCAACTACAGTGGGCAGAGCAACCAAGGAATGCATGACGTACATATCTTCTAACGAAGACAATGGGGCAAAATTAACGCACCTTATAAAGATAGAAATCATAGACCTCGAGAAAAATCAAAGACTTTATATTTATAATCAGTAAGTAGGTACCTACCTTTGTTGCATATTAGACATTAGTTTAACTTAAAGTATAATTGAATTTTTTATCTATTATTTGATAGTTTTTCAATGACCTTTGTTTTGAAAAGAGACTAAATTCTAATTAAAAAACTCGATGGGAAGTTCCGCGGTAACATTTTCGCAAAATAATAATAATAAATTGTAAACCATGAGATTTCGATGTTAAAACCTTCGCCAGTATACGCCAATAGATGTAGTTACTCCTGCAAAAATGGAGTTTGATTTTATTGTTGACGAAATACCGTTTTGAGGCACTTGCAGGTTTCACATAAGCATAATAGGTACTAAAAACTTGGGCAACGGACATTCTGATAGATTATTTAATTTTGTACTTATAAAAAGTTTTTTTTTGTGAAGTGGCGCCATTCTCAAGGTCGTTCACGAGTACACTCGCCTTAAGCTGGACTGGATACATTTAACCTAACCACTCACTAAATACACATTTAACCATGATTAATTGTTGGGCATATTAGTTAAATGTAGAACACAAACTTCTATATAGGTATAATTATTTTAATTAGCAATGAAAACAGATGGCCTAGCTGACTGACTGACTGACTCATTCATCAGCGCACACCCTAAACTACAAATGCAAAAAACAAATAGGTAGGTATTAATTGGGAAGTAGGTGGGTATTCAACTGGGTAGGTATATTACCTTACGCTAAGATTTTTTTTTTAATTTCAACCCCTATAGGGGTAGAACAGACATTTTCTTAATTTATAGAGTCAAAAAGGAGGTAATAAAAATGTTTGTATGGAAATTTATAAATGTGATCTGAATCTGTTATAACTTTTTTAATTAGACTAAGAAGATAAAATTATAAAGTACCTACCTACTACCTACGTATTTGAAAGTTAAGTAGGAGTTTAGTCGGGTTGTTCGTCGACTTGGTGTTCCGTTGGTACGAGAAAAGAATGCGTGAATGAAAAAGCAAGTGGATTAATTACTAGGTAGGTACTTATTAAATGAAGTCCTTGACTGGCCGGTAGCAGTCGCAGAACTGCGAGCGGACTGGACCAGCTCAACATTATCGCGTTTGATTATAAGTTAGTTCAATAACCCCAGATTTTATGCAATCTTTAAAGGAAATTATAATTAAGGAGTAGGTAGGTAGTACATACATAGTACATACATACATAAATCACGCCCATATCCCTCACGGGGTAGGCAGAGCGTTAGCGGCCGTAAAACGGATATTAACACCACGTCTGACAAAAGCTTGAGGGTCAATCAGATAACTGTGTATCACCATAGTGACAGGTTGTCAGCCCATCGCCTCAAACTGCAATAAACATCCCTCGAGTCCCTTAGTCGGCTCTTACGACACCCATGGGTAAGAAATGGGGTGATGCTATTCTAAGCCGGCATCACACGGTAAAGGTAGGTAATAAGTAAGTAAAATCACTTAATTGCTCAAAACACAAATAAATAACAGGAAAACTAAAAATTCGCAAAGGCGGCCTATGCGGTAGGTACCTACTGTCTTTATAAATAAGTTTTATTCGAACCCAATTTGGTCAGTGTGTGTCGAGTTTAGGGCAGCAGTTCACCCGCTGTTGCTGAATTTTTCCAGTCGGAATAAGGTATTTTTCCTTGGTTTACCTACTTAGGGTTAAAATAGCTTTATAATGCTGTTCTCAATCGGATATGTACCTAGTTCCGGAATTTATCGAATAGGTACTCAACTACCTAGCTACCTACTCATAAAAAAAAAAATTCCTATTTTTAATTTCAGTGTAAAAACATTTTTACACTGGGATTAAAAATTTCTGCAGTGCTGCAGGCTGGTAAATTTGGTGTCGCATTTAATTTAATTGCATTTTGATATCTGGTAGGTAATTGCAACTGCAACTCACAAAAAAATCAGATTTCTGTGTTGTTTTTCAAACCATGCATGATAGGAGCCTACTCAACTCCTTTCACGACGGTTGTTGTGCAAAACAAATCTTATAAGACTTATACCTAGGTTAGTTGCATTTACCAGTAGATTGCAATTACAATAATTATAGTACCTACATAATTGTAAAACAAACAACGCCACTTACTTATAGGTATGTAGGTATTTGCAACGGTCGACGATGACGACGCGACGACTGGACTGCCGCCGCCATTCAAGGACGGGACTTAGGTAGGCCTTTTCAGGTTTATTTACATATTCGAAGTCGAAAATCCAGAAAATTTCACATGTAGTAGGTAGGTATTTCCAATCACAATGTAAATCCGGTTCCGGGTATCAAAATCCGTTTTATTTCACCAAAACAACACACTTAAGATGCAGTAAACAAGTTTACTTCCGATAGAATGAAAAGGTAAAGTTTTTGTTAACGACACGTGCGAACGAGGAGTAATAGTGTTCTTTGCGTGCGAAGCCGGCCGCTGCGCGCGGGAAACTAACTGGTTGAACGATTGAATGAATGGATGAATTTGAAAGAACGCGGAGGCGGCGGCGGCGGCGGCGCGGCGCGCGCGGACGAACTTCAACGAAGAACGGAGAAGCGGTATTTACTGAGCTTCAGCCACAGTATAATTAATAGTTAAGTACTGGCGTACAGTATGGTCACTCCCTGCCTCCCCCTACAAGCGCCGCCCACCCGCGCTCGGAGGACGCTCAGACACCGGCTAAGCAAGGACGGGACGACGAAGGTCATTTCATACTGCCGCACATTGCATTCCCGATTCGCGAACGCAAAATGGCGGCAACCCTGACATGTTGTCTCACACACACAAGCATGGTCCGCGTTCACCTACGCGAGCTTAGACTGTGTGCGTAGCAACGCATTTGATTCATACATTTGAGCGCCAGTGTCCGAGGTGTGCTTCAGCGAAAAGACAGCTCGCCCCGTTTTCGATCATCATTCATACTTACCGAGGTACTCTGCTAGGGTTACTAATTTAACTTTTATAGTTACTTAATTTAACTTATATACTCTGCTAGGGTTACTAATTTAAGTTTTATAGTGCAGGCTTCGGCTGTCATGCTGTAAAATGTATTTTTTGAATAAATCCACACTAATATTATAAATGCGAAAGTAACTCTGTCTGTCTGTCTGTCTGTCTGCTACGCTTTCACGGCCAAACCGCTGAACCGATCTTCATGAAACTTGGCACAGAGATTGCTAGCATACCGAGAACGGACATAGGCTACTTTTTATTACCATTCGAGGGTTTGGAGTATAGATGTAGACCACCAGGTGTACCACCAGAAGCCCAGCAAAACTATTAGAGATACAGGCAGGGTTCCAAAACAAAAATTGTTCAGTATGATGGGCCGCTTCTTTTCACAAGGACATTGGGGCTCTGGAGTACCTGATGTAGACCACCAGGTGTACCATCAGAAGCCCAGCTAAACTATTAGAGATACAGGCATGGTTTCAAAACAAAAGTTGTTCAGTATGATGGGCCGCTTCTTTTCACAAGGTCATTGGGGACCTGGAGTACCTTATGTAGACCACCAGGTGTACCACCAGGAGCCCAGCTAAACTATTAGAGATACAGGCATGGTTCCAAAACAAAAGTTGTTCAGTATGACGGGCCGCTTCTTTTCACAAGGACACTGAGGATCTGGAGTACCTTATGTAGACCACCAGGTGTACCATCAGGAGCCCACCTAAACTATTGGAGATACAGAAATGGTTCCAAAACAAAAGTTGTTCAATATGATGGGCCGTTTTATTTACACAAGGACATTGGGGATCTGGAGTACCTTATGTAGACCACCAGGTGTACCATCAGGAGCCCAGCCAAACTATTAGAGATACAGGCATAGTTCAAAAACAAAAGTTGTTAAGTATGATGGGCTGCTTCTTTTCACAAGGACATTGAGGATCTGGAGTACCTTATGTAGACCACCAGGTCTACCATCAGGAGCCCACCTAAACTATTAGAGATACAGAAATGGTTCCAGAACAAAAGTTGTTCAGTATGATGGAAATAAGTTGAGAAAGGACATTGCCTTCTTTACCGAGGACAGAAAAACAATAAATGTGGTAAAGAGGTATAAAAATGTATTACAGTAACTTAAATTATCTTTTTATCTGTCATATCTACTTATGCTGACCATTTAAGTGTGCTCAAATCGGCACCTCTGTAGTAAGTACTCTATTATCTACTGGCTTTTGTATTCAAAGGTTATAAATATTGACCTCTCAGGCCGGATAGCAAATTTTGAATAGTCCCTTTAACAACAGAAGCAAGCAAGTCATCTTTAAACAGTAGAGATAAGAACTGTTCTAATATCACTGTCACACTTACTATGAATACACATACCTACTTTAGAACTTCAGTCTAAAAAAACTATCTAACGCGGACGAAGTCGCGGGTAAAAGCTAGTAGGTAATAAATAAACTTTTCGAATTTTTGAAATGTAGTACCAACTTTCTTACCTTAGTTATAACTACATAGTTACATTAGGTTCCTACTTAAAACATCACACAATTATTGTAAAGGGAAAAAATAGATTTTTGTTTATTTTTTTGGATGAATTGAGTTGAAAAAGTATAATAAGAGTGTTATGTAATATTGTATTATGTAGGTAGACAAAATAACTATATACCTACCAGATACAAGTTCAATTAAAGAATTGAAATTTACACCTACCTACCAACTAAACTATTTGTTTTTGTGTAACTTATACCTACCAGCCAAAGACACTGCGATTCATTTTGCATTTTCGCGACGGTATTTTATTTACTCTTAAACCGTGACAGTGAGACAGTTGCAATTTTCACAGGTGATGTAGGTATTTCTGTTGTGAAAATTTTAACGGTGTTACTGTCACGTTTTATGAGATAAAATAAAATTATTTAAAAAAAACTTTTAAAACAAGCTTTTATTTAAGTGCTCTGAAAAGATGAAAATAAAATTTTAAATGACATTAACCACATTCATTTATGACTTTACAGAAATGAAAATATAATAAAAGCTTGTCGCGATGCCTAGAAGAAACTACCTAATTACAGTTAGGTGCGTACCTTATTACAAAATTTCAATCACAAATTGAAAGTTTCGCGACAAGCTTTTATTATATTTTCATTTCTGTAAAGTCATAAATGAATGTGGTTAATGTCATTTAAAATTTTATTTTCATCTTTTCAGAGCACTTAAATAAAAGCTTGTTTTAAAAGTTTTTTTTAAATAATTTTATTTTATATTTTTTAGTTTATGTTACGATAGTTATTGATCAATACGAAAGTATTTCTATAAAACGGAGAGACCTTCAATAGAAAAACTTAAGGCACGGGGAAAACTAACATTAGGATAAAGTATAATTATCTCTTTTATATTCTATAGAAGTAGGTTGGTACCTACTCCTCCGGCATCCCTAATAGAAGAATTAGCTTGTAATATGTCTTAGTCTTTTCATTTCATTGATGGCGTCATTATTAAATGGCCGGGTCCCAGTTAATTTCGAACAGTTTAATTCTTTTATCAGGAGGCCTTCTATTGACGTGACCCTAATTCATGGTGGGCCTACCAACTGCCTATCATGAACGAATTCGTATACAACATTGCAAGTCCCAGCAGTTGAATATTGAGGAGTTCCATAGTTCGAAGACAACCCTGGATGTAGCGTCTAATTCATGGTGGGCCTACCAACTGCCTATAATAAACGAATTCGTATACAAAATTGCAAGTCCCTGCAGTTGAATATTGAGGAGTTCCATAGTTCGAAGACAACCCTGGATGTAGCGTCTAATTCATGGTGGGCCTACCAACTGCCTATAATAAACGAATTCGTATACAAAATTGCAAGTCCCAGCAGTTGAATATTGAGGAGTTCCATAGTTCGAAGACAACCCTGGATGTAGCGTCTAATTCATGGTAGGCCTACCAACTGCCTATAATAAACGAATTCGTTTACAAAATTGCAAGTCCCAGCAGTTGAGTATTGAGGAGTTCCATATTTCGAAGACAACCCTGGATGTAGCGTCTTATTCATGGTGGGCCTACCAACTGCCTATAATATACGAATTCGTATACAACATTTTGTGTCCCAGCTATAAACCGCTGAGGAGATCTCTCGTACGGAGCCGATCCTGGCAGCAGCATCAGGTCAAATTTATGATTAACATGCATTGTCATCAGTTCTGGACCAACATTCAAAATTTCAACTCAATCGGATACCGAAAAGTGGTTCAAATTAAACTTGCAAGATTTGCACCGAACAAACATTGTTACTTACTTACATACTTACATACACTGCAAGTTAAATAAAAGCTTTTAAAAATATATTCACATCTACCCAACAAATTGCAGTTAATTTAAAATATAAAAGACTTACCGGTCTGTAAAGAGCTCGAAACGTAGGAATTGTAAAATCCAAAATAAACACAACTTAAATCCGTTTAAAATTGTTTTATTGAGTAGGTAATAGTTGTGCAAACTCAAGAAAATATTACTTACCGGTCTTCCTAAATTACTGTCGCGACAACTGCATAATCACTGTGGCATAACTTTGCAAACGCACAAGTAGGTAGGTTAGGGTATCAAGAGTTGGGTAGGTAGGTACCTACTTACTTACCTACCTACTACGTGCTTGCTATAAAATTGTAAAATTCGCATTTCGCAGTTTCGCAACTTTTCTAATTTCAACTAGGTATGTACCTACTTACGTGTATAACTACTTATAAAGTATGTGGAACGAATGAATAATAATGAATTAGAATGCTGATTTTAAGTGCCGTGTGATAGTGATAGCATCACCCTGTCTAATTCCCGTGGCTATCGTAAGAGACGACTAAGGTACTCATGTACTCGATGGTTTCATGTGTATGTTTTATGTGTTACAATTTTAGGCGACAGGCAGACAACCTGTCTCTATAGTGATACGTGATTTTACAGAAACGGTCCCTTAAATATTTGTCAAACGTGGCGATAGCGACCGTATCTTTACGGTCGGTAACGCTCTGTCTGCCCCGCAAGGGTTAAATGCGTGATATGTGTATGTAATTTAATTTGGCGTGTTGCGCGGCGTCTCGTTGCAAACAAGAAAAATCAGACTTGCGCACAAAGGGTTCCGTAACATTATGTAAAGAATCACGTTTGTTGTGTGGGAGCCCCGTAAATTTTAATTTTACTAAAAAAAAAATTAGTACTCATTCGTTGTTTTAGCGGCAACAGTGATGCATGTTCTGTGAGAATTTCAACTGTCTCTAACTACATATTACCACAACCACAATATACCAAGGAGCAGTAGTTTAGTTTAACTTTCTACTTGAATCTACCTACATTAGCAGGGATGTCAACAAATTGTTTTTTAGATAGTTTTAAACAGACAGACAAACTTGCAAACTACATACATAATAAAAACAGGATTAGTCATAAAATAATGGTTTATTCCTATTGTTTATTCATACTTCTAGTTTAGAAAAGTCGGAAACGTAACCTACTTAGATAGGTTCTCTGTTTATCAGTCACTGACGGAATGATGACGTGCTGGTTGAAAAAACATAATATAATACATGGTTATTTAAACCTTATTTAAACTAAACGGATGTCATGAAAGATTAAACACAAACTAACTACGTACGTTTCGACTGATAGGGAAGGAATGATAGTCTACTTGGACCGCAGGCATCGACCACAAAATGAAATACGAAAACATATGATTCATTATCATTAGACGTAATAATACACTTTGTGCAATAAAATGTGATGAGGATGACATTTTAGGTTACAATTTGTATCCATAAGCGCTAACATAACCTATGTTGATGAATAATCCAGACCTTACAGAAACAGAAAGAGAAGACAAGAAGACATACAATGAAGACAGTGAGATAGACAATAAAAACAATGCCGACAAGTAAACTAATAATGAAGACAGATGCACAAAACAGGAATCATGACCTAGGCGGGCAACGAAAACAGATAATAAAGACAAAGAAACATGAAACGAAGATAGTGAAACAGACAATGAAACAATGAGACAGACAACAAAAACAATAATAATAATAATTTATTTGCAGGCAAACACGGTACAATAGATTTGTTTAAATAGGTACTTATATAATTACGGACTAGCGTGTTTCGCCAACATTTGACATGCATAATAAAAATTTTAAACATAAATTTTTCACCCAAAGGTTGAAATAATTTTTTTAACATAATTTTTTCACCCAAAGAAAGGTTGCCTGGTAGAAATTGCTAACTCAGCAATAAGGCCGCCTAAATTGTACCGATCTTTTTTCATTTTTTGTATCTGTTTGTTTTGTTGTGTTTTGTACAAATTAAGAATATTGTATTGTATTGTATTGCATAATACAAAAAGCTACTAAATATAAACTTACAGACAAAGTTATTAATAACATCAAAAAATAAAATACAACTAAAATATTAATGTCACAATTTAGTTAACAATAACATTAAAAGAATACAATTCAAATATGAATGTCAGGTAAGCAAAATAAAATAAAATTAAAATTACAGAAGTCCCTAGATTAATAAATAAAAATGTCACTAGAGTTTTAAAATAAATAAATAACAAATAAATTAATAACAAACAATGTGGTCAAATTCGATGAATATCAATAACTAGTACTAAAATTAAAAATTCACAAATTCGTCAATACTATAAAAACAATTTGATACTAGCACATTATTTACCGAAAGAGACAGACAGAGACACAAGCAATTATAACAGAAATACATAGGAGAGAGACTATTAAGAAGAACAGACAGATCGTGAAGACACAGAGAATAACAACGATGACAGAGAGATAGACGCAGAAGACAGAGTGAACACAATGAAGACTGAATGACAGACGATGCAGAAAAAGTGACAAACGATGAATACAATGATGACAGAGTGACAGACAATTTAGACAGAGTGACAGACAATGAAGACAGAGTGAAAAACAATTAATACAGAGGGACAGACGATGAAAACAAAGTAACAAACAATAAAAACAATTATAACAGAGTGACAGACAACGAAGACAGAGTGAAAGATAATGAAGACAGTGTGACAGACTATGAAAACAAGGCGACAAACAATGAAGACAATGATGATAGAGTGACAGACAATAAGACAATGAAGACAGAGTGACAGACGATGAAAACAAAGTGACAAAAAATGATGACAATGATGATAGAGTGACAGACAAATAAGACAGAGTGACAAACAATGATCTCAGAGTGATAAACAATGAATAAATAGTGACAGATAAAGAAAATAGAAGAATATGTTTAAAAAAAGTGAAGTGTAAACATAAAATTTCTGGAATACGTATATTTCTCCTACAGAAACGACGACATAATACAAAGCAACATTACAACAAACATTTGAAAAATTCACGTGTCGGGGGTGACCATAATATTAATATCTTCAAACTAAGGTACTTATTATTTAAAATAGTAAGTAAGTAAATTACCTACTGCTAGTTCATGTCCCTGAACCATTGCTTTGTTTGAGTGTATATGAGTGTTACAACTTAACTGCGCTGATAATAAAGTAACAAAGTTGCACCCATACATTGTAGCATGTCACGATTATACTGCGTCGCGCATAAAGAAACTTTAATCTTGTTGTACTTTTACATACTTTTTATAGCTCTTAGCTTATGAGGTTACAGTATCGCACTCGAGTAGATATCGTAGTATGAGCCTCTAACATAACTAACGAAACGAAAGAAATGTTGACATAATACGAGAAATAAATGAATAAGAGGGTAATAAAACATGCCTTTATTTGAAATAATGATAGATATATCACGCAAAGTAAATCATCAATTCATCATAACTGAGTAATGGTGGTCATATTTTCCTATAATGCGCAACCGTGATAGGAAAAAAACATGCAGAATTAAATATTTTTACAACCACAATACATATATAGCCGAGTGTGATAATAGTTTGACAAGAGCATTCTAATGCCTAATTATATGCAGTTGCGTACACTATTTTATCTAAACTCTGCAAAAAAACTCAGTTTTACACTTTTCCAAACGGCCGCACCGGCGATTGCAAGGCCCGATACAAGGTCAAATTCAATACGAGAACGTTATATGGCTTGATATGAATTTTCATAAATTCTATATTAGCAGTTGTTCAGATGTCTAGTCTGAACAACAAATAACTTAACAACTGAACAAAAACTAAACAAAAACCTATTAAAACAACTAAACAACATCTGAACAACATCTGAACATCAACTGAACGAAAACCTATTAAAACAATTGAACAACATCCGAACAATAACCGTACAACAACAACTGCCAGGTGCGGTGGAAGATAATGATTTGAGTATTGACAAAAAAAATCGTTTCATTTGTCAACTTTATCGTAGTAAGAGCCTTCTCATTAAGTCATTACGCTTATGTAATTTCTATGAAACTGTAATATATATTGGCAGAATTCATAAAGTAGGTCTTTATACAACTGTTGTCGAATTCATAATTTGAACATTATGAGACGAAAACGAAAACTTAAAACGCTCTGCCGCCATCTTTGTGACGTCATAGTTATGCGTGTCCCCAGCTCCTGCAACTAAAACCGTCAGTTTCGAGTTTTGTAGAGTACAAGGAACTCATCTACACTGGTCTAAGCTTTATAGAAAAGCGGTCATAGAATTCAAGAAGGAGACGACTTTTAAATTTTCGCCAAGTGTTTAAAAGAGCTCAGTGAGAGAAATGAGACGAACGAGAAGATGTTCAGTGAATAAATTAACAAGAATAAAACAAAAACATTATATGAATATATGTTTTCAGCTGTTTCTACACAATCAATAGTTGAATTTAGATAATACTAGCGGCTAGTACCTTCAAATCAGCTAGTACCAAAGCTTCTAATCTGGGTTAAGGCTACTAACAAGCTCTAAGTTTTAACAGAAATGTATTTCAGCAATAATTACAATGTACATTTATTAAATAACTGTCATTTACGAAAATTTATTTATTTTTATTTATTTTATTCTGTGTCCCACTACTAAAAATTAAATGCCAAAGTGTTCAAATTTTGAAGCAGTTAAATGTCAGCGTGGCAAAATGTCCACAATCATAAAATTAAAATATTAAAGAAGTGAAAACATCAAAGTGGTATTTTTCATTCTTGGCAAACAAGGGATGAGTATCAATGGATGGGTGGCATTCAAAACCATAATGCAATACGCCACAAAAACAAAATAAAGGAAAGATTTCTTTTTTGTCTATTTTTACCACCATATTTCTCTTCATCTCAAAAGATGAGTCCTAAAGTCACAATGCAATCAATAAAATGTTAGAGGTGCTTTTCGCTTTGTATCTTTATTTTACCTGCTGTATAGTATCATGCTAGCCGGTGTTCCCTTGACCATAGTCGATAAGTTTTGCTACCTGGGCAGGCCTGCGACACTCGCCTATACCTACGGAGTTAAGTACCTACGCCGTCGTGTACCGCGATGGTACACTCGGCCAGAGCCGGATCGCGCTCGCTAGTGGAGCGCGTGCGCATCGATGCGGTGACGTCGTCATTTCACTTGTGACGCGTTCTTAACGAGACAGTCGTGCAGGTAGTGGAATAAATTGTTTGTGCTGTACTTCTTTACGAAATTTAAATACAATCAATTTATATTTATATATATGATGATGGGACAAAATAGGACTAGGTGTTCTGTGGACGGATGTCTTAATAAAAAGAGTGATTCCAAGTTGTCCTTTTTACATTACCAAAGTTCCCCCTGAAAGCTTTACGAATTACGTGAAGGAGCTGGAAACATTGTTTTTAAATAATTTTAAAGGAGTTATGATGAGAAATCCAGCTAACTCGTTATTATCGCTGCTGGAAAAAGTTCCATTTCATACACCGTGCTCATGTTTTCCGGAACAATACCTTTTGGTATTATTTGTAAGATTTCGTATTTTCGCAACACTTAAGTTTAATAATGTATACTGAATTACATACAACATTATATTAAAGTAAGACAATTGTAATTGTAAATTATATTTTTATTTGTTATTTTTTATTATGACTAAGAATATTCACGACTTTTTGAAAAATATTGTAAATACTTACAATAAACACTATAATATATTCTGTGTAAATAGCTAATATACCTACCAAATCAGTTTAGGATTTTATTTTTCATAGTTATATTCTGAATCCGGCCCTGGCGTTTGAGCTCCCGTGTAGGTAGTCAAAGAACGCAAAGCATTTGTGCTCTTATGCGCGTGTATTTGAGTTTAATTTAGATAGCGCACGGTGTCTTGGATGTTACAAAAAAAAGTGTAGGCTATTAAAACGGCGGCTTTCTTCAACATCAAAGGAGTGTCGCTTCTCTAGGTACTACTATTATCTATTCTGTGACCTGGGGTCGACTATGTCAAATAATCTCACGCTCGATGCTGAGATCGATACGCGAATCGGCAACGCGACGACCATGTTCGGCAAGCTCAGTACAAGAGTATGGAACAATAAACACCTGACCACAAAAACCAAGATTACCTATTGTTTATCAAACTTGCGTTTTAAGCATACTCTTGTACGGAGCTGAAACCTGGACAGCGTATGCAAAACAGGAACGTCGACTCAATATATTTCATATGCGCTGCGTAAGAAATATCTTGCATATAACCTGGCAGGACAGAGTCACAAACGAGCGAGTTCTAGAAATTGCGCAGCTGCCTAGTTTTACCGCCCTGCTTAAGCAGAGACGATTGCGGTGGCTAGGGCATGTGCACCGGATGGAACCTTCGCGTTTACCACGGCGTGTTCTGCCTGCATGGCGCTGTAGCAAACGCTAAAAGAGGGGTTGGAAGACCTATGCTGCGTTTCAAAGATTGCGCCAAGCGGGACATGGCTGCGTTTAACATTGACCATTAAAGCTGGGAGAAGCTTGCTCAGGATAGGGACGAATGGCGTAAGCGTGTGTTTGGTGGGCGTAAAACACAGTGTACTTTTCTTTATTATATTGTTTAAGTAATGCCAATGTGTTCTATGAAACAATACAAATCGAAACTTCGCTAGTGATTTTTCGATTGGACTCTTATTTTAAAATATATGAAGGATATAACAATTTTCGTGTACTAAAAAAAGATCTCATGTAAATAAATCGTTTGATTCTTAGATATTCTGATTTATTTACGCCTCCTGGCAGGGGTAGTGAGCTAGAAACTGAAGGTGGTGCGCCAGAAAAACATAGGTAAAGGTGGTGCCAGATCTACAAGGGGAGAAATGAACGGAAGTGCTTTGTTAAGACCTTTTTCAAACAAAAAATCGGACCCCCCACCGTGCGCCAGAACCCACGAATCCCTACTATTAACTTCTTTGCTCTCGCACTGCTCTGTCTTCTATTTCCTCCACCCAAATGTTGTTTGAAAGAGATCGATATTAGCGATAAGGCCGCCTTTAAGCATTCTATCTTAATATTTTCGTGATACTTGTATTGTTCATTTTAGGGCACTAAAGCGTTTTTACTTACTTACTGGCCTTGTGAGGTGAGTTTTGTTCCCATTGTATAGAAGAGGGTCTAAAAAGTAGTTGTTTTTAACTGCATTGCATTAAACTTATTGTCTCAAAACTTTCGAGGCCAACTTTTGAACATTTGGGATCAAGATGTGAGTAGTTCACATATTTCGTCCGACCATTCTCAAAGATATAGCGAAGATTAACTTTTTTCTACGTTGTTTTTTCTTCCTTTCTTGAAAACCTCTATTGAACACATTTGTCGTAAATTTAACCTAGTGGGTAGGGTAATAAATTACTCTAAGGGTTTCTGTTTCTCACACGTTGTTTGTCGTTTCTTAGAAAGCTTTAGGTATCAATCAATCAGTTTTTATAGTCTTGTTAAGTGGTGAATATGCGAAGAGCGTTGATGTGTTTTGTGCAATATTCTAACAGATTTTTATAAAGAAAAACCATTATAGTTTGAAATTTGACTACTTCTTCTTTTTAGTATGGTACACCGAGTCGTCGAACGACTTTATGCCGTGTGATGCCGGCTTAGAATAGCATCACCCCATTTCTTGCCCGTGGGAGTCGTAAGAGGCGGCTAAGGGACTTGAGGGTGTGTATTGCAGTTTTTGGCGATGGGCTGATGAACCCTGGTGTCAGAGTTTTTCAACCACCTACTACTACTAGTAAGCCTCTTATTTGGTTCTGTAATGACCGCCGTCTAAGTAATCATAGAAAGCAACCGGACTGACGGCTTAACGTGCCCTCCGAAGCACGTTTCGGACAATCAGGTGGTTCAGCCTGCAATGTTCAACCTGACTGAAAACAAATTCATAAAGTGATAAATATCAACTTTGCGAAGGCACTCAAGATATAATCGAATCCGGAACCTTTGCATCGCAGGCAGTCACACTACCACTGTGCTACATCCCGCATCGGCTGTCAAATTTGAGTAGCGACCGAAAATGATAACGAAAACTTATGACGGGCTGGTGATAGGAACAACTTTATTTCCCAAGAAATATAGGTCGTAATGTGAAAAATAAATGGAACTCCCATACAAAATCTATACATATAATAAAACAGAAACGAAACCAATTCTGTACATGAAATAGATTCAAAAAAGGGTTTTTGCTTCTAATTGTGTTCAAGATACAGACATCAAAACAGAAGTAAAATTGATTTTTGTCTGTTTGTCTGTCGGTATGTTTGTTATTCTTTCACGTAAAAACTACTGCACAGATTTCTACAAAATTTTATACTGTGGTAGCTTATTACCCGGGTCAACATCTAGGATACTTTTTACCTCGAAAAAATCTTTCATTCCCTTGGTAAAACACAGTAACTGGTTCCGCAAAGCGAGTTCCGATTTTTTTTCCTAAAAAATAATATAGATGTCGCTGTTAGTTTTGTAAAACGCGGTATTGACCACGTATTGACTGACATACGATCTGAACTTCTAAACGACCCCGTGAAACGACCTAACCAAACAAAAAACAAACAATCACACATTTAATCCTTGCGGGGTAGGTTGAGCGTCAACGGCCGTAAGTATTTTATCGCTATCGCCACGTCTGACATATATGCGGGTCGTTCTAACTATTACAGAAATGTTTCGGACTTTTACTTTGACCTGTGGTCATGGTCAAGGTATGTGATGGAAGACAGATGAATTGTGATATTTTCTTGAGTTTGCACAACTATTACTCATCACAATAAAACAATTTTAAACGGATTTAAGTTGTGTTTATTGTGGAAACGTAGGAATTGTGAAATCCAAAATAAACACAACTTAAATCCGTTGAAAATTGTTTTATTGTGAAGACAAATTATGATTTGGGTAAAATTAGTTAATTTTTTTACCACTACAAGAGGCCGTTGGCCTGAGTTAAAGGTTATAATACTTTTAATTTTAACTCGACATCTCTACGTGTAACCGAGATAGTGAGTCTTGAAAGACAGACAAATGGACAACAAAGTGAGTGAACCTATAAGGGTTCCATATTGCAGCCTAAAACCTATTTACAAATATAGTTTTTATTTTAACTCGATATCTCTGCGCATTCCCGAAATAAAGCGTCTTACGAGACGGATGGACGGACAGACGGACAACAAACTGATCGTATAAGGGTTCCGTTTTTTTGTACGTTTCTTTTTGATGTACGGAACCTAAAAAAATATAAATAACCTTCATTAGTTAGAATCAAAAATGTTAGAGTAAAATTTATGTAAAATTACTTCATAGATGTCGCTGTTAGTTTTGTGAAACCCGCTAATGAAATGTTTTCTCCAAAATTATATAACAAAGCCACTGACAGGCGGCAGGTTTTCTAAAAAAATAATAATATAGTATTGTAAACTATGCCGTGTGATGCCGGCTTGCAATAGCATCACCCCATTTCTTTTCCGTGGGAGTCGTAAGTGGCGACTAAGGGACTTTCACATGGGCGATGGGCTGACAACCTGTCACCATGGCGATACACAATTTTCCGAATGACCATCAAATATATGTCAGACGGCCGAAAAAACGGACATTTACGCTCTGCCTACCCTGCAAGAGATAATAGGCGTGATATACGTATGTAAGTATAAACTTGGGCAACGGATATTCTGATAGATTGTTTCTTTAAAGATAAATCTTTTTTTGTGAAGTGGCGCCACTATCGAGGTCGTTCACGGTTACACTCGCCTTAAACATTTTTGCAGAGATCAGAAGGCAAGGAAGGATTGCACTTGCTGTAGTATCTTCAAGTATCGCTGCCACACTGCTTCCAGGAGAGAAAACGGCGCATACAACTTTCAAAATACCAATCGATTTGGACACAAACGATACTCCAATATGTGCTGTATCACGTAATAGTTACAAGGCAAAGGTTTTCTGATATTGTTGTCTGGTAGTTATGTGACGAGTGTACGATGGCCAACAAAAAAACAGTAGAAGCTATGGATAGGACTTTGAAAGACATACGCAGAGATAATAGGGCCATGGGCCATATCACTGATCTTTTTTCCAGTGACTTTCGCCAAACACTTCCAGTTGTTACTCGAGGTACCAGGGCTGATGAGGTGAATGCATCACTAAAATCATCGGCTCTTTGTTTTCACAAGCTTTATTAAAACTCGGCAGAGGTACTTTACCAGAGGATAACGGTCAAGTAAGTCTGCCTGAAACGCTTTGCCAAATAGTTTCTGGTCTAAAGAGAATCATTTCTTCTGTGTATGGCGAACCTTCCTTCCTTCATAAGAAAGATTCGTAGCTACGTGGAAGAGCTATTTTTGCACCCAAAAATGATCAGACTGCTTCAATAAACCATACCATTATGTCACAAATCACTGGGGATATGGTGGTATACGCGTCAATTACCACTGTTATGAATCAAGACAAAGCCACTAACTACCTAATAGAATTCCTAAACTCCTTGAGTGCGAATGGTCTTTCTGCACACCAAATATTACTTAAACTTGGTGTTCCTATCATGCTTCTTTGCAATCTCACTCCGCCAAAGCTGTGCAATGGAACCAGACTGAAGATCTTAAGCTTAAAGATGAATGTATTCGAGGCGGATATTTTCACTGGTTGTGGCGCGTATACCACTCATTCCCAACAACTTTTTATTTCAATTTCAGGGCATTCAGTTTCCCGTCAGCGTTTTCTTTGCAATGACTGTAAACAAATCGCAAGGACAGACGCTGAAAGCCGCAGGCGTAGGTCTTACGATTCCCTGTTTATCACACGGGCAGCTATATGTCGCTTGCTCTCGAGTCAGTTCTCCTGAAAATTTGTACGTTTTAGCACCCGATGGTAAAACTACCAAAGTAGTTTATAATGATGTTTTGTAGCTGATGTCCATAGTATCAAAACCAAGTACCTAACCGAAAAACAAGTTAACCAGTACCTATTCATTGCACATCTTAAAGAGAAAAAACTTTATACAAACATGATATTAATATTAAACAATATGCATACATCAACTTCACTAACTCACAAGTCACTACACCATGCGTACGAAGTCGCGGGCAACAGCTAGTTATTGAATAATTGTCTATGGACCATGTGAATTTGTATTACAACTGCAATTTTATTTTTCAAATTTCGACCTATCTTCCTTGGGGAAAGTTGTTCAGTGTCAAAGGTTGGTTCGCCCATTAAAAAATTTGCGGCTAATATTTTTACAACCTGTATGTTCCTTCCTTAAATGGGAAGGTAGGTTGAGGTGCTGTTGATAGGTACTCCATGCCAAACTGCCAATAGCATTTACTTTCATTATTACATTGTATACCTATTATTGATAAAACGCATGTAAAAATTGGTTAAGATATTATAACTTTGTAAACTGACATTGCAATAATTTCATGAATGCATACTTTAAATGCCTTTTAATTGTTTTACTTATGGCTGGTACAATTTAGCTACATTTAGGCACTTCGGCACAAATACAACATGAATAGTATTGACCATTAAAAGTTCTGTGTCTAATGGCACGTTAAATCGTCGGTCTCTGTTGCTCACCATGAGTATTATCATAGCAGAGGTCTGCATACAGGGTGTAAAGGTCAGCGCTCCCAAAAGAGTGTATTGAGACCATGAAACTGAACAACTTTCCATCTCATAGTGAATGGAGTCAGCTGATCGTGATTTTGTATGGGAAGTCGATTTAATTTTTTGTCGTTTCCTGACATATGTTTCTAGGGGAAAGTTGTTCAGTTTCATGGTCTGCAGTCTGCATGCACCCTATCAGTATTCGGAGGGCAGTCCCTTACACCCTGTATATACCTAGACAATATAATACCTGCGTGAGAGGTTTGCGTTTAATGTTGCGGCACCTCGTCTACGCTCCTATGGTGATCTTTCGCTTCAGATGACGGTATGCTCCTCTACAACATTTAAAAAGTCTTTCACTGTCCATGCTGCGCGCTTGTGGAATGGCTTACCTGCAGAGGTGAGGAACAGCATTAATGTGAAGATGTTCAAATCCAACATCAGGAAAGTTTGGGGTTATGATCTGGGTGACATAGACAATTTGTAGGGCACATGATATTTATTTATGTATATAAATTTATATGTATATTTGTTATTATCTATTATCAACTAAGGTGTATTTATTTATTATTTAATATTATTTATGTATATTAGTTAAAGAGTAAGCATTCTTATTATCATTTATTTTATCACCTTTCTAAAGTACCGTAGTTTACCTGCAAATTACATATCCTCTGAGTCTCTCAAAGGTTGACTGGAAGAGATCCCTTTGTGGGATAAGTCCGCCTTTGTGCCTCTTGTTTTATTTCATCCTTTACTGATAATGTAAATTTGTTTTGTGGTACAATAAAGTTAATACACACATACATACATACATAATATAAACTAGCAAGCATGGACGGACAGTAAAAGCATATTAATTTAGATAATCTTAATTTGAAGTATAGGCACAATGCCATTATCTAATTACTTGCTTGACATAATAAAATAAATCGATTAGTAAGAAGGTTATTTTTAGCGTTTCGAGTTTCGATCCGTCTTTATGTTCATCCGTCCATGAAAGAGCTGTATAGTACGTAATACCTGTGTAGAAACATACTTATTAGACCCACTCTGGATCAGACCCAGTGGCAGCGTTGCCAGACCATCTCAAACTGAACGGTTTCCTGTTCTTTTTTGCGGTGAACCGGTTTGTTTCCTGAGTATATGTCATACATAACAAAATATAAGGTGTAAAAAAATTAGCTAAGAATATTTTAAGGGGTGAACCAGTACGTGAAACTGAACAACTTTCCCCAAGGAACATAGGTCGAAATATGAAAAAAATAATTTGACCCTCCCATACTTAGTGTGTTACCCGGCCGGGATAATTTGTATGGGAGGGCCAATTTTTTTTTTCATATTTCGACCTATGTTCCTTGGGGAAAGTTGTTCAGTTTCACGTACTGGTTCATCCCTTAAAATATTCTTAGCTAATTTTTTTACACCATGTATAATAGAATTCCATAGATCCAGATCCATCTAGCAAAGACGGCCGCCGATGTGGCGCAGTGGTAGTGCGACTGCCTGGTTCCGGGTTCGATTCTCGGTGGGACACTCACAAAATTTATATTTATCACTCTATGAATTTGTTCCCGGTCTTGTTAGGACATTGCATGGTGAACCACCTGATTGTCCGAAAAGAAATGGTTCCGTGCTTCGGAGGGCACGTTACGCCGTCGCGTCGGTCCCGGTTGCTGTCTATGATTACTTAGACGGCGGTCGTTACACAACCATGTCAGAGGCCTACTACCAGTAGTAGGCGGTTGAAAAAAACTCTTGACACCAGGGTTCATCGGGTCGTTAGACGACTAGGTGTCCCACACGAATAAGAAGAATCTAGCAAAGAACTATGAAAAATAGGTCATCAAAGACAACTTTTTCCCTTGTCGACAAAAACTTTTGAAGGGTCATATTGCCCGAAATCGGCAACACTGCCTTGGTCTAATCGGGAATGTTTCTGTTTAGTACACAAATCAAAACTTTTATACCTATAACACATTTAACAAAAGCAAGTTTTAAATAAGTTCGTTGATATATAAGAATGTATTTATGTTAATTTACAATGACGTTAGTTTAGTTAAAAAATAAAATAAATACAGGGCGGTACCGAACGACCGACTTCCCCGAAAACGCAAAGCTCAAAAGGTCAAAACGAACAAGTTTCGCCAAGGAACATAAGTCAAAATATTGCCTCCCTACGTAGAAAGTTGCTCGGTCCACTTTTTTTTGTATCGGATGTCCAGCTTTGTTGTACAATGTGGGTCCCAAAACAGGGGAGAATATTTTACGGGGGGAAATTATCCGTGAAATTGAATAACTTTCCCCAATCACTAGGCCTTAAGTATGATACTCAATGAACCCAGTGCGCCCCCATATTAAAGGGACCTTTTCCGATATCTTTTCGACACTCATGAACGTCAAACTCGATCATCGCAAAATCTCCTGCTAGCGCCCAAAATACACCGGACTGGTTTTCTTGGTGACTCCTTCCCGTCCCAGGCAGTCCAATTATGGAATGAAATCCCAACAGAGTTGAGGAAAGCCCCAAGTCGTCAGGTGTTTAAGGCCAAGTTGCGTGAGCATTACTTGTAGCCATTACAGTCATCCTAAGACGCTCGTAGTAGGTTTCTGTCACATATTAAAATGCAATTATGAAAAATGTTGCTTCATTAAACTCTGTTTTTTTTTCTTTCTTTGTTCTTTTTTTTTGTTCAACATGTCTATGCATGAGGTATATGTTATTTAGTCTATTATTTATGATATAATATGTATTTAATTAATATATATATTTATTAATAAAATATAATTGTATTGATTTAGCTGTATTATTTTGGTATATTTCGATTTTTATTATTATTTTTGCACCTGCCTATACTTTCCACATGCCCTAAGGTAGACTGGTAGATAATGCCACTGGCATTAAGTCCGCCCATGTACACTTTTGTGCATAAAGTTCAATAAATAAATAAATAAATATGGAAAAAATGATTCAGATTTAATTGGTCATGTAGACTGGTCATGGAGGTCTGATACAGTAGACAATAGATCTTACACAGGATTTTAGGGAATTGTTTCATAAACTCGGGTTGTGTTATTATATCACATGAAAGCCTAATAATAATATTATATTAAAACTGACGTAGTTGGTAAGATACATTGATACTAACATTAACTTTAAGATCTTAAAACGTTGTACATGTATTTAAAGCAAATACAAGTAAATTATTAATTGATTGATACATACATACATACACATATCACGCTTATAATCCCTCGCGGGGTAGGCAGAGTGTAAACGGTCGCAAACGGATATTTACGCCACGTCTGACTAATATTTGAGGGTCATTCGGAAAATTGTGCATCGTCATAGTGACAGGTTGTCAACCCATCGCCTAAGATTGCAATACACACCCTCGAGTCCCTTAGTCGCCTCCTACGACTCCCATGGGAATGAAATGTGGTGATGCTATTCTAAGCCGGGATCACACGGCACATAATAGATGTGAGATTTTATTTTATTAGGGAAGCAGTCGCTAATAAATAAAATTAAAATTAAATTATTAAAAACATCAGATATGATATGTTTACTAAGAGTTTAATATAAAGATAAACATAATATTTTTTCTAAAGTTTTATTTATTGTAAACGTTAATTATACCAGTTAGGTGGGTGTGGGTATGTTATGTACATTGTAGAGTCAGTTCATGTGATTATTTTTTGAAATACTTTTTTATTAAGTGGTAGTTAATAGAATATCACTGTTTTTGGAAAATTTGGTAAGTGGTAGTGTTATTTATTAAATCAATATAAGATGCTGCGTGTATCGCAATGTGTTTTTATCAGGATGCTCATTCATATTGATAAATAAATACACTGAATAGTCTGATAAATCTTACCACTGCGTTTTATTATTCTTTTGTTTGACATATAACTATAAACTTGTATATCTTTATTTTACAGTAATTTATTCACGACCGTGTCATGTTAGCATAGAATAGCATTACCCCATTTCTTTCCCAGTAGTGTCGTGAAAAGCGACTAAGGGATTCGAGGATTTCATGTGTATTAAAATTTTAGGCAACAAGGTGACAATCTGTCACTTTAGCGATACACGATTTTTCGGAAGCGGCCATCATATTTGTCAGACGTGGCTATAGCGACCGTTTTTTACGACCGCTAACGCGCTGCCTGCTCTGCAAGGAACAAAAGCGTGATATGTATGTGTATTTTTCCAATTGCATATCGGAACCCTACACATACTAGTCGGACACGCACTTGACAAATTTTTGACATATTTTGATACTTAAATACTGCGTTGCTTGTACACATACATAAAACGCACACAAACAGATGTCAGGTAAGATTAAAAATATATACAAGATACGTTTTCCTTGTCCATTAAAATGACTTCAGCACACAATCTGTCGACGGCCTAATCGCTGATACAACAACTTATGAGCGGCTAACGACGGTAAATAGCGGGTACTAATTTCGATAATAACGTGATGAGGCTTAGTGTAAATGTTTGTATTTTCCATTTTCAGGTCTCCTAATGTAAGAGAGTATGAGTGGTCTCCAGTTTCAGTCGAAAGCCGCCCGGCGGCGAGATCAGACGGTTTTCCGGTCGTGATAAACCGGCGTTTTCCGTATGAACACGTGATTGGAAAATTGTTCTCGTTCTACATCGAAAATTATTTGTAAAAGTGGTTTAAAGAACTTGTTATATAACTGAAATTTGAGATAAAGGTTGATTCGAGTTTTTTCAGCATGGGATTAATGTTCTGACCGATTTAATTACCTACTTTATTCACCATTATAAGAAAGTTGATATAATTCAAAAATATTTATTTTAAAGATTTATTCAGGTAAATAAAGAGACAAATAGTATTATTTCTAATAAAAAAAAAACTATAGGTACTAAAATTAAATACAGTTCTTAGTGACTAACTAATTATTTTATTTGCAGTTTTGAAACAAACTTATTTTAGAAACACCATCTAGCACGATACCTTTATTTAAAGTTTGTTTAGTTAGGAAAAAGAAGAAGTCAGTCAGTTAGTAAGAAGAAGAAGTTTATTGTGGATAGGTCCGTGCGTTTAAGCCAAGTGAGCAACAAGCTAAAAGTATACTTAAATACCAAATTTTAAAACACTTCCCGTGTTAAGTGTACAACTTTAAAAAAACTTACAAAACTTTCAAGCGCGTGCAGGATTTGAACATGCGACTTTCGCATTACTAGTGGCGACGCCTCTTCCATCTGGGCTACCGCAGCTCACTCCTTGCCCGCCAATTTTGCAAGTGTATTTTTATTAGGATAGTGACAGGAATATATGAGAATTTGCAGTAGCAATGTGATGCTGGCTCAGAATAGCATCACCCCATTTCTTGCCCGTGGGAGTCGTAAGAGGCGACTCAGGGGCTTGAGGGTGTGTATTGCAATTTTCGGCGATGGGCTAACAACCTGTCACTATGGAGATACACAATTTTCCGGATGACCCTCAAATGTTTGTCAGACGTGACGTAAAGGACCGTTTTATGCGGCCGTTAATGCTCTGCCTACCCCGCAAGGGGTTATTGGCGTGATATGTGTGTGTGTGTGCAGTAGCAATGTCCTGTCAGAATCGAGAGCGTATCAAATACAATCATTCACATCACATACATTCACATAATAAAAGAAGTAGTAAATTGGTTGTGGCTGAATAAACATGTTATTTTTTGCTTGCCTTTATTCTCTTAAAATAAAACACGCCAATTAGACAAATCTGTTCACTAAACTCTCATTGTATTCAGTAATTTTCACGTGTCAAGATTTAATGAATGACGTACGCATCGCGACGAGTTTAAAAACATACATGAGTGAAAGAGAGAATTAAATAGTATACGGAGTGTAAGGGACGGTGTACCGGAAACTTTGCAGGCATGATCCATGAAACTGAACAACTTTTTCTATGAAGGCTATGTTGGTAGACGACAAAAAAAACGACTTCCCTTATTTTCATAATTCCCGATCAGCTGACTGATTTTCTTGGAAAACTAAATAAAAGGATTTCTTAGATACGCTCTACAGTAAAAGTTGTACACTTTTATGGTCTAATCATGTCTGCAAAATGTTTAGTAGTGCAGATAGTAACAGAACACTGTATCGTTACCAAAATAACATTGTAGGATTTGAGAATAATATATTTATTTGATTTCAAAACACCTTTTTTTTAGTTCATTAGAAAAGTTAGTCGTCCAAACTTTTTTGAAAAGTAAGTAGGCTGTAGGTACGTAGATGCTCCTGTTATACCAGCCTTTTTATAGTAGGTACAGGAAAGGCAGTAATTTTCTTGACTTTGAACAACTTTTACTTATTTTTCTTTTAGTTGTCGTACTAAACATTTCCTTATATTATTTCTAAGAGATCGCTTCGAGAACAGGGGGTATCCATCTATTTGCCATACTCTCCACGGTTGACAGGTGGACTGGCATTGACAAGTGCAGTACAGTATCAAAAGCACCCCAACCAAGTTCATTGCATAATGATTTTCTTAAAAACTGTAGGATAAACCAACAGATTATGATCTTATAAATGAGTAACTCGAGGCCATTCATACATACATAAGTACATCACGCTTATATCCCTTGTGGTGTAGGCGGCGCGTAAACGACCGTAAAAACAGGTATTTACGCCATGTCTCACAAACATTTGTAACCCTCAAGTCCCTTTGTCGCCTCTTACTACACCTACAGGAAAAGAACAGGGTAATGCTAGTCTAAGCCGGCATCACATGGCAAATCACAAGCCATTCAATGTAACATAAAATACAGTCCTTTTAAGCAGCTAAAATATGGATTGATGCTTGCACCACTGAAGCAAAAAAACACCGCATACAGCTAATTCTTGATCAAATATTCACATTTGTTTGAAGAGATTAGCAAATCTTTCGTTTATGATTATGTTATGACACAGGTATAAGCAAGATGAATGTATAAATTTTATCTTATCACAACCTATCTGGCTAAAACTATCTTATTCCTGATTTCTCATATTTCAGTCAGCAGATAGTCATCTAAGTAATAGGTATAAAACATTATATCTCTCAAGTTAATTTGTGAGTGATAAGAAGTCAATTCAGTGACATTCATCGGGTCATTCGTCACCACAGTGTCCCAAAAAACAAGAAGTGAAATACTCCACTTTGATCTTGATAGATCCTGAAATGATCTTAGAAGGATGAACCGGAAGGGTAAGTTTCTGACAACAAGCCCTCAGTTATTGAATTGTTTAGTATAAGACGTAAGTTGGCTTAGTAAGTTGAACTAACTTTTGAAATATTCTAAGATTTTGAATAGTTTTCTCACTTGCCTTGCCGCTCAATTTGCGGTATTTGAATGTTTGAACCAATTAAACAACATATTTGCAAAATAATGTATTATTTGATAAATAGAAAAATGTGTGCTCTTCATGCATTTTCATACAACTCCTTTCGTAAGTAACATTGGACCAGCAAAATACCGGTAAAACGTGCTGCTCGTTTGTGAATAACGTTTAGTCAGCACTTGACCGTGAGTGTATGACAAGCTGTGATCAACAAATCATTGAAAATAATCATTAATAATACACATAATAAATGATACACTGCCTTCTTTCGGCTGATACTTTTTTATCGTGTCGATCGGCTATGGCGTTTTTTTTGGACCTGATCTCAGCCAAACGCACTAATGCAACATCAGTCGAGTTGGCTGAAACAGAAAACTGTGGACGGTCTGGCGTTCTGGTATAACTTTGAATGATCATTTCTACAAAATTTACGATTAGATGGTCGGTGATACTGTTAGGAAGTCAAAATATATATATTTTTAATTTTGGCCTATCTTTCTTTGGCAAAAATGTTTTTATCTTATCATCAACCCGGCCTCTGTTAACAGGCCTAGTTTTTCCTAAAAAATTTGGTCCCTTTCAAACAGCTTCGTTAAAATTTTCGCGAGGTTTTACGTTTTCTTCATCATAGGAACTAAAGATATACCGTAACAATGTCTAATCCAGCCATATTTTGTATGAAAGTTATGTATTTAAATTATAGCATAAAAAATTTAATAAGTGCACCTTAAATCTCTAGACAAATAGAAAAACTAAAATACTTTGCTTTTTTTCTATGAAGTAAAGTTTTGTCAAATTGATACAGTGTCTGTTATGTGTTAGATTCTCGACAACATGTTTTTTTTTCTGAATTTTATGGATGTAATTGCATAAATGAAACCGTTAAAAATCTTGCCTGTGCGCTATCCCTGTATCAATGCTATAGAATAAAACAGAGCATCGGGAATGAAATGATTCGACAAATATCAACACGTTCGAGGAAAAGGCGATAGCAGATATACGATCGACCACAAAGCAGATCCAAATCCAATAGGATCCTACTGGATTGGATAAATCCAATTTAAACTTCAGATCCGTCTTGCACCGATATCGATAACAGACAGTTTAATGTGATAATAAATTGTTTATACGAGCTGATTCCGAGTTCGTGAGTAAATAATTACGCTCGAAGTTTTGCACGAGCCTGCCACGTCAATCCACCGCAAAACTTTGCTGAAAATACATTTATAAGTCCTGTTTTACCTAGTCTATGCTGTATACGATTGAAACGGCATGCAAACAACTTCCATACCTTTTGACCATCCATACCTCACTAAAACATAGCACTGATAGAGCAAACATACCCGCTATTTCATGTAGGACTGGCACAACGCAACCGGCCGCTGCCGCGGCACGCTCGCTGCTTGATTCGTGCATTAAGGTTACAGTCAAGTTTAACCTGGCGAACCTATTTTAGTGTAACAGTTTCGTGTTTGGACTTACGCCACCGAATTATCTACCGATATTCTAATAATATGGATTGCTAAGGTAGGTACATAAATACCTTTGCACGTGCTTGTGATTCAAACAATTCTATGTTAGGAGATGGTTAGCGAGTTGAAGAAGGTTATTATATGATGCCATCTTGCAAATTGATCTGTCACGAACAGCACTTTACAGAAATGGAGTCCTCGTTTCTTTATAAACAAACAATACAATGCGAATACGAATTGTGTTCACTTACTTACATACCGACTTATATTTAAATATACCTACCTACCTCGAGTTGTTAGGGCAATCTGGAAGCTGGAGGTTCATGTTCAGCAGTGGACTATTGTGGCTGTTTTAGTACTTAGTAGTTTGAAAGCCGTGTGAAAAAAATGGATCCGTGGAATAGGCAGTAGTGTTCCCGGTGAATACAACACCTTGCACTGCGCTTGCCAGTCCGCCTCCTAGGTATGGTGAGTATGGCAAAAAACCCTGATTGGGGGACGCACATGTCCACCAGTGTACTGCTGTGGTTGCTTCTTCTTCTTCTTTCTTGTCGATGACTCAAATATTGGCAGCTGAAGTTGAAGCATAAAAGCTTTTATCCGTAAGATTATAATGTTAATGTAAGATGTAAGCTCCCATAAATATGTATAGAATAAGAAGTATCTGCCTAATGTGGAGCCATAAGGCTAATGCGGGCTATTACGGACCACTTACCTAAACACAGCCTGGATATGGAATTACACTTACCCTGCCCAAGCCTCCTGATTCGGTATACATTGTTGGTTATTTTGAGTTTTTGTAATGTTGTCCAAATAATAACCAGCAACGTATGCCAAATGGGGCCCTGTCAGGCAGGGTATTGTGATACCTACTTTTACATTTCGGTTTGCCGTAGCTCTATGTAGTGCTGGTGTAATCATATCGTTTTGTAAGGGCCTTTTAGTAGTAAAATTGAAACTGACCTAATATTGATATTCGGAGTACGCGCAAGGCATTGCATGACTTAGCACAACGATAGGCTTAGGCGGTTCATCACAGTTGACACCCGGAACGTTACTTTGACAGCTTGTTAAATAATTATTCTGTTGCTTCCTAGTATACCTACATCATAAAGGTTTTTAAAAAAAAAATTACTACAAGTCATTTAGAAGTCATATAGATAGTTTTTAAATAACTGGAAACAACCGAATTGTACACACAAAAGCTACAAGCATGCCAAGTTTTATTCTTGTTTCCAGATGGGACAATAGCTTCATACAAACAACTGAACAACATCTCAACTTTTTGGAGAGTGTAGATAAAATAGTGTATGCAGACGCCGATATGGCGCAGTGGTAGTGCGAATGCCTGTGACGCAGAGGTTCCGGGTTCGATTCTCGGTGGGGCACACACAAAGTTGATATTTATCACTTTGTGAATTTGTTTCTGGTCTGGTTAGGATATTGCAGGGTGAACCACCTGTTTGTCGTCGGTCCCGGTTGCTGTCTATGATTACTTAGACGGCGGCGGTCGTTACGCAACCATGTCAGAGGCCTACAACTGTTGCCTCCCATATTTTTTCTCTAATATGTATCGTTGCAGAGTGTGTCTTAATTGACTTAAAATAAAGTTATTAGCCTTTCAGGAGTGATAACTCTTGGAGCAAGAGTCTTAAACTCAGGTACTCTAAAGATGATTGTCTTCTAGCAACCCAAAACCCATTTAAAAATAACTTTGTCCCTCCCTTCCATGTCGTCTTAACAATATTTCAAGCATTCATTGACCGGAATTTAGAGGTACATACTTAGTATACAATGTTCATCCTGCCCCGTTGTTTGTTCGCGTACAAAGTAAATATTGAAGGTTTCTGAAGGCCAGGCTTTTTTTTTATAAAACCTACTTTTTCAGTATTCACGTGCCTTTGTTTAAATTCAACAGTAAGTATGTAAGTTTCATTTATATGTAAGGGATTTAATACCCTTTCAGTAAGTATGTGACGGCATCCTGCCAGGTCTAAAAAGTTTGTCTATTGGAGAAGTGTGGCCATAGTGGGGTACTTTAGTCACAAATTAAGTAATGGCAGGCGAGCTCAAGATTTATGACTGTGTTTTAACAGTTTCGAAGATCCCGGATGATATCGGAAGTTAATCAAATTGAAAATAATGCAAAATAATAAAAATCTGTTTCAGTTTTCACTGATAAAACATTTTATTTAACTACATTTACAGTAGAGATGGATGGTTCGTATGCAATAGCTTAATTATAGCTCGTAAAACTGTTTTAGTTAAGTTTCAAGTAAAATTGAGTTGGTTGCGCTTGCGGTTTAGTTTAGGTACACAAAAATGTTTCTATTCCCGTTACAATTATTACGTGGTGTAATCTAAGTAGTAAAACTACGTTTAACTCGAGCACAGATAATATAATACTACTCAGGTAACCCATTTCAAACATTTAGTAAGAAAACAGTAGGAATCATTCATTAAAATTGGTGTGAACTGTTCTTCTGTAAATTATCTGGGCAGCAGTGGATTTCTCTTAGATTGCTCGATTGTGATTAAAAAAACACAGAAGTCAATTCGTTTAATTTTTATTTAAAAAAATATAATAACTAACTGAGTAAGACAAGATACCGCGACGGCGTCTGCTGAATTAATGAATAATTGTTCATTGTATTTGCTGGTATTTAAGCATCGGATGCACTTGATTACTCAATGAAGTCATTAATATGGTGTCATTAGCACTACTACTGTCGTCTTTCGTTCTTGGTGGTCCATTGTGCGATGATAAGGTGATTTGAATTGTCCATTGAAAAAATAAAAAAACTGGTGGTGGTATAAGATAGGTAATAACTAATAACATAAAAGTGTGTCCTTGATGCAACGAGTCGCCTTCTCAATGCAAGATTTTATGTAAAAATTATCGGATAATGATTTTGTTCGCTTGTTATGGATATCACGAAGTAACACTACACCATCCTTTGATCGTAAATTCTGTTTGTATGCTGTGACCATGCCTTATCTTGATTAAGGCCGTCTGACCCTTTATTCATTCATAACTTATTATAAATTGATATATGGCAAAAGTCCAAAACACTGGTAAGGCGGTTCTCCCACTTGTCGTCCGTCGCTGCCGATTTTTGACTCTCCGTAACGCATGCGTCTGTCTGACGAAAGATAATTGCGAATTCCGATATTAAACCCATACAAATAGGGCTACGGTGCTTTAAGTGCGTATCGGATGCGTCTGAAGTCGCTTGACAGACGCATTTGTATTTTAACAGACGCAACCGTATTTGGATGGGAAGAAAATCAGAAATCGCAATTTCCTTTTGTCTGACAGACGCATGAATTACGGTGCGTTAAAATATCGCCGGTTTTCTATTAGGACACTACAAAGTTGTTTAAAAAAAAGAACATTGTGTTATACAAATTTCTTTTTTTTACAATGACGGATCATGACGCCAATAAGTGATAATACTGTCCTACAATCAATAAAGTAATTTCATTTTAATTTTTCATTTACCTATGTTTAGCACAGCTGTGTCGCTAAGCCTCAAGCAACAAGTGACTCACGGATAGATTCTTACACTTTTTACCACTTTGTCCCGGGTTAAGTCAGTAAAGTATTGCCGTGTGATGCCGGCTTAGAATAGCATCACCCCATTACTTTCCCGTGGGTGTCGTAAGAAGCGACTAAGGGACTCGAGGGTGTGTATTGCAAATTCAAGCGATGGGTTGACAACCTGTCACTATGGTGCATTGGTGATACACAATATTCCAAATGACCCTCAAATGTTTGTCAGACGTGGCGTAGATGTCCGTTTTTTACGGCCGTTCACGCTCTGCCTACCCCGTAAGGGATTATAGGCGTAATATATGTATGTATGTAATAAAGCATACAGATAATATTACATCATAGGTTGTATCGTTTTATTAACAAACCTTTCATCATGCGGAAATGTGCAATATGTGAATTGGTTCTACGGTTTAATATTAATACAAATTCAAAATATAATTGTGGTAGGTATAAAAGCAATTCTGAACGTTTCGATTAATAGAGTTAAATCATTATTAACTGCAAATGCAACCTTATTCGCTAGAGAGTAGATTTAACTTTGTAATATCAAATTACAATATGTTGTATTGTATACAATACGTACCTATTGAATGTCAAACCAAATATTTGTAATCGACCAACGAATTTACTAATAAATTCGATACCAAACTTTTTACGATATTAAGGTATCCAGGTGATCAGGGTTTAATATTATGTTCTACATTATCCACGATTTTATGGCTAAATACGTTTCGATTGGCAAATACCAAAAAGATCGCAAGGGTACTAAAAAATCAATAAATCAAATATGAACTCTAGTATCTATTTCTATTTATTCTACTTACTGAAACGTACCCGTTCTTTTAGAGAGCATCATCCCAATTCTTTCCCGCGGGTGTCGTAAGAGGCGACTGAAGGACTCGAGGGTTTCAAGTGTACGTGTCTGACAACCTGTTACTTTGGTGGTTCACGATTTTTCTGAAACGGCCCGCAAATAATATGTAAGACGTGGCGATAGTGACCGTATTAAACGCCCGTTATCGCTCTACCTACCTCGCAAGTGATAAAGGTGTGATGTATGAATGTATCTAAGTATGAATACCGAACGAAAAATATGAATTATCTGCTAAACTTGTCGTACCCTTGTAACATACTAGCACTAGTAGTTATGAGACCAATTTGTAAAATGGGTTGGCCATTTCCTGTGCTATTATTACAACCATCTCCGCCACATCATTATGTCTTGTAAGTAAATAACGAAAATATTTCAAAACCCATGATGTAGGTTTACGCGACTTACTTGTTTATTATTTGCTAGAAAGTTTAGCCCCCTACGTTGCAGACAGATCATTGCCGAACACACGAACGAACGAACTTAGGGGGCTAAACTCTGTACCAAATCATAACTAAGTTAGTCGCGTAAACCTACATCATGAGTGATACTCGTTCGTTTAAGACATTTTTAAAACTGTTTACACTGAATAAGTAGTTTTATTAAAATCAATAAAACTCTGTAAAATCGAGTCAGTAATGAGACGAAATACAGAAAACAATAAGATTTTCCTCAATTAAGATGGATTCCGTTCCCCGTTTACACAAAGTCTATTAGATAACCTACTTGTGAAAGGTTCAAACACTTTCCTGGATAACATCTAATAGTGTTAAAAGCTGGGCAAATTTGTTTGTCGAGTGTTGGGTGTGGTTGGGTCAGAAGTAGGCCTTTTCGCCAGAATAAATATTATGCAGGGTGTCAGGGACAGCCCTCCGAATATTGATAGGGAGCATTCAGACCATGAAACTAATGAAACTTTTCATAAAAAAAAACAAAAAATTTAGGACTTCTTCTGAGCGTAATTTTGTGTAGGAGATCGAATATTTTTTGTTGTTTCCTGATATTACTATACCTATTGCTAGTGGAAAGTTTGTTCAGTTTCATGGTCTGCTTGCACCCTATCAGTATTCGGAGAGCTGTCCCTTACACCCCGTATACAAACTAACTTCTAACTTGATCTTTTTCTGTATGGGTAGTCCGATATACGGCCTCAAAGGGTTAGGAAATCCGCTTATTTATTGGTTAGTAATATTACCAGAGAAGAGCTACGTGGCGTCATAATATCTATTTGTATTTTGTACATCGCCAAAGACAGTTGTATATTGGTTAAATAATTAATGATCAATATATTATAAAATGTTACTGACTAAAATGGCTAGGTAGTTATAAATAGCACAGTCACATTACGTTACATAAGTTTAGAAAAGGATATAAAATGTCATAGACTATTTTAATCATGTCATGTCTGAAACAGTCTACGATTTCAGTGCCATTTCGCAGATCACCGCTTAACTTTGTTTTGACATATAGCTTTACAGCGTAAAATTTAAGAGGCAATCATCTCCAATCCTTGTCTAAGCCTATTTAACAGAAAATGCCAGTGCAAATTTTATAAAATCGGTAACATAAAATTGGGACTATTAATTAGGTAAGTAATCCAATACGAGTATTATTATCGTTAATGAGCCGTCACTGTAACGGTAAAACATGAAAGTAATTATCGCATCGACAGTCACTGGGCACCGCCCCACATGAAGATACCGTAGTACCACTCTATCTCATTTCTGAAGAATACACTACTGTTTTTTTTTAATTAAAATTTCTAAATACGTACTGTAAATGGTATAGTAGCTGTAAACGTAAATATGCTTGATTTTGTTTTGCTGTATTTATAAACTATTAATTTTGCTTACAATTGCAACATTAGCTGACCCAAAACCATTTCACACATAGTAAGTTAAATACATACGTACATACTTATATCACGCCTTTATTCCTTGCGGGCTAGGCAGCGCATAAAAGGCAAAAAAATACTTTTAGATTTATGCAGAAAATTGTGTTTCTCCTTAGTGACAGGTTGGCAGCTTAATTTGAAATAACATATATCCTTTGAGTCCCTTAGTCGCCTATTATGAAAGAAATGGGGCGATCCTATTTGAAGCCGACATCACACAGCAATCAGCAGCTAATTATTACACTCAACAATCAATTGGTGCAAAATATAAAGACTCTACCATTAACCAAAAATATGCGCTTGTGTGTGTGATTAAATAAATTAAAAAAAACACATTATTAATTAACGACACTACAAGGACCTATAATTTATTGCTACCTGTCCTATAAATAATAATAAAAATAATTCGAGGGTATATCAATAACAGGTCATACGCTGACTTACTGACATGCCACAAGACGTTTTTTTAATGCCATGTAATGTAGTCCTAAATAATGAATGTTTACTTAAAAAATCTATTTACAAGTTTTTCTTAATTTCCAGAGCTCCCGCGCGTAGTGATCCTGCTGGGCCTAGCGACGGTGGTGGCTCCAGGCCTGCAGACTCTGCAGCCCAAGCCATTGAGCGCAGAGGTGCACGACCACGCGCGACCATGTTCCCTGATGGACTGGAAAGACGGCGCAGAGTGTCAGCGAACGGACTTCAGGTTGACCTGTCGACACGGGATAGCCACGGAATATACTCGAGGATCAAAGTAAGTATTGACTTCTCTGTCCGCGCTGAGTCATACGGCACGGAGGCATAAAGTAGAAATCAACCATTACTTGCTTAGATGACTGTTAAAAGAACCGAGAGCTATGAGTACGGGATCAGAAAGGAGTAGAAGCTGTCCATTAGACCAAGAAAGTAGCGTATCTGACATCGGATATTCGAGTACCTCAAAAATTGGGTTCCTGTACGAAGAAAGAGACTGATTACTAACGAGAGTGTAGTTTGAAGTTAAGTTTTCAATACACACGGGTTAGTACTCGTTCTTTATTCCAAGTGATTGATAGTCCTTTATACTAGCACCTACAAGAATAAAAACCATAACAACAGTTCGTTAAACCTCAAATTAAAGCCACGAAAAATCCAAAGCAAATTCTCGCGTTAGTTGGAGTATTTATCTTTCTCAAAGCAAAACGCAATAAGTCCATTGAGCCAAGTCTTCCAGTCTGTCTGCTAAATATTAAAGACACGTTCCGTTATACGAAATTTTTGACATTTGCATCTTTTACTCCCGAGAGGAGAAAGTGAATTGTATGGATTATTCCTTCCCACAAATTTGAAACGTGAACAATGACTCACGTTCCTCTTTATGTTTGAAAAAGCTATGAAGGTTTAGTATAAAATAGCTTGAAAAAGCTATGTAGCTTCTATGTAGGTGTAGTATAAAAGAACCTTTTATCTAATAAACATAGTTCCTAGGTATTTTTTCTGGACAGTCGTGCCGGAGTATTATAGTATCAATTTATTTATCTATTTACTATTATATCTTGTGTAAATTTCTAAAGTAGAAACGAGAGGTGTTTTATTTGACGAACGACATAATGAATTAAAGACATCAGCAAAACCCTTCCTATATCCTATGATCATTATCTACTTTATCTTGGAAATAAGTGTGCCTAATTTCAAGAGTATGGCTCAAAGAGCAGCAGCCTGTGCGGTAATTCAAAAATTACATCCCTTTTTTTACCCCTTTATTTATTTTCTAAGTTCTTCCTTAATACAGAATTTGAAGCGAATCTAATAAAGGAAAAAAGTATCATTCGAACATTCATCCCCTGTTTTACCCCCTTTTTATATGCACTATAAATTAGCTGATGATGATGATAGGCACCATACCCAGCCAGGAGCAAGCCTGACCCGGACAACCCGGATATACCCGGGGGGCGCAATATGAGTAGGGGGGACACGCTCGAGGATGAAGGGAAGGTGATCTATGGATCGCGGCCCAGCGACTAGATCCAGCCCGCCGTCCGACCTTAGGATTGAGGGTATGGAAGGAAATTCGATGAGGGAGTAAGCGTTGATGATCTTCGTGACGTTTGTGTCGGACAGGGTGGCTTGTCGTTGAATATTCGTCAGTGAGATTGCAGGATCTCCTTCGTTTTCTTTATCTGATTAGTTTAACTCGAATGTTTCTTTTGCCGCTGCTCTTATTTTGTTCCTGTCTTGTGCGAGTTTGTTCTATTCTTTATGCTCTTGTTAAAGTACGACATGTCATGTTGTATGGAGTTGTTCCATGGGAAATTTGGCTGCCTTGTAGATGATTGCTGCGTATAGAAGGTGGGGTGGAGTGCGTCTTTGGATATGACCGTTATAGCAAAGTTGGGGGAATTTGATTTGTTGTGGAATAATTTTTCCTTCCAGCACTTCTGCGAAGGTTTTGTTTTGGGGTGGGTTCTTGGATAGGCTAAGCAATTTGGTTAGTATAACATAACGCCTTAGTTTAGATAACCGCTGCTGCTTTCAGCCCGCACATAATTTTCGGTTCTATGAACATTTTGTAAGCGCTAGACTAAGGCTTGATGTGTGGCGATTTTCATATACGTGTTTGACGAGGTCATTTCTAAAAATTCGGTGATTGAACGTAAGACCGAGAAAGTTATTTATTATTGAGTAGGAAATAGGCCATCGATAATGTTTTGTTAGTTGCAGCTTCAGTGTTTTGTTTTGAATATTTTGTGCCCATTGTTCAGAAACCATTTAAAAAAATCAGGGGTGGTAGTTTTTTGTTTTGTAAGTATTCTAAAGCTGGAAGTTTTCTTGCAATTGTTAAAATTGTTTTGTGTGCCAGATGTGTTACGATTAATTCAGTACACAGCAAGAAACTTTAAACAAAGTAATTGTTGAGCAAAACAATTTGAAACGCATACGACTGTTGTCTTTTAAAAAAATTCAAAGATTTATTTGGGTTTTTCAATGAAGGATTTTTTTAATACGACACCCACGGGAAGAAATGGGGTGATTATAGAGCACACCAAACGTCATGTGCTCGACCCGCAAGTTCTTTGGTCTGTGGGGGTGATGCTATTCTGAGCCGACATCATACGATACGGCACTTATAAACTCTTTTTAATACGTCCCGCATCTTTGAAACGTGATTTAAAGAAATACTGAACGCATTTGATTGATTTTTGCGATTTTATTAAATGAAATTAAATTGCTAATGAATGAAATTTAAGTTCGTTAATATAATCGTTTGGAATAAATTAGCATTCAATTATTTTCCATTGAATCAAACTCAATCATTTTACTAATTACGTCTCTTCATTGAAAATTCTCTTCATTCACTGCTAAATATGAATAGACTGAATATTTTCTTGAAACGTAGGAATTGTAAAATCCAAAGTAAACACAACATAAAAGCGTTTCAAATTTTTTTATAAAAATGTAGAGAATAGACTGATTTTTGCCTTATGATTCTTCCGAGGACATTTCTAAATTCGTTTTTAACTATTCGCCATTTTAAAAGTAAGTACAATCGGTTATGTTATGAAGGGTGAAAAGGAAAAACATGTTTTTATATTTTGTGTAGATACTCTTCACTCACTAAAGTACTACCAATATGCTTTATTTATTAAATCAATTACAATATTTAACCGGATAAACCTTATTGTAGGGTAAATGAGATCTTGCTTGAAACTAATGATAGATCATAGAACATCTTACAAAACAAACAAACATCATTCTTATTCTAAGATATTATTCACGAACCTTAAATAAAAAATGTAAGTAATATCAACAAAACTATAGATTCTCATAAAAAAATAACATTCTTCGTTCTCTTCTGACCAATTAAGGGCATAGAGATCCAGATGTAATGCAGTAAAAAAAAAATTAAGGATGGTTTTGCTCTTGACTCTAGGCTAGGTCATAGGGCAGAGACAGAGTCTAAGATGGAGCGAGCTCACCCAGAAGAAGCCTGTTCGCTCTTACTTTGAAGGGATTAGTTTGGAGTAAATTCCTCCATAAACCTAGTCCTCGCAGTAGAGGAGACTGGCGTTCAGGCACAGTGCGTGCGGGAGGCAGCGCCAGGAGGTGATGCCCCCGTCCACGCAAATATTTGTCAGGGAAAAACAAGCACAAGGCTTGGGAAAGTAACTTTGGGCAACTGTATTCACCACGGAATATGCGGTGAGTATAGCACAGATACTGATAAGTAACGTGGAGATATCTATGTTTTATTAACATAACCTACTCTTACAGCAAAAAGTACGCTCGGCAGTCTTTTCTTTATTCCCAATATTTGTAAATTTTTCCTAATATTATTAAAAATAGTAGACAGTAAAAATAGTGCTACGAATGAAGAATATAGAATCATAGATAAGAAGGTAAAGCGAAGCATCAGAAAAGACATGAGAACACATAACAAAAGACTAATAGAAACAGCATTAGAGAAAAACAGGTCGCTAAGAGTTGCAAGGCAGGGAATCACGAAAGGTAAAAGCTGGATTACAAGGCTAAAAGACAGCAACGGGGTACAACAAGGAAACCGGGATAAAATCATGGAGATAAGCACAACATTTTACAAAAATCTTTATTCAGACGGCGGCTCTCCGATAAACTTTACCAACTATGAGTACAACGAGACTATCCCACTCATCACAGAATTAGAAGTTCAACAAGCATTGCGCAGATTGAAATTCAATAAAAGTCCAGGTGAGGATGGAATCACGACCGACGCTCTAAAAATCGGAGAACCGACGCTCCTACCTTATTTGAAATCCCTGTTCAATAGTATATTAAAATCAGGAAAGTTACCAGATAAATTATGCCACTCTAACATCGTTTTGCTACACAAAAAAGGCGACAAAACCGACATCAATAACTATCGCCCAATTAGCCTTGTATCGCATATATATAAAGTACTTATCAAAATTATTGAACGTCGCATTGGGGGTAAATTAGATATCCATCAGCCCCCTGAGCAGGCTGGATTCCGACCCGGTCTTTCCACCACTGACCACCTGCATACGCTCAACCAACTCATTGAGAAACACCACGAGTTCAATATGCCGCTTTACCTCGCTTTCGTCGATTATTCAAAGGCCTTCGACAGTTTGCGCCATTCGGCTATGTTTGACGCCCTTCAAAACCAAGAAATAGACAAAATCTACATAGATCTCCTTAAAATCATATACTCCAACAGCACAGCTTCCATTAAATTAGAAAATACTGGTCCATCTTTCAAAATTACTAAAGGCGTCAAACAAGGCGACCCTCTCTCCCCCAAACTTTTTACCAGTGCCTTAGAAGAGGTCTTCCGAAGGCTGGCTGACGGTTGGAATGGACGAGGTGTTGATGTCGGCGGAAGGATGCTGACTAATCTTCGTTTTGCCGACGACATTATCCTGTTCTCTAAAACTGCATCAGAACTACAAACAATGCTACAAGACCTAAGCTCGGCGAGTCTTGGGGCGGGACTAATGATGAATATGTCAAAGACCAAACTTATGACAAATAGCACGAAGTACAGAGTGATGGTGGACAATGGGAGAATGGAATATGTCGATGAGTATTTATATCTGGGCCAAATAGTCTCCTTCCAGGCGAGACAAGACAAAGAAGTTGCTCGACGCACCGAAAACGCCTGGAAGAGCTATTGGTCCATGAAAGAACATATGAAAAGCGATTTACCACTCTCGCTGAAACGGAAACTCATGAACATATGCATTCTCCCAATCCTCACTTACGGTGCTCAGACTTGGTCTTTGACGGAAGCACAAAGGTCCAGCCTCAAGATTTGCCAGCGAGCAATGGAACGCAGTATGTTAGGCCTGAAACGGATTGATCGGGTCAGGAATACCATACTGCGCTCTAGAACAAAAATATCTGACGTAGCCCGAACAGCAGCCAAGCTAAAGTGGGACTGGGCCGGCCACGTATGCCGCATGCCAGAAGAGCTGTGGGCAAAATCATCTACTTTGTGGAAGCCACCCACCGCAAAAAGACGCCGCGGCAGACCCCGTCGTAGATGGCGCGACGAGTTGGACAATTTGGCATGCGGAAGCCCAAAATAGAGATGGATGGAAGAAGAAGAGGGAGGCCTTTGCCCAGCAGTGGGATGGTGTGGGCTAGACAAGACAAGACAAGACAAGATTATTTAAAAAAAAACAAAAGCGGAATAGAAGCTGCTGATTACTTAATATAAAACACGTGTTACAATTAAGTAAGTTTATACAATAACGCAAGACCTCCGCAGGCCCGAAGTCGGCTAAATAAAAATCGGTCATTTGTATGTAGATAGCATGTGAGTTGCATGCCTATTCTGCTAACAGTATTCAGTGTAGAATATCACGGTGACAATAGAATGACAGTTGAGTGTCGCTGGCATTGCAAGGGTAAAAAACTAAGAAATTCTGTGCCAGTTACATAGACCTCGACAGAGGCCTACTAAGTATTGTGTAGTAGGCGGTTGAAAAACTATGATACTAAGGTTTATCGGTTCGTTCGTCAACGTAGTATCCAACCCGATTGAATAAGAAGTGAGATGATGATAGTCGGTATGGTATATAGTTGTAATCTTTTTGTTTGACAGCTATGAAATTACCGAGTTGCTGGTGGTGGAGTGGCCAGGGGACTGTTTCAACGTGGGCCGACTGTGGCTGCGGTTCCCTGAGCTGCGGCATCTTCAACTCCTCAACTGCACCAGGCTGAAGACCTTCAAGGGACGCTTCGATAAGAACAGCAAAGTGGAGGTGAGTGCTTTTTTATCGACTTAACATAAAGGCTGCTATTTGTGCATCCGGAATGGGGTACATACGAAATCATATTTATAAAAAATAACATGACAACAAAAATATAGCTCACTGGATGAAGAATACTTTTTATTTCATGTGGCAACAGTTGTACACTTGTGATTGTGACGACATTTAAAAAAATATTGTTTTTGTATTTGTAAATATTTGTATGTATGTAATAACTTAATTGTGCCACCAGACACATTTAAAAGAACAGTTACAGAAATAAATCTAGAAACAAGAGGCACAAAGGCGGACTTATCCCATGAAGGGATCTCTTCCAGTTAACATTTGAGAGACTCAGAGAATTAGTTATTTGCAGGTAAACTACGGAACTTCACATACATACATACATAAATCACGCCTATATCCCTTACGGGGTAGGCAGAGCGTTAACGGCCGTAAAACGGACATTAACACCACGTCTGACAAAATTTTGAGGGTCAATCAGATAAATGTGTATCACTATAGTGACAGGTTGTCAGCCCATCGCCTAAAATTGCAATACACACCCTCGAGTCCCTTCGGAACTTCAGCATGGTAAAAATAAGCTTACTCTATTAATATATATTATAAAAAAACACAACTTACTTGATTATAAATAAAACACAGATACATAACATAACATACATAAAATAATATACACATAAATATATCATAAACACAAAATACAGTAAAAGATTTGACATAAAATAAATGTTTTTGAAATACGATTGTCATACTTATGTCTGGGGAGGGGAGGGGACACATTTATCACATAATTATGTAACACGATGTTCTTGGAATAATGGTTTCTTTCTGCACATTAAGGTTGTTTTGTGGTTCAAAAACGGCGACTTTTTTATATTTGAGCGAGCGCAGAAGACCACAAATAAACTTACTAAACCAGTTATACGGATGCGTCGGATTTTGAGAGTAGCCCTCACCAAACATTATTTAAAATATAACTTTTTAAGCACTCGCGATTACTTTCACTCATTTTAAGTATTAGACCGGGTCTATCGCGATAGTATTTAGGTAAATATTAGTAATTTACCTGTGTCCCGACGTTTCAACACAGTTTCATGTATTGTGGTCGCGAGTCAACTGACACGGACGCCCCCCTCAACTAGAAACTTAATTGTGACTTATAAGAAACATCCAGAATCCTCTGTTTACAAAAACACGACAATTAATGAAGACATTTCGATGACATCCTGCACTCCTTGGACCACCAGCGTTAAAGGATTGAAATTCAAAGCTGATATACCCATTGAGGATCAATAAAATCGTAATGATCCAATTTCCGGACAGCCAAAGGATTGAGATTGCAAAACAAGGTCAATTCCATGAAAGAAGACTGACAAAGGACCATTACCAGTACGCGACACCGAATAACAATCGCTACCACTCCTTCAGACTGGAAAACGCCCCGAGCCGCATAAAAGCATCGAGCCCCAAGAATCCAGCGTTCAGTCATCGCTCGACCTCCGCCCTTACGGGTCGTCTTAGTCGCATAAGATCACAATATTGTAATCTACTCTGTAACTTTAAACTTTAATTAAATATTTTTTTAACACCACCTAGCTTTGGTATATTTTGACTCGCGGGTTGACTGAAATATAGTATGTTATTTAAAATAATTTTATAAAAAAACTCGAGTAAAATCCGTGGAAATGGCGACAAAATTTTTGAAAATGTCGTCACAAGTTTTAAATTCTTTACAGTCTCATGAGTCATGAAATAAAATGTATTCTTATCCAGTGACGTATTTTTTATGACGTCATATAATATACATTTTCATATATGATTTTGTATGTACCCCATTCCGGATACATAAATAGCAGCCAATGTATTGTGTCGACATATCTATGCAAAATATTTCATATAAAAACGTATTGGTATTTTACTTTTAAGATGTTTAAAGCAGGGCAGCTACTTATTGATGCATGGATGGTTTGCTATAGTATGGTACGGGGCGGCATACGGGCATGGCATTCCATAATGTTCGGATACAACAGTTGTATTAACACTCGCTTTAAACGTCTTAAGGATGAACTAAACAACTGAACAGCAGCTGAACAAAAATTGAACGACATCTGTAGAACTGCAGAAATATTGAATGAATTTTCAAAACTTCATATCAAACCATATTACGTTCTCGTATTGAATTTGATCTGGTATTGGACCATACAATCGCCGGTGCGGAGGTTCGGAAAAATGTATTACTGACTTTTTTTTGTAGGTATAGTGTAGTTAAAAAAGTGGATGCATCTGCGTATTTAGACTCAAACGATGCGTAGACACTCGTATTCCAATGTATTATATAAACTTGTAATCGATCGCCCCCCATTATATTATGACAAATGCAGAAACTACTATTAAATGCTCGTTATAACGAAATTAAGTACCTAATTAATTAAATTCCGATTCGTTCAGCTTACTCGAAACTCGTAAACATGAAATCATTTATTAATGATGTCATTAAAATATCACTCCATTCCTATTTTAAGTAAGAACAGACTAATAAATTTTGCCTGTTAATTCCTTCTGAAACACGGTAAATCTCTCGTTTAAACACCAATCAAAGTTGCCAAGCCAAAATATCTGGAAAGTGTCTGAAACTGAGGTTGAAAAAGACGACCAATTTCTTGGTAACGAAACTAAGGAGAACTTGTTTAATTGTTGTCAATTTGAAATTGGAAGTTGGAAATTCGTTACTGAATGAGTTAAACCGATATTTGGGAAGGTGCCTTCAACTTTCCCTCTATTTATCTTGTGGAATATCGATTCGGCGACCATCCGACGAACCGTCACATTTTTAACAGAAAATTTAATAATATTCCATTACTTACAAGCTGGTGCCCGGCAAACTTCATTTCACCAAGGGATGCCTATGTGCCAACAAAAGCGGCATTTCATTCGAAAATATATTTGCTAAAGCGTCATTTTTGTATCCCTTATAGTTTAGCCGCGCTCCTGGTGTTTCACATCAGGTACTCTAGACCCTCGAGTGCTAACATAAGTTATCATAGATGCTTATGAGGACATGAAGCTATCACTGTTGGAATTAAAAATTAAATCAAAAACGTTTCAAGTATGTGTGTATAATATGTAAAAAGTGGTACGGAACCTGCGCGAGTCTGACTCACATTTGACCGGTTTTTCTACATCTACACTAATATTATAAAGAGGAAAGATTTGATTGTTTGTTTGTTTGCATCGAATAGGCTCCGAAACTACTGGCCTGATTTTAAAAATTCTTTTACCATTAGAATCGTACATTATTCCTGATGAACATAGGCTATATTTTATACGAGAAAAAAATAGGGATCCGCGTGAAAATTTCGATAATGTAACCCAACGTGTGAAAAATGTACCGAAAAAATATCTTATATCGCGTACGCTGTGGAAATTATTGACAATAGAGCAAAGTGATGTACTACAGTTTTATAGAGGACATCAATATATATAATAATGTCCGTGATACTATATGTCTAACTATTACAGCTATGCCACAATAACTACTTTTTCATTTAAAAATGTACAAACTACGCCACATTATTCGTACCAGTGTAATGATTACATTTAATCCTTACTGTATTAAAGGGTGTAAGGGAAAGCCCTCCGAATACTGATAGGGTACATGCAGACCTTGAAACTGAACAACTTTCCCCTAGGAACATATTTCAGGAAACGTAAAAAAACTGACTTCCCATAGTGAATGTGATTTTGTATGGAAGGTAATTTTCTTGGCGTTTCCTGACATATTATGTTTGTAGGGGAAAGTTGTCCAGTTTTATGTTCCATGCACCCTATCAGTATTCGAAGGGCAGTCCCTTACTCGGTATAAAAAAGACGACAAAAAACATTAAATAATGCATTAAAAAAATCTACACTAAATTAATACATACATACACATATCACGCCTATTATCCCTTGCGGGGTAGGCAGGGCGTAAACTGCCACAAAAACGGACATTACGCCACGTCTGACATATGTTTGAAGGTAATTCGGAAAATTGTGTATCGCCATAGTAACAGGTTGTCAGCTCATTGCCTAAAATTGCAATACACACCCTCAAGTCCCTTAGTCGCCTTCTACGACCCCCACGGGAAAGAACTCGGGTGATGCTATTCTAAGCCGGCATCACACTAAAATAATAATAATATAATCTACACTAATATTAGAAATAGGATTTTTTTTATTGTTTGTTTGAATTGAATTGGCTCCGAAACTACTGGACCGATTTAAAAAATTCTTTTACCGTTAATTGAAATTGAAATTCTTTATTCAATGTAGGATAGTTTTATCACTTATTGACGTCATGAACCGTCATTCTAAAAAAATAAATTTGTATCACACAATTTTCTTTTTTTTATTACAATTTTGTTATGCATACATAAATCACGCCTATATCCCTTACGGGATGGGCAGAGCGTTAACGGCCGTAAAACTGATATTAACACCACGTCTGGCAAAATTTTGAGGGTCAATCAGATAACTGTGTGTGTATCACTATTGTGACAGGTTGTCAGCCCATCGCCTAAAATTGCAATACACACCCTCGAGTCCCTAGACGCCTCTTACGACCCCCACGGGAAAGAAATGGGGTGATGCTATTCTAAGCCGGCATCACACGGCTCGGGCGGGATGAAAAATATAAAAATATAGGCACTGCCATGGGGCTGGCCAGGTTAATCACACGGCATGTAACTTTACGCCACCACCATCTGAAAGCGATATTTGTTTTAAAATGAAGTCAAGATTTTTTGAATCCTACATTATCCCTGATGAACATAGGCTATATTAAACTGTCTTATTCCCGGGGGGAAATTGTTAGCGGCGGGTGAAACCGCTGGGCGGGCTGCTAGTAATGTATATTTCTGTTTTCATTTTTTATTCGTGTAAGTATATTTTTATTTAAGTACATTTCACGCGATCAAGAGAATAATAGGGTTTAAAAATATTGATTCATAAAATGCATTGTGTTTGTATGCCAAGTCCCCCCTATGGTGAAGCATATAAAAAACTTTTACTATGAAGCCATTACTGAATTTTTTATAGTTCATCTGGGCTTCTACATATTTTATTTCCGTGGGAATGAGCAATTTTACCGTAATAAAAAGTATCCTTAATGTTGACCAGGTTCGGTAGTATAGACCTTATAAGTTTTATTCAAATCCGTCCAATCGTTTCGGACGGTAACAAACTGACAAACAGACATTAAAAGAGTGTTCTAGTACTATTTTAACATCGCCCGGAATCAGATTTTCGTAAATATATTCAATGTACAGACACACGGGTGTAACTGTCTTATTAAATGTCAGTATATAGATTTAATAAAATATTATATTATTTAACAACATGTTACATAAATGATCTGCAAACTCTACAAGCAGCTTCCGCCGAAACTCAAAGAAAAAGGCTTTGGAAAAGGGTATAAAACGCAGAACACACCAGACACTAATAAGAAAAGTTTCTAAAAGGAGAGTATCTTTCTACTCACTCATAAACAGACTTCATGGTCTTGGACGACCAATAAATAGAAATATGACAAATTACGATAAAAAAGCATAGTAAGTAAAATGGATTTGAGTGCTCGAATGTTCAAGACAACTAGCTTTCTACTTCACCGGTTTTGTCCTACTTATTTTTTATATTTTTCTCGATGAATTGAGATATTTACTTGCGTACCCTAAAGGCCGACTACGTTTTATTTACTGTTGCCATAAATCTGTTTTTTTTAGATATGGATCTAATTGGAAAACAAAAAGAAAAGTACAAATATTATGCTTGGTCGCCAATCACCAAAAATTGCTAACCTACCTACTTAAAATTTCGCTGATGTTTCATATGGAAAGTTGAGAAATTAAATTAAATTCTATCAAACATTTTTTTGCAACGACATCTATCTATACATGTGTAAGGGACGGAGTACCGAAAACTTTGCAGGCATGATCAGACCATGAAACTGAACATCTTTTTCTATGGAGACTATGTTGGTAAACTAGAAAAAAAAACGACCTCCCATACAAAATTCCCGATCCGCAGACTGACTTTCTATGTAAACTCGAAAAAAAATATTTCGCTTCTCAACGTAGGCTCCATAGTAAAAGTTGTTCAGTTTCATGGTCTGATTATGCCTGCAAAGTTTTCGGTACACCGTCCCTTACACCCCGTATAAAGCTAAAGATGGTCAAAACCCTATACATGGACCTTATAAAAAAATTATCGATTAAAATTTGTAGCAGAACACGTTCCTACAGATTTTTGTCTGTTAATCGGTTTATACGTGAAAGCATCACGCGAAAATGACTGAACGGATTTCGATAGCCAGTAAAACCGCGGGCAGAAAGCTTGTTTGCTAAATCAAAGGAAGTTGTTGACATCCTTTCCCTTGGTGGTGTTGATTGCTAAAAATAGAAACATTATCTACTCTGAAACTTTCGCAATTTTGCACTTTTTAATTACGTCTTTCTCAAACTTTTGCAATTTATAGTAAAGTTTAGCGGAAATGTTAACCATTAGGTACTCACTTTTTAAAACGTTTATTCGCAGAAGTACCTACTTGACTAATATTTTATCGCTCGAGTGTAGCCGGCTAGACAGACACGGTCAACTTTTTGAAGAGATTTACTTAGTAACTTTACTCACTAGAAAGCTGACTAGGTAAGTACTTGAAGTTCAGAACTTCAGAAGCATTGGGTATTTGTTATTTACGTAAAAACATGGAAAAGTTGATTTACACGTTTCGAGTTAAACCTGATAAACGGGTCAGTATGCTTTGACCCTGTTGCCAGGGTTTTCCAGATTGGTTCACGAGCTCTAGGTATGTTCTTTAGGGGCGCGAGCGTTAATATTACACTTTACTGTATACTACTTAGATATTACTTACTACATAACTTACTTCGTCTTGTTGAAAAGTATCTTCATAGATAAACGCTTAAATTGATATCACTTATTGTACACTTACTTCAGTTGCACTCGAACTTGTTCAGCATGATGGATTACTTCTGCAGACACAACATTGAGGGTCTGTAGTACCTGAAATACTAAAAGCCCGAATAAAGTATACGAGATACGTAAATGACTCTGCCGCTAAAGTGGTCCAGCATCATGGGCCGCTTTTTTCGATACACAAGAACTGAAATGGTTATGCGAAATTCAGAGGACTCAATTGAAAAAAAATATGGCTTTTTTTTCTTTGGATTGGATCAACGAACTATCTAATAGACTATGGTTTAAGAAATATTGCTTCTGCTTATTCGCGTTATGGACATTGTCTTGCTACCAGGAGCATGTACATAATAGGACGCTGGTGCGGAAAATCGTTTTCATCAGTAACTTAAATTCACCGAAACGAAGTTCGCGAGTACCAGATACATTTCAAATAATTTGGAATTGGGTGTATCTCGACAGTAAACAAGCTTTTCTCAACAGAAGATAACGATGCGCGGCCTGTCATCGCTGCACAGGGTGCCATCAGACATGGTGGCGGAGATGCTGGAACTACAACAGCTGGATCTCCGCAGCAACGGGCTGAGGCACATGGAAGCGCGGTTGCTGAGGGCACCAGCCAACCTGCAGCAAGTGTATCTTGGAGGTAAGATTCTCGATGTTTTTACAGCAGATTGTGTATCGCTGACGGTTTACGACAACAAGCAAGATGTATCGAGGCGAACGAGAGTAGCGAGGATTAACTTAGCTATTCGAAGGGGGAATGCTGCCAGAATGCTGGGCACGATTTATAGTAGAGACGCATCAGGAGGCCTTACTTAGATTAATTGTTTGTATATTTATTTTTATATTTGTTAAAATTTTATGTTGTTATATTAAGAACCTAATAGAGATTATTTCGTTATAAAAAAGGTATTAAACAAGACGAAGAGCGACACAAAAACTTACTCGTAAAGCCGTTATTTTATTTATTTATTTAACTTTATGCAATTAATTTACATGAGCGCACTTAATGCTGAGGGCATTATCTACCAGTCTACCTTAGGGCATGTGGAAATGGGCGAGGCAGGTGCAAAATAAATGCAATAATGAACTTAAATCAATACACTAAAATAGTATAACGAACACTAATATAATTAATAATAATATAATATAATAAAATAATAAAAAAATACATAAATACATAGTCATCACACGTAGTAAAAGGTTTTACTATATAGAGATAGAATTTATTATAATCTGTAGCTCAAACTAAATTAAACAGAATTAATCGATACTATGTTAATTTTAGAGCTGTTTCTGGGGTTTTACTTTTTGACGAAGGCGTTCGGAGCTAGACTTAGCACAATTTACATGAAAATATATTATTAAACTTCGAAGATTAAAAATGTTTTTTAATCAAAGTTCAAAACAATACGCAACAATCACGATTTTCAAGAAACCAGTTATTGAAAGCGATGGACCTGATAAAAACCTTTTGCGAAAATGTTTGCAGGCCGTTCTTTGATAACAAGTAGGGAGGTATTCTTAAGATGTTTTTCAAGAAGCGTTTTTTAGATTTTTCTAAGAAAAGCTCAAAGAAGAGTAAAAGTTACGCAAGATTTAAAGATTTCTGACGAAAAAAACAATGTAGAAGTGGAGCGGATGTTATTCAACCTAAATGAATTACGTGCCTACCTATACATCGAAAAGGTCAAATAACATACGTAAGTCTGTACGTGATAGAATTAAACCTTTTATGCCCTTGCGAATGTTTTAAAAACTTACGCAAAGTAAATATACGGGGTGTAAAGGACTACCGTCCGAAGGCTGATAGGGTGCATTCTGACCATGTAACTGAAAACCTTTCCATAAAAATATATTTCACGAAACGTCAAAATTTTTTGGACTTTCCATAGTAAATGCGGTCAGCTGATCGTGATTTTGTATGGGACGTCAAATTTTTTTTGTCGTTTCCTGACATATGTTCCTAAGGGAAAGTTGTTCAGTTTCATGGTCTGCATGCACCTTATCAGTATTCGGCGGGCTGTCCCTTACACCCTGTATGTTTGATATTGAATTAATATTCATAATGCAAACAGAATTAAATTATTACTGCAGCAGGGGAATTTAACGCTGAAATATCATTTCCACTCACCTCGTTGAGAATAGTTAAGTTAGCAGTAATTTAATGTGTAGTCATAGAATTGCGGTAATAGAATGCGCTTAGCTCGCCGATCAACTGAGACTTTCTAGGCACAATATTAAATGCAGATTATACATAGCTATTCTAAATATCTACAAGTAGATAGAAAAGGACATTGAACTGCATTATGTTTGCGATTGCAGTTATTGTAAAAAAATAAGTCCATGGACACAACAAGCAAGGTAGGTATTGTGCGAGTTTTTCCCCGATTTGCCACTCACTGATCTAACATACTTATTTTAACGTAATTTATTGTGTAGTCACATAATTTAGGTAATATAATTCGCTTAGCTCGCCGATTAGTTTTTCAAGGCACAATATTAAATGCAGATTATATAGGTATATAATTTAGTTACTAGCAGATATAAAAGGACATTGAACTGCATTATGTTTGCGATTGCAATTTTTGTGAAAAAAAAGTGCATGGACACAACAAGCAAGGTAGGTATTGTGCGAGTTTTTCCCCGATTTGCCACGCACTGATCTTACATACTTATTTTAAGGGTTCCGTACCCAACGAGTCCAAATGGGACTCTACTGAGACTTAGCTGTCTGACCGTGTATCCCATAACATAAACCATAATATGATGTGGGTTTACACGACTTACTTGTTTTATAGTTGGTAGAGAGAGTTTATCCCTTCTACGTTTCGTTTCTCTCTACCAACTATAAAACAAGTAAGTCGTGTAAACCCCCACCATGAGTGATACTTGTTCGTTTAATAATAAAACATTATCCACATGCCGTATTTTTGTTGCTGCTGGAACCACAAACACTAAAAAATAAAATTTATATTCAGGGCTCCCTTCAACATGTCTTTTTGCTCAATTTGATCTATAATGGGTCGGAGGATGTATCTCTCTCTAGACAGTTATAATTTTCACAGAACATGTATTACTGTTGACGCTATAACAACAAATACTAAAAAACTGAATACATACATATATACACATATCACGCCCATCATCCCTAGCGGGGTAGGCAGAGCGCAAACAGCCGCAAAAAACGGACATTCACGCCACGTCTGACATAAATTTGAGGGTCATCCGGAAAATTGTGTATCGCCATAGTGACAGGCTGTCAGCCCATCGCCTAAAATTGCAATACACACCCTCAAGTCCCTTAGTCGCCTCTTGCGTCTCCCACGGGAAAGAAATGGGGTGATGCTATTCTACGCCGGCATAACACGGCTCTGCGTATCATCTCACGGCAAAGACTGAATAAAAGTAATATTTAAGGCGCTCCCATATTACAAACGTGATTTCTATGCATTTTTGACTCGCACTAGGCCGATTATTTTATTATTGTTAGGTTTGCTTTATTATTTAAACTTCAGATTGGGCGAGATCGAGGGCCAGGTTTTAAAATTAAGTTACCGATCGATGCTTTTGTTTAAAACTGTCATATCATTTCGTTGCTTCATTATGATGAATGTTCAGATAAAATGAAGGCGAATTGAATTCAATAATCAAGTCGTCTATACAATTATACAGATAACCTATACTTTTGATGGCAATAACGTTTTCCTTATTACGCCTTTTGTAAATTTAGATTATTTTTTCATTTTGCGATTCATTTGAAAGGAATGGTTTTAAATACACAAGGCCACAGACAGAGTAATACTGTATATAACTAAATCGCTGCCTAAACATTAATTATTATGCTTAAAGACAATAAACCTTTTAGGAAATCTGTGTGTTCTTATAATCCGTACTATAATATTATAAGTCTGAGAGTTTTTGTGTGTGTGTGTGTATGTAGAGGTATGTATGTTTGTTGCCTCTTCACGCTTACACGCCTTGACTGATTCGGATGAAATTTAGAACACTGGTAGAGTATAACCTGGATTAACACATAGGCTACTTTTTACTGCGGAAAAACAACTTTTACCACGGGAAAATGAGTGGCAGCGGGTGAAACCACTGGGCGGAAATCTAGTAATAAATAACGAATTTCAAAACCTACTTCGTTTCCATTGGGCTAAGTTACGCCGATAAAGGTTTGTTTGTATTGTTTCTGAATTGCTAATACTGGTTATTAAGACTATTTACTAGAGTGTTTTATTTCCGTTCCTAGAACCGATGAATATCTCCAACATAAATCAATGCTCCTTTGAAAGAGCTTATACCGATTTATTATGATTGGAACTGTATCGGATATTAAAGACTTACGACCGGGATTCTGATAAACAACGTTTTGTTTACCTCCGCTTTGATATAGTTTGGCACTCAGGCCATCCCAACAAGCCCGATTTGACAGTTGTCAGATTTATTCTAGAAGAGCTGTCAAGAAAGGGAAATGGACCACAAAGCACCCAATCGTCAGCGGGTGTGGCGCAGTGAGACGACCGATGTGGCGCAGTGAGACGACCGATGTGGCGCAGTGGTAGTGCGACTGCCTGCGACGCAAAGGTTCCGGGTTCGATTCTCGGTGGGACACTCACAAAAGTTGATATTTATCTCTTTGTGAATTTGTTCCCGGTCTGGTTAGGACATTGCAGGGTGAACTAACTGATTGTCCGAAAAGAAATGGTTCCGTGCTTCGGAGGGCACGTTAAGCCGTCGGTCCCGGTTGCTGTCTATGATTACTTAGACGGCGGTCGTAACACAACCATGTCAGAGGCCTACTAGTGGTATTACGTGGTTGAAAAACTCTGACACCAGGGTTCATCGGGTCGTTGGATGATTCGGTGTCCCACACGAAAAGATAGAGCGGGTGCGATTGCATTGGTCTCTGGAAATGGACCATATACAGTTAGACAGTTATAAGCCAGTTGTAGGAATGTCTTCAATACCTACAACTTACTGTACTGTACTGTAGGCAGTAGGCACTATATATAAAAAGCTTTTCTGAAATGCTTTTATAAGCTAAGTGAAGCCGAATGAACGTCTTAATTCTTAGAAAGCACAAAATTCCCAAAAAATATTTCCCAGAATACTTTCCTTTATAATTGCTTAATTGAAACCGTATGTTAATCGCAGTTAAATTAGGCGCGGTGGGAGCCTTCTTTACCATTGACAAAGTTTAGCTAATATAAGACACAGAGGAAATTAGCGTTTTGAGGGGCTAAAAAAAATACTAGGATGGCCCTAATGTAATTTTTTACTAGAAAGAAAGAGTCGTACGGCGAGCGTGACGCTGGCGCTAAGGTAGAATAAAATCAAATATAAAGAAAACTACTAAATTTATAATAATTTTGTTTTCCTAATAATCAGGTAACATTTATATCATCACCTAAAGATAACTTTTATGTTATTATGAGTGTAGTGCCGAAGTTAAATCCTTTTTGCTCGTTTAAGACAACCATGTTTGGTATTTTTTTTTATTAAAACAATTAGGCATATCCAATCGTATTTTCACTTTGATGCAGCTTTAGTTTATATGCTATATAGCTAAAATGAAAATCCAAATCATTGTAGTTGATTTGTAGGATGTGGGTCAATTGTAAGAACCTTATTTTTTTGTAAAAATTGATTGTAAAAATGCCTAATCAGCGCTAAGATTAGCACATACACATACATTCATATCATCCCCTGCGGGGTAGGCAGGGCGCAGAGGCCGCAAAAAATGGCCATCTACACGTCTGACAAATATTTGAGGGTTATTCGGATAATTGTGTATCGCCCTAGGGACAGGTTGTCGGCCCATCGCCTAAAACTGAAATACACACTCTCGAATCTCTTAGTCGCCTCTTAGGAGTCCCACGGGAAAGACATGGGGTGATGCCAATTCTAAGCCGGCATCGCACAGCCATACGTGTAATAAGATGAGAGGTCATAAAATTCCAGAATGATGAAGGATCCTGATCCATTTATAAATTGACCTCAATTACTTTTCACAAACCCGGGCTGGGGAAGAGCATTAGAATTCAACTCTCATTCGTTTCATTGTCTCATCCGGTATTGTTCTGCTTTATTCCGTTGGTCTCTCTAATCAAACCCGGGTGTAGCTTCCCACTTCCGTTCTCAGGCTAACAAGTTTATTCGAGTAAACAATTCCCACAGCTCGCATTTGTAAGGCTGCTGCTTCTATCAGATATTCATTGTTTTGCAAGATGTCCACTAGTACACGTGATTGGCCACATTGTCGTGAACAAATGTATCTCTTAAACTGTTTCAAAGTTGCGCGGTCACACATAATAAATAACTCATAATACTGAAACGGTGTTCTTACCTCGGAGCTTATCTTTGTGGAATTGTCCGATATTTCGACCCAGTTGTATAGGCCATGATCACGGAACAACTGATGTTTTGCGGGTGGGTAGATAAAGTTTAAACCAAGCGGAACCGAACCGTATATGACAGAGTGGAGCGACAGCCGGTTTTTCTGCCTTATCTTATAAGAGTAACTGAAAAAAAAAAAAACCTGGACAAATATTCAGTTAAGACCATATTTCCTGCAAGAAAGGTAGCTCAATGGCTACGCACACCTAAATATAGGTTGGATAATCCTGGTGTCCATAAGATATACTGTAGATGCGGTAGCGCCTATATTGGTGAAACCAAAAGGTCTATCTCGTGCCGCGTTAATTAACATTTATCAAAGCGGGAAAGAACAATGACTTCACCAAGTCTGCAATTGTGGAACACCTACAAACGGGCGCAAATCACGGGGTTCAATTCATATTCATATAAGTAGTATTTATTGCATAATATCACATGGTAGTATACCTACAGGAGTTAGTAGTATGACATTTTACAGTTTCAACATATTATGATACCCTTTGTATAGAGTATTGCAACATGAGAGGACAATTATATTACTAATAATTCGCTTATTATACTTGCATTTATAATAAGCATGTAACTTATAATAGAACTAAGTAAGTAAGTAGAAAGTTAATTAAAGTATAAATAAATCTTGTTAAAAATATTTCATTATTAAATTTCATAAACCACGCGTCTTATCAACGGAACGTCACTCCATACCGAGAATGGTTAAAGAAGCCATTGAAATTTTTAAGTATAGGAATTTCAATAGGGATGACTTTAAATTACATATAGCATGGAATCCAGTAATCAAAATGTGCAAAAAGAGTGATCGTGCTAATAGTGACATTAAACGCGATGACACTGTGAGTTTGTACTGTCATGGCTTTCAAGTGAGTTCCGGTAGTGATCGACAGAATCGTAGGAAGAGGGTATGCATACCATTAATATGAACTTTATCAACCCACCTGCAAAACATCAATCATGGCCCATGCAACTGGGTCGTAATATCGGACAATTCCAAAGAGATTCTAAATAGAACTAAGACAATTCAACAAACATAAATATCGCGGTAAGAACAGCGTTTTAGTTTTTTGAGTTAAATGTATATCTTCTATGAATGTAGGTGAATGATTTCAGATATTGGGATGGGGATCTCAAGTGGAGGCCACGCCTCGGCAAATGTTGTCCTGGTTGGCCGGGAGAGATCCTTTTAATAATATAATAATATTCTCATAAAGAGGTAGCTGAAATGTAATGATGCGATATATGATTACCCATAGTACAGGGAATCCTAGTTCGGGGACCAGGCACATTTATTGTTGCGCAATACCTACCTGCTATCTTTTAAATTAATATTTTATGGTTGTTTGTTGTACATGGCGCATGTTGAAGAAATTAATATTTTATGGTTGTTTGTTGTACATGGCGCATGTTGAAGAAATAAACTTATTTTATTTATTATGATTCTTGATACAAACACTTGTACTCGAATCACACTTCTTAAAATTCCAACCCAACCGGTTATAATATAAGTGTCAGTAAGCGTTTGTATTAAGAATCATAACATTAGAGCTTCACCAAGTGCCCCCAATTGCAAGTTTAAACTAAAGCGATATATCTTTGTAACCGTCTCGTGAAGCTCTTTTACTTGATACCCAACACAAAAAAAAACTATTAATTCGAATTTTTTAAGATTTTTGTCTCGGTCGGTGCTCGAGTACAAAAATTTGGATAATTCATTGGACCAGTATCATAAACAAGAAAATAATTCTGCACAATTCAAATACTGCTGATTAGACGCAAAAAACGAGCCCCATGATACATTCAGGCAACAATGTTACTGTATCATATTAGTCTCTGTAGGAAATAGTTTCGGGAAATACCAAGGTCAACAGCATTTTTTTTAGCCAATCTTCAAGTGTTATAAGATGGCGCTCAGCTAAACTGAAAAAGTTTCTTTTCTTAGTAACTTAAGTAAATAGATGCAATTTATTTAAGACTCAAATGTCAATATTTCAACTGAGCACAACGCCATCGCCAACGCCAAAAATGTGCTTTTATAGACACGCAATACAATTGTACAAAACAGAAGCGACTTTAGAGTTTTTATAAGTTATACTCTAAAATAATGCCAGCCTAAACTAAAATGCCATACTAAAATGTAGAACGGTAGAGGCAGCTACAATTTTAGTAAGTAGCTTAGAATAGAAGCACGCCTTTAGTAAAATGAAATTCCAGAATGACATTGTAAAAATTTACATTCCTAACAAAGAGAAAAACTTTACTTCTTTTAAAAATGTCGACTCTGTAAAGTCAGATTTTTAATGGTTAGAATGAATCTTGGAAATCTTTTGCAAAAGGGAGAACAGGGCGAGTGAACAAAACATTTTTTTTAAAAATATTAATTGTAGTAGGTGTTTGATACCTGACAGAGTTCAGATTTTGCAACCATTTCGTATGACACCAATTTCATTGTACCAAAATATTGAGCTCTATCGTATTATTATTAGCAAAAGTTTCAATTCCCAAAACTATACAAAATATACAGAAAAAGCACGGAAGCACGGGAGTTCCGGACACAAAAAAAATTGACATTTAGGTACAGAAGAGCATGGCGGAAGGAATGTTAATAGACGCGTGTGTGCGGAGCGAGCACTAAAGGCAGGAGGGGCGGGTACGAGCAAAGCGAGCACGGGGTTTTGGTACACCAACATCAAACTACTAGGGCAGAAGCTGTAGGAGGGGGCAAAGCGAGCACCGAAACAAGATAGGGCGGGTGCGAGCGCAGCGAGCATGGGTCTCGGATCACCCCGACTTCGGATAGGTTAGGTTCAGAAGGCTATGGCGGAATCAAGCAGGCAAAAGGGGAAAAGAAAAGTTTCCGGTAATAACAAATTCGAATTAAAAAAATTCGGATGTAACCGTTTCACCTTTATGAGAAACTACAAAATAGAGAACCAATTTGATTGTTTATACTCGTACTTACTCTGCTAGGGTTGCTACCTGTTTTCTTACTCAATGTTTGTAATGTGATGACTGGGTTAAACATAGTAACACTTGTTACAAAACATCACGTATATAATTTAACGGGAAAAGAAAAGTTATTTTGTTTACCTGTGCTAAAATATGAGCTAAATCTATAAAACCGAACTAAAATAGTATTTTACCAGTGATAAACAAGCTATTGGAAAGAAACCCCTCCATTTTAACTGTATTGAAAGCAGAGATGGGCGTAATCGATTACTTTTGTAATCAGATTAATAATCTGATTGAAAGTAATCATGATTACTTTCAATCATGATTACTTTTAATCCTAACTACAGTTAATCACGATTACATGTAATCGTTAATCATGACTACAGTAGTTTTTAATCAAAATTACATGATTAATTAATATTTTGACAATAGAATTCCGACGTACAAAAGTGAATACTCCACAACCCTGCACCTAGCATTATAGATGTGGGCAAAAAGTCAAACGTCAAAAAACAAGTAAGCAGTGTAAAAAACATCTTTTCTAAATATAAGTAGTCAATCTTAGTTTTCATGAATAAAAATATGATTAATATGTTTAATTAACGACCACAAAGTTAAATTATAAAACAAATATTGTATTTTTATTTTAAGGTCCCACTCGAGTAATCATAATCATGTAATCTAGATTACGATTAACGATTAATAATCTTTAATCATATTGAGATTTAACTAATGATTATTTTTATTAATCGGTAATCATGATTACAGATTACTTTTATCAATCAGTAATCGTGCAATGTCTCAGATTACAAAAGTAATCGTAATCATTAATCATTAATCTGATTACATTTTGCCCAACTCTGATTGAAAGTTAAACAAAATCAAACAAAAAGATAAGTTCCAAATTGAATCTGAGTATTTTGCATAGTATTGAAAAGTGAATAAAACTAAAAAAAACTTAAATTTTAGTTAGTTCTTCTTTTCAATACGATCCGGGATCTTAATTTTTTTTTCAAACACATTCTTTAATTGTATCCAGACAACCAGAAACACTGCAAATGTATAGCCATTTACCATGCTGTTAGCACTCGACTACTTGCTATACGAGGACAAACCAGTCTCATCCGAAAACGGCGGCGTGTAGATGTGTGTGTGTGAGATATTGCCGTTTCCTTGTAGCCGTCCATCTGTCTTTAGCGCGCGCACCAATACAGATAGATTATTATTATTCAGTCGGTCGGTAGCCGCGGTTCTGACAGGTCGTGCGCACGCACCCATTCACGCACCGCGCAATTGTTACAAAGCGCGTCATACTACGGAAATACGGTTAATTGCATAGATACCTCAATAATCTGTAATTAATGCGTAAAGTAATAGAAAATGTCGGAAAAACTTATAATTAACGAACTCCTGTGCTTCATACAGTGCAAAATAGATGTGATTGACATAATTAGTTTGACGCAAATTTGTGAATCGAACTTTCGAGAACTGGACATCGAAGAAGCAGCAAAGCTCCTTGGAGATTCTATAACCCTTCGCACAACACGTCGTGGAGAAGGCAAAACAAAGCGTTTACTGCAAGACATCGCGACCGTCTTCAAAGAAAAGGATTCGGCTTCAACCCTGCCGACCTTTGTTGCCAAGGACCTCCACCGGCTTCCCCCGGTTTATTTTGACCACGTAGACGCTACTTCACTACTGAAGGATATATTGATTCTTAAACAGGACCTACTTCGCATAAAAACTGACTACGTGACGAAGGCAACCTGCAACGATCTTGACCAAAAAATTACCTAATTGCGTCAAACTGTAGACGACCTGCAAGCAGAAAAACCGGAGGCTGACCTGATAACAAGCATTATCGAACCTGAAAAGCTAAAAAACAGAGACATAAGTGCTAATATACAGCATAAGAAAAGTGAGGGTAACAAGCGAAAACGCCGAAAACGGTTAGCGGCCGACGACGCAGCGCCCGCCGGCGCCGTCGCGCATGCGCGTGACACCCGCCGTTTCCCGCCATTGCCAAGTGGCAGCGCGGACCCCCGCACCGCAACCCGCACCCCTCCGACACCACCAAATGTAAACAAGAAGCCGACTGCGCCGACTGCGTATGAGCGACGTAGTACTGCCGCACAATTTATAAATACAGTGAGTGCATTTTGGTAGTTTTGAGTAAACGGCGCGCAAAGCTTAAAAGTGTTTTTTCAGTGTAATTTTTTTTGTGGCTTTCTTTTGAAAGCCTTTGTGTTTATTTTATATAAAATGGTAGGAAATGAATTACTTTATGTTTAAAGAAACTGTTTTATTGCTTTGATGTATTAATTATAGTTAAAAATGTAGTTATAATTAGGAAATCGGGACTCTTCTATGGAGCAAAATTACGCAAAAATACAGTGAGTGTGCTTCTCACTGTATTTATGATACGTAAAATATTTTTTTTAACCCATAAAAAATACAGCAAGATATCTCACTGTATTTATGAAGCAGAAAAACACGTGTTCAAGTTACAAAAAAATATATTTTTTAAAAAAGAAAGACAAATTAAAACTTACGAGCTATTTGAAGGCAAATTATACCAAAATGTTCGCCTGTTTTCAGGCATTAGAGGAACCAATTTTTCCAAAATTTGCTTTTTCCGGCTTTCCTCAATTCCGTGTGGAGCAGATTTTTGTGAAGGTTTAGGAAAACTTTTCTTTTTTAAGATTTTTGCCATGAGGAAATCTAGTTGGTGTTCAGCTCCTGTGTGACAAGTTTTATACTTTAATATAAACTGCCCTCGTTCTGCTTTAACTGACATTATATCCTTCAGATAGCACCTTGGTTCTCTTTTGTTAAGACGCGCCTGGGAAGCATAATCTTGGTAATTATAAAAGTCGTTCACTTGCATCTGTTTAACATCGCATTTTTTCGAATTGGCTTCTTGGACAGCCTTTGCAAAATCATCGTAATCGTAAATTTTCTTACGTTTTAAAGATAGTTCCACCTGATGGTGGAAACTGTCAGCTGACATGAATGTATGACCCGGCTCTAGGTACTTTAATGTTATTGTCTCAGTAGAAATTTCATCGCTGTTTATGATGTAAACTAAAAATGAGAAAATAGCCCAATTTTCGTTCTGGGCGGCACAATTGTCCAACCACAGAATTATGTCTTATTCCTTGGTATAATATATGCTTATTGCACTCACTGCATTTATACTAAGGTGGAAAAGGAGATAATTTTATTATATCCTAAATTATTTGCAGTGAAGGCACTGACTGTATTTTTTATAAGGATATATTTTTAAAGGTTGCACTCACTGTATTTATGGCCCTTCAAAACTCCGTTGTTTTTGTAGATATGGAAAAACGGGTTTTTGATTCGCAGAGATCTCGTTTTGCTGATTCCAAATATGTAAAAAACAAAAAAATGAAAAAATGCACTTACTGTATTTATGATTTGTGCGGCAGAGTAGTACTCCATTACCCAACTGTGATATTAATATTAACTTTGACGATACTATTGTTGATCCAGAATCTGTCAACGACGGCTTTCGAACAATAATAAGCAGAAAGAAGAAAAACAGAAATACAAAAAAGATCGCTAACAAGCAAGGCAAGGCCGCCTTAGTCTCTGAAAAGATAAAGGTTGGTACCTACTATATTAACCAACAATAGCATTATGTAGAATGCCAATACATTGTAACATCATCACACAAACAGTAGGTACAAGAGTAATAATTGTAATTGTACCAAACAATTAATTATAACTAAAAACATTATAATGTTTCTATTTTACCAAGCCTCGCTCACTGCTTAGTTTTGGTCTTGTATTAATTAAGTAGGTATATGTTAATATGATAATTTTTTATTTTCAATTATATTAATTGAATTTAAAGTATATGCCTTAATTTTAATTCCAAATATTGTATTATTTGTAATGGGACCTGTGCCTGTCAATAAAGAAAATTATTATTATTATTATTATGTAAATATCTTTCTATTTAAAATCTCTCCGAAGAGGTAAAATTGCACGGGCCGGAGCCAAGTGCTATTGTGAATCTAACGACAAAAACTTTCTGACTATCCTGCAGGTATTAAGAATAACAGCTTTTTGTAGAAGAGCGATTGTGGATTTGTGCATATTGAGTGATTGTAGACTGGTGTTTAGGTTTTTTGGTATAACTCCTGTACTAGAAAGAATTATTGGGATAGTTCGAACTGAGCTAACTTGCCATTGCTTTTTTATCTCTATGGATAGATCGGTATACTTCGCAATTTTTTCAGTATGTGTTGATAAAAGGTTGTGTGTGTTACATATTGCTATGTCAATAAAAAATACAATCTTATTAATTTTATCTAAGATAGTTATGTCTGGCCTATTGCAGTGAATAGTTTTGTCTGTAATAATTGTGCGGTCCCAATAAATTTTATAATTGCTATTTTCAAGTATTGCTGCGGGTTGGTATTTGTAGTAAGGTAGTTTTTCGGTCACAAATTTATACTGGAAAGCTAAATTTTGGTGTATTATTGCTGCAACTTGGTCGTGGCGGTGTTTATAATCTGTCTGGGCTATGGATTTACAAGCACCGGTAATATGTTGGATTGTCTCTGAACTACTATGGCAATGTCGGCAATTGTCCGTAGGTAAATTTGGGGATTTTAGAATATATCGTTTGTAATTGCGGGTATCTATTATCTGGTCTTGGATTGCCAACATGAAACCTTCCGTCTCCGGGAAGAGCTCACCTCTCTGCAACCATAAGTTCGACGCAGCTTTGTCGACATGAGGTTGCTCGAGATCGTGGCGGTGTCTTCCATGTAGAGACTTCATCTCCCATGCGGCTATTTTATCTTTGACTTCAGTTGTGCGTTCGTTACGCTGTTCATTTAGATCGTTGAGGTTCAGAGGTGTTATTTTTTTATCAGCTAGAGAAATGTTTTGGTGGAGCATTGTGTCTTGTGATCTTGAATGAAAGTATTTTCTGAGTGATTTGATTTGGTTGTTGTGTAAATTTACAATGTCTATTACTCCCCTGCCCCCTTCTTTCCTAGCTAGCGTAAGTCTTTGCACGCAAGACTTTGGGTGATGTTTGCGTGAGGCTGTGAGTGAGGTATTGATCAGGCGTTGAAGTTTCAGGAGATCTGTTTGAGACCAGGTAATAATGCTGAAGGAGTATGTTAGGATCGGAATAGCGAATGTGTTTATTGATTTAATTAAATTGCGCGAATTAAGCTGAGACCGTAGTAGTATATTTAACCTATGCTTAAACTTCTTTTTAAGATCAAGTTTTGTTTGGTTTTGTTTAATCTGCCGTGACTGCTGAAAACCTAAATACTTATAGAGACTGTTTTCATCCAAAGATTCTATGGAGCTTCCAGATTCTAGCGTGTAGTTGTTGTCTGTTATAGTGCCGTTTTTTATTGTAAAAGTCTTGCACTTATCTATACCAAATTCCATTTGTATGTCTTTAGAAAAATTATTATTATTAATTTATGAAGAAACTAATCCCAAAGAGTCATAGATATGTAGGGATTACTTGTCCTACCTATGTTATTTCCACGTGACGACACGGTAATATTACCCTGATCTTCAGGTACTATTGACACACTTCCTTTCCAAGTAGGTAGTTGCTACTCCCAATCTTTGTTTGTACAAATACGAAAGTATAGCTTCGTATGTTATGCCCTACTGAACCGCTCTTTGTGATATCATCTGGCAATCTGCTATTTACTAAATTGTTAGTGATTATACATTTTCTTTATGATATGAATGTTTAAGGGTAAGAGCGGAAATAAACCTTTCCTTGGTTCTCTTTGCCTTTGATATTCGTCATCTTTCTAACATTTTTGGAAAGTTGAATTTTTTCCCTTACCAATAGACTAAACCCGAGGCCAGGATTTATATACGGGGTATAAAGGAATACTGAAAGCTCTCCGAATACTGAAAGGGTGCATTCAGATAATGAAACTGAACAACTTTTTCCTAGTAACTTATGTCAGGAAGCGACAAAAATAATTCCACCTCCAATACAAAATCACGATCAGCTGACTACATTTACAACGGGAAGTAAAAAAAATACGTTTCCTGAAATATTTTCTTACGGGAAGTTGTTCAGTTACATGGTCTCATTCGGAGTGCTGTCCCTTACACCCTGTAAATGTATCCTATATTGCATAAATACTTCTTAGAGATAAGGCGAGCTTATCTCTAAGAAGAGATCTCTTCCAGCCAACCCGTTATTCTGTACGAAGAAGGATTTTTATGTGTTTCTCCAAAACTGGTAAAAAGAAACACTGTTTAGATGGCTGACACAATTTATATACTACGGGTAAAACCAGTCTTATCGGGAAAATAGAAAGCTAGAATTCCTATTGCTTTAGTAATCAAGTAATTAGGTAGCAACAGGGTAAAATTTGTTCGTGATTCCCTCTTGTTATATTGGTGATACAAATGATTACGTAGATAGGTAATTATTTTATTTTATTTTTTTGGGATAACAACAGCCGTAGCGTAGCTCCTATTGATTATGTTTTTTCATTGGTTTTGTTTTGTTTTAATTTTTGCTTTAACTGTGGGTAGTAAGGTTCAAAATTACTAGAACACTGGAACATTCCTTGTGTTTTAAAATTTTGTAGCTAGACAATTCATCGCGGGTATGAATATATTCAATTATTCTCCGCAATTTTTACATCAAAATTCAAAACGAGGTTTAGAAAAAGAAGAAATAAGTAAATCTTGACAAGTTAGGAGATACAAGCTGGATTACCAAATATATTTAAGTATCCAGTGAAATGAAACATGCATAATGATGTCAGTATCTTTTGGTACAAATCTGTTTACATTTAGAATTAGAAATAGGTACTTATTAGAGCCATGCCACGATTATAATACTTGCATAATTTCACCAGCGGCAGGTGAGCCGAGGTACCCCAGTCGTTAGAGGCATCAAAAGTACTGATAACCAAAGTCACTGGTTTAAATCCTGCTTGCGGTACAATTTTTTAAGTTCTCAAAAGAGAAACCCATTAACCATAATGTACTTGTAGATTAGAAGTGATGTCGAGTAGAGGTCACGGGCTTAAATTACTGACACAATGCCGAAATTTGATGAATCGATACTACCACACGTACGAGTTAACATGACTGTAGAAATTGCCTCATTTTAAAAGCTTTTATTTAACTTGCAGTGTATGTAAGTAACAATGTTTGTTCGGTGCAAATCTTGCAAGTTTAATTTGAACCACGTCTCGGTATCCGATTGAGTTGAAATTTTGCATGTTGGTCCAGAACCGATGACAATGCATGTTAATCATAAATTTGACCTGATGCTGCTGCCAGGATCGGCTCCGTACGAGAGATCTCCTCAGCGGTTAATAGCTGGGACTTGCAATTTTGTATACGAATTCGTTTATTATAGGCAGTTGGTAGGCCCACCATGAATTAGACGCTACATCCAGGGTTGTCTTCGAACTATGGAACTCCTCAATATTCAACTGCTGGGACTTGCAATTTTGTATACGAATTCGTTTATTATAGGCAGTTTGTAGGCCTACCATGAATTAGACGCTACATCCAGGGTTGTCTTCGAACTATGGAACTCCTCAATATTCAACTGCTGGGACTTGCAATTTTGTATACGAATTCGTTTATTATAGGCAGTTGGTAGGCCCACCATGAATTAGACGCTACATCCAGGGTTGTCTTCGAACTATGGAACTCCTCAATATTCAACTGCTGGGACTTGCAATTTTGTATACGAATTCGTTTATTATAGGCAGTTGGTAGGCCTACCATGAATTAGACGCTACATCCAGGGTTGTCTTCGAACTATGGAACTCCTCAATATTCAACTGCTGGGACTTGCAATTTTGTATACGAATTCGTTTATTATAGGCAGTTGGTAGGCCCACCATGAATTAGACGCTACATCCAGGGTTGTCTTCGAACTATGGAACTCCTCAATATTCAACTGCTGGGACTTGCAATTTTGTATACGAATTCGTTTATTATAGGCAGTTTGTAGGCCTACCATGAATTAGACGCTACATCCAGGGTTGTCTTCGAACTATGGAACTCCTCAATATTCAACTGCTGGGACTTGCAATTTTGTATACGAATTCGTTTATTATAGGCAGTTGGTAGGCCCACCATGAATTAGACGCTACATCCAGGGTTGTCTTCGAACTATGGAACTCCTCAATATTCAACTGCTGGGACTTGCAATTTTGTATACGAATTCGTTTATTATAGGCAGTTGGTAGGCCTACCATGAATTATACGCTACATCCAGGGTTGTCTTCGAACTATGGAACTCCTCAATATTCAACTGCTGGGACTTGCAATTTTGTATACGAATTCGTTTATTATAGGCAGTTGGTAGGCCCACCATGAATTAGACGCTACATACAGGGTTGTCTTCGAACTATGGAACTCCTCAATATTTAACTGCTGGGACTTGCAATTTTGTATACGAATTCGTTCATGATAGGCAGTTGGTAGGCCCATCATGAATTAGGGTACCACGTCAATAGAAGGCCTCCTGATAGAAGAATTAGACTGTTCGAAATTAACTGGGACTCGGCCATGTAATAATGACGCCATCAATCAAATGAAAAGACTAAGACATATTACAAGCTAATTCTTCTATTAGGGATGCCGGAGGAGTAGGTACCAACCTACTTCTATAGAATATAAAAGAGATAATTATACTTTATCCTAATGTTAGTTTTCCCCGTGCCTTAAGTTTTTCTATTGAAGGTCTCTCCGTTTTATAGAAAGACTTTCGTATTGATCAATAACTATCGTAACATAAACTAAAAAATATAAAATAAAATTATGTAAAAAAAACTTTTAAAACAAGCTTTTATTTAAGTGCTCTGAAAAGATGAAAATAAAATTTTGAATGACATTAACCACATTCATTTATGACTTTACAGAAATGAAAATATAATAAAAGCTTGTCGCGAAACTTTCAATTTGTGATTGAAATTTTGTAATAAGGTACGCACCTAACTGTAATTAAGGGCGGGGCAGACCGGCTCCGTATGCGTTCCGTATCCAGCTCTCGTCCGTAGATACGCACGAACTGATGACGTTGTAATGTATAGGATTGTATGAGATACGGCACACCGCTTGCGTTGCGTATCCGTTCCGTGCTGCACGCAAGCGGTGTGCCGTATCTCATACAGTCCCATACATTACAACGTCATCAGTTCGTGCGTGACTACGGACGAGAGCTGGATACGGAGCCGGTGTGCCCCGCCCTTTAGGTAGTTTCTTCTAGGCATCGCGACAAGCTTTTATTATATTTTCATTTCTGTAAAGTCATAAATGAATGTGGTTAATGTCATTCAAAATTTTATTTTCATCTTTTCAGAGCACTTAAATAAAAGGTTGTTTTAAAAGTTTTTTTTACATAATTTTATTAACAAACACAACACGGGTGACCGGATAGTCGGAACAATCGGCTCACTTCAAAAGACGAAATTGAAGAGTAGAGTAATTCAAACTGGCAGTGCATTGTTCGAAACTTTAAAAGTACAAATTAGCAATACGTATACATTATGTATTTCACTGAAGAAAGGAGCAAAAAAAAATTAAGGCAAACTAAAATTCTGACATATACAGGCGCCTCGTTCTTGTAGCCGCCAAAATTAAGAATGAATACATACGTGGAACAACATAATAGGAACACATGGGGCCGTCTAGACTTGAAAAATCTCAAAATACTGTGGAAATAATAGGTATCAAAATATATGTATATTTCCGCTTCACTCACTTGTCGTCCATCATTTCGTTTTTTAACGCAGCGTAACGCATGCGTCTGTCAGACGAAAGGAAATTGCGAATTCCAATCGTATTCCCATACAAATACGGCTAGCTATGGTGCTTTACAGTGCGTAACGGATGCGTGTGTCTAACGACTTTGCTATCAAGAGCTAGCGGTAGAACAAATGATTCTGCAAGCGAAGGTACAGTAATGAAAATCGATACGATTGATCTTTAGGCTAAAATAATCTTTACGAAAAATTAAATGACTCTTTAGATAATAAACTCATCATCTGCCTGCCCTTATCCCAATTTATTTGGGGTCGGCGCAACATGTTTTTTTCTTCCATTCATCTCTATCAGCTTTCAAATCTTCGTTTACACCCTTTTGCTTCATATCATCTTTTATACAATCCATCCAAACTTTTTTAGGCCTTCCTCTCCTTCTGCATCCATTTACATTCATATTCAATACTCTTTTTGTCACATGATTTTCATCCCTCCTCATAACATGCCCATACCACGATAAACGACTACTTCTCATCTTTTCTGTAACTGGCGCTACTTTCAAACTTCCTCTAATATACTCATTCCTTATTTTATCTTTTCTTGTCACACCGCACATCCATCTAAGCATTCTCATTTCAGATACATGTAATCTTCTTTCATCCGTCACCTTTGTGAGCCAACACTCAGATCCATACATGACGACAGGTCTCACCACCGTTTTATAAATCTTTCCTTTCAATTTGAGGGGCATTCGGGGGTCATACACTGTGCCCGTAACCTGTCGCCATTTCATCCACCCTGCATTTATTCTGTGCTTGATGGTCCGGTCTATCTCGCCATCGCCTTGTTGGAGTGAACCAAGGTAGCGGAAGTCTGAGCAGACTGGTAAAGGTAGATAATAAACTATAACTATGCAAAAAATACCTACTTAAGTACTTTTAGTATTGTTTAGTAAGTCCTAAAAATTACGGAATGTAGGATAAGTAGTATGAAGAGTATGTACTGATTCGTGGTTTTTTTAAATTAAAATAGTACTTACCTACAAAAAAAATATTTTCGTAGTTGTTTTCTTGGGGTAAGATTTGAGAATATTTACATATATCATATTATGTATATTTCACAAATGATGGTTAAACTTTATCATATCTGTACAATGCTATTCGTGATTCACGTGTATGTACTCCCTCATAGTTGTACCTACCTACCTTATATTTAGTTTAGCAACGAGAACACGTATTTTATGATCCCAAAACTGTTGCTATGAAGGCTCCGTGGAACACACACACGACGAACGAACCCACAGATACCAGAACCAAGGAAGAACGAATATTTAAATCTATCATTCATCGTTTACACAACCTAGGATCGGTTCTTGTTCAGTTGAAAAACGCAAATATACTAGTAACTACGCCAAGGTTGATGTCGCCAAGATAAAAATAGTATTCACAAATGATACACACTTCTACACTTTATAGCCATTCTAAAAGAATGATTGGATTAAGAAATGGACACCCAGGTGTCAGATTCTTCTACTGATTCTAGGTTACAAGCCTGTATCGAAGTACTGCCGTGTGATGTGGGCTTAGAATAGCATCACCCCATTTCTTACCTGTGGGAGTCGTAAGAGGCGACTAAGGGACTTGAGGGTGTGTATTGCAATTTCAGGCGATGGGCTGACAATCTGTCACTATGGCGATACACAATTTTCCGATGACCCTCAAATCATATGTCAGACGTGGCGTAAATGTCAGTTTATGCGGCCGTTTACGCTCTGCCTACCCAGCAAGGGATAATAGGCGTGATATCTGTATGTATGTATGTATCGAAGTACTAAATACTTAGGTGTTTGAATGTACGTCTTTTTTTACTTGACTCTGCGGTTTAGCCCCGGGGTTATGAAACCTACACCTGACTGGTTGGTGGGAAGCGAACGCTCACCCGGAGAAGTTTGTGCGGTTGGGCCTTTGGGGCGCGACGGGGCTTAGTAGCTTGAGGAATGTTCGTCTCATATGTCTACGAAGAATTCAAACAAGACTGGTTAATTATTTTGTTGTTATTTTGCTACTTTAATTTGATAGTCAATTAAAAATCCATTGATTTATATTTGAACTAGCAGCCCGCCCAGCGGTTTCACCCGCCGCTAACAATTTCCCCCCGGGAATAAGACAGTTTAATATAGCCTATGTTCATCAGGGATAATGTAGGATTCTAAAAATCTTGACTTCAATTTGAAACAAATATCGTTTTCAGATGGTGGTGGCGTAAAGTTACATGCCGTGTGATTAACCTGGCCAGCCCCATGGCAGTGCCTATATTTTTATTTTTTTTATCCCGCTCGAGCCGGTTTTCTCTTAGGTCATAACAAAATTTTGAAAAAAAAAATGTGTGATATAATTTTTTTTTTAGAATGCAGTTCGTGACGTCAATAAGTGTAGGATAGTATTATACTATCCTACATTGAATAAAGAAATTCAATTTCAATTAACGGTAAAAGATTTTTTTAAATCGGTCCAGTAGTTTCGGAGCCAAACAATAAATAAAATCCTGTTTCTAATATTAGTGTAGATTATATTATTATTATTTTAGTGTGATGCCGGCTTAGAATAGCATCACCCGATTTCTTTCCCGTGGGAGTCGTAGGAGGCGACTAAGGGACTTGAGGGTGTGTTTTGCAATTTTAGGCGATGGGCTGACAACCTGTCACTGTGGCGATACACAATTTTCCGAATGACCCTCAAACATATGTCAGACGTGGCGTAAATGTCCGTTTTTGCGGCAGTTTACGCTCTGCCTACCCTGCAAGGGATAATAGGCGTGATATGTGTATGTATGTATTATTTTAGTCGGCAGTTTACGCTCTGCCTACCCTGCAAGGGATAATAGGCGTGATATGTGTATGTATGTATTATTTTAGTGTAATTTTTTTTAATGCATTATTTAATGTTTTTTGTCGTCTTTTTATACCGAGTAAGGGACAGCCCTTCGATTACTGATAGGGTGCATGAAACATAAAACTGGACAACTTTCCCCTAGAAACATATGTCAGGAAACGCCAAAAAAATTACCTTCCATACTAAATCACAATCAGCTGACTGCATTCACTATGGGAAGTCAGTTTTTTTACGTTTCCTGAAATATGTTCCTAGGGGAAAGTTGTTCAGTTTCATGGTCTGCATGAACCCTATCAGTATTCTGAGGGCTATCCCTGACACCCTTTAATACAGTGTAATGATTAAATGTAATCATTACACTGGTACGAATAATGTGGCGTAGTTGGTACATTTTTAAATGAAAAAGTAGTTATTGTGGCATAACTGTAATAGTTAGACATATGGTATCGCGGACATTATTATAGATATTGATGTCCTCTATAAATTTGTATTCCATCACTTTGCTCTATTGTCAATAATTTCCACAGCGTACGCGATATAAGTAATTTTTTTGGTAAATTTTTCACACTTTGGGTTACATTATCGAAATTTTCACGCGGGTCCCTATTGTTTTCTCGTATAAAATATAGCCTATGTTCATCAGGAATAATGTAGGATTCTAATGGTGAAAGAATTTTTAAAATCGGGCCAGTAGTTTCGGAGCCTATTCGATGCAAACAAACAAACAAACAAACAATCAAATCTTTCCTCTTTATAATATTAGTGTAGATACATACATACATACTATCACGTCTATGTCCCTTGCGGAGTAAACAGAGCGTAAACGACTGTAAAAAAGGTCATTCAGAAAATTGTGTATCACCATAGTGACAGATTGTCAGCCTTCCAGGCAACCTCTACATTAAAATAAATAGCTTATTAGCTATTTACATGTGCTAAGTTTTATCTCAGAATGTCGTCGTGTTTGTAAATTTTTAATTTATTATTATTATACATACATACATACATATATCACGCCTATAATCCCTTGCGGGGTAGGCAGAGCGTAAACTGCCATTTACGCCACGTCTGACAAATATTTGAGGGTCATTCGGAAAATTGTGTATCGCTATAGTGACAGGTTATTATTATTATGCTTGTACATAAAAAGATTGAGATAGGTCTTAAATCGGTAATCCAACGTGGATACGTGGCCAGCGTTATGGGCACATTTGCACAGGGAACCGTTCGAGGCGGAATTTTTGACTAAGGCAAAATTTGTATATTTAGTCATTTGTACGTATTTAATTCGTGACTATTTTACCAAATAAAAATGTTTAAGTCTTAAATTATGACCTTTTTTATAGATAACAAATGGGACTGCAGCGACGGCGGGCTGGATTGGCTGGCCATGGAGCGGGAGAACGGCACAGTGAGGACTAAGATCGCAGACTATCACCTGCTCATGTGCCACCAGCAGCTGTACAGAGGGAAGCCACTGCATAAAGTCATGGACATTATACGGGTGAGCAGTTTTATACCTAGCTAGTGTTATCTGTTCCTCAGAGCAGCTGGTAACCTGGGAAGAGATGTTCGGACGGAGGATTTGTGTGTTCGTGAGTCGGGCACTAGACTTCCCTTTATTCGCAAGAAGAGGATGACAATGGCGCAAGAAAAAACGACTGTTTAGCCGAGGTGGAGGAGAATTGTGACCAAAGAGATGGTGTCTCGACTATCGCGAGTCCCCACCCTGCTTCTTTCTTTTGGTTGAGGAGGAAAAATCGTGATGGACACTTAGTGGTGCTTTCCCAGCTAGGGAGTATAGGTGGTATTTAAAGGAGTAGACTCAAGTGTCCCTGTTATAATGCGGCATGTTTAATTGAGAGCTGTGTCTACCATCTTTGCGTGGGCCGCGACCTAACTAGGCACGCATATTCCCTGTTGAGTAGCACAGAGCCAAGCCACTAGTGCGTAGGACGGTAGGTGATGCACCCTAACAGATAGCGTGCTTACTTTAGGCTTTACTTTTCAGAAATTTGTTAGCGAGTCATTATGGGTAATTAAAACCCACTGCCGGTTGACTTTATGTTTTATATAGGATTCTAGGTTTAGTTGGGTTCGTTATAGAGGCTTAGGTGTTCCAGTACAGCAGTAAGGTGACTTTTGTATTTTGGTAAACTTTTTACCTTGGCGCGTGGGCGCCAAGTCATCGACATAGAAAACTTTTCCTATGCACTGGCTGCCGGCTTAGAATAGCAACACCCCATTTCTTTCCCGTGGGAGTCGTAAGAGGCGACAGAGGGACTTGAGGGTGTGTATTGCAATTTTAGGCGATGGGCTGACAATATGTCACCGTGGTGATGCACAGTTTTCTAAATAACCCTCAATCATTTGTCAGACTTGGCATAAATGTCCGTTTTTTGCGGCCGTTTACGCTCTGCCCTGCTGGGGATTGTAGGCCTGACATACGTATAAAATTTGAATAGCCCTGGGTCTAGAACACTTCCAGCAGCTGTACAGAGTGAAGCTACTGCATACATTAATGGGTATTATAAGGGTGAGCAGATTTATACATAGCCATGCATATGCCGTGTGATGCCGGCTTAGAATAGCATCACCCCATTTCTTACCCGTGGGTGTCGTAAGAGCCGACTGAGGGACTCGAGGGATGTGTATTGCAATTTTAGGCGATGGGCTGACAACCTGTCACTATAGTGATACACAGTTATCTGATTGACCCTCAAGCTTTTGTCAGACGTGGTGTTAATATCCGTTTTACGGCCGTTAACGCTCTGCCTACCCCGAAAGGGATATAGGCGTGATTTATGTATGTATGTATGTATGTATGCATATGATAACAACGGTAAACGCTTTCAAATGGTGATGCACATAAACATTCAAGGCTTTTTACGGTTTTAAATACGTCGTGTACCCTTCATAATATTATATACCTACCTACATCGAAAAACCCGTTACACATTTATTGTGTAGGCAGCCTTATTAAACCTACATATATAGGGTGAAATTTTTCTAGTGTCCGAGAGCGAAATTTCAAGACGGGCTTGTGATATTGAACAACATTCCCCATAAAACATAGGTCGAAATACCAAAAAAACATATTTTAATCCCGTAGGTACAATAAAACTCAAAATATTTAATATCATATTTCAACCTATGTTCTTTGGGGAAAGTTGTTCTTTATCATTATCACCATCTTGAGTTTTCCCTATCAGTCACTAGTAAAACTTTACCGTATATTTTATAATAGCGTAGGTGATGTAATGATGTAGTAGGTATGTAAAAAAATAGACGATATTATTATTATTGCTAAAAAAAGGTGAGAAATTGTTTATTAATGATGATGTCAGTCGTTACAAAATTCTGTACTCAAGCAAATCAGTTCCGTTAAAAAGAATGTATTAAGTCCCAACATTAATGAATAAATAAATACATAATGCTATGAAAAAAATCATTCAAGTTGAGTGTGTTCTCGATTATGAGCCCCATTTACTTAGCTTATTTATTTATAGCCCCATTTTTTTAAGTTCCAATTTTTTTCACTTAAGATGACTCAAAATAATTAGTGTTAAAACAGTTTGCATGCGAATATACACGATAATAAACAAAAATGTAGAGTACCGAATGATAATTTCATTGAGTAATTTAGGTATGAACACATATAATTTGCGGTTAAAGATAATAATGTATAATAAAGATAATTTTATCTTATTTGCTCAGAAACATAGTAATTACTCGTGTTAATTGAAATGGAGCACACGAATTAGGTACATGTGTAGGTGGATTATGTTTAGAAATAAAATAAGTAAGGTACTTACATGTGGTTTTATCCGAATAAAATGTCTGTATTTATGCTAGGCTAAGTAAAAACTCATACGTTGAAACACATCCACTTGTGACATTGTTGAGGGACCTCAGTTGATTAAATATAAAAGTAAATTAAATATTCTTTATTTCAGGTATAATAGGCACCTATATAAAAATTATTACAGTCAATATTATGTACAATAAATTATTGGTAGGATCGAATAGAGTACAATTGTATTTATAATATGCAAAATAATAATTTATTATTAGTTTGTTGAGTATAGTATGTCAGTAACCTATAATTGGTAACACATAATTATGTCCATTATTTACCTATTTACATATAAACTAGGTAAATAAAAACATTAGGGAAAGTTTTTTTGTTTATACCGAGATTACCGAGTTACAGGATTTTCATAATGAAAATGAAAATGAAATAACTTTATTCAATGTAGGATAGCATTATCACTTATTGACGTCATGATCGGTCATTGTAAAAAAAAGAAATTTGCTTAACGCAATTTTCTTCTTTTTATAACAATTTTGTATTGTCCTAATAGAAAACCGGCTCAGGCGGGATAAAAAAATAAAAATAAAGGCACTGCCTCGGGGCTGGCCAGGTTAATTACACAGCACGTAACTTTACGCCACCACCATTTGTAAACGACATTTGTTTCAAATTTTAGTCAAGATTTCCAAAGCGTGTCATTTACATGCGTATAATTAACCGGACCCCCTGAACAGGAAAAACCCCCCAAAAAACCTGCCCAGAAGTGCTCCTACTCTAAATTAACAATCTTACAAGGCCCTAATCTGCCCTAGCTAATTTTGGAAATAACGAATAATATATATGTATAGCCCAAAAATGGCTACATAAAAAAAAATATTATAATAATAACAAAAAATTGCAGTATAGTCATAATAAAAACATTAGGGAAAGTTTTAAAAGATTGGATAGTAAACTTTACCTTTTCTCTTCAGGAGTTTTTATTAAATCCATAGTCTCAGTGGAGATGGCTCTGATATTGACAGTTCTCTCTCGGAAACAGCACGGGCCAAGCCTGTCTGGTGCAGAAACTGTAAAACTAATTCATATTTATAAATATTTTTATTTCTTTTCTGCCTGTGAAGTTTTCGTATTATAGAGTTTTAAAGACTAAATTAAATTTTAATATGCAACCCCAATTTTAACACCATCTTGAAATAACCTGAATAATTCTGAAATTAAGTTCGGAATAATTTATCATTCAAGTCAAGAGGTAGGAAAAGTGCTTTGCCTCGAAGATTTAAAAGGATTGATTCCTAAAACTTTTTACCATTTTCGGCTCTTGAGGAATACTTGTAGAATCCTAAGGGGCTGAGATTGATTATTTTAACTAAAAGGACCTATCTTAACGTTTGTTTTACTTTGGCAAGGAAAGTTAATATTTAATTTGACAAATTTCGTCCCAATAAGATAGTATTTATTTATATCAACATTAAACATGAAAGTTAAATTTATAGCGTTTTTTACATATTTAAATTATTTTTATATAATGCAAGATTAGTAAAACAGTGACTGAGATTAGGAACCTGACATAATACTAAGTTGTTGTAAGACTTTAGTTTTAAAACTAAAGAGATTATCACCAAACACATCAACAATAGTACCTACAATCTAATGTATTATAGTTTCTACTCGTTCACTATATTTCAGCTTGAATTCGAGTAGCATATTTCAAGCGTCACCATACTCCACGTACCGTGAACTCGTTGTATGCCATCTTGCTTATTGGGCTTTGTAGCTTGCGGGTGAAGTGCGTAATCTGATAACGAACTGGCATTGTCAGTCAGTCGTTGTATGAACCATGAAAATTACCAAAAGTACTGTATAGGTAATTGGCCTTTGTGTGATATCATGTTCTAAGGTAGGTAATATTTACCAACCACAGCTGGATCACGAGATACAAGTAAATCGCATAAATTTAATCATAATGTGTGAAAGTTATCGCTAGTACTTAAAAAATTATGATATTTGGCCATTATAAAGGTGGCAACTGTACTATGCGACGCGAGGCAAACTATCCGCACCAATATTTTGTATTGTACTGCTTTTTGTTATTGAGTTGCTTTTTGTTTCTCTGTTTTGTTTAACATGTTACTCGTACTTCTGCTTTTACTTCTCTTAAATTTCTTGAAAGTTTTTTCTTGGTCTTGTAGAGATGATAAATCAATTTTCATTTTCAGACATCCGAATAATTTTACCATGCACGCCGCCCTAATTACGTCTCAAGTTTTCCTGTTTTGTGGTTTATCTCTAATACAACTTCTTATAACTTAATTAATTAAGAGAACTTTGTTCTTCGTGAAAGTCAGGCTAAACCGCTTAACTACCCACTTATAACAACCACATCCATAGATATGCGTTACAAAGGATTGCATCATCACTTCCTTTCGTCGTAGTTTTGAAATGAATTCCGAGAACTTGCTATGAAGTGCTAACATAAATGTCACCACAAAACTGATAAGCCGAATCGCGTCTGGTTTCAAATGAGAAACATGATTGTGCTTTATATTGTTTATAGTTACGTGATACTGCCGACAAAATAGTTCACGATTAAATATAAGCTAAACTTCCGTTAACGCAAGCTCTTTATATCAAGATTCATTATAACTGCAAGACTTACTGTGTTTGGTCTTTTGCACAATTAACTGTTGAATAAAGAAACAATAATGAAGCTCAAGTATTTGCAGTAGCACAACTATACATATTTATAAAAATAATGAGAAACTTTTTTGTCCGTTGCCGTTTATTTCTTTTGTATAAAAAAAAAGGAGTAACAAAACAAGTATAACAATTCGAATTAAGTCAAGTTACTCATGAAACTGAACAACTTTCCCCATGGAACGTACGTAAAAATATATTTTTTAAATTGGACTTCCAAAAGTTAATTATTCAGCTGCTCGGCAATTTTGTATGGGAGGTCCAATGCTTTATATATATTTCAATCCATGTTCCACGGGGAAAGTGGTTCAGTTTTAAATGTACGCTTCAATTAATTTCGGCTTCGGCTGTATAGTCTTTTACACGCCTCAATACAGTTTATTTTTCACAGACAGTGCGTCAGACCTGCCCCGCGCCGTGCACATGCGCTATGACGCACGTGGTGTCAGACCGCGCCGGCGGCATCATACCGCTGATTACCGTCAACTGTTCCGCGCTGGGCCTCAGCGAACCGCCCGAGACCCTACCGCCGAGCACCACCACGCTACGTCTCGAGGGCAACAAGGTAACATGGTACGATAACATTTCAATGTTAGTTAGTAGTGTATTGTTGTTGTATCATCACCGTCAACTGTTCCGCTCATACCGCTGACTACAGTCGACTGTACCGCGCAGGGCCTCAGCGAACCGCCCGAGACCCTACAGCCAAGTGCCACCACGCTTCGTCTCGAGGGCAACAAGGTAACATGGTACGATAACATTTCAATGTTAGTTAGTAGTGTATTTGTTGTTGTATTATCATACCTATCTTCACCGTCACACCGCTCGCTACAGTTGACTGTACCGCGCATACCGCTGACCACAGTTAACTGTACCGCGCGGGGCCGCAGCGAAGACTCGAGACCCTACCGCCGAGCACCACCACGCTACGTCTCGAGGGCAACAAGGTAACATGGTACGATAACATTTCAATGTTAGTTAGTAGTGTATTTGTTGTTGTATTGTCATACCGATCTTCACCGTCATACCGCTGACTACAGTTGACTGTACCGCGCATACCGCTGACCACAGTCAACTATACCGCGCAGGGCCTCAGCGAACCGCCCGAGACCCTACCGCCGAGTACCACCACGATACGTCTCGAGGGCAACAAGGTAACATGGTACGATAACATTTCAATGTTAGTTAGTAGTGTATTTGTTGTTGTATTATCATACCGATCTTCACCGTCATACCACTGACTACAGTCAACTGTACCGCGCATACCGTTGACTACAGTCGACTGTACCGCGCAGGGCCGCAGCGAACCGCCCGAGACCCTACCGCCCAGCATCACCACTCTACGTGGAACATGGAACAATAACGTTTTCAATGTTAGATAGTTGTGTTTTTGTTGTTGTATCATCATACCACTCTTTACCGCCAACTGTTCCGTGCATACCGCTGACTACAGTCGATGTACCGCGCTGGGCCTCAGGGAACCGCCCGATACCCTACTTCATCCGCCTCGAGAAAGCAGTTTTTTGTCGTGTTTCCAAGCGCACGGGGTGGCATCATAAAACCGGATTTATTACGGTCAAAAGTAACGCACTTACATAACTCAGCAGACCGTCAAAGACAATCCCCCAACTATCACCGTTTTTACTAAGGGCAATAAGGTAACAAATGTAAGGTATACTCTGTAAATTATAGGATTCCCCTGACAGCTGTCAGATTCCTATCTGGTTACCTGCTGTCAAAGGAACCATTCTATAATTAACAGAGGTAGTATTTCTTGTTTAACTATGATGTAAGTACCGCAGACTGCTAATCACGGTCAACTGTGTCGCAATAATAGGCGTCAGTGAAATGCCCGAAACTTTAACACAAAGCACTTGGCGAAAGATGGAGGGTTTCGAGGGTTATAAGGTAAAATAAAAATAAAATTTTTAGTACTATAACTTTCTAAATGTTAGATTAGTTGTTTGAATTTATTTGGAATCTTACTTTATTGAATGAGATCCTTAGCAATTCCCACTTCCTATTTTATACAGTTTATGTTCGATAATTAAATATGCTGGATTGCAGATAGCCCAATTTAAAAAGTCCACTTAATTTTCTTAAATAAATCTCAGTTCTGGTCCCAGGGAAAAGTAATTACAGACCCATCCATTTACTGAACGAAGCATATTGGAATCCATTACTGATAATTAAATTCGTACTATGGTTTATTTTGCACTCACATTGCTAAATCGTGGAAGTGTTCGGTCGATACGCAGTTTAGTTGGCAGAGCGGTGTTACGGTACTCCAAAGGTCCCGGGTTCAAGCCCCAGCCAACGCTATAATTTTTTAAATTTCTTAATTTATTTTAATATCCTCTTTAATAAAGTGTTTCCTTGAACGTATTAATGCAACGACTTACTCGAGAGTCGAGAATTCCTTATTTTTTTCATATTTCAAAGTAAAATTTTTCTTGAGGGAAAGTTTTTCAACTTCATGGACCGGTTCGTCCATTGATCTATTTCTAACGAGTTTTTCGCACCCGTGTAATAAATAATACTGAATTTTACTTTCATAGTAAAATTTTGCAGAAGCACCAGAATCATAATAATTTAGTAGGTAGTGTTATTTACTTATCTGATATATTTATATATATATGTTTATGTATATTTATATGTATATATTTAATATGTGTATACATATATATGTGTGTATGTGTGCATATAATATATGTATATATATGAGATTCCTTATTTCTTTTCTTTTTTTATTTTCCTATAATAATTATTTATTGTTAAGTTCTTTTATTATTTAGTTGTTGTTGGCGAAGAATGTGTCAATTTGTGTAATCTCTTTTATTGGCAAACACACTGTATTACTTTCAATGTATAATCAAATGTAAAAGCTGTGAGATTTCCTGAAATAAATAAATGAAATAATTAATTTGATGTTTTTAGGGTTCAGTTCAAAGGGTCAATCGGTACATTATTACCACAGTACATATTAGGCTTCGCTCTAATACTGAATCTCGGATGTCTGTCTGTCACTAGGCTGTTTCTCAGAAACCATGATGGTAAAAGACTAAAAATTTTCAGATGCTTTATTTCTGTTAACGCTATTAACTTTTAACAAAAATTACAAAAAAATAGAATAAAATATTAAAGAGGTGCTTCTATACAAAAATATACGAGTAGGTACATAATAGTACGAAGTCCTTTGTGCACGAGTTCGACTCGCACTTGGCCGTTTGTTTTCAATATTTAGTTCCTACGCTGTTAGAAGATGGTACAAGTTTCCAAATCAGAAAAGAACGTTTAGAATACATAATAACTACCAATATACGATGCATATACTACAGGCACATATCATTATTAAAAAAAAAAATAAAAATAAAAATTCTTTATTTCCATAAATCCTATTTTTATAGATGTTGGAGGCTTCCCTTTAAGTAGTTCAAGACACTTGTAGTGGGAAAACCCCGCTCTTCCAGTTATTTCATTTTGTTAGGATGATTGATTCTAAAAGTAATAATTAGGTACACAACTTGTATTAACTTTATCTATATAACTAAAGATCACATTACAAATCACTTAGGTAGCAAAGTTTGTGATCGTTAGGCGTACAAAAGCAAATATCTAGGTATAAACTTGTTTGTTTTTTGAAGTGTGAGTGTGATTAGGTTGAGACGTACATGCATATTTGGGTGTTCGTGTGTGTGAGTGTCTAAGTAGTGTCGTGCAAAGTAAGTTGCAGCGTTGATAATAAATAGGTATTAAATTATACTTATAATATTGAGTAAGCTTGCAGCAGGTTTGTAAACATTGCAATGGAAATAAGAAAGGAAGTAAATTTGGTTGATTGCGCAGTTTTGTGCATGTGTGAAAAACTATTATGTGGTTTGCATGACCACACCGCTTGCCCTTCGGTTGTGTGGCCTTGGGATCGGAGTTTAGACCACAAACAGTGGAGTCATGCAAACGAATGTTGGGGAGGTGTGCAATAACGCAAGTTATTACTGTCCAATTTGTAGACCGTATGTCCTCACCTCCGGCATGCCCTACGGATATATAAAAAACCTTGGGATCGGTGATTGTTGCCACATGCAGGAGGTGGAGTACAGAAGGTAGCTGCATATTAGACAACCCTGGTTAGAAGTAACTCGACCTCTTCATAGGTCAGAGTTTTCAGCCATTCGATCAGGGCATGTTTGCAAGGGCGTAAATGCATTGGGTAAATTTGCAGTGAACGGTTTATTTTATTGTATAGGTAAGGACCTTGAGCTATATATTGACGTTCAGCAAACGCAGTACGGACAGGATAAGTAGGGGCCACTGTATAGTTTCGTCTTTTGCTTAGAATGTTATGATCATAGGGAAGTTTTTTATGGTAGTTTAGAGTTAGGTTTACGACGTACAGTCTCCTGACCGACAGTATATTGCTGATAGTGTATAGTGTATCAGTAGGGAATCTGTATGGCTTAAATAGCATTACTTTTATAAGCGATCTTTGAGCCCTTTCAAGATCTAGGTACTTCGTTTTATCGGCACCCCCCCACACTGGGATGCAATATACTAAAACCGATTGGACCATAGCAACATAGATGTTATAAAGTAAGTCCTTGCTCATTACATGCCTCAGTGTTTTAAAAACCCATATCAGCTTTCTGACCCTACTCATGGTAAGTTCCAAGTGTGGGTGCCAGCTCAATCTCTGGTCCACCATAATACCGAGATATTTTATGGAGGTAACTTTTTGTAAAAGTGGACAGTTACAGGGGTAGTGATTCATGCAACTATGCAGTGTAAGGTTAAAGTTGCTACTAGGTTGAGAGTTTATGTAAGGTCCGAAACATATATAATTGGTTTTTTGTATGTTGAGAGTTAGTAGGTTAGAGTTTAGCCATTTAGATATAATTACAAGTCCTTTTTCTGCCGTTTGCTTAACTTCATCCCATGTCTTTCCAGGAAAGATAATGGCAGTATCGTCTGCATAGGAGAGTATCCTCCCTCCAACGCCGGTAAGCTTACATAAGTCATTAATATAGATGAGAAATAGCGTTGGACCGAGGACACTCCCCTGCGGAACTCCAAACGTTACGTTTTCCTCTTCACTGAGGTACTGACCTATTTTAACTGCCTGCTTCCTGTTTGTGAGGTAGCTGGAGAAGAGGGAAAGGGCTACTCCTCGTACTCCAAGATTCTCGAGCCTGTCTACAAGAATGGGCACAGAAACGGTATCAAAAGCCTTCTTGAGGTCAAGGAAAACTGTTACGCATTTATTGCCTTTATCTACTTCTTTTGTTATTTGTGATGAGAGATCAATAATGGCATCCTGAGTTGATCGCCCTACTCTGAAACCGTATTGGGAGTCAGCTAGAAGTTTAAATTTATTCAGGAAACTAACAAGTCTGGAATTTAGAAGCTTCTCTATAATTTTGGAGATTGAGGTTAGTACCGAGATAGGGCGATAATTATTTACGTCGTTTCTGTTCCCACTCTTGTACACCGGGGTGATTATAGACCGCTTTAGATCAGAGGGAAAGATACCGGTTTTGAAGATTAGGTTTCCTAGGTCACTTATTAACGGGACAATAAATTCACATGATATTTTCAAGAAATTAGTAGAGATGGAGTCCCAGCCCGATGCACTCCCCGAGTCAAGATTCATAAGGATAGTTCTAACCTCGTCAGGGGTGCAGTCGAGCAGCACAAAGGACGTTGGATGAGTATAGGAGCTCACTATAGTATGCACTGGAGGGCCAAGTCGGGTAACAATGTTTTCAGCGAGGTTGCGTCCGATATTGGCAAAATATTTATTTACGTAATTTACTGCTAATTGTTGACAGGGCAGTATGTGTAGTAACTCAGTGTTCGGGGACCTGGGTGGTTTGTATTGAGTGATTTCGTTTACCGTAGACCAGAGATTCTTAGGTTGCTTAATAGATTTGTTTATTTTATCACTGTAGTATATCCTTTTAACTTTTTTTATTAGGTTACAGCAGAAGTTTCTAAAACGTTTGTATGTAATCGATAGAATTTTGTTATGTGGTTCAAATTTTAGTTTTAGTTGCATTTTATTACGTAGAGATATACATTTTAGAGTTCCTTCGTTTATCCATGGTTTTCTATATCTTTTACCATTTGGGATAAGTATTAGCTTAGAGTTTTTTTGTAAAATAGTCTTAACTAAGCTTATTATTGCCGTTGCATAAGTGTTAGGATCCGTGAAGATATTAAAATAAGAAACATCCGTGGAGATAAGACTTTCTAAAGCTTTATCATAGTTAGTCACCGTTTTGTATTTAGGAGAAGTTACTTCCCTATCGTTCTGCGCGATGAATAATGCGACTAGATTGTGGTCCGTTATGGTAGTGTTAAAAACAGCGACATAGGCAGAGTTGTTATTCTCCAATTTTACAAATACGTGGTCCAGGCAGCTGTCATATCTTGTAGGTAAAATATGAGCAGGCATTAACCCGTGAACAGAAAGTACATTTAGGTATGATAGGCGGTTACTTCTTTCATTTGATTGCTCTCTAGGCGAAGTAATAAGATTAATGTTAATGTCGCCGAGTAGGAGTATATTTTTATAAGTGTTAAGTGTTTCGAGATGAGAGTCGAGGGAGCCAATAAAGTTACTAGCATTTAGGTATGACGGGGAGCGGTAAATACCTAGTATAATAAAGTGTTTAGTCTCAATTTGCAGTGCAGTGGCGTTTAGTAGTTTCAGTTCTTTACATTTATTGGTAAGGGTATTTTTTATGTATATAACTACTCCATCATTTTGGTTCAATAGGTTAGTAGTTTGATAAGAGGTATAGTTTATAATTTGCGGGATATTTTTATTTAAGTGTAATCTACATTCGGTTAAGATGAGAATATCAGCTTCATATACTAGTTGCGAGAGGGTAACTTGTAGGTCATCAATATTTTTGTATATACTTCTTATGTTTTGGGTGAGGATGGAGAAGTTATAATTGGAATTATTTAGTTTTAGGTCCTGGATATTGCACTTTATTGAGTCTGCCGCATTAAGCATATCTATTTCTGCCAGGTTATTGAAACTATCCATTTATAGGTATGCAAGAATACTTCGTGAAGTAGCAGGGAGGGTTTAGTGGAGTTTTCCATTGGTAGGTAAGTAGGACATGCAGTGATTGCGCAAGTTTAGGTAATATTTTTGTGGGGTGTACGCTTTTTGTGAGCAAGTAATAAGTGTATAAAGAATGTGTGTATGTGTTTGTAAAATAAAGTTTTATATTTAGTTAGTTATTATTATCAACCATCCTATACATACATATGTATAAAGTCCTATTAAATTAGAAAATATTTGAGTATGAGTTCTACTCGTGACACTGAACAGCTTTTCCCTAGAACCATAGGTTGATATATGAAAAAAGAATTTGGAACTACAATACAATTATGTGACTCATTTGTAATATTTATTCATCGATCTATGTTCCATGAAGAAAGCGGCTCAGTTTCACAAGTAAAACTATCCCTAAATGTATTAGCACTGAATTTAATAGGACCATAATATATAATGCTTACCTAATAATTATTATGTCCTTTGAAACCAAGGTTTGCTTAAATCATATAATATGTGGTTGCAGGAATTCCTTTCAATAGAACTACCTAACAACGGTGGTGAACATTATTTGAATAGCTACCCTTTATTAGTATATAATAGTTCGTAAAGGAAATGTCTTATTCATAACAACAACAACAATAACTGAAATACATCTTGTATATTCCTGGCTATATCGGTAGGTGAATTTCAATTCCATATTTGTATTAAAACGTAATGAAGTGTGATTCCAGCTTCGAATAGCATCACTCCTGATTCTACTCGTGGGTTAATGTGAAGGGAATGGGCTGCAGCGTTCCCTTGCCAAGCTTGAAGAGTATGGCCATACCCCCTTAATAGGGGGAGATGCCAGCGGTGGACTATTGTGTCTGTGAATGTATGAAATGTAGGTTTCTACGCCGATGAGAACAGACAGGATGATCCTTTACTACTTCTCTGTACATAATACTCCCAAATAGAAGTGTTGACTATACGGGATGACCGGCTGAGTGACGTCCAAAGGCAAAATTTAAAGCCTTGTATGTTGGTGATTCGGATACCCTTCACTACAAGGCATTCGTATTTTGTCTATGGACTTCACTGTATGGGCCACCCTGTACAAACACTGTATCCTACTAATATTATAAATGCGAAAGTTTGTTAAACGACTGAACCGATTGTAATGAAATTTGGCACACATAAAGAAGGTAACATGGAATGACACATAGGATAGTTTTTTCACCACTCGCGGGTTAAGCGGGCAACGCTGCGGGTAACAAACAGCTAGTCCCACATAAAGCTGTTCCTTATATCAGCTAGGGCCGCGTGACTAGTGGCGGAGCTTTCACTGTATAGGAAATACGCACGTGTAAATGTATTTCAGAGTTTTAATTAAACAAATGGATGAAAGACCAATTCGAGCTACATGTATGAAACAAGCCTATGATAAAAAGGGGCCACTAAAATAGTTCGATAATGATGATAATGATAATGATAAATTAATTGATAACACTTGTTACGTGTCATTATAAAAGGTAACTTTTTGAAAATCAAAATATGCTAACTAAACATAAAAATAATACATTGCATTCAAAATAAAATTAAACCATAAAAATTACATTAAATCCTTCATTTTAATTATCAATTTAATTAAATAAACTATTGAATTAAATATTGCCAGTGGCAATTTCATAAAATCGTCATAATTTTAAAATGACTGTTCGTGGAGCCACTTATTTCATGAATTTTTAAATACACTGAAGGAAGCTGCACCGGTTCATTATTTAGGTAAACGATGAAGTAAGAGTGAACAGGCTTCTTCTGGGTGAGCTCGCTCCATCTTAGACTCTGTCTCTGTCCTATGACCTAGACTAGAGTCAAGAGCAAACCCATCATCTATAAAAAAAAAAAAAAAACGATTGTAGACGTTAGGCCCTATGATGTAGACGGAGCGCTCAGACTTCGCCAGCCTGTGCGGCTCAGTGGCGAGCAGGTTCTCGCTCTTGTTACTGCGCAGGTTATACCTTGTATTAGCACCTTTCCTCCTAAACAAATGCAGGTTTGCGTGTATGAACACTGCCATCTGTGTCCGATATTATCAAACTACAGGCTACAATTTTACAGGTGAAATTCGATGTTCATTGCGTAGTCGGTTAGCCATTACGATACCGGGAATATCAACCGACTACGCAATGTACTACGAATTTCACCTGTAGACTTGTAGCCTGTTGTTTCATAATATAGGCCACTGGTAGATGTACAGGCAGGGAAGAGGAGAAATCCGGTATTTCGCGAAATACTCTTGCGCAGAAACGTCGTCGGCGATTCCAGCCATTGCTCAGCTTATTAGCCTCAATTCCATGTTACTAACGAATATCTGTAACTTATAATAGCACTGTCACTGTGAAGTACATAGATTGAAACAACGATAGCAGATCATCGCCTCTTAAATTGTCTATGATCTTACGTATTTTACGCGGTGTCTGTCATAATTTAGCGGCGATTAAATATATGGCATTTAAACATACAAGGTAATCTGTGAAATGGCACAGAAATTATAGACTATTTAGGACATGACATGACTCAAATAGTCTATGACATCTACTATCCATTTCTAAACTTATACAGGGTGTAAGAGACGGTGTACCGAAAACTTTGAATTTTGTTTTCGTGTTTCCATAGAAAGTCAGGTAGCTAATCGCCAATTTTGTATGGAACGTCGTTTTTTTTTCTCGTATACTAACATATTCTACATAAAAAACTTGTTCAGTTTCATGGTCTGATCATGCCTGCAAAATTTTCGGTACACTGTCCCTTACACCCCATATATTATACGGTAAGCAAGAGTGCTATTTTTAATTAATTAGCCGTTTTAATCAGTGACGTGGAATCGAAACAATTACTGAATTCCTGTTACTATAATTTTATCGTTGCTTTATAATTAATAAATCTAATATTTACATGCATATCGAGGGACTCGAGGGTGTGTATTGCAATTTTAGGCGATGGGCTGACAACCTGTCACTATAGTAATACACAGTTATCTGATTGACCCTCAAAGTTTTGTCAGATGTGGTGTTAATATCCGTTTTAAGGCCGTTAACGCTCTGCCTACCCCGTAAGGGATTATAGGCGTGATATATGCATGTATGTATGTATGTATGTATATCATGCATGTTAAGATTGTTATAAAAGTCACGACTGTTCTCATTTATTTTGCTAACTTGTCAAAGCAGTTCCCTTTATGCAAATTGCATTATATTGCATTCCTAAGTATCAATTTCGTGCCCCACGTGTAAGCTTAACGTGCAACAATGTGCTTATTGTGCACTACAGCAAAGGTCTGACAAGGCTCCACTGCGCTCGAAAATTTTGCTGACTTAAGGCAGAACATTTTTCATAGCAAAGATAAAACAAAATGCTTATTAAACAACTTGATGTATACAATAGTTTTGCAAAATAATATTAATAAATTTGAATCCATATAATTTCCCTGTTATTACCGATTCGCCACATTACGCCAATAGATTGAGCTACTCCTGCAAAAAAATAAGTTTAATTTTTTGTGAACGAAATACTATATTCGAAAGCACTGAAGTACGGTTACTTAACGAATACAATCAATCTCGGAAACTTAGAATGATAGCTGAATGAAATAAAAAGTGGTTATTAGACTTTGAAGGTTGTGTTAAATTATAACTCAAAAGAAAAAAAATATATTAAAAGGACTTCAGAAGATAGAACTACAAAATTACTGCGTTTGTTTTGCCTTTTCTTCTATCACAAAGATGGGTGTTAAAATAGTGTTAATAACGTCAAATATTCGTTATTTAAGCTGCCAATTACACCTGCAGAATGCACCAAAATACTAACAAGTTCGAAATCCGCTGGAGTCAGGGCAATATCCATTATCTCGAAAACCAGACATAGAAATTGTTTGTTTACCCCTCGTATATATATATATATATATATATCGTATATATTTTTTTATTTGCCGTGTGATGCCGGCTTAGAATAGCATCACCCCATTTCTTTCCCGTGGGAGTTGTAAGAGGCACTGAGGGACTTGAGGGTGTGTATTGCAATTTTAGGCTATGGGCTGACAACCTATTACAATGGCGATACACAATTTTCCGAATGACCCTCAAATATATGTCAGACGTGGCGTCCGTTTTTGCGGCCGTTTACGCTCTGCCTACCCCGCAAGGGATAATAGGCGTGATATAATTATGTATGTATGTATATTTTTTATAACGTCACTCATGATACGTAACATATAAAAAAAATTAAAACACAGATTTTTTCCATAATATATCTGCGGTGTACTTTATAATAAACAATGTTTTTTGGGGACTGGAGTGTACTTATTATAATGCTTAGTAAGTAAAGAAAGTCAGAGTGGAACTGCCTGTACCTGTGCAGGTAGTATTACTGCCAAGTGTGGTAATTAGATAGTACACGATAAGTTCTCAGAAAATACTTCGCAGAATGTTATGTGATAAAGTATGCCTACTATTAATGTACATATAAATATTATTATATTTTTGATAATTACAACAGTGTTTGATATAGTATTTTAATAGATTGATTTAGGTTCATAAATTCATTATTTTGCACCTACGTCGCCCATTTCCATATTTCCTAAGGTAGATTGGTAGATAATGCCCTCGGCATTAAGTCCGCCCATGTACATTTATTGCATAAAGTTAAATTAATAAATAAAGAATGTTATGTTAGACTTTTGACCGGTAGTGGGATCCTGACGGCTTGATAAGATAGACCACCTTTCAAATTAATGAAATTCGTAAAGCAACGCTTATTAGACAACCGCCTTTATGAACAAATATTTATTAATTACTTAGTTTTTAAGTAGATATTCCGGACTGTTGTGGTTGTAAATATATTTATAATAGAATACGAGACGAAATTTTACAGTTAAATGATAATCAATTCAAAACAAAAATCAAGAATATTTTATGTTCAAAGGCATATTACAAGCCAGAAAATTATCTTACAGATAAAGACGTCTGGTCAGTAGCAACTGTAGCTCCAACACAATGTATGAGGTAGATAGAGAGATCATATTTAAACGTGAATTTGACATAGATTTAATAAACTTGACATAGGTTTAACTTTGACATGTATTTGTTTTTTACATTATTGTAAGTTTCCTACTTAGAAATAAATTATTTGATTCGATTGATTTGATTTGATTTAAGTATGTATCCTCTCCCCGACTTTGCCAACAACGTATGTAAATCAGATAAACAGGGTGTAAGGGACAGCTCTCCGAATAATAATAGGATGCATTCAAACCATCTAACTTAACAACTTTGCATAAAAAATATTTCACGAAACGTATTTTTTTTTTTACTTCCAATAGTAAATGCAGTCAGCTGATCATGATTTTGTATGGAAGGTCGAATAATTTTTGTCTTTTTCTGACATATGTTCCCAGAGGGAAGTTGTTCAGTTTTATGGTCTGCATGCACCTTATCAGTATTAGGAGGGCTGTCCTTTACACCCCGTATATGGAGAGTAAATCAAGCAAAGATGCAGCAAAACATAGTTAGCCTAGTTGTCTCTAAGTGGTTTTTGATGATTCCAGCCTGCGCGTGCATTATGTAGATACCTACTTCAGTCCCTTCATTATACGTCGTCTAGGTGAACTGATCCGATCATCATTATTACTAGTGGTTTATGTAGCAGTTTCAACTGCTGTCACCCATTTTACTATGAGAAAAAATCATTGCTATTCAGGAGTAACGTAACAAAAACTTACAAAAAGTAACAAAAACTTGTCACGTCGCCGCGACACTCGTCAGTGCAGCCAATGAAACTCTTGTTTGGGGTCAATGGATTTATTATGGGGGGGAAGAACCCTAGAAAATGTACATTGATTAGAAATGTTATTTACAATGTTTACGGACTATTTTAACAAAGGTCTGTTTCTATTTTAACAACTAAATAAGGCCGAGGCAGACGACTTACCTCTAAGGGTTCAAATCAGTGTTCCAGATAGTTTATGTGGGCACTTCACCACTGATAAGCTCGAGGGCTTGTATGTGGTGGTCACACTGGTAACTTATAAAACACACTGTGTACACAAATAAACACTGGGGGCACTAGCCCGTCACCAGCTTTACTTTAGGCTGCCTGATCTCCTGGAAATATGGCGTCTTGGAACGACAGCGATTCAAACTTCAAATGTGAAAGATGAGATAGAAGTTGGTGGTGGACAGTGTTGACAAAATAGTGCGATGCCCGGAGGTCGCATTGCTACAAACTTATACTAGATGTCGTTTGTACGTCGCTGTGAGACGAGTACCAAGAGATTGAAAAATTAGCAAGGGTCAGACGGGGAACCGGTAGCTCGTTCCCCGCGGTCCCGGGTTCAAGTTCCGGCGGGCGCAAACATTTTCTCAATTTCTTATTTTAATTTATGAAAATAATATAGCACTATAAGTGTTCTAAGTACAAACAAACAAATATTTACATTTAGAACAATTCGTTACTAAACTCCAGACTTTGTGATTAAACTAAGTACGTTTTCATGAAACCTAAAATGTTTTGTTAAATATTTGAGATTGAAACAGTTTCTGATCACTACTTACTTAAAATATTTAAGTATTTGAGGTAAACCCAGCATTAAATGATTTAGATAGTATATAGGAATTTAGTTATATTTGAAGGTTTCAAATAAGACTAACTGACATATTTAGAATACCCACAAAGTTAGTTGGCTAAAGAAACACGATTCTTCTTTTTTTCCGATTTGGATCTCTTTGACACCGTGTTTTGATTAAGGTAAGTAGGCTACAAGATAGAATCCGGTTTTTTTTCAAAGGGATGCCGAGCGTTCAATATCCTGGTTCTAAAAATGTACCAAGTTTACGCAACCGATATTTAAGAACCCGTAAATGAAACATCGGCATTAAAATAATATGTATTGATTTTTGAGGATCTGAATACAGATGCGAATGTTCGCAACATCCCTGGTTTATGAGATTACCACGATTAGGTACATGCAACTAAATACTAGGTCTTCTAAATTGGAGTCTACTTCCTTAGAGAAGAAATATATACTGATACATTTAATTCAGGACAAATATTGCAAGGGTGAGGTTCTACTCGTGAAACTGAACAATGTATTCTACCTCTAATATTTTTATCGCATGATAAAATAGTAGCAGCTTCTATACAAAAAGGTGCAAAATAATTTACTTAATTAAATGTAATCTTTTATATTAGTAGCGGACTGCCCAACGGTTTTACCCGCTGCAAACAATTTTCCCGCAGGAATAAGACGTTCCCGGCATGTATTATACAAACATTTCTCTTGAAAGTCTTGAAACACTTCATCTATAAAAAACATCCCAATGAAAGCCGATGCGTAGTTTTTAAGATCTTAGCATACGCTTAGGGCACCACCGGGATACGGGAATATAGTGATTGACTGCGACGTATTTTCGTAAAACAGCTTATAACTTACATAGTTTGCATGAAATAAAATAACTATTAAAACAGAAAACCTATCTGCCTATAAATCAATAATTTCTTTGTTTTAGATTTTGTCAATAAGAAGCATAATCCAGAACTCGCATTATCGCAAGCTGAAGGACCTGTACCTGGACAACAACAGTCTGGCCAGCGTCAAGGAACTCGACGGCTCCGACTGGTTCACCACCTTCCGAGTCCTCAGCCTTAGAGGAAACATGCTAAGACAGGTTGGTATAGTGCTTACTAGTGTTTATATCTATAATACCTCCGACTCGGCCCATTCATAATACATAAATAGATAAATAATGTCCTCATTCTAGAATATTCTCATCCTACAATCGTCCTCATCCCAAAATGTCCTCAACCTAGAGAATAAAGAACAAAAATATTAAAAATATATTGTAAGTTTTAGTTGAATTTGAAATCTATGTACCTTACTGTACCATCTGATCTTCTCCTCTGAATACAGGGTGTAAGGGGCAGTCTTCCGAATACTTCTAGGGTACATTCAGACCATGGAACCAACTTCCCATTAGAAAATACTTCAGGAAACATAAAAAAATGACTTCCACGTTCCCATAATAAAAGCTGATCGTGATTATGTATTTTTTGTCGTTTCCTGACATATGTTCCTAGGGGAAAGTTGTTCAGTTTCATGGTCTGCATGCACCTCATCAGTATTCGGAGGGTATCCCTTACACCTCGTATATAGGGTGAAATTTTAATAGTGACTGATACTGAAAACAGTGTACGGGCTGGTGATAAGGAACAACTTTCCCCTAGGAATATAGGTTAAAATATGATAAAAATATGTGTACGTTCCAAAGTAACTCAAATCAGCTGATCGGAAAAATTGTATGGAAGGCCCATTTTTTTCTATTTGATCTATGTTCCTTGAGGAAAGTTGTTCCTCATCACCAGCCCGATCTTAGTTATCGATATATCATCGTATATAATTATTTGGCAATTTTAATAAAGTTTTAGGTTTACGACTGTCTAATAAACGACTTATAATAGTAGTTTATGCAACTGTCGTATAATGGGGGCCATTAGAATGCGAGTGTCTGTTTATCACACGAGGCGAAGCCGAGTGTGATAATAGATTGACACGAGCATTCTAATGCCTAATTATATGCAGTTGCATACACTATTTTATCTACACTCTAAAAAAATTACCCAGTTAAACACTTTTCCAACCGTCCGCACCGGCGATTGCAAGGCCCGATACATGGTCAAATTCAATACGAGAACGTAATATGGCTTGATATGAATTTTCGAAAATTCTTTACTAACAGTTGTTTACATGTCGAGTCTCAACAACAAATATCTAAACAACTGAACAACAACTAAACACTGAACAACATCGGAATAACAACTGAACAACATCTAAACAACTGCTCAACATCTAAATAACATCGGTACAACAACTAAACAACATCTGAACAACAACTGAACAACATCTCAACAACAACAGAACAAAAACCGAAAAACATCCGAAAAATTACCGTACAACAACAACTGTCAGGTGCGGCGGAAGATGGCGATTTGAGTATTGGCACAAAAAAAACTTCGTTTCATTTCTCAACTTTATCGTAGTTAGAGTTTTCTCATTAAGTCATTACGCTTCTGTAATTTATAGAAAACCCTAGTTTTTATAGGCAGAATGCATAAAGTAGGTCATTATGCAACTGTTTTCGAATTCATAATTCGAACATTATGAGACGAGTGTAGATAAACTACATTTATCAGTTGGCCTACTTTTTGAAATTTTGTAGATAAGTACTTTACTCGTACTACGAAGCCAACTTTAAAATACTGGCATGACACTAGCTAGACGCTTAACTAATTAAGTATCTTTAAAATACTACGGTATTACATATAATTAGGGATATAAAAACATGACAAGTTAAAACATGTTCACAAACAAAAGTTTCTTATCTTATCTTAATAAGCCTATATCGTCCCACTGCTGGGCAAAGGCTTCCCTCATCTCTCACAAAAGTTTATTAGGTGTAAAAAACCACATGTGAAACAACACAATTCCCATTGTCATCCAGAAATAACAAAGTACCTACTCATGTTATCTTTACTGTAACGAATTGCGTAGGTTGATTTAATTATTTCGTTGTAGGTAGGTAATCTTATCTCGCCTTTTATTTTATTTTTCATCCCACTTGATAGCAAATATTGTAACGACCTTATTTCTATTGATTTTGTCTCTTTGAGTGTAAATAGGTCGGCTTTGCCCCTTGTAATGCTATATCCATGTTCTAATAGGTACTTCATTGTTTCGAGCCTTGATTTGAAGTAGTGATACCTATCTATTCAATATATTTAATTGAAATAAAACTGACTTATTAGTCAATAGAGCTTTAGCTTTGTTCTACATTACATGCATACATACATCAGCCTATAGTAGTCCACTGCTGGACGTAGGCCTCCCCGAGGTACATAAGGCACGATCTCCCGTTTTCGCCATCCAGTCGCTACCAACTGCTACCAGCCGCCTTCTTTAAGTCATCGGTCCACCTGGCCGGAGGTCGTCCAACGCTACGCTTGCCGAGGCGTGGCCTCCACTCGAGACCCCGTTCACTCCACCGTCCGTCGGTTCTACGACAAATTTGCCCACCCCACTGCCACTTCAGTTTGCTACACTTCCAGACTATGTCCGTTACTTTAGTCTTTTTGCGGATAGTCTAATTCCGGATTTTATCCATTATAGAGATACCGAGCATAGGTAGACCTTTCCATAGCTCTCTGAGTGACATGTAAACTAAATGGCATTAATGTTCTACATTAAATTGATTTTATTAGATCGTCTACCATTCTAAAAATGTCATCCCCGGAATGGTTTTAATTAAGAGATTCCAATTTTTGATGGGTGTTACAACTTACAACCATCATCGTTACGGGTAAACTAATGTACAAGTACTAATAACTAGGGAATGCAATCTCGAGCCGAGATTGGCAACTCGAGATCTCGTTCGAGATCTCAGGTTTCGAGATTGACCAACTCGAGGTCTCGTTGGATTATTGGTCGAGATTTCGAGATCGAGATCGAGATTTTGTTTGTTTCATATAATTTTGGTAAACATTGTACTTGTTACTTTAAGATTAGAAAGTAAGAGTAATAAAGACCACGTTCTGACTTTTTATCGTATTTTGTAATAGAATTGATCGATACTCCAATGCCAGTTCGACTTTCCTTGACGGGATACGAAATACGAAATCAGTTTTTCACATTTTGCAGTCGAACCATCCACAGACCTTTTGAAATATTTCCAAACCGGCAAAAACTTGTGTTAACGTCCACAAACACTTGGTTCGAATTGTTCTTTGACATATTTATATTTCACATTGAAAACTATCTAATATCGAATAATACTGAATGTTATTGTATAGATGAACAATAACCATCACTCGAAAACACGAAATGCACAGTGACGAAAATGTGAGTAAACAAGCTCTTGGGATTGGTCGGTCGCGTCGCGTCAATCCCCCGTCCCGTACTCCCCGCAACGCACCCGCTCTATAGGTATCTACTGCTAGGTCCTGCCGCCTGCAAACGCCAGATACTGCGCGGACGCACATCAATGAACACGTCAATGCCTTACGCAAGCTCATTCTCGAAATCTCGAAAATCTCGATGGATTTTTTCGAGATCTCGAATGATTTTTCTGAGACGAGATCGCCTTTTTCGAGATCTCGATCTCGAAAAATTGCTCGAGGTCTTGGGGATTTCGATATCTCGCGAGATCGAGATTGCATTCCCTACTAATAACTAGTAGTTTAGTGGTGACTGCTAAAAGGCTTACATACGTGTCTACCTTGACGAATAGTTTGACATACAACATACATACATAAATCACGCTTATATCCCTTACGGGGTAGGCAGAGCGTTAACGGCCGTTCAAAGGATATTAACACCACGTCTGACAAAAGCTTGAGGGTCAATCAGATAACTGTGTATCACTGTAGTGACAAGTTGTCAGCCCGTCGCCTAAAATTGCAATACACACCCTCGAGTCCCTTAGTCGCTTCTTACGACACCCATGGGTAAGAAATGTTTGAACAACCGCAAAAGTTTAAAATTTATTGTAATTATTATTGGGTTAAATGGAGAAAACTCACTTAATAGTTTATATGAAATATTATTTATTTAACTGTATCGGTTTCTGGATAGGTGCGTGCAACCTACAGAAGAGCGCGGTGCGTTAGACGGGGAGAGCGCCCAGTACTTATGAACTATTTATCTTTAAAAACAGTGAACTGTTGTATTAGAATATTGTGTAAAACAGAAATACTGTTTCAGTATAAGTTGAAGTGAGACACATTGATTTTTGTCATATTCCAACACGCCCCCTCAAAAATTAATTTCCTTTTAAAGTATCGGAATTATTTACAATAATAATCACGCACCTTCCTTTGTCTGGGAACAATGATTATCTTATTATGGTCCAAAATTTGTTGCGCAGGATTAGGGAAAACCCAGGAAAACCTAATCAGACCAATCTAGAAAAACTTATAAAATTTAATTGAAAATAATCTTAAAAATATAGAATATTCGCACTAAATATTCACACTATGTATTTACACGGCTTCATATGATAATCCCTTTTCATTTTACATAATAACACCAAGATCATCCCTCAGTGTAGTAAATCGTACCGCTGGTAAGGATTTTGTCAAAATATCAGCCAACTGGTTACCTGTGGGAATATAAAACATTTTTCTCAACTTGTTCTCTAGAAAAGTTATACTTTATATCGATATGTTTCGGTCTTTTGTGGCTTGTAGGATTATTTGCAATACTTATACATCCGTTATTATTCTCATACATAGGAATAGCATTGATCATTTCAATGTTTAAACTGGTTATCAACGATTTTATAGTCTGGCAACGTCGTGCATGCCGCTCCCTGCGGCGTTACAGACGTTCGGGGGGCAGGGTAATTATGATCTCTGCGGGGGTGCGGAAAGTGTGCGGGGAATGGGCGCGAGCACGACGCGTGTCACTGATTGTCATTTGCCGGCGGTCACTCGCCGCGGTCAGTTGTGTACTTCGGAACTCGAAACTTTTGACAAGACGCACATGAGATTACGACCCCAAGATTAGTCCTCCAATAAGAAAACAAACAATGGAAGTTGTGTATAACATACACAAATTCTTTGAAGAACGCAAGAAAGATCCTTCTACGCAGGAACACCCGAATGATGTCAATTTAGCAAAATTAGTAGCCAGCGTTACGGGATTTTCAGAAAGATCTGAAAGGAATATTGTAAGCGAAGGCAGAACACCAAATGATGCGGGAAGTTCAAAGCACGAAGAAATGTATTGTTTGATCCATCGGCGCGAAAATGCGACCTTATGCACATAATAAACCAATAATTTCTAATTACTTTATTATTTATTATTAACAACACAATGGCAATTTCACATGTTACCGTGTTATGTATAGGATCGACCCATTTTCTTCGCGCAGATGTCGTAATCAGCGACTAACGTCTGAAACGGCTCCCAAATATTTGTCAGATGGTGAAATGTGGCGATAGCAACCGTATTTTACGGCTGTTAACACTTTGCCTTACGCTGCAAGGTATAAAGGCCTTATGTGTGTTGTGTGTGTGTAGATTTACTCGTGGAATCATTCGCGGGAAACATGAAAAATATCCCACCAAAAATAAAAACATATGAAATTATTGAGAACCATAATTACCTATAAGTATTAATCTCGAGATAACTTCAGTTGAAAACTCTACGTGTGTAGCATACGCGTGCTAGTGACGTGCAACCCTCCCCCCGCCTCACCGCAACCAATGAAGGAGCGGCAAGCACGAAGCTGCCAGTCTATAGCCACAAAGCTTCTCTAACAGCTTCAAATAATGCCATGTACTCTGCCTCAGTTGATGAAGTTGCCAGCATATTGTGTATTGTTCAAACAATTTAAACAAAAAGCCTGTAGTACTCTTTCGATGAATTTCAGCGCTACCCCAGTCTGAATCCACATAACAACTTAGCATATCGTTATAATTGCTCCGGATGTAAGTCACCTTCAAATCAATTGACCCTTTCAAGTAACGTAAAACCCTCTTTAGGTGTGACCAAAGTGAATGATTGTTCTTGTTACCAAATCTACTTAGGATATTCACAGAAAAGCTTAAATCGGGTCGAGTGCATAGCATAATATACATTAAGCACCCGATAAGATTCTTACAAGGAGCCTTTGTTTCTTCACTTGAATTCAATGCGTCATAGTCTACTTTGCTTTCTAAAGGTGTGCTAACAGATGAACTTTTCTAATACGGTCTTTGTGTATGAAGTCTGATCCAATGTAATTTTGTTAACACTCCTTTCAACTTTTATTCCAAACATTTAATTTCTTTACATTTAATTTCTTTTAAGTCAACCATTTTAAACTCATTCATAAGGTTAAAAGCTACCTTTTAACTACCTTCTAAGTTATTCATGGTTTTCAAACTTGTGGTTGCAATAACAAGATCATCCACATAAAGAATGACATAAATATTCCTTAAAATATCACCTTTATTTAGAAAACTAGCAGCCCGCCCAGCGGTTTCACCCGCCGCTAACAATTTCCCCCCGGGAATAAGACAGTTAAATATAGCCTATGTTCATCAGGGATAATGTAGGATTCTAAAAATCTTGACTTTAATTTGAAACAAATATCGTTTTCAGATGGTGGTGGCGTAAAGTTACATGCCGTGTGATTAACATGGCCAGCCCCATGGCAGTGCCTTTATTTATTTATTTTTATCCCGCCCGAGCCGGTTTTCTATTAGGTCATAACAAAATTGTAATAAAAAAAATGTATTACTATGATACAAATTTCTTTTTTTAGAATGACGGTTCATGACGTCAATAAGTGATAATACTATCCTACATTGAAGAAAGAATTTCAATTTCAATTCACGGTAAAAGAATTTTGAAATCGGTTCAGTAGTTTCGGAGCCTATTCAGTTCAAACAAACAATAAAAAAATCCTGTTTCTAATATAAGTGTAGATTATATTATTATTATTTAAGTGTGATGACGGCTTAGAATAGCATCACCCGATTTCTTTCCCGTGGGAGTCGTAGGAGGCAACTTAGGGACTTGAAGGTTGACAACCTGTCACTATGGCGATACACAATTTTCCGAATGACCCTCAAACATATGTCAGACGTGGCGTAAATGTCCGTTTTTGCGGCCGTTTACGCTCTGCCTACCCCGCAAGGGATAATAGGCGTGATATGTGTATGTATGTATTATTTTAGTGTCGATTTTTTGAATGCATTATTTAATGTTTTTTGTCGTCTTTTTTTATACCGAGTAAGGGACAGTGTGCATGAAACAATACTGATAGGGTGCATGAAACATAAAACTGGACAACAATTTTCCCCTAGAAACATATGTCAGGAAACGCCAAAAAAATGACCTTCCATACAAAATCACAATCAGCTGACTGCAGTCACAATCAGTTTTTTTACGTTTCCTGAAATATGTTCCTAGGGGAAAGTTGTTCAGTTTCATGGTCTGCATGTACCCTATTAGTATTCGGAGGGCTATCCCTTACACCCTTTAATACAGTAATGATTAAATGTAATCATTACACTACTGGTACGAATAATGTGGCGTAGTTTGTACATTTTTAAATGAAAAAGTAGTTATTGTGGCATAACTGTAATAGTTAGACATATGGTATCGCAGACATTATTATAGATATTGATGTCTTCTATAAAACTGTAGTACATTACTTTGCTCTATTGTCAATAATTTCCACAGCATACCCGATATAAGATATTTTTTTGGTACATTTGTACATTTTTAAACGAAAAAGTAGTTATTTTGGCTTAACTGTAATAGTTAGACATATAATATCGCGGACATTATTATAGATATTGATGTCCTCTATAAAACTGTAGTACATCACTTTGCTCTATTGTCAATAATTTCCACAGTGTACGCGATATAAGATATTTTTTTGGTACATTTTTCACACGTTGGGTTACATTATCGAAATTTTCACGCGGGTCCCTATTTTTTTCTGGTATAAAATACAGCCTATGTTCATCAGGAATAATGTAGGTTTCTAAAGGTGAAAGAATTTTTTAAATCGGGCCAGCAGTTTCGGAGCCTATTCGATGCAAACAAACAAACAAACAAACAAACAAACAAACAATCAAATCTTTCCTCTTTATAATATTAGTGTAGATAAATGTGCCGTGCGATGCCGGCTTAGAATAGCATCACCCCATTTCTTACCCATGGGAGTATTAGGGCCGACTAAGGATTACATTACATTTTTAGGCGATGGGTTGACAACCTATTGCTATGGCTATGCTCAATTTTCCGTATGACCCTCAAATATTTGTCAGACGTGGCGTAAATGTCCGTTTTGCGGTCGTTTGCGCTCTGCCTACCCTGTAAGGGATATAGGCGTGATGTGTGTATGTATGTAAATGCTTTGAAGTTTCCGGATAGGTGCGTGTAACCTACAGAAGAGCGTGGTGCGTAAGACGGGGAAAGCGCCCAGTACTTAGGCTGCCCGCACACGTCCGATAATCGGTGACCGATTTTTTGTAGGGGTAAAATGGAACGTATTGATTGCAATGGTGTAACGCCCACATCCTACAAATAGTCGGTCAGAAATAAAATCGGTGCATCCCGACCGATCCGATTGTCGGTGAAAAATGGAACACTCGGAAATGTATGCTTTAACGCACACTACTCACCGACAGTCGGCCGTCCATGACGTGCTACTCCCTCGAAACCAACAGACAAAGTGACGGACGACGTGTGCTTTGAGTCGGTCACAAAATCGGTCTTAAGTATCGGAGGAAAAATCTGCCCGATTATCGGTCCTATAAAAAGTCTGACGTGTGCGGGCAGCCTTATGAACAGTGGTCGCATAATCGGAGGCTTTTTTACCTAAACTGGGCCGTCGGACCTGATGAGAGTTGTTTTTACCACCATTTTTTAGTTTTGGGGGGCCCTAGTGTACTTTTCTTTATTATATTGTTTAAGTAATGCAAATGTGTTCTATGAAACAATACAAATCGAAACTCCTCTAGTGAATTTTTTGATTGGACTCTAATTTGAAAAGATATGAAGGAAATAATAATTTCCGTGTACTAAAAAAGATGTAATGTAAATAAATTGTTTGATTTTGCTTGCGGGCTGTGAATTGAAAGCAGAGAGAGACAGCATAATCGTACTTTAATGGTGTTTTTATCGTACTTATTGTTTTTTATCATACTTACTGAAAGAAAGAGACAGCGCTTTTTGGCGGCATTCATCCTTGAAGTGCAAATTTCTGGGAAATTTGTCACTCCATCCCGTTAAAATAGTTTTCTTTCGCTTTGTGGTACTTCTTTTTATTACTTTGGGCTTCCCATGTTTACACATTATGCCTAAAATAGTAATTTACCCTTTTTGAAAACTTGCAAAATTTTCAAGCGCGGGCAGGATTTGAAGCTGCGACTTTCGCATTATGTTTTTATACATATCACGCCTATATCGGCCATTAAAACAGATATTTACGCCACGTCAGACAAACATTAATTGGCGATTTCGAAAATTGTATATCGCCATAGTTACAGGTTGACAGCCCATCGCCTAAAATTGCAATACACATTTAACCCTCGAGTCCCTTAATAGTGTTTTACGACACCCACGGGGATGAAATGGGGTAATGCTATTCTAAGCCGGCATCACATGGCGACACTCAGGCACGAAGGGAAACAAATATATACAATTTCAAATTATTACGTACAGATAAATTAATGACTGAAGTAATCCTTTCTACATGCAAATTACTTGATCGACGTTGACCTGACTTCGATAGTTTTCTATTATCGTACCTGCTATGCCCTAGAAACGTTAACTTGATTGATAAGTATAAAACGATTCAAGTAGAGTTATCACAAACGAATTCACTAATACTCATTCACTATATTACATACATTAATTCACTATACAGGATGAAAACTAGTGACCGATACCGAAATCTCAAGATAGGCTGGTGACAAAAGAACAACTTTCCTTAAGAAGCATAGGTCTGAATACGAAAAATAATAATTTGAACCTCCCGTACAAAATTGCCGTCAGCTGATTTGAGATTTTGAAAACTTTAATTTGATTTAAACCTGCGACTTTCGCATTCCATCTGGGCTACCGCTGATTTGAGTTACTATGGAAACTCAAAATAATTTTGTCATATGTTTTTTTTCTTTATTATGTAACTCAAGGAACATATATACCCCTCTTAGCGAGGGGATGTAACTTCTTTAAATTTGAAGATGTTGCTCCATAGGTTAAAATCAATTATTTATAGGACACTTGATAAATTTTTGCTTTAGGCCAAATCTGAAAATGGAGAAGCTAATAAACTATTTCGTCCAATGGAAATATTTCTGATAAACAAATAACCTCTCAAATTTTGTTATATGTTCCTTGGGGAAGGTCTTGAGTTTTCGCTATCAGTCTCTTGTCAAATTTCACCTATTGTTGAGATTTGTATTAACGCGTTGAAAACCAACAGAAAAGTGCTAAGCAGCAGTGTTAGGTAAAGAAGGCAACATCTGGCACATCAGTTCTTTTTACCTTCGTTGGGTTTTTGTTTATAAACCACTCTCTGTTTCAGATCCCCGTGTACGTTTTCGACAAAGCGATGCAGGGGAACAACGACATAATGCATGTGTACCTCGGAGACAACCCTTGGCGGTGTGACTGTCATTTCGTCCCGAGGTTCCAGAACCTTCTGCTCAAGTACAAGCGGGTCATCGCCGACCTGCCTGATATACGGTGCTCCAAGAGCGACGATAAGACCATTTCTTTAGCAAGGGTAAGGTTTTTGTGGTTATTCTTCACATTATTTTCAGTGCCGTGTGATGCCGGCTTAGAATAGCATCACCCCATTTCTTACCCATGGGAGTCGTAAGAGGGGACTAAGGGATTCGAGGGTGTGTATTGCAATTTTAGGCGATGGGTTGACAACCTATCACTATGACTATATGCACAATTTTTCGAATGACCCTCAAATACTTGTCAGACGTGGCGTAAATGTCCGTTTTGAGGTCGTTTGCGCTCTGCCTACCCCGCAATGGATATAGGCGTGATGTGTGTGTGTGTATTTTCAATGATTGACCCTAGGGGATGTGCCTGGCATTTTGTCTCGAGTATTATTCTGGCTTGAGTAGGTACAACAAGCGGAAAATTGCAGACTTGACAGACATACGGTGTTCCAAAAACGACGATGAAATAATTTGTTTAGCAAGGTTTTAAGCATTTTTCCTTACAGTTTGCTACAAGGTTGCTTTAATTGATTTTGAGTGGCAAAGATAGCGGTTTCTTTGAAAATACTTGGGCTCATGATTGAAGGATTTTTGTAATTACCTAAATAGCAGTTCTTTGTACCTATTAGATTGGCACCGCAACCCACTCAAAAGTATTGGATATACATACATACATACAGGGTTATTTTTTATTCACCCCTGAAATTTTACAGGGTGATTCTACTCATGATTCTGAACAACTTTTATTATGGGGTCACATGCGAAATCGCGAAAAAATATCCAGCTGTTCCATACATTTTGTTCGAGTAGGTATGAATTTTTCTATGGGGCATCTGTTTTTTTTTTTCGCGATTTTGCAGATGACCCCATTATAAAAGTTGTTCATAATAAAGAGTAGAATCACTCTGTAAAATTTCCGGGGTGAATAAAAAATAACCCTGTATATATTACGCCTATATTGCTTGCAGTATAGAGCGTAAAGGACCGTAAAAACTAATATTTACTCCACATCTGACAACACTTCATGGTCATTCAGAAAACTGTGCATCACCATAGTGACATCTTGTCAGCCCATCACCTAGAATTGCAATACATATGTAACCCTCGAGTCTCTTAATCGCCTCTTACGACACCCATGGGAAAGAAATGAGGTGAGGCATCCCACGGCAAATAGGAGATAAAGGTATCAAATGTACTAACATAATTGTTCAAGTACTATATTTGTGAATTAAGTACTAGTAGTAATATTTGCACTACCTATCCCGCTTCAATTGTCGCAGTTTTTGTTTCGCCCTAAGGTAGCCTGTTCGAGGATGCTACCTAGAATTAAGGTCGTCTTCTGTGTTTTTCTATTTCTTTTTGTGCTATAAAGATTTTTTTTGCCTTTAAAATACGCAGCGACGGACGACAAGTGGGAGAAGCGCCATATTGTTAAAGAAACCTTTTTTCTCTCATCCACCATGCATACAAAACGTTTTAAATAATTAAATTATAACCTAACGTTTTTGCGCTGAAAAAAGGCCCGTTTCAGTTTTCTAGGTAACCCAGTTTGTTGAGGCAAAGTTTGTTTAGTTCACGGTTCAAGTTTCAGACCGCGACAAGTTTTGTTTTCTCTTTTAATAATGAGAACTTTTCCACTCTTTTGTCTCGTCTGGTCAACAGTAAAGTTTCTTGCTCCATTATGATGAGATGAGTAAGTCCACCTTTGTTACAACTAATAAGTAGGCGAGGGATCAGAGTTCTTTATATTTAACTTAAAAAGTCTTCTTCAACTGGCTGCAGCAATAGTCTGGTTAACCGAACTTACGTATCTTTTGAAGTGAGCAAGACAGGTTTGTAAGTAAAACAGAACCGAACTTAGCAACTCTAGAAGTTGGTGAAGTTCGGTCGAGAATTGATCCAAATTTGATTTTGCATGTTTAACCACAGAATTGATATTAATAGCAGTGCCCCCCGAGTACAATCAGATCTATAGGTACGTATTTACGTAGTAAATAATGGGTGAATGATTTAATTTTGAACTCCGAAAATGACCATTTCCTCTGATACGAGCTTGTGATTCCTGTCTTCTGAGAACTTCTGCATGTTGTTGACTTGAATTTGAATGGCACAGATCAGCTTGAATCACGTTTTTTATATATAAAAAAAAAGATTTTAAGTGCATTGTCAGATAAGTAAGTATCTGTAAAAAAACTGCTAAATGAGCAAGGCAACGGATATATCGCAATATTGTTAATATTCCAGCGCATTTATGTAGGGCAAGTGTTAAATTACTTGCGTAGATAGTTTTAAGTTGCTTAGTAAGTGAAAGTCAATTTTCCCGTGTAAGTAATTTAATTTAACCTCTGCTAAGTAAAATTAATATCTGTCAGACATGGTAAACTTAGATATAATTTAGATTCATGTGGTATATGTTTCACCTCAACCTACCCATTTACTTAGACGGCGGTCGTTACACAACCATGCTAGGCGCCTACTACTTGTAGTAGGTGATTGAAAAACTCTGACACCAGGGTCGTTAGATGACTCGGTGTCCCACACAAAAGAAGAAGAAGAAGATGAGATCAACCTAAAAAAATACTGGCAGAATGTAATATAGAAATTGTCTTTATTATATTATAAATATCTACCTACTTTATGTTGCTACATGATATATATATTTTATTTTAATATGTAATTTCTGCTACCGATCCTACGGCTTTACTATGGAGGTGACTCCTCGGCCTAGCAAGCAAATTAATTAAATTACTATGATATTATTATAGACCAGCGTGTGTGAATTAAATTAAATTATACAGAAAACCTTCTGTGTTAATTCATACGTGATATTCCGTTTGCTCTACTTGGCTGCAGGCCTGATTAAATTAACCAGCTTTATTAACTGTTACATTATAACGTTTCTATGTGTGTGAAGATTTTATATTTTCAGCTTATTTTACAGTGTGGCAGCTAGAAAGGAGGTCAAATTTTCATTAATCTATGTTGTTCATAGACTAAAGAACTAGGTCGAAAATATCCCATTGATTATAATAAATTTAGAGTTCCTGTACAAAATAATTCGATAGCTGACTCGATTTGTGCTTGTGGGAGGCCCAAGTTTAATATTTTGAGTTGTTCAGTTTTATGACTACAATTTTTCAAGATTGTTATACCTATTTTGTTACCATAATGTAAGCTTGTCGTTAGTGTATGAACAAAAGCTGTTTACTAAAGGTTTTAAAAAACTGTGGAACAAAATCAAGCGTCGTCAAACCCAAACAATCAACTTACGTACTAACATAATCACTATCAATGATGTTTCACAATTTTGTAATGTCATTTTCTAAAATGTCCCTCCCATTCTCTAAATTCTCTAAGACTTAAGTACTGAAAACTAACAGTCTTAATCCGAACAAGATTAATAGGTAAACTAATAAATAACAGCAAATTTGCTTACCTACTAACTTTTGTTTGTTAACTTGCCCTAAACACCATAATTCTGCCTGCCTTGTGCTTACAAAATAAATTAACGTTTTACCCTATTGCCTCAAAAGGAGGGAATGTTTTTCGACAGTATGTATGTATGTATGTATGTATGAAGACAGGTAAATTCTTTTTCAAGGTCTACAGCCCAAACGGTTTGATGGATGTTGACATATGAGGTGACGTTAGTTTCATCTTAGCAGTGCGTGTGACACTGGCTTTGTTGAAATTTCATACCTAAATTCAAAATAGCGAATTCTACATACATACATACATACATAAATCACGCATATATCCCTTACAGGGTAGTTAGAGAGTTAATGGCCGTAAAACGGATATTAACACCACGTCTGACAAAAGTTTGAGGGTCAATCAGATAACTATGTATCACTATAGTGACAGGTTGTCAGCCCATCGCCTAAAATTGCAATACAAATCTAACCCTCGAGTCCCTTAGTCGCCTCTTACAACACCCACGGGTAAGAAATGGGGTGATGCTATTCTAAGCCAGCATCACACGGCACGAATAATATTACTTTGAAATTTAAATTTCACGACCCGCAGTCGGGTTTTTATGTTATAATAAGTAGCTTGTTTTCATAGGAATGATCACAATCAGTTACCTACTTAGTATGATCTAAATTGTTCGTGCTTCGGCAAGAACAAACTCTCCGAATCTTAAGAAAATAAATCTAAATTGGAACCAATTAATTCTGTTTGGGTAATATTATTCATACAGGATGTTAAAGACTGCTCTTTGAATACTGATAGGGATTGTAATTTTATATATATTTTTTAAACACGCTTAAAGGAACACAGTACTTTTCCTAACACCCTTTAGAGTATCTATGTATGAATGAATGAATGAAATGAATGAATGAATGAATGAATGAATGAATGAATGAATGAATGAATGAATGAATGAAATGAATGAATGAATGAATGAAATAACTTTATTCAATGTAGGATAGCATTATCACTTATTGACGTCATGATCGGTCATTGTAAAAAAAAGAATTTTGCATAACGCAATTTTCTTCTTTTTATAACAATTTTGTATTGTCCTTATAGAAAACCGGCTCCGGCGGGATAAAAAAATAAAAATAAAAATAAAGGCACTGCCTCGGGGCTGGCCAGGTTAATTACACAGCACGTAACTTTACGCCACCACCATTTGTAAACGACATTTGTTTCAAATTTTAGTCAAGATTTCCAAAGCGTGTAATTTACATGCGTATAATTAACCGGACCCCCTGAACAGGAAAAACCCCCCAAAAAACCTGCCCAGAAGTGAGCGTGAGTAAAAAGATGCAGAAATTACCCAGTTAGATTTTAAGAAAAATTTCTTTAAATAATTCAGAAATATAATACATTCTAATGTTAAAGCAAAAACGAGTTTGCGCGGCAACGATTTGCTGATGTAGTCTCTTTATTAACTGTACTTTCTTGTATTTATACATGCGATGCCCAAAATAGTCCTTTATTCAATACGAATAGATTAGATTATAGTATTTGTGTAGGTATATTTTAGGAATGATATGTATGTTATATATTTCTATTTATTTCATAGTAGTTTAATTTGTTATTTTCCATTTTTATGATTTCACACATGAGTGCACCCGTGTCTTTTCTCTCTGTTGGCCGGTAGAGAAGGCCGCGTGGCATTAGGGCCCGCCTTTTGTACCATGTACAATAACACACACACACATATCACGCCTTAATCCCTTGCGTGGTAGGCAGAGCGTAAACGGCCGCAAAAACGAACATTTACGCCACGTCTGATAAATATTTGAGGGTCATTCGGAAAATAGTGTATCGCTACGCCATGGTGACAGGTACAATAAAGTATATAATAAATAAATCAATAGAAAATCTATTACACTGTCTACACTGTCTAAGTTGCACTGTCTAATCTTACCTTTATTTTATGCACTACTCTCTTCTTAAGGTGCTCCCGAACCTAAGTCGGCGACTGTTCCCTACAGTCGGCGACTGTTCCATACATCCAGTGTGGGAGCGATGCCGGCATGTCGCCCGCCGACATTTTTCTACATTCTCCGACTTTTCTCTACATTTCTATACATTTGACGTCACAGCTATTCGATTAATTTTATTTGATTAAAAAGGGATGGGATACCGGTTAAACTTCAATACTTGTTCTTACGTGGCATAAAAACCTGCTAAGAGCGTGTCGGTCACACCTAAATCTAGGGTTTTTGTAATCAAATACGTCGAATCTTATCATAAAAAATATAAAAAAGTGATGAAAAACCATGAACGCCTCGAGATGATTCTACATTTGCAGCTACTGTAACCATATTTTAGGATATCCTTTATATTAAAAATTTTTGGCTTTGCTGGCCTGTGTCGCATGCGTAAAACTTAAGTAGGTAGAGTAAAACCAAAGACAACATTTATATGCATTATACTGAGGGCTATTTATATCACCCCCATGTATGTTCTGCGACTTTTGGTAATTTTCAAGTTATTCAACTTTTGAAGTTGTATGAGAAAAACATGACTGGCAGGCCTTTTTTTTTCTTTGGTCGCGATAAATAAAAATGCTACAAAAACAACAACTCATATAGCCCTTTTATGGAACTAAAGAACAGAAGGAAGGAAGCCTGCCAGAAATGTTGAAAATCTCGGAAACTACAATAAATTGCGGGACATACGTCATGTTAGTGATTTGGTTACCCATCAGTATAAGGCATTTGAATTTCATCTTTGGACGTCACTT